>JANVYH010000011.1:0-598627 GCA_027406125.1 Colletotrichum tropicale | reverse complement strand
GCGCTTGCGGCGACAGGGCAGCGATGAGCTCGACGTCGAGACCGAGGAGGGCATCCGCGGCTTGGCCTTGTACAACCGCGGCGAACAGCCTGCCGAAGGCGCCGATCTTCTTCACCTTGACGCCGTCTTCGCCGTTCTCCGAGACCACGGCAGCCAGGCGGAGCGCTACGTCGTGCGAGTCCGACAGCGTGAGCCCAAGCTTGCCGGGCGGGAGGGCGGGGAGGAAGTCCAGACCGGCGCCGCAGACTGTGTCCAAGATTGTCCCAGTGTACAGGCATCTGCTGATGTCGACCCTCTGCAGACGGAACATCCTCGACGTGGTGTCCGCCGACGAGGGATCGATGCCGAGGACCTCGCAGGTGAGGCTGTGGATATCGCTGCGGCTCCGGTACACGGCGGCGCTGTTGGATCCCGGTTTCTTGAGACGCGTGCTGAGCTGGATGTGCGCAAGCCTCTTCCGGTACCTGGCGAGGGTCTCCTGACTCTTGGCCTGCTGGATGTTGCGGTAGAGTGTGACGCGGTTGTCGCAAGGCGGGAGGTGGAGCGCGGCGCTCGCGGGCGCGGCGCGCCATGCTCGGAAGAATGCTTCGCAACGTTCGACGCCGTCGGCGAGGAGGGACTGGACGAACGCCTCGCTCTTGCTAACGGCCGGCTCGGTGGTGGCGGGCTCGGTCTCATCTGCGACGGTGCTCTTCGGCTGCGCTCTGGTGTTGGTGCAAGCGCCAGGCGTCTTATCCGGGCTTTCCGGCGTGTTGTCGCGGGAGCTGAGCGACTCGATGTCGTCTTCTGCCCCGTCGTCTCCAACATCCGTACCCCTGTCGCCGAAGGCGCCGCCGTCTGCCTGCGACCGGTCTCCACGTACGCAAAGAAGCGCGGCAGCTCGACGCGGGCTTTTGGGCGGTAGCGCCGCCGCCGTCGTCGTCGTCGACTCCGGCATCAAGCACGTCCTCTTGCTTGAGCGTCCCGCGGCTTCGCGGGCATGGCCGACCACAGGCGGGTCGTCAACGGCCTCGAGCCTGGTTCGCTTTCCAGTCACCGTCTTTGCTGGCAAGGTTGTGTCCACCTGCGCGACAGTGGCGTTGTTGCCGCTGGCTGGCCGCAGGCGGCTGCGGCAGGGCGGCGGTGAAGTTGACCCGCAGCTGTGGACGCTGCCGGGCCTCGCTGGGGCCCCGACGCCAGCGTCGTCATCGCCCGAAGACGGCGGGGAGGGGGGGTCCGGCCCGAGACGGCCACGCCGCGGTGAGGTGCGGTGCCGGCCTTCCGAGACTGAGCAAGGATCGGGCCCGCCGTTCTGGCAGCCGCCGCGCCGACTCTCTGGAAGCTTTGTCCTGATCACGGGCGTGGTGGCGTGGACGGCGCGGCCATCGTCATCGTCGCGGTCCGGCTTTGGGGCGTCGTCCGACGCCTGGCACGCTGGCACCAGAGACGGCCCGCAGGTTTCGCCGCAAGGCCGGAGGTTGCTTCGGTACGAGGTGTGTCCGCCGGGGCCGGGGATTCTGGCCACCTGGGACAGGCATGGGCCGGCGTTAACGACCTGGAAGTAGGTGCCCGGGGGGATGATGGCGACATTGCCTTCTGCGCAGTGAAATATGGAATATGTGATGTTCCACCTGTCCAGGACGGCTTTCGTGACAAACATTTTGTCGTGGTTGAAGAACTGATGACAAAGCGTGTTGGAGGGCCCGTCGTCCCCAAGGGTCTTGCCTTCCCGTCCTTGCTGGCGGCGCGAGCCGGCCAGTGTGTCGCCAATGCACTCCTCGAGTCTGCTGGTGGATGCGGGATTGACGACGAGCCAGACCTTTGGCCCGCCCCTGTAAACGAAGTCGGTGGTGATGGAGGTAGAGCGTTGCAGGTACATGCCGGGACAGCTGAAAGCCGCCGGGGACAACACGTTCCAGACCCGGGTATCATCAAAGATGGGTTGGCTGCCGGCAAGACCCTTTCCGCCCGTCTCGGTCTTGCTCGACCTTCTGTCGACACCTTCGAGATATGACGTAGTGATGGGCCGGGGCTGGGAAGAGAAGGGCTCCGTCGGCACGGCGTGGGGGGGAAAGGGGGTCTGCGGGACGCGCGACGGTTCCGGGGGCACATGCGAGGTGTAGCGGCCGGAGAGTGTTTCCTCGGGGTCTGCGTCCACAGACCCCGAATCCTGCGTGTCGAGCATAGACACCCCGACAAATTCGGACCTGCGGAAGGCACATCTTCGAACGCGGAGGGGTGGTTCGACATCGTCCAACAACGTCTCGGCCAAGCCGGCCGCAGTTGTGTCCAGACGGACCTTCGCAAAGCCCATGCCGGTTGAGGCTGGGAACCGGAGGATGCGGTCGTAGTTGTCCGCGCGCAGGGAACTGAAGACGTGCCAGGGAAGGTCCATCGTCACATCCCCCGCCGGGACGAAGACTGTCACGGGTGGCGGGGCGGCGGCAGTCCATTCGGTCCGTGGCCTGGCGGGCGTAACCCTTGGGATGGAGGTGGCGGGAACGTCAGGAGGGCCGGGTTTGGCCGCATCGTTCTCATCGAACACAGATAGCATTGTCGAGCTGCGCTGGGAGGGTTGGGGCGCCTGCATGTCTCCCCTGGGCATCACCTCCTTTCCGGCCTGTCTCTCGTCCCAGTGTCAGTCAGGACATCAGGGTGATGCCTCCCGGCATGCCTTCAGGGGGGAGGGGGGAGGAGGGAGGGGGTGGCGGAAGCTAGCAAACAAAACGAAAGAGATTGAACAAAGAGTGAACGATAGGAATAAAACTGACGTGCAGATAGACTACCTACAGTGTGTGTCGTGTGGGAGAGACGCCCGCTGGCTGCTGCCGTCTTAGACCTGGGCACGCCGCTAAGTCTGCAAGCGTACAGGCGACGCCCGCGTGAGCCAGGATGAGGGCGCGGCCGGAGTTGTTCCAATTGATGGGGATGCTCAGGCTCGCAAGGTTGTTGCCGGCCAGGAGGGACTGTGGGGCGTGGTGGAACAGGCGGTAGAATAGGTAGGTACACGGCTAAGCGGGTGATTGAAGGAAGAGGGGTTTGCGAAGCGGATGCTGTTTGGCTTGGGATGGATGGGCTTGCTGCGCTGTCCTGTCCGGATGGCTCGTCAACGCGGAGAGCAGGGTAGTTGAGCGGGTAGTGCGTTTGTTTGTACCCTACTTACCTACCTACCTTACCTTACGTGATGGGTGAGGTGGGCTTGCTTTTGAGACAGAGTCTGCTCGACCAATCAGATAGCTGTCTGCCCGACGGGATATCAGTCCTGCCGAGCCCCGAAATTAGGACGAGCTCCCGTCCGCACCCGTTGTGGACGTCCACTACCATGGGGACAGGGAGCCGGGCCCGGCAATCAGCCTCAGGCGCCAACAGCCCCTTCCAGCAGTCCACCACAGTGTCTTGGCCGATGTTGCATTGTCCCACCGGCGCAGCTCTTGGTAGCAGGGGTAGTTTGGGACGAAAGACCTCTGGCTGACGGCAGCGGCGGCTGCTTGGAACAGCGCGGTGGTAATGAAAAGCGCCATTCACGAGAACGATATCGACGTATCAGTACTGCACGAATGAGCAATATATTGCCCGTCTGCTGTGAGGACGCTTTCTCAAATCCGCCGACCTCCGCCGGACCAGTACGCTCACCATCCGGCCTCTGATGCTTTTTGCCTGGACGGCGACGCAAGGGTCTCGGAATGAGTGTTTGTTGCCGCCCCGGCCAGCCATCGTTCCGAGCGGCAGAGAATACTTCAGCTAGCACCTTGACGACCGCGCTTGTGTTTGCTGAAAGAGATGACTGACGATGGCGGAACCGGTAGGAAGCTGAGGCTTCAAGCACTCTTCAAGACCCACAACAACCAACTCTCGGGGCCGGGGGCTACCTTACGACGGCAACGGTTGCGATCGTGGGCGCTAAAGGGGTGTTTCCAAAATAAAGGGGCGGGTACAGTATGTCTCTCTGATGGATCGGGGACGGCTGATCGGACACAGGAGGCCATGAAGTGTGTTGACGACAGTGTAAGGATGCAGAGACTTGGGTGTGGGGCTGCACCTGGGGGCAACAGCGTTCCCATCAGCCTACCCTGCTACGAATGGTGCTTTCCAACTTTTCGTGGCCGGGGCAGGGCAAGCAAGGTAGGTAGGTAGGTAGTGCTAGTACGCTGGGCAGTGGGCGCAGGTAGGCAAGCAACCTGGTGACCAGGGTCCCTGCCCATGCATCAAGGTACGCCACCTCTCTTACTCCTCAATTGATGGTTGCTGCGGGGGAACCGGCTGCTCTGCCGCCTGATGGCTGGTTGGTCGAGGGGAAGAGCATCGCCCCACACGTCCGGGAGGTGGCCATATGGGGGCGTTCAACGTGGGCAGCCCCATCAGATCGGCGAGGCCGTTTTCTGATGGGGGATTAGCCGGATTCAGTTTGTTCAAGCGCCACTACCTCCTTACCTGCAGCTGACTGCGACGACATGAGTTGCTTTTTTTCCAACTTTTACGACACATAAAGAGCAAGGAGTAACAAATGTATACAGGTGGAATAACGTAACGAGGTAAAGGAATAGCCGAGAAGGAGGATTCAGGAAATGCTTGCAAAAGACGGCTGTTGCTAAATCCAGTAGTACTTGTCCGTCCGATTCAACTGTCTAGCTATCGTAGGTGTTGTAAACACTTATGTATAAGAGTAGTGTCTCGAAAACCGAAGGATAAAGGAGGTCAGCAGTATCGCATTCAATACTTTCATACTCACAGTTGTTTATGCGAGAGATTAAGGTTGATGTATAGAAAGTAGCCTCTCAGGCTGTCTTCTTACTATGATTCCATCTGATGTCAAGTTATGTATTTCTAGTCCTATGAGGATCGAAGGTCTTAGTAAAAGTCAAGAGTTCTTATGCTGGATTACCTTCACGCATGTATACAGACGCCTCCATCCCCACCCACCCACACACGCATATACGCTGAATGAAACGAGTGAAAGAGGCTCCACCCAACGCATGTTCTCTGTCGTCTGTCGCCGGAAGATGGAAACGAAGTGATATATAACAACGTACGCCCCCCGGCGCCAGCGGGGAATGAAAGGCACGGCGGGATACCAACAGCTGTAGGTCGGCTTGTGGCAACGCAAAGCCTGCGAGACTTCTTCTTCCAAGCCCCTCACCGCCCAGGCTGGAACAGGCTCGATCGACTCTGAGTGATGTAAAGGCGCCAGTCTCCCCTGTTGCATGGTAGGTTGAGAAGCAGGGATCGTATGCAACCAGCTGCTGTGGCCGTAACGTGGCTGTTTGAAAGTTACATGGACCTCCTCTCCACCAGGTCTCAGCATGTCGGCGTTTGCAGGCTTTCGCAGCTAGGCGCCGGTTCTGGGTTCGCGGAGGAGAATTGTGCCTGCGGAGATGTGCCTCTGCATGCCGCATCCTGCTTCGGTCTGCCATATAGGTGACGCGTGCGACCTTTGCTCGGCGTCTTCCGGAGGGGATCCGTATCGGAGGACGAGGAAGGGGGGCACGTTGGCTTCATCTCTGAGGGAATTTTCAGCTTTACTGTCTTGTTCCACGTTTTGTCCGGGGGGCTGCCTTAGTTTACATGCACTGTCGTCTTCATTTCTATTTGGTTGTACCTATCGATGATGTATCTAAGAGTGAGCTCGTCTACCCACTTCACACTTTGGCGGGAACATATAACAACCTTGAAGACGAGTACACCATCGCCCGTATCATGCTCATTCATAGCCGTCAAGGCTGAGGACGCTAGGACATATTAGGTTTTCTCAGACGGCACGTCGACATGGAAATTAACTGTATGCCCAGTCTGAACCTTTCTCATCACCTACTGGTTTCTTTTTCCCTTCTCCATGCCTGTAACATCGAGAGATATTTGATGATCTTAGCCGATGTTGCTTGACTCTGTTTGCTATACCTTGCTTAGACCTACAGGCTACAGAGAAACGCGATGGGAAGACGCGCACGAAACGCGTCGCGGTGTGTGTATTAGCTTCCGGGTATTGCGTATCCAACATGCTTGGGCTGATTGAGTCTTCGCGACGGGTTGAAGTGGGTTGGGTTTAATTCATCCCCAGGATCACTCCTTCAGAGATTCCCTCTTTAAATCAGTGTCTCCCGCATCCTACATCAACCAAGAGTGCCTACGGAAAAGAGTGTTATTCTCTATTGCAGTACGTGTCGAGTGCTACCGCTACAATCCATAGCTTGTTCATACCATCTTTCAAACTTTTGCTATCGTCAGATCCGCAAAGCAGGACGTTTGATCCTTCTCTGGCACCTCACGATCTACACAGACTGTGAGTAAGTCATACTTCTTCTACCTACCTAGGCATCCTATCTCTGGCACAATCTTGGTCGGTTGTACGGGACTTTTCTCGCACAAGCTGGTATACCAGGCGTCGTAGCACTAGGTCATCGTCGTATCCCACGTCGTCTAGTTTGCTGCAGTACTGCTGCTATCTGTCGTTGGAAGTGTTAGCTGATGGTGAGTCCGTGAGCATAGACGCACCGCTCAGACTGAACGGAAGAAGTCTCAGCTTCGACTTTCAACGTCCACTGCCATCTCAGCCATGCCTGCCGATATCCTTGACCAAGACCCTCGGGTCGTACTTCCGGCCGACGTACCGGGTGTCGCGGAGGCGTTCTCCGTGCCGGACGATCTAGGCGGGGCCGCCAAAATGGCGGCGCCAGGACCGCCTGACTCCGACGGGGACGGGCCGGGAATTCGCGCTAAGGTGCGCAGGCTGGTAGATGAAAATATACGATTCTGGGGTGATCTTCAGGTTGGGAGGGGCCAGTTTTACTGCGTGTCCTGCAACTACGGCATGTTGGCCTTAGAAGACGACGAGAATAGCCCCGTTGATGGCTTTGCTGAGGTGAGTCTGTGCAGGTGGGCGTGCCATCATCTATCATCTTTGCGCCTCTGTTTTGCCCGGTCGAGAGGCTCTGGCGTGTTTCCCCGTCGCACAACGACGGTGCGCGTGTACTCTGTCGATTTCTGCTGGCGCAGGCAGGCTATGATGTGCTTCTCACTGCGCTATCACGGAGCTAACAGAGGACGACTTAGGTTTCCAAACACCTCAACAACAAACACGGAGGGGCATCCTCTCTTGTGCTGGAGGGAGACCTGGCGGCCCTTGGGCGGCACCTCCGCAATCTTGCCGGGGTCGACTTGAGAGGGAGGTTCATGGAGAAGCTCCCGCCGTGGGATAGAAGTGTCGGCCCGCCGCGGCCGGATCTGCGTGCTGGGAAGCTCAAGAACGAACCTGCATCGGTGCTCAAGAAATGGATCTGCCTGAGGTGCTCTCCGGGATCAAACCCTTTCACTAACGATGTTGGGAAAACTGCCAGCACCGAGAACGTCATGAAGAGTCACTTGACTACCGACCACCAGAGGCAATGGAGGTACGTGACCAGATGGGCGCCTATCGCCTCAGACGTACATTCGCGGAACGAACGACCGAGGTCCCACGCCCGCCCGGCCCCGCCCTCCGTGTCCGATCTGCGTGAGCGGAATCAGCTAACGGTCTTACGGCAGTGACTCGCGCCAGTGTGGAGACGGCCCAATATGCAGCGACGACGGGTGCAGCTGCTCGGCGGATTATAAGGTCATATACGTCCAGCCGTTCCTCAAGACCATTCATCGTGGCAAGGGCGAATGGGAGAAGTCCAAGACGAGCGTGCGCGTGGACGGTCCGCTTCAGGTCTCGCATGGATCCGGCGCGCAGATCCAGCCTCCGACAGGTCAGTGTTCCGTGTGTGTGTGTGTGTGTAGACATGACGGTCTGTCACTGTGCTGCGTTTGCATCAGAAGAGCTGACGATAACCTCTGCTGAGTAGCTCGTCCGGATGTGGGATCGGACTTGCGCCGTCTGGCAGGCGAGCTGGCGCCAAGGCCGACGACGACGGTGTTCGCCACTAGCGGGCCGGGCGTCGACGACGCGTTCAAGTACGCGTCTGCCATTGACCTTGATAGTGGGTTGCTTGAGGGTGTCGACGTCGACAGACTGAGCAGCCTTACCAGCTCGGATGTCCAGGGGTGGGAGCCGGAAGTGGTCAGGAAGATGAGTGACAACTTCCACCTGTGGGAAGCGAAGGCGTTTTGCTGGACGGTGCTGATGGACAAGGTGAGCGGACGCTTGGATTGAGCTGTCGCCTCCGGGACCGTGAACGTTGATGTTCCATCGTTTTCGGCTGTTTGAAGGCGGGACAGGACGGCTGCTGACGCGACGTTTCTCGCAGGACACGAAGCGCGATATGGAGAGGATTTGTTGCCGCTACGGTGCCCGCGGTGCGAGGGGCAAAGCGGCCTTCCCAGCCCAAGACAGGACACTGTTCGCTTACCTCAGGGTTTGGAAGAGGGCCTGCTTGTACCTCGTTCGCCGCTACCTCATCGACAACGACATGTTCGTCGACGGCGGTGTCGGCCCCCTGCCGCGCATCCTGTGGGACTTTGAAGTCCCGCGCCAGGTGACCGAGGCTGTGCGGGGTGTGTCCAGTTTCAACCGCGTGACGGTCGCAGGCGCCCTGCTTGCGATCGTTCAGTTTGTGCAGGGCGGTGAGTGCCAGCAGGGCGACATCAGCAACGCGGCTGCGTCGGGAGACGGGGCGGATGTCGAGAGCCTACGACAGGCTGGTTGGCAGATGCTCCTGTTGCAGCTGAGCCTGGCAATGAGCGAGGGCGTCATCACGTCCTCGAAGTTTGCGTGTCCGCTGGTGAGCGCGGCGGGTGCTCTCTGCGTTGACGCCAGGGGCATCAGGCACCCTACCCACGCCAGCAAGGACATGTCGGCCCTCATCGCCTGCGCCAAGGCGTCTTTCGTCTCCTGGGGATGTTGGGAGTCGCTGTGGGGGGAGGCCCTCATGGACGCGTCCCGCGTCATGGATGTTTGCTGGCCGCGGTACATACGACCTGTGCTGTCCTGGTTCACGCAGCGGGATGCGGCTTATGCGATGGAGTCCGGCCTCTTTGTCCCGAGGACGGCGCTTGCTTGTCTGTACGACTTCCGTAACATCGCCATGGAGGCGTGTTACAACACTCCCGGCCTCACAGTCACTACCCTCAAAGACAACGGCCATGTAGTGGCGCACGGCGCCAATATCGAGGTAAGTCTTCTCTGCGACTCTCCTCTCCTTCGCCCGCGTGTTCTCCCTCGGCGGCGGCGCCGGGCCGCCGGGCTGCTTGCGTCGCACGTTTTTCTTCCTCTTCTTCTTCTGTTACGGGGCTTGTTCTAATCTGGTGTGCGAGGGCTGACAGTCGCGCGAACGCGCGCCCGCGGTTCTAGCTGAGCATTCTCGATGTACGCAGCGGACTGCGTGACCTGGTCGCCGACCTGCACCGGAGGCTCGTGTCGTTGCTGCTCGTCCCCGAGGTCGTCGACGTTGCCGACGGACGTGGGAGTGGGACGCGGTTTTCCACGTGGCAGGACCACATTGACGGGTACTTCCCGCACCCGGACATCAGGGACGACTTCGAGAACAGGGACGCGGGTGCCTCGGCGTACACGCAGACATTCCCAGACCACGGCGGGGGTGCGCAGCTGTTCGGACGCTTGGCCGTGGAGCCGCACGCATCCGCCTGGACGGATTGCGGACGGGGTCTTCTTGCCTTGAGGGACGAGGCGGTGTCGAGATACTTCGTGGAGGCGCACGCCTTCCTCGGTGACTTGCTGGTGGCCATCTTCCTCCTCCTCGGGACCCAGTGTCGTGGGACGGAGTTCCTGACCGTCCGGCACACCAACACCGTCGCCAACGGCCGCCGTAACCTGTTCTGGGACGAGGACTACAGCAGCTGGGTTGTGAACATCAGGTACCACAAGACGGACAACGGGTCGGCCGACACGAGGTCTACCTGGCACCTGCTGCCGCCGCCCCTGGGCTACGTCGTGACGTACTACCTCTTCTACGTGCTCCCCTTCGTGCAGTCCCTACACGAGAGCCGGGCGAGGGACTTGGGCGTCCGGGGGCTGGAGCACAGCGAGTTTCTGTGCATGAAGGGCCCGGAGCAGCAGCAGTCCGGCGCCTTTGCCAAGCGTCTCCGGGCGCTCATGGTACACCTGACCGCTGAAGAGGTTATGGAGGAGCTCAGGAGCGGGAACGAAGCAGCGACGAGAGAGCTGACGGGGGTTGACGTGGACGATGGCGTGGGCGACGGTCGGTCGGCGGACAAGATTGACGTCGAGCCTGTGGGTGACGGGGCTGATGATGATGATGATGGAGATGAAGGAGAAGAGGGTCGGCGCACAGACAGGAAGAACGCGGCGACGGCGCCGACGGCGGAGGCGGAGCTCTGCAAGCAGCTGGGAAGGCTGTACAAGTCCATGCGCGGACGGCTGGAGAGCAGGGTGGGCAGTGAGTACTGCAAGATCTTGACGGCGGGACTCGACGTGGATGACGGCGGCGGCGGTGGCGATGGCGGCGGGACGGCGCCGGGGAAGCAGCTGCACTCCTTGAAACCTAACCCGAACTCTCCCGGCGCCTGGGCGCCCAAGATGTTCTACGTCCAGTTCTCCCGCTTCTTCCTCGGATTCGGCGTCAAGATGGGCCTGGCCGACTGGCGTCACATGGCGGAGATCTGGGGACGGCACATCAGCGTCATGCTTGACCTCGACAAGGCCACGATGCCCGGGTTCGAGGGGCACAAGGAGAGCTTCCTGTCCGTCGTGCACGAGATGGCCGGGCACAGCGACAGTATGGCGGCGGCCAAGTACGCCGTGGACTCGACGGGAGGGGTCAGCCTGATGGACGTCAAGACGAGGATGCTGCACTGCAGGGCCAGCGTCCTGCTCCACCAATGGTTCGGCGGCGACGAGATGCTGAAGAGGCCGGCGACGCCTTCGATCTTGAAGCGGTGAGTGCGCCAGCGTGGCCTGCCCGGGTCGAGGCTGCGGATCGGACCGCGGACGGCGGTACATGATCATTTGCTGACGTTGCGTTTCCTAGATGGCCTGCGCGAGCACTGGATGCCTTGCCATTGGGAGGATGCTTGCAGTATCTGGAGAGACTCCGGATGACGAGTACGACGACGCAGATCGCACGTCTGGTCGCGGCGGACAGGCATGTGGCGGAGCACCCTGAACTCGTGCTGCAGGCTCTCCAGGGGTCCGGGCAGGTTTGCTTCAAGCCGGGCCAGAAGGAGGCTTTGAGGTTCGCCCACGCCGGGAGGCCTCTGTCCGTCGTGGTGCTCCCGACGGGCGCCGGGAAGACCGTGATAACGTTCGCTGCCGCGAGGCTGAAGACCTCGGGCGTCACGCTCCTCATCGTGCCGTTCTTGTCGACGATGGAGGATATGTGCAGGCGGGCGGAGGCGGCCGGGATCGTGGCCGTGACTTCGGCGCAGCTGGCGAAGAGCCGTCGCGGTTCGGCCGGTTTGCCCGCGTTCACGAGCAGGACACGCCTGATCATCGCCGTGCCCGAGTCGTTCAGGGACGGCCCCGTGGGCGCCATCGTCTCCGACCTGATCAGCAGCAACCAGCTCGACATGGCCGTGTTCGACGAGTATCACTGTCTCTTCGACACAATGATCCGCCGGTGGCGGCTGGCGTTCTACGCCATCCTGCACCGCCTCGCGCGCGTCCCCCGCTGGGTCGTTCTCACGGCAACGTTGCCGCCGTCGCTGGAGCACCTCGTTGTCAACACTTTCAGGAGCGCGAGGGCGGGGGGTTACGAGCGCGTGGAGGACATGCTGGACGCCGTCCTGAGCAGTGACAGGCTGTTGCCGTACGACGAGCGCGGGGGCCCCGGGCTGCCGGACATCGTTTTCCGCCGTCCCACCGAGCGGCTCGACCTGACGTACCGCGTCGTGCGGTACCGCAGGGAACAACTCTTGTCGCGGCTGGGGGAGGCGATCGGCGAGCCGCACGACGTCCACACCAGGCACCTGAAGCGGCCCCGCAAGATGCTGATCGTGCTGGCCCTCAACGTGCACGAGTCGAAGCAGGTTGCCGAGCACTTTGGCGAGCCTCTCATCTGCGCCGCCCACAACTACGACAAGCACCCGAGGGGCGGAAGCGTGCGGACGACGCCCTCGCCAAGTGGAGATCTGCACCCAATGCCTGGACGCCCCTGGGGCCGGCGCAGCCTCCGATCGCCGACGCCACGAAGTGCGTTGTGCTTTTCGCGACGAGCATCATGGGCACCGGCGTTGATACTGACGCCAACGTCGCTGTGATGGTTGGGTCCCTCGGGATGTGCGACATTGTCCAGACGCTGGGGCGCGCCAATAGGATTGGGAAAAAAGGCACGGCTGTGTACTTCGCTCCCCAGGGAGACGGCACTGATGTCCCTGAGCTCTTCCCGGCGCCGGGCGGTTCGGACGAGAGGGAGTGGTACGGCAAGGCGAGGCTTCCTGGAGATTTCGCCACTGGCAGCCGGGCCGCGAGGGATGATTTCGTCCAGACGAGGAGGTGCCGCCGCGCCGCTCTCGCTCGCTACTTCGACAAACACGTCCGCCGTACGGAGTGCTCCTGGGAGGCGGGCGAGGCGTTGTGCGACTTGTGCGAGGAGCGTTCCATGATTGCGGACGCGTATGACGGCGGGTGGGAGGATTCGGTGGTCGCCGGGGTCGCGGGAGTCTCGAGCGTCGCGGATGACACCGCCGACAGTTCGAGGTCGGACCAGCAGCGCTCGGCCGCTTCAACACCGCCTTCTACCATTCCACCCACGTCGGATGACGGGATCCATGGCTTCTGGAAGAGCCCACGCGCGACGCCTTCTTCTCGGGGGCCCGGAGAGCCGCACCCACAGCACAAGACTGGTGGTGGTGGTGTGGTGCAGTGCTCGCCGAGCATAAGGGGTGGTGTGGATGGGTATGTCGCCGGAGGCGGGATCCGCACCGTTGGTGTGAAGCATGCGAGGCCATCCTGGCCCGACGAGTTTGATCGGCGGCGGGATGGGAGAGGGGAGAAGAGAATCCGCCTCGCTGCCGCGTCAAGATTCGCCGACGTTGGCGGGGGTGATGCTCAACTCTGCGAGGCTCCGATTGAAGAGGACGTCACTGTTGTGGATCTGGCCAAGGTGCCACAGGTAAAACGTCGGGGGCAGATCTTGGAGCTGGACAGCGCCGGAGCCTGGAGAGACGCCTCGCTCCTGCTCAGCCGGCCACAGCAGCCGCGAAGGGCGGGGAAGGACGGCACCAGCGGCGAGATTCGGGGCATTCGGGACGATGGGCGAGACGGCAAAGAGCCGGCGGAGGCACCCGCGTCCGGTAACATCTTTGCGATGCTCAGGACGCATCAGGTGAGGATGGCCGAGCTGTTTGGGACCAAGTGCGTGGTCTGCAAGGTAGTGGACGGCGATGGCGATGTCGGCCATGGTCCCATGCAATGTCCCAAGACGCGGCAGGGGGGCCGGGGCGCGGGCGACACCCGCCTAGATCGGATGATCGAGGACAACGGGAGGGTGGCCAGGACAAAATACGTCAAGGCCCCCCTTGGCTGCTGCTGGGGATGCTTCCGCGTACAGCCCAAGCCTGGTGGCAACCCTGTGAACACGGCCGTGTTCGGGTGCCGGGGTTTGAAGCAGGGTGGGCAGTGGCCGTGCGACGAGAGAGGCGAGAATGTGCGAGGTTTCGGCGTGCCGAGCGGGAAAGGTCTGTCCCTCCTTGTCGTGGCATGGGTCGTCTTGCTGGCCACCAGGCCATGGTCAGCGTCCGAAGAGACGCTCCGTCGGCTGGGCGCAACGGATGACATCATTGGCAAGCTTAGAGAGGACAATTGGTGGGACAACACGGACGTCGCGCAATGGGCTCTCGGGAGCATCGCGACAGGCTGGTCGGCCGGTCGGAAGGAGGATGTTAGGATGTGGATGTCTCGTGAGATGGGATTTCACCCCAACGATCGGCAGGAAGCTTTCGGGGTCACTAGAATGGCCATGTGTGTTAGCGAGCTTCTGTGAGTTTTTGTTGGGGGTATTCGTTGGTTGGGTTGGGATGGGGGTGGGCTAGGTTTGTGTGTGGCGGGAGGCGGCAGGTTTCCCGTTGTACGCTTGAAGACTGGGCTAGGTATGTTGGGGGCATTGATTTGTATCTATATTGACGACCCTTTGCAGGTGGCGGGCGTTTTATCTGTGGCTTGATCTTTGTGTACGCATCTATGAAGTATGAATCTGCTACTGGTCTCTCAGGGTTCCGCAGCCCTGTTCTTATGGTCAGACCGAAAAAGAAAAAGACCTATGACGAAGCCATGGTGACGACGATTGAGCTGCAACTTGACAGCCACTGACTGCAGTTGCTGGTGTGGAAGAGCTCGCGGAAGAAGGACTCGGGGTCGTTGAACAAGCTAAAAAGCCGTTTGCGCATCGCCTCGAGCTTTTGGGGGCTCTTGATCTTCTGGCGGTCGAACATGCTGTCTCTCGCGGCCTTCTTCGCGTCAAAATCGCATAGGCCGATGAGGACGAGGGTGTGATGGTTGATACCGGGACTGCCTGCGAGGAAGAGTGAGTATATTGCTTGTAACAGGGTTGTGAAGACTCGGACTGTCTTCTTCTTTTCTTTCTTGGTTTTTTTTTTTTTTTTTTTTTTTTTTTTTGGCCTTTCTTTTTCAGGTGTGAGGGAGGTGCGAGGTGATAGCAAGGGGCTTGCTTCATCGCGGTTAGTTTAGATGGGGGGTGGATGGATGAGCGGGGTGGCGCAAGGATGACCGAGTTCGAAGCGCGAATTGCGGTGAGATGAAAGCGGAACTTCAGTCAGGCGACGCCAGGGATAAATGAAAATGGTAGATGGTTAGTGAAATGCTGCTTCACTCACCGACCTGTCGGAAAAGCTCTTGTCTGCGGAGGATGGAGCCGTTGTCCTCGGCTTCGCGGAATTCGGCATCTTTGATGTACCAGAGGGCTCTGACGATGAGCGCGGCGGCGCGGACGGATCCGAGAGTGGGCCCCTTCACGGAGATTTCGAAAGCTTCCTTGCCGGGCGAGGCATACGGAGTGCCACTGCAGCTGCCGAAGACGAGGGCGATGACGAGAAGTAGGTTGACGAAGGGTTCTCGCTGCAGTATACTTCGATCGAGCAGCTTCTTGGCGAACATGTAGTGTGCGGCGATGGCCGGCTTCGAGGTGGACTGGAGATTCCGGTTCTGCAGGTGCTCGAACCCTTTCGCGACGAGATCCGGCATGGACGTGAAGGGTAGCTGGTCGGCGAGGCTGACGCGGCGACTGTCGCCGGCAAGGACCGTGTCCATCCATGCTGTCCCCGACGGCTGGGTCGACAGGCTGGGGCTGGTGGTGGGCAGGTTGACGGGAGGCCGCGCGAAGGGCTCACGGCCTAGCCAACGGGTCACAACCCCGAGAATGTCGCTCCACGGACCGTGGGCGCCGAACCGCGCGGCGTAGGCGGCAGAGCCGAGGGAATGCGTGTCGTGCAACCAGACGCGGAGGTGGGATTCGCTTCTCCAAAGCTCCAGCCTGGGCTGGATCGCCCTCCATATGTCGTTCTGCATCTCTATCGACAGCACCTCTGCCAGCCCGGTGAGAGGGTCGGACGGGTGTGCTCGGAGCAGAGCATGGAAGTGGTTCAGCGGTACGGCGTCCGAAAGCCTGCTGAGACGCACACCTCTGCTGCAGACGGAAGAGAAGTCCTCTCGAACGCGGGCGAGGTCTAGTCCGAGACCGCGGCACATGGCTGTGACTGGCGCCGGGCATGACGATGGATTCTGTGTGCCGTCGCTGAGGATGCGCCTGAGTGTGGGGATGAGGGCGGATCGGTAAGGCGGTTTCGTGTTCTCGCTGTGGACGGGGTCAGGTTCGTTTCCCGCGACCCAGGCACTCACGTGGTGCATCACCTTGGCCAGCACCTCGGCATCCGACCTCCGAATTGCTAAACGCGCCGTGATGTCGAAGAGGGGAAGCGGAGCGTGGGAGGCGAACAAGTCGCGCGGCGGTCGAGGGACTCCTTGGAGGGGACACGGGCGAGGAATTGCACCCTTTTCGATTTCGAAGGCGGGTTTTCCCCCGTTGTAAGGTCCGCACAGAAAAGTTCCCGGACGGCGCCTGCCGGGTCGCCCTGCGGTGTTGCAGGTCCTGGCATCGTCGCTGTTCTGATGCGGTTCCAATCGTCCGCCGATGGGTCGAAAGTGGTCTGGGCTTCGTCGGTCACTAGATCAAGGACGTGGAGGACATCATCGATCCATTGGAGCCAGAACTGGCGCACGGGTTGCATCGTCAGTCAGTCAGTCTATCAGAGAGTAACTCGGTTGTTTTAGCGAGACTCGTGCTATTGGGAGGAGCTGGGAGGCGCCTTGTCCCGGTGAGGGGATTCGCTGCCCGGGCCCCGGTTTCTTTTTCCGCGTGTGCCTGGCTGCGACTGAGGGCTGAGGACACGCGGCGAGGAGGCAGTTCGAGAAGTCTCCCGAGGGTAGGTTGATAGAGGGAAGTACGTAGAAGGGGCGAAAGAGAAAAGAGGGAAAAGACAAATGAGCAAGCGAGGAAATACACAAGCAAAGGACGGATGGGGTTCAGGGATTGAAATACGACTCACGTCTTGTATCCTGCTTCTCATCATCCAATCCCACCTGGATATGTTGAATGTTGTGTCGCTGATTCTACGGTCACACCAACGAGTGATGATGGGCCGCCAGGTGTTGTTCTTCCAGAGCGTCACGAGGCGGCGGGTCGGTATGCTCTTTCTCTTCCCCGCGAGGCCCAGAGTCCGGCATACTATGGCCTCCAACCCGGACATGCCGTCAGTCTCGGTGGACGCGGTCGTCAGTTGCTCCCACTTGGATTCGGCAACCGCTGACGCTGTGTTCGTCGGCGACAGGAGGTCTCTGAGATTACGCCACGTATCACGGTGGTTCTCGACGGAGTTGACGCACTGGTCCGCATTGCTTCGGAGCTCAACGAGTACTCGCTCAGGGAGGGTGTCAGCGTCATACAGTTCACAGATCCACCAGGCCTCCTCGCAATCGACGTCAGCGCCGCCGTCCGCGCTCAGGTAGGTCTTCAACGCCGCCGCCCGATGCTGGCCCGCTATTACGTCCAAGGGACGCTCATTAACGGCAGACCAGTCGCAGAATGGGAGGATGATGTGCCGCGGCGGGTCCTTGGCGTCCACGCCTAGGTGGGACACCATGGCATCCAGCTGCTTCCGGGAGACGAGGGCCTTCATGAAGTTGGCCGGGTCTTGGCGCTGGACGCCCACGTGCCGGAACTTTTCAATCAGATGGTCTAGCTGCCTCGGAATGATCTCGCGGCTGCCTGTGTCTCGTGCCCAGCTGAACTGCATGTCCGAAAGCTTGACTTTAGCCAGCTGTAGGAAATGCGGCTCTGCGGAACGCGTGCGCACAAAGTGACTCTTGCTGAGGTCGATGCGGTTCAGGCCGTCATCGGCACGGCATTCAGTCGGCGCCGGGAGGGAGGACGTCTTGGAACCGAAGCGTCGCTTGGCCGCTGGCGCGTGGCGATGTGGTGGGCTCGATGTCGCCTGGGATGACCGCCTCTTCCTCGACGCCTGATTAGGGGCGGGGACGGCGCTGCTACTGAGATGGAGCGTGAGACTTGTCGACGAGGACAGGGTTGCGTCTCCGGTACTATCGGCGGAAGGCATGATGCGGCCGAAGGCTGAGCTACGCGAGCAGACACTGAAGGCGGGTGGGGGTGAAAGGTCTGGAGATGCGCTTAGAAGAAGTACATGTATTCTGGTAGACGGCATGTTATGGATTTCCTCTTTTCTTGCTGCCCATATGTTGCGGGTGACATCGCAGGCGTTCGTTTCCCCGGGAACTGATGTGAGGGTGACGTGTGTCTGTAGAGAGTGTGACATGGTAATGAGACTATCACTTACCGGCAAAGAACTTCATTTATGTATCGGCTGTTGGTGTTTGGCGAACCAGGGTATAGTGGAGAACGGCGTTGGCCAACAGCAGCTGGTTTCTGATCTGCTATGCGACTGTGAATACTGTAGCGATCGGGGGCGCTGAGGCGTACGTAGGGAGGACGGTCTGTCACCGATCAACAGGGTTATTAATCGAGGTGATATCTACAAAGAAAGTGGAAGGTATGAACGGTCGCTCGGACGGCCTGCTGCTCACTTTATACATGTGCCATGTGGCCTGGGGAGATGAAGGGGCCGCGTCGGAGACGAGAGGGATAATTGGTTGCCCACATGGGTTGGCACGACGGGCAGCTGTGCGTAGTGCTGGACGAATCAGAGCTGCTGTACACATTGAGCAATTGTAAACGGGCTTGGTCAAGGCTATTATAGTATGTACCTAGTATCAGATGCTTCACTGCGATACTCTCGAGCTGAGTGTGCAATGGGTTGGTGGGAGGAAAGGGTTGATATATGAATGGTTTTGCGACTGTCGCTGCAGACCAACGGTCGGCGAGAGGAGGTTGACGGATGGGATATTGCGTGCTTTGTTTGTTATGATAGGAAGCCCAGTAGGTTCATTTGCACCTCAACCGAGCTTCTGGGAATGTGACCGATTGGTATGACCTCTGCGGACTGCGAATCGGCAACTTCATTCAGATGACTCAACGAATTTGATAGCGTCTGCAAGAGTTCGCTTGATAGACGCTGCGATGAGTAGAGTGTTCTCGGGCACACTACCTGTTGGAACCGCTGCAGATGAGGCGTCTGAAGGCTGGCTCTTGAGTTGAATGAGAGCGACCGTATGTAGGGGAAGTACTGTGGGTAGATAGGTTAGATGAGATGAGGTAATGCAGGTGCGGTCAAAGGAGTGCACAGGAAATTAGGTACGCGGTGAGGTGATGAGTAAGCGGAAAGGAGAAAGTTTAATCCAGTGCGCGCGCACCTCCAGCTACCTATTTGCGTTTGCCACTTCCGGAACCCCTGTCAGCTGAGGGATCTCTAGGTTCATAGTTTTCAACGTTAATTGACCTCGTTTTCGTGGTTTCCTCAATGAACACAGTGTGTAATACATAAAAATCTATACTTCTATAGTGAGCAAGATCAGGGCTATCGGACGGTATATTCTATGCTTATATATACTCACCTTTCATTTATAATCTTCATATCATGTGAAACTTTCCTAATTTTACGGAATTTGCGAATAACCTCAACAAACGACCAATTTGATTCCTCAATATACGCGATCAAAAAGGATACTAATCGAGAGCCCTAGTTTCAGCAATTATAGAAACATGTTTCGTCTTTATATACACGCCGTATTCGCGGAGATATTCCCGGTCAAAGTTAGCGAAAAACGCGCCGCAGCGGAAAACCCGCGAAATCGCGCATTTGCGTCCACAGGGATTTCGAAGATGGTAAACGCAAATGGGTGCGATTGACTAGAGGTCGCGGAGCCGCTCCAAAAGGGAAAATGTAGCGAACCTGCCGGGTAAGGTGATTTGACGCTTGGGTTCGCATGCCGCCTAGCAAGAAGAGCTATGCCTTTTCTAGTGAAGAAGGTTATGCACAAGTTAGGCAAAGGCTTGCAGCAATTCCCGCCCTGGAAGATCCCTCGAGATGCTCTTCCTTAAGACATTGAACAAACTACTTTTTTCTTCTAGTACACTTAAGAAACGTCTCGAAAATGAAAAAAGAACGAGAGTACTAAGGAATAACTATTTTGACATATTAATAGGTTTCTGAGTCACCGCTTTTGCTTCTATAAAGAAAGTGCTCTCGCAATCGAAGGGTTCTACTTATCAACAAACTTCTTCTACCGACATATTATTTAATAATAAGGCTCTGCACCTCCACTTCCCTCTCCCATCCAACCAACTGGCCCTTCCTATCACCAAATTTATCTCTGATAATCATCCGCACCCTTTCATCCATCACTATCGCTATGGACCATTTGAAAATCGCACGGTGGTTCGCAGATGAACCTGACAAGCTACAACGCTACCTCGGCGAGCTTTCGGCCGACATGAGGAATGTAGCTACCGGCCCCCCACTGGAGGGGTCGGCGAAAGAGCTAGTGCGGGGGCTGGAATCCCGCGGCGTGGATCCCTCCTCGATCATTCGGCTTGGTCTGCGGATTGCTGCAAACCGACGTTACGTTGATCTACGACCGTGGCAAAACCTTCCCAAGGGAGGGTCGTCTTTTGCACTTTGGCCGGCAGGGAGAAAGTCATGGAATTCTTCGGGACCTTTCTAGGCTTTGCCGAAAATCCGCACAACAACGAATCCGCACACGGACGGTTGTCCAGGACTCTATTTCCTTAGACCTGGACTTTATTTCAGTTTGCGTAGATCGAGGTCGTATCACATGTCTTTACACGCGTGATATGAAGATGGAGGAACAGTTTACACGCACTAATCGCCTTCAACTTGTCCGTATGATCATGGATTTCGAATACGGCCTAACGATTAGCCCGCTACCCTCAATGTTAGTTTGTATTCACTATCATGGTTTTCTGAAGGAGCTACAAACGATGTTAAGGGGATGCTGGACGTGTATAGGAGGCAGGACATGAAGATTGCAGAACCGGGGGGGGGGGGGGGGGGGGGGGGGGGGGTGACTGGTGGTGGTGGTGGTGATAGAAAACAAGAAGGACGTGGCGATTTCGGTACATGTCCGTACAATTTAGAACTAGCAATCTTCACGCCACATTGGATCAATCAACATTATTGGGCAAATGTGAGGCAAAAACAGAGCGATAAGCCGAAAAAGGTTTTCAACATATTGCCTTAAGCCTGATCCGAGGGAAAGAGGGAGAGGCGGAGGAAGACAAAATATGTTACTTCTATCCTAGTTACCTGCCCTACATGTGGGCTTACCAGCTACGGTATGAAGAGGCTGGGAAGGCTCGGGGATGATTCTCGCAAGAGAGGACTTGACGTTGAGAGCTGAACGGCATTGATGTGGGTTATAGTACTGAGATTTGAGCCTGAGCGAGGATCGGTAGGCCGGCGGTTGTAAACTTATATGTCTGTTCCTTTCTAATAATTCATCATTTGATTCCTCTCGGCCTACAACGGGCCTCTATTGTATGGTGCGGACTGTGAGCCGCATCATGTGCAATTCCTAAATACATGAGGGCAGGTTGAAATAGTACTCTCAGAGTGTATAATGAGAGGACGACGACAGCAGGTTTGCCCATCCACTGCCTGACGATGTGAAATAGTCCAGTGCGAAAGATGCGGGTTGGGCTGGTCCAGAAGGACGACGAGTTGGACTAAGACCACTTCTGGATCTGCCCTCTTTCGGCCTATTACCGGCTGCCTGGTCCGTCTCTATCCTCTGCAGCGACATTCTCGGGTTTGTCGATGGACAAGGGGATGGAGAAGGCTTCCGTGGACCTGGCCGTTGATAGCCACCTGGGATGCTGCGTAGCTCTCGGTTGTAGCGGGCTAGGTGCATGGCGGCCAGCCCACCAGATGCGTAGGATGTCTGCGAGCCCTCACGCAGGTACGTGGAAGCCCGAATGATGGGAGGAGACGAGGAAGTCTGGGATGGAGATGATAGAAGCGCCAGCCGAGAGCGCTTGTTGAAGTCGGTAGACGGTGTACGTATCTCAGATAGAGGACTGCTTGCGGTCGGTGACAGGGTGCGCGAGGATGACTGGGTTGAGTGTCGGTGTTGCTGCGGATGGCGGGGAGCTGTGCGGGCAATGTCCCGCGCTTCACGTGGAGATTCGGCGGTGTTTGACGTGCGTTGGCTTGATCGGAGGGGCGATAAGGAGGGTCTAATGGGGGGGAGAGGGGTCGCCGGGAGCGGCGGCATGGGAGGACTGCGCTATCGCCCAGATTCCTGAAGCCCGGAGACACGTCAGTGACTCTTCGGGAAAGATTGCATGCAACACAGACGCACTTACGGAATCGTCAGCATCCAAGTCGAAGCTGCTGAAGGATGCTTCAGACTTCGCATCGTGGTCGCCTGGCTGGCCGTTGGGTGGGGTTTCCGCTCCGGCGACTCCTGCTGACGGCCCCGAAGTGGGTGGCTCTGTCCACACGGGGATCGTCGACGGCTTCGGGAGCCTGGACCGGAGCAGGCTGAGGACGTGGCTTCTGCACAAGGGGACGGGGTGCAGGGAGGGTACGAGGCCTCGCGCCGGTCATCGGCGGGCTCTGCAGCGACTGGATAGGGACAGGGAGCGGAAGGGGAATCCAGACGCGGCGATTCGGCTCCAGTCGCGCGACGGCTTGCAAGCTTTGGAGGGCTGAGGGATGTGTTCCGGGCTGGAGTTGGAGGGTGGCGATGGGCCGTAGTTTCAGCCGACAGAGTGGTAGGCAAGTTTTGCGTCTCCGTTTTGATGCGCTGCGCGGGGGACGGGCTGCTGGAGGGGGACCAGCTGAGGACGCGCTTCGTCACCCGAGCCTGTCGTGCTGCCGGTGCCGGTGTCTTATGCGTGTTCACAGTCTCAGACTCGTTCGGACAGCGGTCCGGCGACGACGGGATGACGATTGGGCTCGACCGCCTCCCGTCTTGTTTTCGGGCGGCGCGTGCCGGGCGGGTGGCGGAAAGAGGGATGTCGGAGTCCGAGTCTGACAGGTTCATGGGTATCCGACGACGGCGGTGCGGGGGTGCTGACCGCAGCTCGGGGCGGGGGGTCACAGGGAGTGCTGGATCCAGCCGGTTGGGGATACGCCGCTGCGTATGTCTGGCCGTCGGAGGTCCACTCCCGGCGATGGACGGGTTTGTAAACACTCTCATCGCTTCCGCCTCACCTTGATGCTGCCTTAGCGTGGCTGCGGCGGCTTGCTGCCTTTGTTGATTATTTCTTTCCGTAAGTTCCTGTTTTCTGACTTCGTACTCTTCGTCGGATCTGGCGAGGATCTTCCGGTTCCAATCGGTGCCGTAGTGGAAATTGTCGCTAACTTGCCGGGATGTTAACACCGTTGGGTATAGTAGGTTATCGCTTGTGTTGAGGCTGAGTTGGGGATGACTGGTCCCCTGACGTATGGTACCTGGCTCTGTCTGGGCCACCAAATATCTCTGTCGCCGGAGATGCGGGTTGAGATGATGCCTCAGTTGGAGAGAGGGTATGGGGGGACGACGGCGGCTCCGTCTAGGGGATGTGGCTTCCTTCAGTGGCATAGGCCGGTTTCCAAACGCGGACTTCTGGCTTCATCTTAGCATATCCATGGGAAGGACAGACAAGTTCCAGCTTATGACCCTTACCTTTGGCAGCGATGATGACTGTTACGTTCACGGTTCACACGCTATGATGCCCCTTCCTGATAAGAGCGGGTGGGTAGTGTGAAAGGTACGTAAGGTGGATGAAGGGGTGTGATATTGGGGGAACGATGCGGTGTATGCAGTGTTCACTGCGATAGGCGCAGCTGAGACGAGACGCAACGGTTGTTCGGTCTGTTTCCAAACGTACGATATCTGGATTGAGCTGCAATGGGCGGCGAATGCTAGCAAGATGATGGCTTTAATGCGAGAGATAGGGAAGAAGGGTGGAAGAAATTATTAACAAGATATGGGGAGGAAGAAGGGTACGTGGTTACTCCATCAACGAGGGTACTGAGATTGGAAGCGCAAAAATGAATGCAGTTTGAGGGTAGTGTTCCCAGACTGAAAAGTGCAAACGTCATGTTCAGCGACGGTAGAATAAATAAGCCAGAAGTAGCGATCAGGCTTAGCATGCTTCTGGGCATTATTGACGTGTCTTTTGCTGCAAACCTGTATAGGTGTAAGACTGTGGTAGGGAGTGAGGACGTCGTATGAGTGTAGATCGGTTTCTACCGATTTCATTGGCCACGAAATGGTGTGAATGGTATCACGACCCACCGCAGCTACATAAGGTTCTTATCCGGTTAAGGTGTCGGCTCCTTCGGGAACAGAACGGTGTCGGGAGTTGTTTGATTGAGTGGGTTTCGAAAACCGTACGTGACGAATGAAAATGGTTAAAAGGAGCGGCTGCGGCTGAGACGTTGGAGATTGTGAACATGGGATAGTGATCCCTGAGAGCTTGGCTGGAGGGGCAGCAAAAGCAATGACTGGGAACCATTTCGGGCCAATCATTTCGGTTATATCTGAGGAAGAGAAAAGTGGAAAGACACGGCTCTTTTGGGGTGGTCTGCACACCTACGCCACCATATTCAACACCAATTAATCCATCTCGTCTTTTCGTAAATGGTTCTTCATCCTAGTTTTATCCATTAATTACTACAATACACTACACCTATGCACTGCTGCCAACTCATTCTCCGCGGTTTCAAGCGTATGTGAGAATAGACTACGGCACATATGTATGGTGGCGTTACTTAGCATCAATCTGAGGCTTTTGGATAGCTTTTCACATATCCTCTGCGTGCTGAGGTTATCGTAAAGCAGGTTGCTAATCTCTATGAACCTCTCAGTATACTATAGCGATGACCTGATTTACCTCGCCACACTGCGGAGATTCCTCACTGGACCCCTCTTCCTCTACATTCCTCAATCCTCTTCGACGTTGCGAATTTCAATTTAACGATTGAAACTCTGCTGGGGCGTCGCTTGATGAATACTACGAGGATAGGGCCTCACCTATCATCCTGACTGCGTAGCCAACGGATTAAATACGCCGCTATTCTTGACGTTTTTCGATAGAACATGATAACATAGACGGATAGAGAGGGCCTTCAGACAGCCACCATTGTTGCTAGCGATGTGGAATATTACTGCCACCTTAACTCGGTCAAGTGTCCTGATATTGTGGACAGGTAAACTTACCTCATTATAAGAGCGAAGTTCTTTTCGACCTAGGCACTAGGTTAACAGTGGAAAATTCATTGAATTATATTCGGTTACCTCGATTGTTAATGAAGTGACGTATTGAGATAGTAGTTGCATAGCTATTGGGCGACATCTACATATTAAACAAGAAGTTACTCTAGCTGGATATATCCTATGTCCTTCTTCTCACTACCAATCGCAAGTTACATTCAAGAGGGTCTTCAATCACTGTAGCATGATGGTTCTGATGATCGACAAAGTCTATACAATAACGATATTATACTACAACTTTATATAGAAGGGTTGCTATGCTCACGAATCCCTTTCTCCTACTGTAGGGGTCGTACATGACAACTCTGGTGAGTAAGGTACAGGTGTTATGGGAATCTGTGACTTGAACGAGACGGACGACTGCGAGGACCCGGGTCCAGGTGAATAGTAATCGCCTTGTGCAAAAGAGGTAGTGGTGCAAAATAGTTCAGGAGAGGCCTTGACGCATTCTCGGAAAGGGAGGGAAGGGCATTCTGCAGTGTCAAGAGCTTTACCTAACCTGTTAGCAAGTCCATTTTTAATATGAACTCTAGTGTGAGTTACAAAAACATAGCAAGATTGCATTACACATACCATTTATTTGCATCATTGCTCTAGGAAGAGCTTCGCTGTCCCTGGACAGTGGGTAAATGTGAGGGATTGTCGATGAAGATATCTTGTTGATGGGATGAGATAAAGGAGATGGCGAAGTAGTGGGACCTACGCCGGCGGCAGGAGACGTGGGACCTGCAGGGGCCGGATTGGAGATATCTTTCGAAAACGATAAACCAGGGCCGGAGTCTGTGCCGGTGCCATTTCGTGCACTATCGATAGGCGTTTCGGGTTCAGGTGAGGAAAAAGAAGAATATTTTGGATAGATGTAGTCGAGAGATAGGTGACGAATGTGACGGGAGGGGGAGAAAGATGGGTCTGGTGAAACTCTGGGAAGTGGTTTTTGTCCAGGCGGTGGGGTCGCAGTGGGAGGACTAGGCTGAGGCTTCCGCGACCGACCGCGTCGGAGCTTCGGATGATGACCAGTTTGCTCCAGCGGAGAACGCTTTCGGGGCCGACCACGTCCACGCTTCGGCTGAGGCGTATCTTCGGACCTCAACGGATGCTTCCGCGGACGACCCCGGCCACGCTTCAGCGTCCCCTCTGAAGTGCCTGTCATGGTGATGTTGATGTATGGATTTAGGAAGGGATGCTTGATATTACTGATAAAAAAGGTGAATACTGATGTGGAATTAGGATCACATCTTCATCAGAGGAATGTGCTACTTTATATAGAGGAAATAAAGGCAGTAGAAGTTGAGACAGTCCATTCAATACAAGGCTTAAAGTCACGGATTTCTAGGGTGAGACCACGGTTAGGTTAGTGTGATGATTTACATCCAGGACGGAGACCGCATACGTGGGTTAGCCAATAAAAACGGTGACTTGATCACAACACCGAAAATGATTATGCGGGTTTCAGTGTGGGTCAAATAATACCATAACTATTGGTTAGACATACCTAGAGAACGTGAGGGGAACAACAAGGATTATGGGACTGTGGTGTAGTCAACAGGTTTTATGAGTACCCGTAGAGGAGTTTAGATGGGCAATCTCTGTGTAAGTATATTGGACTTACTGCGTCGGTTTAGTTCATGCGATATCAATTATGAGATGGATGGAAAAAATCTAGAAAAAACAATAGAAGATGTAGTTTGTAGTTATAGTGTAGCTGAAGCTCTCTAAAAGCGTGCATCGCAGACATCAGGACGTTAGGTACTGGAGTTTATACGATTAGAAGTATCATGAACATAGATACATGTATCTAGGGCTATTATGCAGGTACATAATGACTTGTCAATGCCTGGGCTGAAGGAGTATTGTAACCGTTTCTAAGGTGGGAATCTGGTTACTGTGCTGGATTGCGTAATTCGAGTCAATAAATGAATGTGTGATTACGTACAAGGTCACTTGTGAGAAGGAAATGTATCTCAAGAACCATTTTTACTATGGGCGAACCATTTTTTTGGTGTTGTACCTTTTCTGATAAGAAACCAGGACCGTGCGCAGATTTTTTCAACCAATCCTAACCAATTGTCAAACCAAATTTGGTTTAGGGATTAGACTCCTAACAGTTAGGGTTTAAGATTTATAAATTAGATAGCTTAGGTTTATAAATCTTAAAAAACTATAAGAGAGATAAGATAATAAGAAGAATAAGAGGATAATAAGTAAAGAGTTAGGACTAAATAGTAATAGAGATAATATAATTATACTTTTTTAGGATTTTTATTACTAAGATAAGCTATAAAGTATAAGGTTACGTAGTAATAGAGCTATACTAGATATAGATTAGCATAATAAGTCCTAACTTAGTAATTAAGTGAGGCGATTCTTAGAGTATATAGAGATAGCTATACTTAATTAGGATTTCCATTACTTACGCTAAACCCTCCTAAGTTTCTATTATATACTAAGCCTATTTAAGGCTAGAGCGTATCTAACTAGCAAATCATATTAATCTTTTATAAAATAATAGTAGTATATATAAAAAAATAATAAGAGGTATTATTTTTTAAATATCTTAAAGTAATTTAATCTAATTTTTAACCTTAATATATATAATATTTTACCCTTAACCCTATACTTAGGTTTATTCTATAATTCTATTTATTAAGAGAGAGAAATATTTCCCTATATTATTATAGCTATAGTTATACTCTATAGATTACCTCTAATAAATTTATATATAGCTAACTAGGGGTTAATATACTACTTCTATAATAAAGTAAGGTTTACCTTAATATAATCTATAGGGTTTGCTTACTATCTCCTATTTATTATAGTATAATTTTAAATAATAGAATTTAGAGTAATACTATAGTTTAGCTAGCTTCATATAAGTATAAAGTAGCTTAGTTGAAAACTTTAGGTTTATTATCCTCTCTCTAAGTAGAGAAATACATAGAGAACAAGAAGGCTTATAAATATTACTTAGATATAACTCACACTTTTACTTTTTGCTACTAATAAGTAATAGGAATACTTATTACCTAATACCTACCCCTACTAACTACTAATTACTAAAGATACTAGGTTTAGAAACATAAGAGATATTACTATCTTATTACTTAGATAGGCTAGTCTTAATCCTAATAGAGTAGTTTTATTCCTAAGCTAACTAATAATTTAAAACTTATTAAGGGTAACCTAATAGCAATAAATACTAACTATACTTATAGATATTTTATATCTAAACTAGGTGCTATAAACCTTAGTTATTTACCTAACATAGTTAATTATAAGGTCTATTAGTTTCTCTATTCCTATATATTTATTCGCTATAGCCTAAACTATACTATTATTTTATATGCGTTCTTAGTAACTAGAAGCTATAAAGCCCTTTAGCATACTTTTATATTACTTAGAGCTATATAAAATATATATTAGATAGATATATAAAGCTATACTATAAGTCTCTTCTTCTATTCCTTAATAATAAATATATTACTTATTAAGTTCTTAGCAATATATCACCTCTTAATAGCTTAATTAAAATCTATCTTAACTTACCCTATAGTATAAGTATTAACTAGGTTAGTAATATATCTATAGATATATTAACTACTATAGAGGTATTAGATATATACTTTACATCTCTATTATATAGTTATATATTTAAATATTACTAGGACTATAATAATTAATAGAAGTTAAGGTATTAGCAAGCTAATATCTAAGTAAGAGATTATGCAGCATATAGCGCTTAAAGGTGATAAGGCTAAGTACGCCTAACTAATTAAATTTCGCTAAGTACGCATAGCTAATTAATTAGTTTCTTATAATTTAATTATAAGCATAGTTTAGCCTATTTTATATATTATATAGCAAAATGCCTATTACAGCCTAACGCTCCCTTAGGTTCTATAACTAAGAAAGCTTAATATATTTAATTTACATCATATAGTGTTTTATATAAGGTTCCCTAAAAATAAGGCTATAAATAATAATAGGATAAGAATATAGGACGATAGCAAGAAAACCACATAGCAAAGAATAACTACTATAATCTTAATACCTATAAACTTAAACTAGCTAACGCTAAAAAGTAGTAGGCAAGTAATAATGTAAGATTAATGCTACTCCTAGCTATTTTATTAGTTAACCTATTAAAAGTAGTAAACCTTTATACGCTACCCCCTCTATATATAGCTTAGCTTATACTACCCCTATTATTATAGCTATATTATAAGCTAGCTATACTTAGTTGCTCTTTTAAAGATTAGTACTTATTGCTATTAGCTATATAATAATATTAGCGTTATACCTTAATATTAGTTTATAGCTACTTATAGGTAAGGTAATATATCTAATATAATTCTATCTATCTTTATATAAAGATAATTTAATAGATAGCAAATAATAGGAATAACTATAACTAAGCCTATCTTATATTTTTTCTAAACCTTACTACTTAGTTTATTATTACTTCTATAAAAAGAGGCCTTAATCTTAGACCTAGCTAATAGGCTCTAAATTATTATCTCTAAGGCTAATAAGTTATAAGACCTTATAATATAGGTTATTATTACTTCTATACTAGGCAAACTTCTTATTTAGTTTAATCTTATTAAATTTAATATTCACCTTAGACTAATAGTACTATAAAAGCATACCTTAATTATTACTTAAAATATTCTTTACCTTCTTAATAAAATATCCTACCTATATAAAGCTCTTAAGAATAATAGGCCTCTCTAACTTAGAGATATATAAGAGGTATATAAGCTACTTAATAAAGGCTTAGTATTACTTAGGGCGTTTATAATTTAATCTATTAGTTTATTATTATTATTAATTATAATAATAGCCTTAAGGTTATTAATAATATCTATTATATTATCCTAATTAGGAATCTTAATAGGATTCTAAGAAGATCTACTAAGTTATTAGTATAAGTTGATATCTATTAAGTTTTAGAATAACTTAGAGGGGAAGTACTAGTTATCTAGGTTAAGCTTATAGCTAATAGTAACACTTACTAAGGTAGTATTACTTTATTTAGTTATCCTCTTAGTATTAAGGTATATAGCTAAGTTAAAAACCTTAGGATTGCTACGTTCTAGCTTAGGATAGAATGGAAAGATGTAGTATAGGTATTATACCTAGAATAACTAAGCTATATTATCTTTATTAAAGAGGAAGTTATAGGCTTTCTAGACTTATGCTAATAATAGAAATATATTAATATAATATATTTCCTATTTATTAAGGTGATAGTAAAGTATAGCGTGTTAGGCGTATTAAATTACTGCTTAGGAGGTAAAGCTTTTAATATTAGTAATAGTAATATTAAGGGCGTCCTATAGGTTAAATATGATTCTCTTAGTGTTCTTAGAGGTAGATATTATTATTTTAGAAAATATATTAATTAAAATATAAATATTAATAACTAGATATTTTGTTTTAGGTAATATCTTAATCTTTAAGATAGTTAATCCTTACTATTTAACCCTTAATAATACTTAGTTACTTAGTTCCTTTATTAGGTAATAATATTATCTTATTTATTAAGCTCCCTATAAGGAGGCTAAATTATCTACTTACTTATAATATATTACAACCCCCCTAGCTAGTTAATACTTAGCTTTAATCCTCTTAAAGTTAGTAATAAGGTAGATAGGTCTTAATATTAGGACTTAATTATAAAGGTAATAGTTTACATAAATCTTTTGTTTATAGCTAAAGATAACTAGGGATTTCTAGATAATATTTACTTATAACCTCTCTATAACTAGTTACTATACTATAACATTACCTATTAATAATAAGGGTGCACTTTCTAATAATATTAGTTCTCTATAAATATAGTAATATTTTATATAAGTTATTTTTTAATAGCTATATAGCCTTAGCGCCCTAATCACCCTTAGTCTATTGCTAAATAATTCTTAGTTATATAACTTCTAAAACCCCTTATTAATCTACTATTATCCTTTAGGTTAAATCTAAATTGCAAAAATAACTTATTAAATAGCCCTAGAGACACTATTTAAGATTTATAAAGAGTAATATATTATTATAAATCTTAAATAACTATATCACTCAAAAGGACTAAAGTTTAAAGAGCTAATTATTAAAGGATTAAGCTTAAAATTATCTTATAAGAATAAAAAGTCTCTTTAGCTATATCTACTATTTATTATAGTAATATTTATACCTACTAAATCTATTTAGCTATATCTACTATTTACTATAATAATATCTATATTTGCTAAATCTACTTAGCTATATTTATTATTTACTATCCTAATATCTATGTTTATTATATGCTTATTTATTAAATTATACTCTCTAGCTAGTGCTTATTATAGCTCTTAGTAGCTAAGAAGGTTTTTTAGTTAAAAGGATTTATTAGGTTAACCTTCCCCTTCTTCTTCTTTAGAGTTACTATCTCCTTAATACTTATAACCTAAAAGAGCTCCTCCTTCTTCTTAAGGTCTAAGAGGTGTAGATTAACTACTATAAAGTAATTAAATAGGGTGCTATCTTTAGCTAAGAGGGGCTTAGCTTAGCTAGTAATAATTTCCTAAGTTATAAGTATTATAGCGTTCTATTAGATAGTAATACTACTTATAGTATTAACCTCCTTAGTATCTTCTAGGTATACTATAAGCTATTAAGCTACTATAGAAAAGAAGTAGCCTTCTTTTTTCACTTCCTCCTTAGTGAAATAGTTCTATAGGCGCTATATGTAGGGGTAATAGTTATAGCTAGTCTTAATATATATATAAAGAATTTTAAATATATAAATAGTTCTTATTATACTTTTAATCTAGAGATCTAAGGCTGCCTTAGCCTCTATTATGCTTATATATATATATAGGTTCTTAGTCTTAACCTATAGGTTATAAGTACCCTAGGTTTATAAGATTATTTAGTATACTTTATACTTCTACTTAAAGCGCTAAAAGCGTCTAATTACTTAATACTAAAGGCTGAAGTTTAGATAATTCTTAAGAATAACATTATAATAATACGTATTATAATAATTAACGCTAAACGCTACTAATAAAAATAATATTACTATAGCTTTTACTTTAGAATTAGGATTATTAAAATTATTAATTATCTTATTACGTTCTATTTAATTATAACTTAAATAAACTAATAAGGTTTTAATGCTATAAAGCTTAAGGAGAGTATTTAATACCTTATAGTTACTTAGTTAGATTTTTATTAAGTAGTAGTTATAAACTAAGCTTATTTAAGATTTATAAAACCTATTTTATAAATCTTAAATAGGCCTAGTAAATAAGGAAAAACTTATATAGTAGTAAGGAGGTTAATAGTATAGAGGAGATACTACTTACTCTTTCTTATAAGCTTAAGTATATACTATAAGTACTATACTAACTTTAGTAACTTTAAGATAATATACCTTATAAGAGTAATAAAGTTAGTAGAGTACCTAATTATAAAGTCTATTTAGGTTATAAAGTAGTAATACTATAACTTATTTATAATATCCTTAGAAATAAAATTATTAACCTCTTTTACCCCTCTAGTTACTAGCACCTTTAGGTTAGCCTTAGCTTACTATTCATGCTAATACTAGGATGATATCTTTAGCTTATTATCTATATTACTTATTAGCTCTTAGCTAGAACTATGCTATGCTACTATAAGCTTATCTAAGTAGGCTTATTTGTTCTCTTTTATCTTATAAGCCTAAATGCTTAAGCTAGCGTTACTTAAAGACTAAAGCTTTAAGGCTATAATAGTATCTATTATTATATAAGCTAGTTGCTATATAGGGTTTACTAATAAGGTGAAGTATAAGTTAGTACTAACTAAAGATATATTATATATTACTATTAGGTTAACTTTTAGCTTATTATATTAGTTAATGTTGCTAGATCTCTTAACTATTAGCTTAATATTCTACTCTACTAGAAGCTAGATATTATTACTATACTTATTAATAAGAGCCTTAAAAGCATAGATATCTACTAAAGAGATATACGCTAGTTTAACTATCTTAATATTATATATAGGTATTAATTCGCTAAGGTAGGTAGTAGAATTATTAAGTAGGACTATAGGCGTAAGCATACCTTAATAGATCTAGATTAGGGGTAAAGCGTTCTTCATAGCAGTTAAGGTAAACTTAACATCCTAGTTATACTTAACTCTATATACCTAAAAGTTCTTTAGGTTTAGCAAGTAGATAGGGATGCTATTCTCTATTATAAAGCAGTATTCCTCACATTAAGCCTTCTATAAAGCAGTAAGCTTAAGTACTACAGTCTTAGCTACCTACGCCTAAGCCTCTACTACCTCTAATAAACCTATTAGGCCCTTAAAAGGTATACTTAACTATATTATAGCCTCTTTATCCTATGCCTAAAATGCTAAAATATATTTATTACTATAGATAATATCTAGTAACTTAGTGTCTACTAATTTAGCTATCTTATACCTAAAGGTAGAGTTCTATATTAAGCTAAGATAACCCTTTAGATCCTAGATACTACTAACTATTAGGGTTACTATTATAATCTAGAAGAATTACCTAATAATCTTCTTAGTAATAATATAAGCTAATAACTAAGGGTTTTTAATAGTATAGCTCTTATTAGCAATAAGACTAAAAAACTTAAGTAAGTATAATAAGTTAAACTTTATCTAATTCTCTACTTCCTTATTATCTAAGTTAACACTTTTAGTCTTATCTTCTAGTATAGATTCTATAATACTTATTCTTAGCTAATAGTTATTAATAGAGTAAGATATTAAGATTAGGTAGTTTATTAAGCTAAGGTTATTACTTTTTTCCCTTAGCTATTTTATTAAGGATATAAGATAGTTAGTATTATTAATAGTATATCTACTTTAATGCTTAAGTATAATAGTATTTATCTAGTAAAAAGTATAAACTTAGAAGTATTTAGAAAAGAGTTTATATATAACCTTAAATATCTAATTAAGTACTAATACTAATATAATAATATAAGATAGAAAGTATTTCACTTTAGTAACGCTATAATTAGTTAACTTATACCTCTTAACTATCTTAGTAAGCTTATATATAGAGGTAAGGGTTTTTCTAATTCTATAGTTACTAGCGATAATACTAGCTTAAATAACTTAAGCAGCTTAATCTATTAGCTAATTAGTATCTATAAATATATATTAGCAATTTAAGATTTATAAAAGCAAATTAAAGCTTAGAAAGTAAACCTATTTAAGATTTATAAAAGTAAACTAGATAGGTTTTATAAATCTTAAATAGGCTTATATATATAGACTTACTAATAATCTAATAGGGTTTTAAACAAAAGTCTAGGTTTACTAATAAGATAGGGAGCTTATCCTAAGTAGCACTAGGTAGGGTAATCTTAAACTCCTTAATAATAGCCTCTAGGTTAGTTTTCTATAGTAAGTTACTTCTTATTAGCTTATAGGACTTTACTTACTTAGTTACTTCTTTTTACTAGCTAAGGCTATTACTAGTGTTATACTTAGCTTCTATAGACTTAGCTATATCTTTACTTATAATTATATAGCAAATTATCTCTATACCTTCTCTAGCTAAGATAGCTAGAAGCTTAAGGTCTTTTATACTAGTATTTAGTAATATAGGTTAAAAACCTTAAACTTACTAGAGGTTTAAATAAGTAGTAGCTTATCTAAGTAAAGTATCTTCTTTAGTAGTTATAAGTATAATTACTTTTATAGCTAGACTTTTCTCTTTTATACTAAACTTAATCTTTATATTAGGCTAGAATAAAGAGAAAACTTTATGCTACTTATTTACTTAGATATTTTATTAAAGTATTTTAATCTAAGCTACTAAGAGTAATAATAAGTAAATCTTATTATACTAGTAAAGTAGCTTAATACCTTAAAATACCTTAAGGTTTTTATAGAACCTCTTATATACCTCCTCTTTGCTTTTAGGCTTATATTTTTTATTATCTTTTTCTTTTATTATCTCTTCTATCTCTACTAATATTAAAGTAAAATATTAAGGTTTAAATATTACTTCTTCTCCCTCCTCTAGGAATATAATTAGATTAAAATATCTAGTTTAAGATACTAAATCTAAGCTAGATATTATCTTCTTCTCTTAAGTAGAGATATTATAAGTATAATAGTAGTAAATAAATAATAAAAGTATAAAAAATACTCTTATTTAGTTTTTATAAAAGTAGTCCTATATAAAGTAGCTAATATCTTTAAGTAGCCTTAATATGTTCTTATTACCCTTCTATTCCTTAAAGATATTAGGGAAATAGATCATAATAAACTATATATATATAACAAACGTTATATCTTAGTTAATATTATTATATATATAAGTATACTAATCTATTAGTAAAACTATAATGTTCTTAGAGTGCCTTAAGATAAAGACTAATAAATAAGTCTTAGGGGATATAAAGCTTATCTTAAGAATACTATTAGTTAACTTTTCTAGCCTCTTAATATAATTAAATACTACTTTTACGCTTAGTAAACTAGTAATCTATAGGTTATTATTCTTATAGGGGGTCTTATAGCTATATAGGCCTTTTATAGCTAAGATAGTGAATAAGTAGAGGAAGTTTTAGGTAATATAGGCTACTATTTATATTAGTAATAGGGTTTTTAAAGAGATAGTAGTAGTAGCTTATTTAAGATTTATAAAACTAAAGTAGGTAAGTTTTATAAATCTTAAATAAGCTATAAATAATATACTACTTATATCTAAGAACTCTATTAACTTATAAGGTTTACTAATATTAAGGTATAGTAAGATAAAATTAGAATAAGACTTTATAAAAGTATCCTTCTCTATAAATACTTTTATACTTAAGAGTATATACTTAAATAGTCTCTTCTTTAAGTTTATACTTACTTTATAGTAAAAAGTAATAAGCTTCTTATATTTACTTTCTAATAATTTATAAGGTATCTAATTATATATAATATACTTATTTTTAATAATAAAATCCTTCTTATAGGCAGCTATATTAGGAGGGAAGCTAAGGTTCTAATATTACTTAGTTTAATTAGTAGTATCTAATATTACCTTTATATCTTCCTTTATCTATTTTAACTTATTAGAAGGTATAAGCGTAAAAAACTAAAGGGGTAAAAGGTAACTCTACTTAGGGATAGTGCTAGCTTTAATATCTAGATAGTTAGGTCTAGCCTTATTAGTATTATTAGGAGTTATACTAGAACTATTAAGGTGTATATATAGAGAATTATTAGGAGTTTTATCCTTAGATATAAGGTTATCTTCTTCTTCGCCTTTACTATTAATAAGTTTAGTAACCTTATTATTACTTATATTTATATGCTTTGTTTTTTTTTTAGCTTTAAGTTTATTAGTAGTAGCTAGCTTTTACTTATACTTACTATAGATATTAGGGGGTATTATTATGTTATACTTATCTTTATATATAATTAGTATTAAAAAACTTAAGGTATTTAAGATTTATAAAAGCATAAAGAGGTGCTAAGAAAGGGTATTTAAGATTTATAAAAAGAGCTAACTTACTAGGATTATTAATAAGGTTTTATAAATACTAATAGGGGGTAAAAGGGGCGTATAAGGTTTTATAAAAGTATATATAATTACCTATAGTTATAATAGATAGTATATAGATTATTACTAGGGTTAACCTTATTTTATATTTAGCACCTTACGTTAAATACTTAATATAACCTTATAGTCTATATATTAGTAGTTTATACCTAATAAGCTAATAGGTTTTATAAATCTTAAATAGAGGAGTAAGTAGCTATAGTAGGGCGTAAGGAGTAGTAGGTATATCCTTTATGAGGTTAAAGCTAAAGATTAGCAGAATGAGGGGTAAAGCTGAGGCCCTAAAATTATTAGTATAAGATGTAGTAAGATAGTTATAGGTTGTAGATAGGGGTACTTTATAGTAGGTAGATTATCTATTAAGGAGAGAGAATAATAGTGCTTACTATATATAACTTAACTTTATTAATAGTATACTGTTTTTTTTTTATGTTATGTTTATTATTATTAGCTTCTATTTATTTTTTAGCTTATATAATAGTTTAAATAATATTAAAAACTACTAAATAATTTATAGGTAATGATACCTTATTATAATATATATCTTAGTGTTATTTTTAAACTTTATATTAAATAATACTATTATTAGATATAAAATTATATACTTAGGCATATTATATAATATATAGGTATAGCTTATATCTTATTATTAATATTTATATAAAGTCTATAATTTAAGCTATATTATTCTAGTTATACTAATAAACTATATCTCTTATTAATATATTTTATTTAGCTTAGTATTAATAGTATTAGTCCTTTTTAGCTTTTCTTTTTAATATTACTAGCTTCTATCCTTACTTAGTAACTACTTAATTATCCTATTAGTAATACCTACTTTATACTAGATTATTAACCTGCTTTAAGCTTACCCCCCCCCTTATATTAATTATATTTTAACTATAGTATTATTAAGCTAATCTATTAATTTAAAAGTTTATTACTAAGCATAATAAAATTTATATTTTAATATATAAAGTAAAGTAGTTATATTATTACTTTAGTCTAACTAATATAATTTATATAAGCTATCTTAGTTTTATTTCTAATATCTATATTATTTACTTCTACTATTTATAGATCTATTTAAGATTTATAAAACTAATAGTTATAAGTTTTATAAATCTTAAATAAGCTTTTAGCTATATTTTAAGTATTATAATATTATTTACTTTATAAATAGAATTATTAAGTTAGCTATTATAGCTAAAGTTAAGGCTTTAGTAGCAAACTAATATATAGAAGAATATTAACCTATTAGGAAATTTATAAGTAAGTAAGTTTAGAAATTATTATAATATATACTTTACATAAGGTATCTAACTTTATAACTTAAAATAAAATAAGCTATAATATTATTATAATTAAAAGCTATCTTATTCTAATAGAACTAAATAATATATTTATATAAATACTAGTTATTATCTAAATAGTAGTTTAGAGATATAATTACTATAAGCTTTAGAGGTTATATTATAACTTAAGTGCTTTAAATAGTAATTTTTTTTTTCTTATCTTCTTTAGCTATAAAATATATAGTCTATATTAAGGCCTTTTTTTATGATATTCCCCTTTAGCTAAGGTAAGGTAATTATAAGCTAAGCTAGAGGTTACTAGTTATATTCCTAGCTAAAGCTATTACTTAGCTAGGTATTTTTTAGCTAAGTACCTTTTTACTTAGGTAATCCTTTATATATAATTAAGTTTTATATTAAGGTAGTATTCTTAGTATAGGAACTAATAAGCACTTAGGTTACTACTTAGTAGTATTAACTAAGTAGTTAATATTATTAGCTATTTATATATTATAGTAAGCTATAAGTATTAGCTAAGCTATAGTCTTAAGTTCTTCTTATAGGTTTATACTTAGAATAAAGTTACTATTAAGGTTAATAATAATATATAAGAGGGATTATTCTTTCTTTATATTACTTTATTTAGAAAGACTACTATTCTTAATAAAATATAAGAAGGTAGTATAATAAATAAAGAAATACTACTAATACTTCTCTTTAAATATAGCTAACTAATTAAAGCTACTTTTAAGGGCTTTTTAAACCTTAATAGTAATAGCTTCTTATATGTTATACTAGAAGTATTACTAGTTATTATTCTTAAAGGTTAACTATAGTTATAATTAGGTAGGGCTAAAGTTAAAGTTAAGAGGGAGGTTTTCCTAAGTAAACTTATAGAAATTTTTAAGTATCCTCTACTTTATTATTTAGTTAGATCTAAATTTTACTACTTTCTAGCTATATATATTAATATAATATTTTAACGCTAGGAATATAAAAAGGATAATATCTTAGTTAATATATACTTACTATTCCTTTAGTTTATTTTTAAAGATTATACTCTTTAGTATAGCTTTATAGTACTAATAGAGGATAAAGTATAAGATAAGAATGAAAATAACTTTAATTTTATCTTTATTACTATTATTCTCTAGTAAGTAAAAGAAGAGAGAGAAGAAGCTTTCTAGAAAATCCTTAATATTAAGAAACTTATTCTTATAAATTAATATTATTAGTTTAAAGATATTAAAGTTAGATTTTATACTATAATATAAGTAAAAAGTTCTTTAGTTAATAAGTTTTATAAGGAGGTAACTAAAGCTATAACTTTTAATAATTAGTAGGAGGCTTAAGCTTTTTTTCTACTCTTACTTTAGGTTAGCTAGTATAAGCCTTAAAGCTATAAGGATCTAAGTAAAGCTAAAGAGGATATAGTAAAAATAAGGATTAATAAGGTTAATAAAGGATTATATAAGGATTATTATTATAGTATAGAGGAGGGAGGTAGTTAGAAGTATAATATTACTTTAGTAGTTAATAGTAATAAGATCTATTATATATATATAAAATCTAATAGAGCGATAAATAAATTACTAATATGTTTAAGACTAGATATAAAAGAATATAGTATTACTAATCTACTTTAGTTTCTTAATAGGGGTTTATAGTATTAGTATTAGTATTAGTCCTTAAGGTATTAGTATTAATCCTTAAGGTATTAGTATTAGTCCTTAAAGTATTAAGACTTATAAGGCTAAGGCTAGGTTTAATATTATAAAGTTATTATAAGTAATCTAATTAGTATCCTTAATAGTAATATATTATGCTAAGGTGCTTATATACTACTACTCTACTTACTATAAAAAGTAATATTTATTATTTAATTTAACTAATTAGTAGAAGAAAGAGTAGAATTTAGTTAGGATATTATTAAACTAATTATAAGATATAATTAGTTTAAAAGATTTAGAAAGTATCCTAACTATTATACTATCTATATAGCTATTATAGAATAAAAGGTTATTAGTATAAAGCTTTAAGCTAGTAGCGTTTAGAACCTCCTTACTAATAGTATAGCTTTAGAAGTAGTAGAGGCTAAAGCTATAGAGTAATAATTTAAGCTTTATAGTAGTACTAATAGAGTTTTAAAGTAGATTAATATTATAGTAGTAGTACTAGCTTCTACTAATCTTACTACTATATAATATAAACTACTTAAGTAGAATAGTAGCTAATAAGGTAAGCTTAACCTTACTATAGAGAAACCTAAAGGTATTAACTTAGTAATACCTATATATAAGAAGTATTGTAGCTTCTTTATCCCTACCTAGAGACTACTTAACTACTAGATTAATAAGCTAGAGATTCTTAATATTAGGTTTATCTACTAAGTTAATAACATTATATTACTTTACTTAGAAATTATTAAGGTAGGATTTAGTATTACTTATACCTCTATATTAAACTTTAGTATTCTTAATATTAAGAAGGAAAAAGAAGTCCTTAAGTATTAATATAGTAACTTTATTAAAACTACTAGACTCCTTATTATTAGGTACTAATAGTAGCTTAATTATTATTACTTTAAGGCTTTTACTTAGGCGCTAGAAGTAAGTTAATAGGAGAGTAAACTTATAAGGGGGAAGTATACCTTATATAGATTATTTTTAGGAGAATATAACCTTATTAAGTATATCGCTATATAAAAGGGTAATATAGCCTATCTATAATTCCTTAAAAGTCTACTTAATACTTAGGATTATAATCTTATTATAAAATATATAATACTTCTTATCTCTTAATTAGGTTAAGCTATAGAGGCTACTATAGTATAACTTTATATATTAATAAATACTAAGAAAGAAAATATATACTATCTATCTTTAGATTAATCTAAAATAAGTATAAGGGATCTTATATAGTAGTATATTTTTAAGTATATAAGTTTTAAAGTTTATTATTAAGTAGAAAATATAAATATTTCTATTTAGCTTTCTTATTAGCTAATAGGTTAGTATATACTTAATAGAGTCCTTAAAGTTTATAATATCTAAGATAATATTAAGGAAGCTATTTATATTAAACTTAACTTAATAGATTTAAGTATTTATATTATAATTTATATCTAATAATACCTCTAGATAGAGTAGATAGTAAGATAGACTCTTATTATAAGTAATAGCTTTAAGGACCTTTACTTTTAATAGTATATTATAATAAAGAAATTATTTTTATATATATATTAAATTATCTTTTTATTTTATCCTTAAGTATTTAGTATCTCTTATCTACTTAATATTACTCTCTATCTTATTTAAGATATTATTTAAGCTATAAATACTATTATTTATTAAGTTGAAGTAATATGCTTTATTATTTAATTAGGTTTTATTTCTTATTATAGAGTAGCTTTAATATAAGATAAAACTAAATTAGGTAATAATAATAATCTTTTATATAAAGTAGGATTACTTAATTATTATCTTATTATTAACTTATATAGCTAAAAGCTACTTATTAATATATATTAGTAGGTCTTTTAGTTTAGTTATAAGAGTAACTAAAAGTGCTATAATAAAGAGTTTACCTTTATTATTTATATTACTATCTATCTTATAATCTTTAGTAAAAAGGTTAAGGTTAGTATATTTAAGGTTAAGGTAAGTCTTATTGCTATTATTAGCCTTATTATCTATATTATTTTAGCTACTTTTAAATAAGTTATTATTATATTAAGCTATTTCTTTATTAAAACTTTATAAAAACATCTTTATTTAATTAATTATAGTATTATTATTAATATTAGCGTGAGGTATAAGAGAAGCTATCTTAAGAGGTATATATATTAAATAAGTATTAAGATAATAGTATTAAAATAAGTAAGCTAACTTAATAATCTCCTTAATTACTTTATATTAAAGCTAAAGGCTTATATATTAATTTATATCTATATTTATACTCTTAAATAATATTTTATTATCTTTAACTATATACTTTTATATCTTATCTTTTATAGCGTTCTATATATAGCTAAAGAGTATTATAAGGAGCTTCTATTTATAATATCTAGCTTTTATTTATTAATTTATAGATAAAGATGCCTTTATAATCCCCTTTTATACTTATACCTTAGCTTTAGCTTTAAGCTATACTTATTTATATTACTCCTTATATATTATTTTATCTCTTTATTAGATTATTATTTAGCTCTTATCTTAGTATAGAATATTATATTATTATTAGTTTATAAAAAGAGAGGTATAAAGGCGTTATATTATATCTTACTATAAGTTATAAGTAGTTAGTATCTTATATATTTATTTAGGTTTAATAATTATTAAAGTTATTTATTCTAGCTAATATATCTAAGATATCTACTATTTAAGATTTATAAAATTATATATAAGGGGGGTTCTATTATTTATAAATCTTAAATAGGCTTAAATCTCTATATAGATTAATATATTAATAAAGCTAAGAGTATATATTAGTAATAGAAATATATATCCTTAAGTATATTAAGTAATTTAAAGGTTATAAGTATATTATATAAGGTAGTATAGTTACTATCTTATCTTTTTGCTCTATTTTCTAATACTTTAGTCTATCTTCTTATAATTTAGCTTATATTTATAATCTATTAGAGATAGTACTAAAATAAAAAGCTATCTATTTTAATAATATTATATTTAATAGCTAGTAATACCTTAAGAAGGCTTAGTTATTATAGAACTTATAATTAGTATTACTAAGTAAGAGGTATAAGATTATAATAATAGTTAAGCTACTTCTATAGATAAAAGCTATATTATTAAAAACTATATATAAAAGTAAGCGTTTTTATTAATTTATTATTATATTTAAATAAGACTTAGACTACTAAATAAAGATAAATAAGTATATAGTTTATATTATAAAGCTAGTAGTATTCTTAGAGAGTTTAAAGTATAGTTAAGATATTATTTATAAGTAGTTCTTTAGTTAGGTCTTCTTTAGTTTTCTTATATATAGTAGTTAGAAAGCTAAGTCTAAAGAATTATTAAGAAGTATTAAAAGAATAGCTTAAAACTTTAATAATATAATAATATAGCTAACTCTACTAATAATTTATCTATAATAAATAAGTTTATAAACTTTAGAAAGTAATATAATAATATAAACTTAGATAATATAAATATTAAGCTTAATAAAGTTCTAGAAAAAGATAAAATATCTAATAATAAAATAAATAAAGTAGAAAAGGAGAGAGAAACTAAAAACTAGTTATTACTATAGAAGAAACTACTTAAGTAATTATAGCTAACTTTATAAACTTTAAAAATATTTAAAGCTTTTAGGATTTAAGTAGAAGAAGAGAATAAGTTAAGAAAATTATCTTAGTTTTAAGCTATATTCTAAGATATTATAAAAGAGCTAAAGTAAGGAGATAAAATTAAGGTTATAGAGGATAACTATTATTATATTAAAAAGTTTATATTTTATTAAATATTTAGAGCTAGTTCTAAAGATTAATTATATTGCTTACTAGCTAAATATAATACTAAAGCTATATCTTTACTAAGTAATATAGTATAAAAAGCTAAAGAATTAATAGAGAAACTTAATAGAGTTTAATACTTATAATTAGCTTCTTTTATAAAATAATAAAAAAGTATTATTAATAAATTAATAAGAATAAAGACTACTATTATATAGATATAAATCTATATATAGTAATATAAGCTATAGAAGAGGTAGATAGAGTTAAGAAGTATTTTCTAAGAAAAAGGGCTTAAATTGCTTAAGCTATAAAACTTCTTAAAAAAGGAAAGCTTTAATATCTAATAAGGGAAAAGAGTAAATAGCTACTTAGCTATTTATTTTATAAAAGAGCTTAGCTTAAGAGAGGGAAAGAAGTTTATAAACTTAATTTATAGGTTTACTATACTTAGAATTTTTATTAAAGTTTTTAGTTTAGGTATTCTAATATTTTTACTTAAGAATATTAAGTTATAATATAAATAGTTAAAAAGTAGAAAAAACTATAAGACTTTTAGATCTTAAAAGAGGAAAAAGATAAAGTTAGTTTATTATACTTTAATAGAAAGATTACTATTTTTATAAGATCTTTATAAAATAATAAAAGAAAATATTATAGATAAAGTTAAAATTAAGAAGAACTTAAAAGTAATATAAGCTTTATAGTAGATATAAAAAGAAAAGAGAAAAAAAGAGGTATTAAACTTATTATTATTAGTATTTATTAGAGATATTAAAGAGAGAGATATTATAGAAGTTAAATAAGAGAAATAAAAAGAAAAAGAAAAAGTAATTAAAATAAAGTAATTAAAAAATAAAGCTTAAGTATAAAGTATATTATTTTAATTACTTTTAATAATTAAAAGATAAAGCTTAAGTATAGAGTATATTATTTTAATTACTTTTAGTAATTAAAAGATAAAGCTTAGGTATAAAATATATTATTTTAATTACTTTTAGTAATTAAAAAATAAAGCTTAAATATAAAGTATATTATTTTAATTACTTTTAGTAATTAAAAGATAAAGCTTAAGCATAAAGTATATTATTTTAATTACTTTTAATAATTAAAAGATAAAGCTTAAGTTAAAATATATTATTTTATTTACTTTTAATATTTAAATAGTAAATTAATTATATTTTCTTAAATATTAAGCTTTATTAAAATTAGAGTTATTATAATTTATTTATAAAGAGAAATAATATATATTTATTAAAATACCTTATTATATTATAGTTATAAAATATTAAATAATTAATTTTAAGAAAAGAATACTTTATATTAAAATTTAAGTATTAAGTAGTTAATATTTATTATCTTTCTTAAAACCTAACCCTTTATACCTTAAGTGATATTAAGGCTGGAAATGCGTAGCATAAGCATCTCATAAGTTATTAACAACTACGTCAACCTAGCCAACCAAGTCAACAACAGAAAAGACACATCACAACAGAGATTTATAGTAAAGGAAGGGTATGGTTAGAGGTATGTGGAGGCTGATGTTGCACTACATAGGGAGGTTTGAAATTATATAAACTATAGATCCAGCCGAGGACAGTTAGATCATACTTCCCTTACAAGTGTTGCTACTTCCAATGGCACTCATCGAAGTCCTACTTTTCCCCGACCAACTTGTGCAATAAGGCATCCAACTACAACCAAAATTGCTATTTCAAGATCGCAATGCAAAAATCTGATTTCGTAGGGTTTGACCCGCTTAACCCTTCTACGATCTGACTTTAGAAACCATGACTGAAGATTCATTAGATCGCCTATACTACGAGCGCAAACACAATCGCGAGAAGCACCCTAGCTAGCGAGCCTTGCTGGTTGGATGATGCACTACTCTCATCAGAGCTCGATCCTGGCCCGGATGGCTCATCCTCAGATTTGACCTGGGCAGAGCCGTATGGCTTGTACCCACCACTGATGCTGCTCCTATCGCCGGTCGAGCCCTCGACACATTTGCTGTTGTCAGAGTATGCGGACCAAACTTGCTTCCAGGCCTCGACAGGATCAGCGTAAGATTCAGCAGTGTAGAAGATGCGGCAGTCAGCGGCTTCATAGATGAATTGCAGAGGAGTGGCAGTGTTGTCTCCCTTGCGAATCTGATCCTGGGTTTGAGCCCGAGAGGAGGAGTCGCCAACACGGGTGGCAACATTAGGAACATTGGCGATGGCAGAGAGGGTTCCATCGTTACTCTGGATAGAACTGAGGCCGACAGCAGAGGAGACGTTCAGGGCAGCCGTGGCGTATTGAGCAAACCTGTAGATGGGAATGACTTCCCCACCTTTGCTACCAGCAACGGTTTCTATAGGCTTGTTCTCGGGTCTTCCACCGACAGTGACGGCCTTCACACCAGCAATGTTCTTGAGCTCCTCGTGAAACGAGGCACATGATGAACCACAAAGTGCGTCTGTGAACATCACAACATTGGAAGGTTGGAAGGCGGTTGGTCGTGAGCCATTGACGAAGTTGAAACCATCGGGAAGAATCGAGACTCGGTCCGCGCTGGAATACTGCCCAAGTTTGTCAGCTTCCACTAAAGGAGTATGAGCAAAACAGGATTTGAACCTACGTTGTACCGGAATGTGGTGGTGAACTCGTCATTGTTCAAGTTGAGAGGTCCGTTGAAATCATCCCAGCTGTTAAAGTTATTCCCCTCAGCAGTACGGAAGTGCCACCAGGCCCAGTACCGGAAGGTGTCGCCGTTCCGAATACTTTCTTTGAAGGTGGCTTGGTATTTGCTGGCTAGATTGGAGTTGGCGTAAACTTCGTTCACAGCATCTCCGATTTTATTGAACGCATCTGTCGCCCTGTATCGCTGTCCGGAGAATGGATCCATGTCAGGAAAGAGCTGCATGAAAGCATCAATCAAAAGGTTCGTGTTACCCCCGCCGTTCTCGCGGAGATCGATGATGAGCTTCTGCTTCTTCTGGCTAATGCATTGCTCGAGGAAAGACTGGATCGTGATCTGGAAGTCGTTGTTGAAGAAAGTCTCGTCATACTTGGTATCGTTGGGGTTGCTAAAGGAAATGATCTTGAGGACAGCGACATCACTGAAACCGTTATCCGTCAAGAAGTAACCGGCGACTGTACCGGTCTCGGCCTCAGCAACAGCGCTGGCATAAGTACCAGCAGATGGGATGCTCTGACGTTTGGCGCGTGAGTTCAAATGGTAGGTGCCAGTGGGAATGGTAGGCACAGGACCGAGAATACCAGGGGAAATGACTTCTTTCTCCTTCCCAGTCGAGGTTCTAGACTTAGCGCCTGTGAGGCCAGTGCAGAAGGCTTTGAAGAACGTCTTTCCATCCACAACACCCTTAAAACTCAGTTCAGAAGTTGCAATGTTTGAGAAGGATTTCTGTGAAGAATTGCTCCAGACAACGTCGGTGCTGTTGCCATCGTACTTGGTTTGACGCGCAAACGCACCAGGGTGGTCTGTATCGCCTTTGGAGAACATGTTGTTCATCCGACCATCGGAATTGATATACTGTGAATAGAGGTTCGCCTTGAGGAAATCGTAGGGATTCATGCCGTTGATTGACTTGATGTCGGAGACGCCATCGTCACCGTCAGCAAGGGCTCCGACATCGCCGTGAACGTAGAGCTTGGGGAGGGCTTTGCCGTCGGAGGAGATGGACGCAACATTGAATCTCCTTCGGAAGTTGAATATTTGGAGGATATCGGGGTAGTAGTTGAAGTGAAAGTTGCCAGTACGAACTGTGATGTTTTGGATCGCCAGCTGAACAGCATACTCGCTCTCGTATGATGCCAGATTGGACTTGACTTTGTCCAACTCGTCCATAATGTCCAGAGGGCCATATTCCCAGTCGTTTCCAGGGTTTTTAAGCCAGACGGTCTCTGAGTGCAGTTGCCATACTTGCTTCAGCTGGTCGATGAGCTTCGTGTTTCCTTGGGTGTCGACAGGCACAGAGTTCAGACAGTTGAACGCTTCAACGGCTGGTACGACCGAAGCTGAAGGACTTGCAAGTTTGGACGCGACAACCGCACAGGGAGACTGAGAAGTGCCGGTCTGTGCAGCGACGAGTGCCGCCGATGCGAGTATGACGGCTTTCTTCATTGTCGCAGAGTAGCCCATTCGCAAGGAATAATTCAGGCTCCAGGTTAACGCTTATGCGACCAGCAGCAATTCCTACACAAGAAAAGAACAGCCTTGAAAGATCAGCAAGATCCAGGGCAGGGAGATTCCAGCCGAGGGATTTGGAGCTCGCGACCAAGATATCAGGGAATCTTCATACAATGGCAAGTCAATGAAGATATATCCAATGAAGGCGAAAAAAGGGAGGCCTCTTTGCTTCCTGCGTCCCAACCACCCAATCAGTCAGGCTGCCGTCCCTTGATTAAATGAAAAGCATCTCATGTCTCAGATTGCGAACAGTGAGAGGGTGCGGCTGAGCTGACGAGTAGCCAATCATGGCGAGCATGAGAATGCGCGCTCCCGTTCCTACGGTGGAATCTGCCTCGCTCAGCCCCATCAGGTACCGCCGACAGGAATTGCCAGCAGCCTCGCTCTCGGGGAGCTTTCCATCCATTACCCAAAGCGCCTGTCAGCTGACTGCAGATGTTGTGTGAGCCTACCAAATGTTTTGAGACCAGCGGCCATGAATGAAAGCTGAGAATCGTAGAGTCGGTGCCGAGAAGTATTGCCAGAGAATCAGCCCAAGGCTGTTCCCCGGAGACGATCTCTCTGACGACGGTTTTGGTAGGAGCTGGTGAACGGAGAATGGCGGTCATCAAGGTGTAAGCTGTGTTGGAACAGTAACCGGAACTGAAAACGCAGGTTGGGGCCAAAATTCCAATATTTTGGTCGGCGGAGCAGCGTTGGCGATGTACATACCAGCGCGGTTTCACTCGCAGTTCGCATGTGGCATCCCAATTCGGATCCGGCGGATGGCCCGGCCCGTTTTCATCATCATTGAGAAACATCAACAAAAGCCAGACCGAAAAAGATTGACCTATAGCAAAAGCAGCGTCACAAGACCTTGAAAAAAAGTCAGTTTGATAGTCACACGCTTGTCTTGTCGCGAAGCCCAAAGCGACGCTGGTGACCAAGGTAGCGACCACATTGTCCCACGGGCAATTGTCTAAGGGAATGCGACTGGGCTGCAGTACAAGGCGTGCGGGTCATGACTGAACAAATCGAATAAACACATGTCGTTGCCTTTTGAGGGCAAAATAAGACCTAGCCAAGGGGAGGGATCGCAACGAATGAATGGGGCTCTGCTAAGGTTCCACGCGATGCAACGCGCTGTTCATTCAAACGACTACGAAAGATTGAGCGCTAAGCCCGTCGAGCTGTGAGATGACTACCTTCCTTATACTTTTTGGTCCTGGTATGTCTCGCAAAATGGTGGTCGCCGGCGATATTTTCAGGAGGCGTCGGAGGGTCGGGTGCCAACTGCATCGGACAGGCGAAAACTTTGCGCACTGTCCTTTTTTTTTTTGCGGCTGTGGTATGCGAACTTGATCGCCCTGCTGGCACTTCTCGGTACGTACCGATTATGTCAGATGTCATTGCCACAGTAGCTGTTCCATGTCAAGCCACAACAGCCGCTGCGCGCAATTAAACCCAGGCTCGCTGCAATCTGCGGATCCCAGAACCCCGTTCTTTGATCCGGTCTCTGCATTTTCGTTTTCTCGTCGTTCAACTTTGTCGATCGATGTGGAAGTCCTCAGGCTACATTTGTTCAGCTGAGAGAAAAAGATCCACAATAGTGGTGAGTTCGGGGAGTACGTATCTGCGGACCACATGTGACGGGACCTTTCTACCGAATTGCCGGTGTACGGATACACGCTACCAGCAGCAGCAGTGGGGCCGGCGACCGAGAGAAGCCGGACGTTACTCCACCTTCCGGATCAGCCCCGAGACGAGTAGGATGCGGAGAATAGCTGCAAAATCTTTTCATCGTGAGCCCGACTTCAGAATCATCTCGCGACTTTCCGAAAATCCAAAATAATCATGCATTCATCGGCTAATCAAAACCTGTGTGCGAAATAATTCAATTATTAGGCCTTGCATCACACATCACCATCTCCTCATCCTCTTCAATGCGTGATGTACCGAACTAGTGTACAATACCAAGACGAAGTCGGTGCGTGCCATTGAGGGGTCTATTGTCCATATCTATGATTTTCTGCGTGCAATGGGTGCAAAAGGTATGACCGGCATGTGGGTGCGGTTAGCTGTGTTGGAGTACGTAGCTCAATCTCACATACATACTGCATCAACGACCACCATCCATGGTCTTTAGCGCATTCATACGGAGCAAATGTAAACTTTGTGAAAGATGGCACGGTGTTTCGACTGTGGCTTTTGATATTCCTGCTTCTGTTTCGATACGCAAGCAGCGCATGCCATCTGGGTTTGGTGAGCATGCGTGGGAGACAAGTACCAAAAGAAGGAACATATGTGGTAGCACACAGCAAGCAAATAATCAAATATGTCGTTTCCACAATTGTGAGCCAGCGGCGTCGAATCTGGTGTACTCGTCCACCTAACGTTTAACCGCTGACTGAGCGGGGTGTATTTTGATGTTTCCAGGGCTGAGCGCCTGGTTGAGGGAAGCGTCATCGTTGTCATCAGTGGCGGCCTTGACCTCGATAAGCGCCTGTGATATGGATTCTAGAAAGACTGTGATTCTTTCGGAGGGCCCTTCGGGCGATTCGGCCGCCTTTCTCTTCATCCCTCCGGCTTGCACACCTGTCGTAAGCGTCAAATCGCCCATGAGCAGACCAAGCGCTTGCTGTCCTTGGCAGGACGTGGAGCTAGAAGCACATGAAAGATGAAAGTGAGTTGTCTCCGGGACTAGTACTTATGTGGGGGTGAGACGTTTTGTAGAAGCGATGAGGGGAAAAGATTTAGGGAGCTGAGTGCTGTTGGGCAGCGGCATCGAAGTGACGGACCTCTTCAGCTGTCTATCAACGTCCAGACATTGGACACGACATGGGGCCTGGTGATGCCAAAGGGAATTGGCCCAGATGTGACATGGCAGCCGGCTGGGGAATTTGAAGTCTCTGAAAACGAGATGGGAAGGCAAGGTGACGAATATTGGCGAGGCGGCCCGACGATGGCTCACGCAGGCAGGCTGTTGGCTGCAGCAGTGTGTGCTCATGCTGGTGATTTGGATCTTCCCGTAGATCAAGAAAACGCGTTTAATTGCTCGTACATCTGTTATCGCATTTGGTGGACCGTTGTCTTTCCCTCTTTTCTGTTTTCCCCAGGGTCATAACGTGGACTAGATTATTCCCGGAGATTTTATGGTATCCGGCGGGAATCTTGTCAACCAAACAGCAACAGATATAAAGATTAGCCGCAAAAGCTTTTTCTGGCCTAAATGTACACAAAACGCCAACGAGCCTACTGACGGGAAGAACGAGAAATGCCATCAACTTTCAACCCTGATCATATCGTGCGATTTCTATCTTCTCGCATGTGTTGAGCGTCATCATAGTGGCCTCTGCAGATCCCAGCGGGTGTCAAATCCCACCCCGCTGCTTTGCATGAGGCCGGCCATGCCAAGCTCAACACCCGCGTCTGTGCCTGCTAGATGCCCGCGCGCCTGCGCTTCAACGGCGTGAGTCATTTCCCATTAGTTACGACCAGCACAGCTACTACAAAACCAACAAGAATGCCGGCCATGATTCTGGCTCGGGTTCTCGCATCGCTTGCCAACGGCAGACCAGCAAGGTCTGCAGGACGGACTGTGGTCCGATCGCGCTACATTGGGTGCGATGTGATATGTTCGCTCGGAAACTTCGCAGAGCGTACCAGACGGGAGTTGGATTAATCTTTCGTCGTGTTTGCATCACAGGTAAACGATATACGAGACATCATTTCCCGTATCCGCAATGTCAGATATACCATGGCCAGCGGGGTGCAGATACTCTGCAAAAGCACCCGCTATAGTTGGCTCCACCTTTGTCAGGTTCAGTGTCCCCATTCAGGGACGCCAGGATGATTGTCCTCATTCTGGTAGGGACATCGAACAGGCACAGTAGCTTCACAGTATACTACGGGCCAATAACCTGGCTCTGCACTTGCGCCAATACCTTGATCACAATTTCAAGGCTATCAACGGCCACCCAAGTAATCAGAGGGAATCTTCAATCTCAAAAGGCTGACCTTAGAACCCCTGGAATCATTTGGAAATCATTTGGTTGATTGACTTGAGGGCCGTCTGGAACGACAGGGGCATTAGATAACTCAAGCACCGGATCAATCAGGGCCCGGACCTGCAACGGTCCAGGTACCGGCTTTCCCGGGGCCGGCGTTCAAGATGGCCCACAGGGCGCCGTGCCCAAAGACCGGCTCGCTGGCCCCGCAATTCCCTGGAGGCCGAGTTCGCCCAAAGAAAAGGGCGCCCGGCCCTAAATTCGAGCCACCCCCCTCCGCAAAAGTGCGATGCCAGCAGCTTCCTCGTTGAAAGGGACAATTCATTCGATGAAATGCGGCGGCCAGGATCAAAAGCCTTTATGAGTTGCCTGTATCTTATGCTATGTCCTTGACGTTGGATACTGGCTATTATCTTGAAGTAGTTCCAGTTGGTTCAAAAGCTTGTTCATCGCGCCATTCCACGCATCGCAAAACCAGTACATGTATCCTGAGTGCCCTTCTTCGGCGTTCCAAGGCAAAGACGAGCTCATTAAACATAAATCATTTCTGGAGGTGGCATGAAGATGTTCGATATCGAAAGCTTCTACAGCTCTAGCAGAGAGTATGTCGGGACGGCGCTCTGTATCAAATGACCGGTGGATATCGATCAGGCACTCGTTCAAGGAGCTTCACATTTGATTGGGTTTGGGGATGATTCAGACGCAGCAATATGTCTTCGTATCTTTGAGACCTCTTCTTTCTAAGCTTGGGAATCGCGGGTGACTCCGAGCCTCAATGTATCGCTCGATAGCCAGAGTTTAGCTGTCGAATGTCTTCCGGCTGAACTCCGCATCGCCAGCAGAATTCAACATCTCCGGCGGACTTGATGAGTATCCGCGTTGTATACGCCCCAGAACGACCACGTTCTTTGATATATGAAAATAACCTTACTCGTCGCTCCAAGATGAACAAATTCAAGTCCGTAACGCAGCCAAATTTGCCAGCTTGAGATTGATGTCGTGCGTGGGGTTGGGCCTGCGAGTATCGTCCTACAGTGACTGGAACCGCCATCACTACTTTTCCTTTGGGGTGACTTGGGACTGACAGCACCCATGATGTGGAGCTGAAGCTGAACGTCGAAAGCAAGATCAGAAACGAGGTGTAAAGCTGCTATGGACTCGTTAAGTTGCCGAGCAGCAGGCAAGCAATCAGAATCACGATATCTCAGATGTGCATTGTTTTAGATCAACCCAATTCCCAGAAGACAGACCCCGAGGTCTTTGAAGTCTCCAAGTTCCCAATAGCTACCTTCTTCTCTTGGTCTTTCCCAACTGAAGCATTGTGCTCTCCAAAGATTGAGAACGGGCTTTCACGTTCTGCTTCATCAGATTGTTAGACATTCTAATGAGAAGATTCACTTACAAGATATCTGTACGCATCCAATGCTGGGATAATGTAATGACGGGGTTAGGCTACTAAGCTCTGCTTCTTGCTCACGTCCCTGGCCTCTGGTCCCTCGACCGGTTGGGTGACTTCTGGGTTTTATTTCAGGGGAAATTCGAGTATATTACGCCTGTACCTTGAGTTTCTTTCGTTCTCAGATGAAAACCCCCGGAATCCCCCTTGCGATCATCCGAGAGCGTCCAGGGACTGACGTTGCATTCCTGACATGTAGAGCACATGTATCATCAGAAACTTTAGTGAGAGCTCGCGGTTGTCAATACAGACGCTTTTTCTCTCGTCCATCCAATCAAGTTCTCCTCCTTATGATTGGCTGAGGTTGGTCCTGATATCCCCAAATCGCATACTACTCAGCGCAATATTGATACTCACTTTCAGTCAGAGCATCTGGTCTGCACACGCCTGAGGCGTCCAAACGACACGTAAGTTCTGATCCTCGGGCTTGGCTTCGTCGGGCCGGCGCGCCACGATGGTAATCTTGGAAGATCTTTTGAGCTTGGCCATATTGGTTGCTGGTGTCGCCGTGGACAGAAAGGACACTTTGCCTCAGACTTCAGGTTGTTTCTCATCCAGTGCACCACGAATAGTTACGACTGATTCGCGGCCCTGTCAGCATTGGGATCGGGCGTCTTCTGGTGGTATCAGGCGCCTTTTCCGTCAATCCTGCGTTAACTGGAGAAATTTTACACCTCCAACTTGGTTTGCGACCGGCACAACACGTTCTAATCATTCGTAGTGACGACAGTGAAGATTAGGCGGTAGAACCCTGAGAGCGGGGTGCGGACATGACCAAACATTTAGAAGATGCCAGCTGAATGACGCTTTACACACCGAATGACCCGGTCTCCAGGCCCTAGAGTATTTCCCCGTAACGGTTATACAGCAGTCGACATATTGCGCCTCCAGGCGGCAAACTGCGAAGAAGAAAAGCTAGAAGAAAGATACACACCGAATTCATGCAATGACCCTGAGACCTGTGGTATTTTTCGATTGGTGTAATAAGGTATCCATGGAATCGGGTAGAGTTCCCAGGCTCAAATTCGTTTCCATCAACCTGGTTTCATATTGTCGAACAAGTGACTTTCAACTTCACGCAGCAAGGGCTCCAGCCCAATCTCAAAGTATAGAAACATCTTGGAGTCAGCCTTTCACAGAATATACTGCTGATGTCACGTCCGTTGATTGCTTACCAGGCTCTTCTTGACGACATGGCCTTCGGCCCATGATCTGGTCGACAGGGGAATGCGGGAACGGCCAGTTGCCGCATTTCACCGTGTTTACGTTTTGATGATAAAGCACCGCCAAAGCCCATCACTAATTCCACATGGGCCTACTATGCGCGAGACTTCTTTGCTCAAGCATAACCCGACTGATATATTGCTGTTGACCTCTGTACCATCTTGCAAAGAATTATTGTAGCGAGACTTGGCCAGCAACAGACTGTAGATGGAGCGCCTTCTGCAACAGCAAAAAGCCCCAAGTCGATGGCCAATGCGACTCACAGCTAAGAAACCTGGCATAGCTGCGCACAATTTCTCCACTCGAAAGAATTCAGGATTTTGTGATCAATGCCGAAGAAGCCTTTGAGCCGGACATTGTCTCATGGGTAGGAGCGATAATTTTATTCGTAATCTACTCAACAGAGAAGACATAGCTCTTTCCGCGAAACAAATGAGCACTTTCGCCAAATATTGACGGCCTTCTTGATTATGTCCACACAGTCAAATGTTACCGTATTCACCTTTGTCGGCTGCGCAGGCTGATACATGATCACATCGGGGGCTGAAGATGTCAACTCCCAATGCCATGTCCTAACAATACTGCTGACAGGTCCAACGTGAATTCTCGACGGGATTCATGTTGCTTCTATCTCCTTCAGAAAAAACTCAAGGACAAATGCATGCCCCTTGCAAACACCGAGGTCAGAAGCCTAATCGTTGATCACTAAATTTCCGATAGCAAGAAGATACCCATCACATGGTGACTTTGGCTGCTTGCCATGAGCTTTGCTCAAGGTCTTTGCATCGCCTTAAAAGGAATATTTAACGGCATAAACGGTCGTTTGATTTTCTTCTGTATTCTTCCATCTGTCAGATATGTCGTTTCCACACGGGTTATCACCGCCTCACTGCGCTGGTCTCTTGAACCAACACAAAGATGTCACTTGCGAATTTGCATACTTGCTCTGGCTGGGCTGCGTTTATCTGCATATATCCCTCATCGTACACACTCACGGTTGCTCTCTATGCTCTGGGGACCTTCTACGATGTACGAGAGTGACACATAGACTTGATTGGCGTCCACATCTGGCAGCGAAGTCTGGTCGATGTTGCACGTAGACGAACCTACTCTCAACCATTTCCTGGATATAAGAACATGGCTTCATGAAGGGTGTTTGTCTTTGATTCCCAGAAAGATATCCTACAATCATGACTCTTTACCCTCGTCTTCCGAATCTCAGCAATTAAAGCATCGAGGCCGACTCCCAAGACTTCCCGAAGGGTTTCACTCAAATGATCGACGGCAGCACTGGACATTTTCAGAGGCCACAGACCGGTTAGAAAAGTCTCCACATGATCCCGTGGGAAAGCGGGACTGGAAAACGAGCTTTTCCGACGCAGATCTTGCGACATCGACCATGTTACATGATTTCTTCCTCTTCGATTCGGTCGCGAAGACGTCAGCATGAACACTGAGCATAAGTTGCAGCTTCTCGCGCCTGTCCTCTGCGTCGAAATCTTCTTCCGTAAAGAGTATCTACGTCGATAAACGAGCCATATTCTTTCCACGACAAAGGGTTTATCTCAACTAGTACTTTTCAGAATGACGTTGGACGATTTTTTGCTTCCATTCAGAAGATTCGGCAAGCGCCTTTGCTGCTGCTGCAGTGAAGACGAGAACAAAATCCCTAGCAGATGCAGAGTATTGTGACCACTATCTATGGAAGGACGAGGGAATTACTTTAGACTGTATGGCCCCCTTGAGTGATCGCAAAATAGATTTGCAGACCTTTCTTGTCAGAAAAAGCTGAGCTTGAAGGCAGATCTTCTGTTCAGTCTATGGCGTCCTCCCGGATCTCAAAGTCGCATCTGGAGACCAAGAGGCTGTACGATGCCTTGATGGAGGAGATTGTGGCTGGAGACCCACTCAGAGGCCTCTCCAATTGTAAGTGACAGAGCTTGAACACACGGCTGTCCCTTACAGCCCATCTATCATCTTCGAGGCTGGTATGTATCTAGAAAAGCACAGAGAACTTGACCACGTTGCGGCATAAATTATCCGGGCCGGTATCAGGATGGCGATGTTGGGCATGTGAAGAATTGAAGGCCTTTTTCAACGGGCAGCCAAACTCGTGGAGGTTGGCACATTTTCAGCCGAGGATGCAAATAAACCTCCCCCATTCATGGTCGAAAACAGGTTATCTTTGGGTTTATGGGAGATTTCAGGGGCATTGTCATGTTCAAGGGTAAGATTGGGAGGAAGAGCTTCCGGAGGCAAAGAAGCCTGATGTCTATGTTTGTTCGTAGTCAATTACCTTCACTTAGGAATGCTCTACATCTCTCAAGCCACTTTCACACAGCTTGAAATTCATAATGACTGGATGATCTTTTGACTCCAAAGAAGAGTGGCATACCTACTGGTCTACTTGACATGACTTTGGTGGAATGACAGACTCGAAGCGCTCATGGGTACACCTTGGGTAGCAGACTCAAGGCAAACTTAGCTTCTCAGGATGCCAACCGTCGCTGCCCTGGTCCAAGTTTCCCTCTGGCCCCAACTAGTCTGTGACTCCAGCCATTCTTCGACGATGAAAACTACCTGTATCGACATGTCTCAAACCAGCAAACAATGGGGTCCTCTGTGCAATGCACGCGACGGCAGAGACATCACCCCCGACGCCAAAGCCACCGACCCATGCAGCAGCAACACCTACCAGTCGTAACTTCAAACTGGCCAGACATCTGCCCGAAATCTCCATCTCTTCTACCACGCAAATTATATTCGCTTTCTAATGACCGAAATGTACAACCGACACGAGGCCGATGCTCTTGCGGCTTGCATTTCAAAGACTGTGCCTTCGTCAGGCACAATAATTTAAGTGAAGCTGTCATCAGATTGCTGTGGCGCCAGGCAGGCGGGCGTAGACGTTCAGTACTACTGTCCGAGTGGATGGAATTGAAATTCTTCAGGAGATCAAGTTTGGTGGCCAGCTGAGGCTGGGTAGAGAGGACATTGAGAGCTGGGTCTGAGCTCAAGCACAATCCGGCTAACCCGTTCGTCCTGATCTGTCCCAACGCTCAGGTGGAACTTTAATCACTGATGTAAGCTCTTAATGTACCTATCTCACCGTTCTAAGTATATCAGGCATTTGATATGTTTTCCTTGTACGCTGTGGATCTTTTCATGATACTTTTAGTGCATGATTGGATGGCAGTTCGTCTGAAACCACATCATGACTCGACGCAAGAGTTTAATACCCACAGATTTAAGTTCCCAGAACTTTCAAGCTCCAAAATGCACTAGGTTCAGGGGCTGCCACTCCGACACGAGTGGGATACCGAGCACATCGGAACAGTCATATGCTGATCATGAAAGATAAATATTGATTCTCCCTCAGTACGCACTGCCTCTCTTTCTTGTCTTCATCACTCTTACTCCTAATATCTGCTCATATATACAAGTCTCCCTTCCAAAATGTTATTTTATCATTTCGCAACCACGTTCGCTGTCCTTGCAGCCCACTTTCAGGTATCGCAAGCCCTGCCTCAAAACCTGGGGCCTGCACTTGTTACACCCCCTACGCCGGGAACTGGCACCTTTCCCGGATCGACCCCTCACGACAAATGCCTTTCGTCTACACCCAAGAGTTGCACCAAGGATTCCGACTGCGCCGACGGAGGCTGCGCCACTGCCGGAATTTGCTGGGTCAAGTGTTGATAGGCTGAACTTGCTGCTAGTATACATGTATGGAGAGAAACACGACATCTCACTGACGAACAGGCTGACACCCTCAACGGACAGAACTGAGATTAAATCCATGAGCATTAAATAAAGCCTACCTTCTATCATAAAACAGTGCAACAAACAACCATGGAACTAAAGAGAGTGACGTTTCGCTGTGGCTGCTTCGCAGTCAGGGCTGTTATGGACAACCCTCCGGTGTTTGACCAGAACGTCGAGACGTCCAACCGTGAGGATAATAGTAGATGTTGTTCGAAGTAACATCACTGGTATTTTTTGGATTCTGAACGACTCTGAGGTGACGGTCTACGGAAACTTCTGCGGATGTTATTTGGTGGGAACCTGTAGTTGCCCTGACGTAGCGGCTGGCTTTTGAAATCAGGTTTCGTGATCTTCGAGACTTGGAAGAGGCAGCTGCGAATTCTGGAAATACGTGGGTTCTTGTTCAAAGCTTGTCTCTCTGTGGGAAATACTTCCATTTAAATTTGTGGAGAAGGTTCCCATATCATGCCATGCCACGCTCGCAACAACTGATGTTGCCGCATGGCTTACATGGTGCTGACGAGAACCCGCATATTCGCCTTCAAAGAGAGCTTCATTCGATAGCACATATGATATTCACAGCTGGCAATTAGGCTAACGGTATCGATGGCATGTTGCAATATAAATCCAGCGGTCTTCTGTCCCAAAGTATTGATGCGATGCGGCCAGTGGGGGAGCCCTAATTCTTGCGTACCGTCCTTAGCAGATGGTATGCGCACACGTACCATCTCTGGTTGATGGTATGTGGATACGTACCATCCTGGACAGATGGTATGCGCTCACGTACCATCCTCGGCAGATGGTATATACTCACGTACCATCCTCGGTAGATGGTATATACTCACGTACCATCCTCAGTAGATGGTACACATCTGATACCATCATGTGCAGATGGTACGCACTCAGGTACCACATGAGTTTACATATGCAGTGAACTGCTTTTCATGCCAGATGTACGTAACCAGATATAAAGTAGCGTGACCTCTCGGATTTCGCTGCTGATGTTCTGCAGTGACGAAGATGCAAGTGGCAGTTAAGGACAATTCAGAGAACGTTTCTCAAGCAACAAACAGGACACACTGGTTTGGCCAAGTGTCTCAAAACCATTAGTTTTGTATTAACCTTTGTTCTGACTGGCAACTTTGGGGACTCATTTGAGACTTTTCACGGAGAGTATGCCCATTGCGAGACATGAAACAGACATAAACTGTGACGACTTGCTGCTACCAGCGTCTCTCAACCCACTGGGATCCCCGAGGAGACCCAGGCGTTATACAACTGAAGGTTTGGGACATAACAAGCGTCAGAAGCCCGGACTTGATTTCGGCAACAAGCAATATTCTTGAAAAACAGCGGCAGGCGATGGCTGTTAGACAAGGCAGTGTTCAGGACTCAAGTTCGATCACCTGTCTACCAACTCTTGTAGCTCTATGATATCCTGAGGCGAACATAGAATTAAGACCATGTCTCGCATCAAATAAAATAACGTGTTATCTGTTTGCGTGCCTGGTGATAGAGACTTGACGGCGAAATCCTCGCCTGATGCGAACAAATTAGTGACCCTTTTGGGCTTTTCGCTTTTCACATGCATAGCAATGACCCCTACAACATCGGAAAGCACCCTGAAGTATTGCCCGTGATTATACAGCATTACTGTGGTTGGCCATGTCCGGTCATTGGGTTCCTCATTCTTGTCATCCTGCAGAACCCTGAGTGTTAATGTAGATATGACGAATGACATAATCCGAACGGTTTTCCTTGTTCGTTGTCACCAAACCTCCGCACCCGGTATCTCGAAGTTTCGCGATGCCCATTCGTTGAGTCGTACCTTGGAGGTGCGTACGTATGGCGGATGAGGCTTGCTGGCAGAGAATATAATTTGTGTTTCGATCGGGGCCTCCAACTGCAGCCTTGATTTCTGCTGAAGAGCGACCTTGGGCGCAGTCAACCTGAGCCCCTGCTGATTGGAAAGAAGCAACGACACCGGATATTATAGACCTTGGCACGCGACTGACATCGAGTTCCGTGCTGTATCTCGTGCAGCGCAGCAGTGCTGGGCTTGAACGAATCTTTCATGAAGCTTCCGGGATTTTGTAGAGCCGAAGAATGAACAGCAATGAGCTCTTTAAAAATGTTTGCCACTGTCTTTGCGTCTGTTATGACACTATGGAAGGGCCATTTCCACAAGAGAACGCCTACTCCCAAACATTTTTCAATTTAGCTTACGGGAACCCTCTCAGAAGCAGTCAAAGTTGTCCTCCTACATCTTCTCACAAGCAATATAGATTGTACGTTCTTAATTTGCGTAAAGGAGGTCCAAAACACACCACCATGCAGCTACAAGGGCTGTCAAACTCCAAGTGATCGAACATGTTCGCAGTGAATCTAGAAAGCAGACGAAAAGATGTCCAAGCACGAAACAGAACATTCTCATATCGAAACGACAAGCAAATAAGTAGCGATAGATGCGAATCGTAGGAATAAAACTCGAGTACCATGACGATTGGAGGGGACGATGACGACGTGGAGGCAAACATCAAATTCGGAAAGGGAGACGGCGCCATGTTGTGCAATCACGATGTATGTCGCGGATCCTCTGTCATGGATTCCAAACATCCCTACGTCAAATACCTGCCTTCATCAGCTGAGACCTTGATTCATACTCGGAACAACGGCTCAAGAGAGCATGCTGAGACTTTTGGCCACCCTTGTGTAGAGGCAGTTGATACTCTGGTGTCGTAGGCGGGGACCATTCAATGCCTAAACATGGCGGGCTCCCGCACGCACAAAATTGCATGCGCGGAAACAGACGGGGGTTGAGATTTCAAGGTTCAAAGATGGAATCCGAACAAGCGGCTCGATGACGAGGATTGATGCGACGGTATAAAGCATCGCTTGAATCTTCCTGGATAACAACGAGAACTCAAATGAATCGATGGATGCCAAGGCACCCACTGCAACAGATGAGTCTCTGAGCAAGAGCATTGAGTGAGAGGAACAGACAGAAACTATGTCATGATCAACCAAAAGACTTTTAAATTGGCGCCTCAGACCAGGAAAAGAGTTTCAGATGACTGGAGATCCGTGATACAGTTTGTCCTCGACACAGACCTAGAACAGCTCAATTTGCAGTCAGATGAGAAACAAAATCATCTTGAAGAAAGAACGCTAGCCTTCGCGGGAGCCATCCATTCAAGGAATCATCAGAACGACTTGAGAGTATGGATGATGCACGGAGCTTAGGACCGTTTTGACATTCCAGTGGTTGTAAAGGAGACTGCCAGGACTGACAGTCGGCTGATTAAGGCTGCAAGGGACTGAACGAGGTATAAGGCGTACGTCAAAGTGCCGATATTTATTTCGTGAATAGTGCCCATGAACTCGGTGGATGTTCTGAAGACGGTTTGCCATGGCTTCGAAATCAAGTGACGGAAGGATTCCTTCAACTGCAAGCAGGATATCTCTAGGCGAATTATGGGGCAAAGCTCATCGCCGTAAAGCTTCTTCTAGATGGTGCTTTTGATTATTCCTTGGACTCTTTTATTAGAGCATCGGACCACCTTCATGACATCGCTTCGTGTGAAGCTTCTGGCTGTTTACTGCAAGATACTTTGCCGTTTTCGCAAACCGGTGTATCACGCCTCCACTTAACAGCTGACTTGTTCAATGTCCTCTCTCCAGATGTACCGATAAATTGGCGATTTTCTGACATTATAGCAAAGCATACATCTTGCTCATGTGAACCACAAATTGGGCCAGTAGGACAGGGAAATGATACGCTAACCTATATCTTGGAGGGTTGATTCGCATCTCGTTTATACAAAGGAAAGTCCGCAATATATTCCTATGCCGTGGTCAACCTTGAGGCATATCAGCCCGCCCTCGTTGGACAGTTCTCAAGGTGACGGGCACACTCATATATCAACGTCTCCTTGCCAATAATTCTTACGATGCAGTCTGAACATCAGTGCAGTATGTCAGCTCCCCTCCAGGCTTACTCCATATTTTGCATGGATGCTACTCACTGTTATGTCCTTACCCGGATCATCAAATATGATTTGGAAGAGCGTGGATCAAAATCTGCCGAAAACTCACCTTGCTGTGACGAGCAGCTGAAGCTGAACTCAAGGGCGCGCACATACACCGTATGGGCGGGCATATGATATGAGGACTCAAACACGGGAGACTTGATTGAAATTGCCGGCAACAGCGTCTGCAGAAATAGGCATGTTCAGAGTAACAGACAAGGCTTGAATGTACACATCTCTCCGTCACGAAACCCCGAGTATTCAAGCTCGTAAAGTTGTATGCGGCTCGTTCTCAAGGTCATCCAAGTGCAAACAGCAAATAGGTATTCTTCTTCCCGGTCTCGAGGATGTCGAGGTTGGTTCTGATCAGCGTCAAGATAAAAACTGGACTGTTTTCCGGTGGGAAAGATGGCTTCATTCATCCTTGCGCCATTTCATACACTCTCAACTGAGATCTTCATTATCATTGGGAGATTACTACGGCTTCGATGGGGTAGGGCGAACACATCCGAATCGGCTGCTTATGACTGAGCAACACTTACATCAGTTATTTTCGCAGCTCAAGCAGATCACGACTGAAGTTTGTCTCGAGCACTGAAATGCTATGGCGACTGCTTGTAGAACTTGTCCGCAAAAGACAGAACGAAACTCCTGATGCGTAAGTAAGGGTCTCTTCAAAACAAAAACGCAATAGCCGGCCTCTTGCGTTACCGTTGGCAATTCGAGCTGCCCCAGATATCAAATGAAAGCAATTAACCTCAGAAGGCGACCATTGAGTGGTTTTCTATGCGTATCATGCCAGCAAAAGCAGTTAATTATGACTGCGTAATCTCGCAGCTTTGGGATTCCGAAACTGGGATTCAATTTCATTTGACCCATGGCAGGGTAGACTGCTCTTGAAATTTGGCTGCATAACGTGAGTTTCTAAGACTGTTGTGCGCGTGCATGTTAGATTAAATCTGGCTGTCTTGTCATTCTGACAGTCTGCATAGTCGCAAGGGAGTCTGGCGTTGTGCATGCATTCCCATCTGGCACCCAGCCAGGACTTCTTTGATTGCCCTGACATTGTGAATACTCCTGTTCTATTGTTTGCTCTAGATCCCAAGACTGCTCAACCGATACGTAGCCGTTCTGCTTTTCGCGTCGTCCCTGCCCCTATTCTTACGTTGCCTTTTACTGACTTCGTGGTCGGGGAAGCATCAGCATCGATTGCGTGGCTCTTGCAGCCATGCGTCCGACATCGCGTTAGGTTTTTTACGAAGGCCGTAACCTGCTTGTGCCTTTTCACAGACAGCACAATAATTACAGCCGTCGACCAGCTGCGAGAGGGTAGATAACGACATTCAGACGGCTCTCGATGGTAGGTATGGCGCAGGGCAAAGACAGACATGACAGCACATGGCTCCATCAAAACCCAACTGTTGCAAGCGTCGTCAACATCAACTATTAAACCGACCGTCACCCCAGCCTCTCCATGCGATTCATTGGTCATTCGTGGAGCCAGACCTTGAGAAAAGTTGAAGAAGCTCAAACACAAGATGTCAATTTTTGAATGATTCATACTCAAGTTGTGGACTATTTCGCGCAAAGCGTACCCCGCACCGTCTGAACGCGGCCTACAGCCTACATATTCGACAACTTCAAGGCTTTACAACATTCTCTGTCTGTTTTCACAGGGCATGATTCGCACTTGCAAATCTGTTGCCCTTTGTGATTAATGTTGGTGTCTAACGTGGTCGCCCATGGAGCGTTTGTTTGCTGCGATCGAATTCAAGAGTACGTCCCTCGTAAGATGATCAAGTTGTTCGTTTGGCTTTGTTTGTGACTGAGGTGTTGCACAAGAAGCGTATACCAGGGAAACGTGTCGAGTCTCATCTACATTCAGACACACGAAACACTCTACACATCAGCTACAAGCATATTTCCAACGTAGAAAGAGATAGATTGCGACGAGCATTGGTTTTCTGCATGTAGGCGTTCATCCGGGTGCCATGCCGAAGTATTCTAGGGTACTCGGCCTTCTAAACGCAGGCCTCAAGAACGAAGCAATGGCTTGCTGCTCCGCAATGTCGACGAAGCAGGCAGTCGGCAACATTGACAATTTTCCATCGATAAGCTGAGGTTGAACTGCCTTTCATTGGTTTCCATACGCTCGGTAATTCTGACGACTCCTACAGAAACATAGAAAGTCACTATGTAGAAGGATCATCTAGTGAATCGTCGGCAGCATCTTGCCGAGATCTCACTCCCTTCATCCCTTTCATTACATTTGGATCGGTCGGTAATGACAATCAGCCTACCAAATAAGCTCACTTGCATCGTATGAGACACGTTTAGTCATCTTCACACGCCTTGCAGCCTTTCTGCTCACCTTCAAAAGCTTCAAGATCCCTTGACCTCAAACTCTCGGTTGCAGCAAAACATAAGACGGCTTTATTACTCCCGGAGCACGACGCAAAATTACAGTCGCATTCGTTGGAGTAGACCGAAGGTCACACGTTCTTGTTGCTTCAGAACTCCATGAAGATGCTGTTCAGACCCAGAGACGCCTTCAGGATATGTTGGCCCCTATCTTGTCGGTGGTTTTGCGTGTGAAAAAGGATCATACAGTGGCGTCTTATGTGGCCTCAGTTGCTTCCCAATCCTTCATGCTACCATAATTGTTTAACAGGAATCTTCGCAGCATCAGAGAGTAAAAGACATGCCTTGGATTACCTCGATTTCAGATATGGCTAATGCCAAGAGGCCGTGCATCTCAGAGCAAAAAAAGTGAACCTAGAAACAGCAGAATTTCATTCTGGGCGCAATATCATCGTCCCTAAGTCCCACGACGAGATGAAATTCGAACTCATGTATAGCAAGAAGGCGTTCTTCTCCATGATGGGAGAGACGAAAGATGTAAGTCGTGTCCGTGAGGAAACAAGAAAATTCGGTGCGAATTTCGAACCAGGAGTCTAACAATGAAGTGCGGTGCAAAATCTGTGTCGCTTGTGGACGTGAAACTGACCACGGCCGTTTTACCTATCGGTACAACTCGAAGACCGGATTTTCATGTGTAAACTGGTGGAGGAAGAGACTTAAAACATGGGAGGCGACGGCGCTTATTTTGCTGCCGAGCGTCAGGGTCTGCTTGCTGTCCGCTTTCGCGTGGTATCGACAGAGTCACTCTGTTTGCATCTTCGAAGACTGGCTTCGCCGTTTGTGCTCGCAGACGGAGTGCCAGGGTACGGTGCAGTACATCTTTCCCGATTCCTCCATGGATAAGAAAGCTTTGGATAGGCACGTTATGTCTTGGGCGACGAGTTGAGCGCCCGGTTCTCAAACACCATCGGATACCGCCATTTCTCACCTGGTTTTCCTTGTTGTAATTGTGAATGGCCGAGATGGTCGCAATGATCGGCTCATGCCGGATCAACAGTTCGCCTGGGATATTTGACCGCATGGATGGTTTCCAGGTGCCACGGCGTATCATTGTCATGCATGCGTTATTTCTCGTTTGGTCTGCGTTGGTTTGGTTAGCGGTGCCGAGACATTCATGTGCCCGAGCTTCCAGCAAATTATCAGTCCCGCCACGCTATTTACCCAGACGATGCACTTTGAGACCTGACAGGACTGACCGCTGAGGCGGCAGACGGATACTCCGTGTATCTCTACCTGTCAGCTCATCACTCGGATGATTCATGGGACAAAAGCAATGAGACATTGAAAAGATTTGCTCACAAATTCGGCATCACGCGTGGCCGTGCGTCTGGCAGCCGACGGCAGCTATCCTGATCACGGCCCATTTGGCGGAACCCAGAGTCCAAGCTTCAAGACTTGACCCTGGTAAACAAACGAACGTTTTGTTGGGCATGAGAAACCCGTCTTTGTAACTCTGACACGGCCTTTTTCCTGAGTCCCCGTATACAAAGAACGATGTTCCTCTGCGTTCCTCGACACAGCAGAACCTCCAATCCATCGACCAAGTTTCACGAGGTCTTTTCATGCTTTTCAACCTCCTCAATCTCCTCATCAAGCATCCCCAGATTCTCCGAATCAATACAATGGATTCTCATGCGAAGACCATTTCTGGCAGTAGTCGATCTGGAGACTACGGCTCTTCAACTCTTGCAGACGGAAAAGCAGACGGAAAAGCAGACCAACATCATCCCAACACCCCCTCGCCCCCTCACTACAACGACAAGGCTCGTGACATCCATGAAGCCTTCAGCAAGACCAAAATTGAGATTCTGAGAGATCGAAGAAGTTGGCACTACCTGTAAGCATGAATTCGGATATCCTCAATCGTGTCAATGCTCATGCCTTGCTCAGAGATGCAGGCCTTCGTGGTCAATTCATAATGACCCCTTTGTTCCAGCCATTGGAGGATAACCTTTTGCGGAGTGTTCACAAGACATTTCAGCACGCTTCAGAGCGTACCAGGCCTCTCACCGGGGAGGAACTCGAGATACGCGTCTTAGAAGCACTGGTAGCCGCCATGAATGTCAACAGAAATCTGATGGTGATTGGCGGAACATCGCTGGTCAAAACTGTTGATGCAGTTAGTCATCAGGACGCTTCGGAATTCAGTAACAAGATGTCAGAGGTTGAGTCGCTCCAGCGCAAGATCGCCCTTCTTGAGACCAACCTGGCTCTAGTCCAACGGGAGAACATGGAACTAAAGGTTCTCAACCGGGTGCAAGGAATCTCATCGGCGGCTGCGGGAATTGCTGACGTTTTCGGAAGTCGCTGAGCGCAAAGACAATGTTCATGTGATATGCATAGTTCTTGAGATACATGGGTTGCCTCAATACATTCTCATCCTGTTATATTGGCTCTGTTGTGATTATTTCCGGGCTTCCTGGTTCTCTTTTCTGTGAATCCGCATACATCATTCCGTTTTTCTTGCCGTGCTTGATGCGTCGCTCTGCAACCGAAGTCACTGTGCGAGTCCAGATGCTTCTCTGGTCATTCGCTTGATCAGTCAATTTCACGGCTTCAGTTTGCACCTTGGTTGTTTTCCGACCGAACGAAAGATGGTTCGGCTCTGAGTCACGGATTACGTATGATACAAACTGACCCGGGCGCCTCTCCCCAAGACAACCGCTTTCCATTCAATTGCACTACGTTGGGGTTGCCCTAATATTCGGATAATATTGGACTATTTTTCATGTCACATAAGAAAGGAAGCTGGGTCAAAGTAAACCGATGCAAAAGGACATACAGGTAGCATGGTCAGGATTCGAGACGGACACTCGCACGTGTCACGACGTCTTGATCGAGCCTAAATCTTGAGCCTCACATGAACACTTGGACTTGAGCCTGGCTCCATGCTTCCGTCATACGCTGGGTCTCATACGGTCATTCGTACCATTCGGTTTTTATTTGATGCGGCAATTCATGCCATGTAAGGTGCGCCTCCAGGCGGCAAACTGCGAAGAAGAAAAGTTAGAAGGGAAGAAAGACTGGTCATGACATGGGCCTTCGTAATAAATGGATATCAGCCAATTGGACACGATTTGAATTTCATGCACATTGTTAAACAATTCGAATTCTGATTTCATAGGACAGATTTCCACATTTCCCCCTGAAGGTTTGCTCACTAAATACAAGGTACTCAAGCCAGCAGCCCGGAGCCTCTCTACGCTGACATTTCCTGCTTGAGCGTGTGTGCCTAGGCTGCGATTGCCGGGATGAACATGAGAACATCGGTGACCACGCTCTTGAGGCGAGAGATTACACGAACAGAGTGGACGTACGCATCGCAAATAGACTGGGATGCGGAATCCTCCGCGGAAGAGACACGAAGGGGAAGACACAAGACAGATCCCGCGACCTCAAGCAGGACGGCCAATACCAAGCCGATCAGCACCAGAGCCGCCGCAACTGAAGTCCATCCGAGAACGCGGAGACACTTCTTGGTAATCTTGGCCGTAGTTCTTCCGAGAAACGCCTTCATGTTGCCAGGCTGCGCATGCTGCATTTGCGCAAGCAAGTCAGAGATCAGAGCCCGAGATATACACAGATATGAAAAGAGACGCTGCATACCATTGAATTTTTCTTGGAGGGACTTGCAGTACGAAGACTTGGCATGGCTGGGAGCCGCTGGGTTTCGGGGTTGGCGAACGGAATTTTGGATTTCTCGGTCCAAGTCGGAAGGCTCATTTGACGCTTCATTGTCGCCATTGCGGTCGACCGGTGTATGGAACAAAGAGGTATGCAACGACGGATGATGAGAGCGTTGCGTCTGAAGCGGTTGTGGGCTTGCAAGGGACATCTGCCAGTTCTCTGTTTTCCTCACGGGTATCCGTAGATATAGATCTTTTCACGCTGCTCCCCCGACCGAGAAGGTTCCTGAATTGCAGGGGAAAAACGCTTCCTGAGTCGCCGAACAAAGACTCACACAGGAAGTCTCACGCAATGATTCAGATGTTTCAACAAGGCGAAAGGGGGTCTCGTACCATCTGTTTGACCACGCAACGCGAAACAATCGCATTGGATACCATCATTGCTGGCGGGTGGCAGCAGTACTCCCATCCGCATGCACCAATGGGAATAAACAGCATGAGGTCTTTCTCAGTTCAAATAACAACGAACAAGGGCTTCTGACTTGCATGGCTCAAATCATTTGGATATGACTATGCCTGATGTCTTAAAATCCACACACCTTCTGTGGGGATTTTTTGACCCGGAATGCAAACACCACTGCACCCAGAAAGTTCTGCGCCAGGTTCCAGGGCAGGTTGAATCTCGCACTGCAGGCCTCAGGACATGACGGGATGTTGTGTTCAGCAATCCATGGATGCGCTCAGGGCCGAAGGTGCGCTAAATTTACAGCGCAATTGGTGCTGCAGTGGCGTGGGGGGCCAACCGAGAGCGGCAGAACCCCTATGCTGGCTGAGACTCGCAGGCTGACGCGACTTTGTATCCCTTACCTGGAAGCAGAATGGGGCAGAATGCTCGAGATATCGCGGCGTGTTGTTGAATCCTCTAGACGAAATTGCAATTTTGAGCCAAGGTATTCGCAAAAGTCCGAGGTGCGATGACTGGTCGCGGCAGTTATTCTGACTCCCGTCCACTGTGATGAAGTTCAGTGGGCGCTTTGACTAAATGGAGCAAACCTTTGAAGTTTGGACGGCAGTTGAACACCTGAACCTCTACTCTCACCCACCGAATCTCTTGCTGGGAATCAGGTTTTGGTGCAAGCCGCCCCGACCAGACGCAGAAGCATTGCAAGGGACTTGATGTGATCCAGAGCGCCGACAGGAAGCTGAGGGGATGCAGATTCAGAGTGAAAATTTGCTTATGTAATGTTCCAGCACCGCTGCGACTGAAGGTCCAGCAAGGTGCACCCTTCAGTGCTGTTGCTCCCGGCTGCACGGACTTGTGCCGCCGAATCGCAGGAGCCAATGGGATTGCACGTACCATCAGGAAGGGATGGTACGAACCTCAGGGACCTCTCCTTCCAACTTCAACCACCCGACCACCACTCCGCCCCACAGCATGGGCAGGCAGGCTTCTCCACGTCGCTCTTGCAGCATCAACGCTCAAACTCGACTTCACTTTCCCCCTTCCTCCGCGTTCGCATCTACGCTTTCGCATAGCACGTCACCACCTGCGGCCACACCTTGTTGACTGACGACCAACACCCGACATCTTCGTCTCGCGGAACACCAAACATTCCACGTCCCACCCATGCTTCCAGCATCAGCTACCTTGATCACATTAATGCAAGGGCCCTGTGCCATTGTTCTTTTCGAAATCTTCCTGCGCCGCGCTTGATCGTCTCTGAATTCACGAACTGACGCCTCGCGGTGTGGCCAACGGAACAGGCCACGTCCGAAAAACGCCAACATGGGGCTTTCACAGCATCCCTTCGAAATCCTGCATGCAATAGCGCTCGCCTTGCTCGATCCCCATCCGCCTTCCGCGATGCAAGAGTCTACCTCGTCGACCGGCCTGGCCGACATGGCCCGGCTGGCTGCTACCTGTCAACGTTTGCGGGACGTCGCCACGCCTCTGCTCTACACCCAATCCCTCGTTATCGACGTCGCTGCAAATACACTTACCTCGCTGGTATCAACCCAGGACCACGTTCTGCACACCTTGAAACGATATCGCGACCCTTGGCTGAGTCCTGATCCGACTGGGTAGGCACCTCATCACCCTGCTCCCACCCTGCGTGCACCATGCTGATCCTTGCGCCTCGTGTCCATTAGATACCCCGCGTGCAATCGCGAAAGTATCCTTATGGAGATGGTCATATCAGGCCGCCTCGATGCCCTTCAACGGCTATTTTCTCACGTACCATCGCACCTGGAGAAATTCTTTCTGGGCATCCGCTTGCTCGTGCCATGGCGCTGCGTCTCCGGCGAACATGTTACGACCTCTACCGACGTGGCTGCTCCTGCTTTCGCGACACCACTACATGCTGCCGCCCTTGCCGGCCACGATCATATTATCCAATGGATTCTGGAGCGCTGCCCGACACTCCCCGTCGATCCCGAGGCCCAGCTACGCTGCGTCTGCCCTTCTTCGCACAGACACGCCGGCGTCGTCGCTGGCTTGCCTACCGTCTCCGTGACGCCTCTTCACCTCGCTCTTTCCCACAACCGCAAGTCGACGGTCAAGCTTCTGATACAAAAGGGAGCCGTCTGGGATCGCTCGTTTGACTTCTCCGCCGGCGTCACCGGGCTGCACATCATGGCCGCCAACGGTATGGTCGATTTGTTGGGCTGGCTCGCACGCTCGTCAAACACATGTTCCACCAACGGTGGCCTCCACGATTGGCCTGACGAGTACGGCCTGTACGCTCTGCACTACGCGAGCTTCGCCCTGATGCCGGACATGGTTACCGACGGTGGATCTTCGGTTTCCGATCCCGACCGACGCGACGGGGACGTCATGGCCCTTTTCGACAGACAAAAGGAAGCGACGCGTCTCGTAGCCAGCCTCATAGGCATCGGCGCAATTGTCGACACGCGAAACGAGGGCGAAGCAGCCAAACGACTTCGTCAGGAAAGGAATCGCCTCGTTGTCGAGATTCTGGCGGCAGACTTGGGATGGGCCTACAGGCTGCGTTTCTGGGAGTACGAACAGGATCTGCATTTTCTTCAGCCGGAGCCTGCCGAGTTTGCAGAGAGGGGTGGAAATATCTACGTGGCAAAGGCGCTGCAAGCGGCGTCTCGAAGCACGGCCGTTTGACCTCTTCGATTGCTTCAATATCGGTCCGAATCGGAGGGAACTTGGCGAGGACTCCTTATTGTCGTACGCCAATTGACCAAGTGTGGCTGCAGGCGGTCAACTGCTGTCAACTGCTGTCATTGAAAGCATCGAAAAGCGACGTCGCTATGAACACTTGGTCGCCACAGGCCAGTGCATACCTTGGAGGCGAAAGAAGAAAGAAGAAAAGGAAAACATGCTTTGGAGGTCGAATGTTCTCTGAGGCAAAATTATTGGTCGGCTCCGGATTGCAGCTCGAGGGCGAGAAGTGGAAGGGAGTACTTCGTTTTTATGGTCTTTTCAGCAGGAGTTCAAACAGCAGGAGTGCGAAGGGTTCTCTTGCGGCTTCGTTCAATTCGAATGTCATACGATTCGGCAGCTGCTTCGCAACGCCATCGGAGGAAACATTTCAGTGTCACGGTCCCTTCAACAAAAGGTTACACAGTAGGAGAAACACGGGAATGGTGTTTGGGGCTTCGTTCGATTCGAATGAAGTACTCTTCAGCAGCTGTTCGCAAATGCCATTGGAGGAGGTACTTCGGTTGTGTTGCGGACCTGGCTTGGGTTGCGCGACGAGTGACCGAGTTTGTTGAAACGGGTTCATGGTCCATCGGGGAAGAAGTTTCGCAGTAGGAGAGAAGCAGGAAAAGCCACTCAGCCAGTGCTTCATCGAGTAGTTATGCAAAAGAGTTAGACCCGAAAACAATCACAATTTTGAGCAAGTCCTTCGAATCCCCATGGTTTTGAAATCGTTTGGGTTTTGGAGGGTGGGCGACTGAAGTTGTCGATGCATTAACTACTTCTGTCCATGTTTGAACTTTTGAGGTGACGTTCAAGTCATCTTCTTACCCCTAATTGTGGAGATGAAGCGGCTTTTTATCGAGGCTCACCGTCCGATAGTCTAAAATAAGCTACCGAGACAAAATGTTAGTCAGATTCAATTCATATCGCACGCTCAATACCACGTAAACACTATGGCCAGCTTCAAGCATTAGTGAGGTGTGCGCGGCTCTTCGGCCAGCAAGCAAGGAGACGAGACCAGCCGGAGCCAGCCCGCTCGATAAATGATATTATTTAGAAAGCGAATGAAATAACACAAATTACGCCATCATGGCCGGACACACTCAAGACATAAAGAAACACCTGCCGAAAAGCACAAAAGACATAGAGCAGCAAAAGCACCAGCAAAAACACATGGGGGGCGTGCTCGTCGCCGTCCTCTTCCTCTTCTTCCACAACAAAGCCTACGTCCGCCGACGGGCTATCCGGCCAATTCATCCTCACTCTCGCTCTCGATCTCGCGCTCACTCTCTGACGAAGAATCGTCGCTGATGTCGATGACGGCGGCGGCGGCGGCAGCAGCATTTTCAGCGGCAAAGCGCTCCAACATGACCCTGGTGGCTCTTTCAGCTTCTCGGGTGACGGCAGCCCTCTGGGCGGGAGTGAAGAAGTTGGCGGCGCGGGCCAGACGTCTGGAGGTGGAGGAGGCGGCACCGCGGGAGACTTGGTCGACTGCGGCCTCTACGGACACGTACGGCTGGGGGCGGGCTCGGCGTCGGGGCAGGGGGGCAGCCACGTCTTCGAGGTCGGAGCCGGAAAGGCCAAGCTCGTCGGGGTGGTCTCGATCGTCGTTGTTTGGGGGGTTGCGGGGGGGAGGGGACGGGGAACTGAAGCGGAAGTCGTCATCGTCGGCGGCGGGAGGGATTGGGGGAGGGTTGTAGTCGGGCGAGGGCGACTGTGCCGGGGGTGGATCATTGCCCCAGTCGAGAACGCCGGGCTCGTCCATGTCGGAGAGAGGATTGCCGCCGCGGAGTTCCTGCTCGGGCTCGTCTACATCCGAAGAGTCCGCCTCTGGGATCATCGATCTATCCCGCTGGCGCTGCTCCGGCCAGCCCTCAGCCCACTCTCGAAACATGCCTCGGAGGACTTCATCTTCATCGAAATCGAAAGGAGGAATATCCCCCTCCACACGCTCTCCGGCCAGACGGTTGTTGATATTAGCGAGGATAGCCTCCTCCTCCTCTGCGAAGTCGTCGTTCAGTTCCAGGCGTCCCAAGCGCTCGATCTCATCGTTCAGGGCGGCTTCCATGACGGCTCTTAACTCATCATCATGTTGGCGGCGGCGGTGGATCTCCTCCAGACGGGCGGCGAGCTGGGCGGCGAACGGGAGCGGGCCTGCGGGAATAGGGGCTGGCGGCAGTGGAGGAGGGCGAGGCGGAGCTCTGTCCAGGGCTTGACGGCGCTGGTTCAGTCGGCCGGCCAGTTCTCGGGCAAACGGCAGAGGGGCAGCGGGAGCGGGAGCTGGCGGCAATGGAGGAGGGCGAGGCGGTCTGGCAGCAGCCGCATCCAGAACTTGGCGACGTTGGTTGAGTCGGCCGGCCAATTCTTGGGCGAAAGGCAAAGGGGCGGCGAATGGGGGAGCTGGAGGCAAAGGCGGCGGCGGAGGTGCATCAAAGAAGCTGGCTCTGGCGGCTCTAATGACCTGGCGGGTAATGAAGGCATTTCCAGCCATTTGCTGCCGAAGCACTCCGGCTGGGTGCGCACGCGGAGCGGTATCCCACAGATGCGGGAGCCAAGCTTGGCCGTATCTTGCTGCCACGGTCCGCGAAAACGCCAGCATTTCCTTCAGAAGGGAGCCGGGAAGGTTGCCGGGCGGTATCAGATTGTACGGCACCCAGATGCCATTCGGCCATAGCTCGATAAGGCCCCGAAGATTGCGAGCGGCAAGCGCATCGGCGGGCCTCATGACGCCTGCGTCCCTTAATTCCAATCCCAGAAGCCGATGCTCTGCTTGGAGATTGGTGAGCAGAAGAGCCGAAGCTCGGGATGCGTCGGCCGGCTGCGCATCGTGGGCTGGGACGACGGTGCTCTGCACATAGTGCCGAACATTGGCTACAGTAGGTGTCCTTCGATACGGAAAGGTGTCTATGAAGTTCTACAGCATATTAGTGTCTAGTTCTTCATGACAAGCCATGGATTTCACAGTGAATTAGGTCTCAGTTCAAATCACAGGATGTAGCAGTCATTTATGAAGCTAGATCCTTTGATATGAATATGGATATCAAGGAAAAGACACTTACTGGAGGGGAAGGGGGTCCGTCGTCGGCCATGGTCGTGCGGGAGCGGCTTTCAGCGAAGGTAGGCTGGGAAAGCGGGCGGATGATGGCGTCAGAGAGACTCGAAGCAAGAAACGAGAGGATCTTCAACTGCCACAGCAAGCAGGTCTCTTCGGTCGCACTCCAAGGACGAAGAGAAGAAAATCCTTCCCCGCTTTCGAAATGACATGAAGTGCGCCGGCGACAAGATTCCAAAGGAAAGGACATGCCTTCCCCCAGAATCTCTTCCTTCCCGTCCAAAGCCGTGTCGTCGCAACCCCGCACAGTGATGTTGCGCCATCGCACCTGCTGACACACAGTGTCCCTACTCTGCTAGCACTCCACCCAGGACAGGAAAGGAAGGGAACGGAAGCTTCCTCCTTCACATTTGAAAATCCAGTTGACTCCGATGCAGCCAGCAGGAAGTGGTTTCCAAACGCCGGGGTTCAATTCAATGCTCATGACCAATCTTTTAGAGGACCATAAATGGCATATGCTTCGTATCAAGGAACGCTCAGAATTAAGTGTTCACTTCTAGATAAGTTGAGAACAGAGGTCTTGATAAGTTCTTGCACAACGGCGGATTGCCAAAAAGGGCAGTCAGGTCTCTGCTGATTGGTGGCTGGTGGAAATATGGGGAATTTGGCATGTTAGTTGGCAAGCTAAAGTTTGCACGGATGAAGTAGACTCAGGCAATGCACAACGTACAACCTCCAACAACATTTTATCTCCCATCTTGGAATGAAGGCATAGAATAAATTCAGAGAAAATCCTAATCCATTAGAAAGCTACAAGCTCGAGGAAGATGGTCCCCCGGATTTATCGTCAATTCGAATCATAGAACGGCTGGGTGTGAATGCCGTCGGCCGCAACCAATGTACACGACTTGGCAGATCTGGGATTGAGATTAGAATGTTTGCCGTTCCGCCTTTTTGCGAGTGGCTGCGTGTTTTGAGGGTGGCAATAATCCATTTTCCGTTTTTTTTTTTTGATGCGGTTCATGATGCAGGCTGATATCCTGAACCAGCGTCGGGACGCTGACGTCGCGCGTGTTAGATCCACAGGGTGTGTTTGAGTGCATGCTCACGGGGCTGCGCCTTGAGCGTTGGGGAGTTGGTTGTGCTGACTTGCGGTCGCGGTGCAGATGACCCGAAGATGACCCGAACCGCTGCGACCGACCGTGACCTAGACTCCGACCAGAAAGAGATTCCGACCATGATCTAGGCAGCTTGGTCACAATTCGACTTCGACATCAAAAATTGTGCCACCCCTTGGGCTTCCAGCTTTCTTGCACGAATGTGGTGGCGCTAAAATGTGCACCATGTCTCTGCCAACTTGCCGACTAGGTGCACTGCATTGCATCATGTGGAAGTCCCATTGGTGTCGCAGGGTACGTACCGTACCACCCACCAAGGTGCGCGACGCTCATTTGTCGAATGTTTTTCCGGCGCCAATTTTCCACGCCGGAACATTTCGGTCGGGAAATCCAGCCGTCCCGCCAGCACCTTGACGTCTGCCTTTGGCACCTTGATCCCTGGTCTACCCAGCGTCCACCCGAAGTCATCGTCCCATTGCCAATTGATTTTATTCCATGTGCTACACTGCAATGCACATCCGCCAAAGACGAAATCGACTTTCTGACCGCCGCTGCACAGGACAACCTCCTGCATGGCGCTCTCGAAGAACCGACCGCGCATCATCCTACCGCAACGACCCTCAATTGCCGCAATGACAAGATGCTCTCCTGCAGGACTCTCGTTAACGAATTGCGCACCAAGAAGCCAATTTTCCTCTCAGTCTCTCCGAGGACGCGTCGCGTAACCTGTGTCGGAATGCAATCATCGTCAACTTCTGCCGATGATTCCGTGCGTGCCCGATTCCACGTCTCCAGTCTCTGCCTATCCCACCGACGCCCTTGAATACGCAGTCTGAACTTGCACCCTAGCTCACTTGTTACCTCCGCCTCCGAAGATCCTGACATCAATGAGCGACAGGCCAATGCCAACTTTGCGGCGAGCACAACGCAGCGATCGTTCGAGTCAATAAATAACGCTACCTGGTTTGCCTTGGATGTTTTAAGCCATCCTCATGACAGTTAGCAGGCGTGGACGGGACACTGCTCTATGCCCATGTAAGAGATCGGAGGCTTCAGTTGGACGCGCGTTTGCGGTTCGCGGTCGACGTCTGCACAACGGCCTCTAGTTCTGCTCAGATGTCTGCCGCGCTTCGATATGACATCATTCTGTGCGCAGCAATACCACAATCATGTGACAGGACATGGCAAGAAATTGCGAGGTCCCCTCACATGACCTTGCCTGCCTTCGTGCAAGTACGTCAAGTGCGACTTCCAGTGTCACGCCAGAATGAAACGCCTCGGCAATAGCAGTACGTGTGCACGCCGCTTCCCCAAAGCTGTGGTGGGCCCCGTTGGGTGGGGCCCGTCGGGTCAAATGCAGGAGCGCGCTGACCGAAGCCAGATATGCTGCTGCCACACCCATCGAGAATCCCTTGGGTTCTTTTCCCCGCGACACCCACCCACCTGGGCCAAGCCATCGACACATCCTCCGACGCGAGCACTTAACATCGGGGTGTAGCGCACCCGAATCGTTGGCTACGGACCGGAATACATCAGACATTGACATGCAGGAGAACATTTCTGTGCATGTCGTACGCGCTTCGTACCCGCCAATGGCTGGTGATTGTTGACGATCCATGCCTCTCTGGGCCTAATCCGCCTCAAGCTGGAAGCGCTGTCGGGCTATTCCCCAGGCCCATCCAGTCTACAAGACTGGTGGCTGATGGGACGAGACGGTCGATGCTGACCTGGCTGTAGCCATGGCCTGGCCGCCTCGCATGCTCGGCCCAATTCTGCTCGTCGACGGCATCGATAACGGGAGACAACCATCCCCCCATCTTCCCGGGGGCTGCCAATGCTTCTATGTCGACGCTCTGCTGCCATTCATCGTCTACACCCACGACCTAGTCGGCGGTATCACTGCGTTCTACACAGCCAACCACGCCGCACCCCTTCCAGCCGAACGCGTCGACACCCTGCGGAACACGACCGTTCCTGTCTGCCCGCTGCCCAATGCCATCTACTGGCCGGCCATTCAATCGCACACCTGCTCGACGGGCTGTCGTCCGATCACGCTGGCCCATCTCCCACAAACGTACAGATCTTTGTGCACAGGAAGGATTCGCAGATCCGACAACATCGACCTCCGCTCGTCTTGGAAACCTGTCGATAATGTCCCCCACGCTCCATCCCTACGCAAATGGTCGATCATATTGTCGTTGCCTTTCGGGGTTGCCGCCCGGCCGACCAGCGATTCTCCTACCCGACCCCGGACGATCAATACGTTGGAGCTGGCCGCCGGGCTGCCATGCTGGTGCAGTCTCAGCCCGGGAACACATTGGTACGAACGTCTTGCCGTGACGGGGCCTTGCAGACGCTAACAAAACGCCAGAACCTCCAGGAGACATCAGAATCGCAGGCGGAACCCCCACATTCACTCCCTCTTCCTCCACAGCAACGATACGTCTCGTCATCTGGCATCTTGACGGCATTCTGGCAGCTTTTAGCCGCATCGTCACGCCTCCGCACGACCAATCGCTCCGAGATAACCGCGAGGTGTAGCTCTTCGGGACGGCAATTGCGGCCTCTGAGAGGCCCCATTCTCCGGAGCGCCGTACTCCTCGCACCCGCTCTCGTGCCTCATCCGCCACAGAGGCGTCTGGATACGTGCTCGTACAGAGAAAGGGCATGCACACATGGCGTACAGTTGTCGAACCCCCAAATCACCACAGTTCACGCTACCATTTCCACATGTCCATTACCCACAACCGCCCTTCCACTGCTCCACACCTCTGCTGGGTTCGTCTGGGTCGCCGACCGGCGTGCCTCGACATCAGCAACGCGGTACCGGCGCTCTCTGAGATGGTGCCAACACCTTGCTGTTCGCTTTTACGCCAGCTCATGTTGATTAGCGGCGGGTCACACATTGCGAGAATCATTTCGTGCCGGCAAATTGCCTACAGCCTCTGTTCCTCTTGGCTTTCCATGCACCCGCAGACCGTATCATCCCTCTGAGCCGGGAATCAGTCCATTTTCCGGAACTCTGCGCTTCAAGCGGTTGCCACTACCCGACGTTCCTGACCTTGTGCCTCCGGAAAGCCTCGGCCGATCTTACATCTCTCGTGGCCGCCATGGTTGATTCCTGTCATCATGCGCAGAGTTTCACGCCGGTAGTCGGTCGGCCTGCGAAAAAGACCCAAGTCAGTCGTGTCTCTTTCGATGCCATCTTCAACCTACACCTCTGCTCTTGCATGGATCCCTCCCCACCATCGGGAAGTCAACTCGACAGCGCGGTTCCAGGCTTTGTCAACCCGAATCCTATTGTCCGATATGTTTGTCTGTCTTGGCTGACCACGGTACATCCTCAGCGCGGGGCCTCACGAACACATCAGCTGGACCCAACCCTCAGCCTCGACCCATGCTGCCCGCTTCGCCACAAGGTTCTGGCCAAGCTTCCGATCATGCGCACCAAATGAACCGTACTTATCCAGGCTGAATCACATGCTCTGTTCCGACGGCTAGCTAACGGACCGAGCCAGCAGATTGCGTCCCCATATGGCACATTCAATCCGCATCCGCCGCCATTAAGCTGGCCGTCACCTCGTGGATAATGGGAAGGCAAACCACAGCAACGGCCAAGTGAGGGGTGACTGGTTATCTCGCCAACTGCTTGACAGGATAACACTTACCGTTGCATGCCCTCGCTGGCTTTGCTGACCGGTGATGAACATTCTTTCCCATTCACTTCTTCGTCTGACTTTCTGGCTATCCTTGGCAACCGTGGCCTCGCAGACTTTGCTGCTCGGTTTAGCCAGGGTAGGACCGCTCATGGAAACATCGCGAATGCCACAACAACCATGACGATGATCGTGATTTTGTGTATGTGGGCACCGCTTCATGAACCCGGCATGGACAGAATGACATGACGCCATGCCTCCACGGCTGACCTTGTCGGGTTGACGGCCGAACTGCGGAATGGCGCATTGAAGCAGCAGCCAGTGCGGGCTGCGAGGGACACGTCTGACCAGCTCGAATGACCAAAGCACTGCCTTTCCTGGACCTAACCCCAACCTCGCCGGCCTCTTCCCACCCCTTCGCAGGCCCCAGAGAGCCCCAAGACATCTTCATCGCGGCCGCCACTCGTGTTTTCCTCGAGAAGAGTTGCATGTGCGCTGTCGCCTCGTATTGTGACCCTGAGAAGTTCATTAAGCAGATCTTGAACAAGGCGGGCCACTGAGCCTGCTGCTCCCTCGTCTTGGAGGCGCTCCCATCCGATGACAGCATGGGAGGTTGCTCCCTCATTTCGTTCCCCGTGCCGGACGCCTGAGGGAGTTGCGTGGTTTCTCTCCGAAAACACCTTCAGACTATCATCATTACCGTCGACTGAGTCAATGCCCGATCACCCACATTCCCTTCACTTGCCGCACCCAAAGCTGCAGCCGGTGTTGTCCAAGCAGCCAGCACCAGTGTCGCGTTTGCCCTAATGAGTGACACCTTCAGACCCCGCTTCGTCATCCTCGAAGACTCTATGGTGCGATCCACTCATGATGCCATTGTTCCAGACCAGCAATCTCATCGTCGATACTTCCCCACAGCCTTGAGAGCTATCAATGTCGGTCGCTCGAGCCGGATTGGGACCCGCGGAAAAGCCCATCACGCGAGCATTCTTCGCCATGGTTGACTTTGAGCGAACGGGAGGACTGGCCATCGCGGTTTACGACCTTGACGGCAAGATCTAGGTGCCCGTGGGGTTGTTTCACGATGGGATTGGGTTCTAGGAACTGCACGTCTGCCGTCTGCCAGCCGAATGGCACCTGAGAGGCAGACAGCGAAAATGACGCGCCAGCCTTGCCATTCTGTTCGGTTCCGGCCCCGTAGACTCAATCGCAAGTTGTCCATGCTACGTTTCTCCCCGTCGCCATCCCTGTGAAGAATTATCGGCTTGGGGGTCCAAACGTAGCAGCACCCCGAGATCAGGCTGCCCTTGATGGTATTAACGCATCACACATGTCTTCTTGAATGTTTCCCCAGAAAAGACCACTCTTTCGGCTCATTGCTGTGATGCTCAGGATTCGTGACGCACGAGCAGACGCCTTCGTGGGTTCTAAAACCTCCGGCTTCAATGCCCTCGCCACCTAGGAAGATGACACCGCATTCAACACATAGACGTCTGGCGAGTCAACCGAGGGGGGGCTGAAGACTTGCCACAGCGTGGAAGCTTAGCGGGCAACGATTGCGCCGATTTCTTATCTAACCCAAAACAAACGCTAACTTTGGTGGACTTCGTTATCAAATCTGCCAAGGTTGGTTTCAGAATGAATGATCATCCGGGTTCGCCCCTACCTTGGCGGTAGCAGGAATTGAGCTTGATTGTTTTGTCCATGTTGTAGGAAACTTAGCGTCATGTGAACTTGGTCCTGCGGATGTGAAGGCGGTGTGACAGTGTCTTGAGTTCGTCTTTCCCACGGATTGTTTGGCTTTGAACAGACCAGCCAGGCCTTAAAGGTGCGTGAGCGAATGGAGTGCGCTCAAATACCATGGCACAATAATTCGGAAAGATGGCATTGCGGCTTCAGGGCGCCATGGTGTCTCCGGGAGCTTTTGGTCTTGTTCCCTTCTGATTTGGACTTGGATGGGGGCAGCGGGTGAGTGGCGCTTTCCAGCAACCGGAAATCACCTCGATCATTGAATAACGCAGCGCCGAGCAGGTTTTCGAATGAGGTAGCTCAACTGGGTAACGTTGGGAACCGTTACTGAATGTTGACGATAGTCGGCCAGAGCGCCGAGAAATCTTGACAGCATGGATGTGCTTGAGGGGCTGTCCCCTGCGCAAATTTGGGTTCGTCTCGTGCTCTGCTGGCGATCTGGGTCCTCGCCCGATGCATCTCCTTGCGAGTGCATAGCTTCGTTTACACGGGGCTCAGTTGTCCGGCAAAATCCCATCAATCATCGGTAGCCGTGGTCCAGAGCTGGATGCCAAAGGCCACGCCAGCTTCACTCCTTGCAAGCGACAATTTGGAGGAGCATGCGGGTCTTCCTTGGCGAGATCGAGACTTCGCGTTTTAACGTGCGGGTCCTGGGCCTGAGTGAAGACGGCAGAACTGATGGTATTTTTGGCAACTCTTTGAGAACGAGGAAGAAAGTGAAGGTGAAGGGAGTCAATTAAGTAGTCAATGGGAGGAATGTCCATAGCAGTGTGATTGATGGCCGTCTTAGGGACGACAAACCCCCAAGACATGATGATTGGCATTGGGTGGAGGACGCTTGGGATTGAAAGAGTTGGTGGTGTCCCCGATGTCGCCACCTAGCTCTTGTGTTCTGTAATGAGTAATGATGCCCTCTCCTTTGATAGTATTCCCACGAACATGTGAAACTATTTACCCAATCTTCCTCCGCCCGAGTAGGTACGAGTCACAGAGCAAACAATTGACGATGCCGCGTGGCTGCATTTAATCCACCATTTCCAAGATGCCATTCCCCAAGCGAGCAACTTCACCAGCGGCTTGCGCAGCAGGCTGGCTCAGGACGAAATGGGTCTGGGTCTCCCCTTTGCATGCTTCTGTGGACCTTCTGACTGGATATTGATGCTCTTGGTGGGAACCAGCAGGATCAGTGTGAAGCGTCTGGCTCTTCTGCCACTCTGAAGCTCTGCGCGACGCATGTAGATGCTTTGTCCAGATGTAGCAATGGATGCAGGATCCGGTCGCCCACAAAAGCTGATCTTCCGGTTATTCATGCCGCTGAAGCGAGGCTATGGAAGAAAGGGCTTTATCCCCGAGTTTCTACTTCCCAAGCAGAGGCCCAAGACCAATGTGAATGTCGACGCAGATTTGACATCACCAAGCCTCAAGAGCTGGTCGCATCGAAGTGCTTCCTAGGTGGAGCTGGTTACATATGCGAAGGAGCACAGTGAGAAAGCATCCTGGGATTTCTGTGGAGGTAGCTCTAGAGGAATTTCAGTCTTCAGGCGTTGCAACGCAAGCAAGTACGTTTCCACTCACACAGAGGATGCAGCTAAGGTGTCGAATTCAGGGAGCAGTCTACGCTCCGTCAAATCTCGACTTGTAACTGCTTTCCAACACGGTCTCAAGAGGAAGCGTCACGCCCAAGCTCCTGCTGCGGCGGCTGACGCAGGAAGCCAACACAAGTTTTCCAGTCGAAGAAGGGAGAGAAAAGTCCGGCGGTCTTTCGCCGAGGAATCTTCGCAGCAACCGCTGGACGGCCTCCCTAATCAGTATTGAGGGGATGAAATCTGCCTCCGGTAACTCGGCGGGGTGCCCAAACTAACACCAACACAAGACGGCGACGATAGCAACGTAATCGGCCCTTTCTCATGGCCCAATCAATCCGGCATTATCATCGCTCACAGCACGTCGTGATATATCAGCCCCGGCGGCGATCCCACGACCTGGTGTCCCGTCAACCCATTCTCGTCACAGCCATCAACAATGCAAGGCATCGATTCCTGGTCTATAGATATCTCAAAGGGAGCAACGCCATGTGAGACACAGAAGGGGCATCTATGTTGCTTCGAGCGCATGTTATCGAGTTTCATCGCATGGCGAGTTATTCGTCGACATTCACCTTTTGTTGTAGATGTTGAGTCGAAGATGATGCCTCGTTGCCACTTGGCAGCTCATCTTCAAGAGGCTCGAGCACCGACAGCCTCGAATGCAACAGGAACAGCATTGGATCAATGGAGAGTGCCATGTTCTCGCTTTTCGCCGCCATACATCTGGCGTTGCGATGTTGGATCTGAGCATTCCAACCAGAAACTTTTCCAGCAACGTCCTCACCCACCTGAAGTTCCGGACCTGTTAGCCTCTAAGTACTTGTCTAGAATCATCAAGGAATAAAAGGAGAAACAGGTTTCTGCTACTATAGCTAACAGGAATGACCCGGTGGAGGTTGAGGTCGGGACTTCAGTCGACCTTGGTATACGTGGTATAGTCGTACATGACAAGCCCTGGCTAGTCTAGGTTCTCCTCTTAAGTACGCGATGCCCACTTGAGTCTGGGCTTCCTTGACGTCGCCGCAGTGAACTGCCTCTGATGTCAAGCGTCTATGAAGCGATGGGGGCTTTCATTGGGCGTTGTTGGGTCTGCTGACAGGAGTCAAAAGCGAATCACCATGCTCCACGCAGAGCTGGTCTTTCCAAAAGATCACAAGAAACAGACTCGGTCTTCTCTGCTCGTCGATTCACGTCATATAACCTCAGTGGTGCTGTCAACCTCAACTTCTCCTGAACCTCTGCTGCAAAGTCCTCGTTTACGAGGGTCGAGAGCGCATATTATGAACGAGCCAGCGTGGTTGGCGCGGGATAAATAGCAGAGGCGTGCGCGAGATTCCCATTGATGATGAAATCCACGGCTACAAGGTCATCATCTACGGCATATCGCTCTTATGGCAGCTCGAGTCATCATGCCTAGTTGATGCGAGCGGAGATTCACCGACAGCGTGACATCTGTCACCAATATTCCAATCATGAACGCAGCTGCTTTTGCCCAAAGGCACCAGCGGGTGGAATAAACCCACAGAAACCATTTGGCATCCTGATGCTACTCAACTGGTGCAGCGGATTCTACAAGATCGTGCTCATCATCATCTGTGGAGAATGAATCATTGTATCAGAGTCAAGGAGCACTGGTGGAAGTTGGTGAACTTCAAGCGGACTGGACCATCGTAAATACCACCTCGGTGCAGAACAAATCGACGAGCAAGTGGAGGATGATGACGTTATCGAACAATCACGGGCAGACGCAGCCCGTGTCACAAAATGATGGCATATATGGACTTCAATTCGAGCCGCATGTTCTCAGAGTCGCTTTTGGCGTAGAAACATGCATATCCATGAAAGGTCCCGGGATGAAATCAAGCGGTCCTGGAACATCGTGAGGCGGTACAAAGCGAGTGTCATCACATCTTCATGCCAAAGGCTGGATCATCTATCGAGGGAGACATGATGCAGGGCTTGATGACGGGGGCTATTCGCCGCAACTTCGCTGGCGCTCTACCGAGTTCTCAAGCTTCTGTCGAGGCCCAACTATTGCCAATTTCAGACCGCATATTCAAGTTTTATGTGAAAACAAGGCTTGCGGCTGACTCCCGTAAGCTTATCTACGTGAGAATAGTGGCGAGATTTTCTTGGTTCAGGAGCAATATCAGGAAGGGGAATTCCGTCTGTAGAAACGCAAGTCAACTCGAGAAAGAAAACCTAACATTATCGTCAAATAAATAGCTTCCAATGCAATTCCAGAGGTGAGAACCCAGAAGAATACACTCCCATGAGATGGAGTCTTACCCCGCGGGGGAGTTCATGGCGCCGAGTGGCGCTACTACATGTGAAGGAGTCAAACTCCCAATTGAAATGCGGCGACATGCGCATGAATTGCCGCTGATAGGGTTTCCAATTGGGAGCCTTCAATCTCTTATTTCAATGGCTATTTGTGAGATGCGAATCTGTCGAGATGTCGACAACAATGGTTGTCATCCGGTCCGGCCTCTCTAGAGGGTAGTTGAAGAACCCAAGAGCAGGTGACGCGGAAACGCTTAGCCGGCACGCACAGATGCCACTTTCCTGTGTGTTGAGGATCGAATGTTTGCAGCGCTTCATGAAGGTCATCATTGACACGCTGCTTACAAGATCAGGGTGCGCGATTGAACATTATGTGGATAGGGATGGGAATCTCTGGCATGATATTGTGGAGCTCTGCCGCAAGACTCTGCCGAAGAAGATACTGCCACTTTCTACCTGATCTGTCTCTTGGAAAGACACGCCATTAATGCCGAAAAAGAAGTCTTGCTTTAAGCTGCGGTCACTACATCAAAGCACCCATCACCCATTCAGTGAGCATATCCCCTTCCCCGCCTTGGCTGCCAAGAAGAATGGCAAGCGGAAAAAGCATCTCACAGCAGCTTCAGCAAATCTTCGACGACACATAAGGACCGACACACGCATCACAGACTTGCCGTAATTGACTTAACGAACCAAACCTTGGCTAGAACCGACTCACCGATCCCGTCCGGTCCTTCGCCTATCCGCAACTATACAAACTAAACTTAGATGCACCTTCAGGCTTGGCTAAAACTGCCACTATGTTGCTCAGGTGCAGTCAGATCACCCGCCGCCTTAAGGTGGCATGAGACTGCTTTATAGTCGGTTTTATACTGATGATACCTGCCAAACAAGTATAGAATCAACGCTGGCAGACAGGAGAACTTGTTGATGAAAGACGTATGAACATAATTTGTCGCTATGGAGGAAGACAGAGAAGTGAAGGACGATAGCGATGGGCGGCTATTCCCAAATTCTATTTCCTCCCGGCCTCAGCTCTCCGGCGTGCCTCGTCAACGGTCTTGATGCTGTCATGGAATCTCCAAGTGCTCTTCGCCATTCTAGATATGCGTTTCAAGTCCGGTTCTCCACTGTCCTGCTGAGCCAGGCTCGCGGCCGAAAACAAAATGTTCCTGATTTGCCGCCCATTAAGTCCTTCAGTCCAATCTCTAGCCTCTTCTTCGTCCTTGAACCAGCGTTGAATCATGTCCTTGTCCTTCACCTGGTCAGGCTTGAGCTGGCCAATGAAGTTCTCAAAGATCTCCTGTTTCTGGTCGCGTTGTAGATCGTCATCTTTAATGCCCAAATTTACGCAGCTCTGTACGGCCATATCAAACTGGGTGATTCGATTCGTCGTGAGTACTAGGATGCCCTCATAGTATTCGAGGACCCTGAGCAAGACCGACACTAAAGGGTTGCGTTTGAGATCTGATGTATGACTGCTCTGCGACTTGAGGAACACATCGGCTTCGTCAAACAACAATACAGCCCGCCAATTAGCCGCCAGTTCGAAGAGAGCTTCGAGATTCTACTCCACTTCCGCTGGTTTGAGACCAATATCGGAAACACCAACAGAAAAGAGCGGCTTTCCAGCGAGCTGGGCGACGCTGTCTAAAGAGAAAAAGAAGCAGAGTGCTGAGCCAAAGGAGAGTCCTGTGCCTGATTATAGTGACAACATCGATGACGGACTTGCCTGCCGTAAGAGTTTTCGCAACACCTGGTGGCCCGTGAAGTAAAATCACTAGCCCCTTTCCTTTACCTTTGATGATGTCAGTCATCAATGGCTTCGAATTAGCCCCATTGGAGTGACACCGCACTTGGTCATTGATTAGCGACTTTTGTGTTGGAAGAAGCTGTAGCTTCTCAAACGCCTCCAAGCTACGCAATTTCTTGATTCCCTTGAGGTAGCTTTCCGATTCTTCGGTGGCTCCGCTGGAGCTTGTCTTTTGTATCTATGCATTTAACTCCAACTAAGTTCTTGAATCCAGATGATAGCCAAGTACCCTGGGAGGACAAATCTTGAACTGGAGATCTTCGAAATGGGTTTGCGTCTTCACGCCATCGTAGGCCATCCTCTGGCTGTGTCTGAGAGCTGCGTTCGTAACGCAAGCTGGGCACCAACACTCATAATCTCTGCGAGGAAAGTCTGCCGAAACCATAGGTGCGTAAGTGCCTAACCATGGCGAGTACTGAAGGTAAGCTTCGAAGTCCACCATAACACAGCCTTGGATACGTCTTTTTTTGGGTGGTCTTCGCTCTTTGCTCCTCTGGCTGCTTCTACCAAATATCATGCGCCACAAGATGTCGCCAACATCGTCAGCCTGATTTTGAAAGCCAGTACAATGAGAGGCTACAAATCCGTCGTTATCGACCATCTGTGATCCCTGCTGCTTCACGCATAGTTCCACAAACCTCTTACCGCGTTCTAGCAATGACGCTTCCATTCCTTCTCGTGAAGCTTCATCAGATCTTGATGCGTCTTCCGGTTTGTGGAACTTGAATGGATCGCAATGAAGTGTACTGAGAACCTTGCTCCCGGTATACTGTTCGAATCGAAATTGCACTGACACTCTCTTGAAACAAGCCTCGTCCCAGTCGTCGGCCCAAGCAACGATTGACCATGACACATCTGACGTGTCTTTACCAGGTCTCTCGTATATGTCGCGCGTGTCGTTGGAGTCCTTGACGATAAAAAGCTGGGGTTGGTTCATGAACAGTGTTGAGAAAACGATCCCCCTAGGTGGGATGATGGTCCACAGATGCTCAAACTGAATAGACCCAGTGTTGTTCTGCACCTCGACTGATTGGAATTACTTGCCCAATTCTGGTATCGTCTTGACGAGCTTTAGCATCAATTTCAGCTGCGCAAGTGCGTTCTCAAGGTTGCTGGCTTTTCCCAGATACTCCAGCGCTCGTGCTTTTTGCTACTCAGACCCGACCATCGTGATGTCTGTATGAGGTCCCAGCTTTTGAATACGGACCTTCATTTCCTCCGTCCGGAGCGAATCCACGATTACCAAGTCATCGAGTCTGTCCCAGTTGTGTATTAGAGGCTTGCAAGGGCTGACGAAGACGACAAGGATCCTTTGTTTGTCCCAGGAAGAAGACGAATCAGGCGGGAGAAGGTGCAAATTGGGATGTGCCTCGAGAGCTACACTCAACAAGGCCTTCAGCTCTGGTGCTCGGACGCTTATCTCAGTTTCTGAAATATCTACCATCCTCTTCCACGACTCTGGCATATTTCAGCTGCTCAGGCAACCCTTGGCTGTCGCTTCCAGTCTCGATGGGTTCCAGCTCCAGCTTGACCAATTCGGAACGCTCTAAGGCGCACTCTGCTGAGCCATTGATAGCTTCCAGTGGATGCTGAGGAAAGAGACACCTTGGCGTCTGGGGACCATTGTGTGCATGGGTTACAGCCGATGTGGTTTCGTTCTCTTTGAACTCGATATCTCTCTCAGATGTCCCTGGCATGGGCGGTAAGCACAAGCAATTCAGTGAGTATACCGAGATAATGGCTTTATTGCTTTCATGACTTACTGGCTGGGAATTGATGCTCCTTCCAGCAAGCGGCACAAGGTCAGAATTTTCCTTCTCTTTGTTGGTCTCACCAACCCTAGTCTTCAAGTCCTTGATTCTCAATTCAAGCCGCTGAGCGCTATGTACCTGCGCTCGAGTGTGGAAATGGTGTCTCTGAAGAAATACTGCATTTCTGTCGCCATCATATCCAACTGCAGGATAAAATGAACTCGTAAAAAGATTATAATTGGGTCTCATTGCTGGAAGTCAACGAAGCAATAGATGACCATCCACCTCTCCGAGCTGAGGAGTTCTAGCTACATTTACTGACTGGACACATGAGGTTCCAAGAGGCTGAGGCTACCTTTTGCCGCCTTTCGGCGTCTGTTTGGTTAATTCTGCATGATTAAATCAACAGTCGCATGCAGCTGAACCTGGAAAAGGTAAGCCATTATGCAGAATAAAGACACAATGTTTGTTATTCTCAACTTTCTGACCGCCCAAATATGCATAGATGCAGATCAATTGCTACCTTCTTTTATAATAGCCTCATTTGATAGTGAGGCTACTATTGAGACGTCTTCCCTCATCAAACCATTGTGAACCCCTCTTTCAGCTAATGGCAACCTGCCATCCCAACTAATTTATTAACTGATATAAATAGATCTTAGTACATAATATAATGCCCTCTCTACACGACGCATGCAAATACTATTTGGATACACAGCGTTCTATCGCCAAGAACCTCCCGCCGGTGTTGATTGGTGTTCGTGGAGGCACGATACGGTCTGGAAATCCCATGCATGCTTCCACAAATGCACGGCTTCAATCGTAATGTTCCCAGAATATTGGTTATACTGCTACCCTTCCGTTCTAACCGTGTAACAACTCCCGGCTTTCTTGGCGACCACCAATAGGCATCCTCTATGCACGTATGAACGGAAACACATCCTTCCTTTGCCGGGAAATCTTCAGCTTCAAAAGCAACCTCTTTTTACGATCGTCATTTCCAACATGTAACAATCAACCAAATCTTCACATGGGGTTAGATACAATAGTGAAGACAAGAAGGATTCTGGACCAGAACCGGGAATGCAGCGGTAAGGATCCGCAACAGCATTGACCCTCTTGTCTAAGTGTTACTGATTGTAACAATCTCTCAATCTATTTCCTCCTCCAATAGCTCTGTCACGGATAAGGCTGCATCTACTTCTTTAGGCCGTATTGAGTTGCTCTGGCAAAGAACTCGCAAGAAGGTCCTTGAAGGTGGTTGGCGATGCACCTTCTCTGGGGCGAAACCAGACGACGTATCGGCTCTGTATGCCTCGGATCTCGACGCGCTAGACAGCCTGATCGATGAGCGAATTAAAGCCGCGTCTTCGCTGGAGACCGCGTCTTCGCTAGAGAAATCTCATCAGTATGATCCAAGAATCAGCAAACGATCTGGCAGGAGGCTAAGCTACTTCCTCGTGGGGTTTGAGGCTACTGTCAAGCTTACTCAGGTGTGATCCAGCTCATGGAGGGCCTCGACCACAGCTTCGTGACGGGTGCCTTTCAAGCTCTAGGGCTATTTATGGTGGTAGGTAAGACCTGAAAGCTTTCATGAGCGAGGAGTGTCTTTAAAGGGATGATGACCATTGACTTGGTCGGTCCGTAGACTAGCAGTATCCCTGATGATATGCTCGCAGGCTGCCCCGAACAAGGTCGAACCAGGAATTGCGCTTCACAGCACAATTCAGACATCGAAGTCTGCGCATTCGCGGATCCAAAAGCTGGTCGGCATCTATAGCAACAGCAGTGTGTTAAAGGAGTGCGTTGCCACTGTGTACCGTCTTGGTATTGAGTTCATGCAAGAGGCAACCGTCTATTACTCTCATAGTTCCTCCATGAGGGCCTGGCACGCAGTAGTCCGACCTCCGCAACCTGACTTGGAAAGAAAAATATCACATCTATGAAGCGCAGTTGAAGAACTTGTCAAAGAGCGTGACATGGAGGAACACTTGCGGCTGGACAGAGTAGAGAGCAAAATAGATGCTGGGCTTAAGCGTAAGCGCTGCATTTCTACTGGCCTGCTCTTAGAATATGAACTAATCGAATCCGTAATAGAAACCAATGACGAAAGAACGATCGCCAGACTTGACAAAATGCGCTCCTTTCTCGGCCTTCCTCCAAATTATGCGTCCACCCAGCCACAAGACTTTGTCTCCTTATTAGATGAAGAGTTCTCACACCTCAAGAGAATACCCCCCTTTCGAGCCGGAGATTTGACTTCCTAGCTTGCATTCAACATTTGGGTGGAGGAAACAACACAGATCAAAAGATCAAGATTCCTACTTGTTCACGGGCAAACAATAGCCCCTTGAGACACGGCTCTGGCATGGACATCCCAGGCAAGCGTCGAAGCAGTACGACTTTTAAAGGACAAGCAAGCTATCGTTTCGTGGCATTTCTGTGAGCCAGACAATAAGCATGAGGTTGACATCGGAGTTGTTCGTCGCCCTATTCCCGCCGCCGCTCTGGTCCTTCTCTCTCTCGGTTACCGATTACTAGAGTTGATACGTATCGGTCGAGAAGCGCTATGCAGCCCAAACACTCCGCACTTTGAATCTCAGCTCCAAGAAACTTTAGGTCCCGTTGATGGCTTTAGTGCAGAAACCGGGGACTAGGGTAGTGGTGAAGTTGTATTAGATGAAGAACGTAAACTGTCAGAAAATTAAGGGAGTTCTGAGGTTGCAGATTTTGTAAAGGATCGTCGAGGAAGCTCCGTATGGGAAGAAATGGAGTTGGATCAGGATACCTGAGGGACTGATTTGATTCAATCGACCGGAAAGCAGGCATCCGGAAAGCAGGCATGTGTGTGCTGTTTCTTCTTCTTCTTCCTTCCCCTCGCCGAGATTACCAAAAGCAATAACAGAGAAGATAATCACAAATAATACGATTCTTTATTACGGGTCAGTAAATCGGAAAGTTTCATAGCATTCAAGATGGCTATGCGCTTATGTGTTTATGAATTCAAGGCCTGAGGGCTCATAACCCGCGTCAAGTGGCTTGATTAATTCTGCTACTCACCTATAGCTCAGCCTCCCTCGTGTTTCAACCTCATTAAACCAGCAGTAAGTGGGTGAGAAGATCTCGCTTGAGTAGCATAGTGACATGCATGTCACTAACTCGGCGCCCGAATCTTTCTTCCCTTCTAAGTTCTCTTCCTCGCAGTTTGCCGCCTGGAGGCGCACCTTGTTGACTGCCTTATGGCTCTCACGGGGAAATATTCGAGGGCCAGGATGGCTCACAGAGAAACCTCTATGGCCACCTATGGGGGTATATGAAGAGAGCGCAGTGTATTTGATACGCTGTTGAGCCTTGCGCCAGGGGACTCGGCGCCCGGAACATGCTGTCCACAGGTGGCAAGCTACCGAGAAAAGCCAATCAAGTCATCGATGCGACTTTCGGTAAGGTCCTTTGCCTTTCTAGCTCTTTTCTGGGGCATTGCCTAGTCACGACGGCTTTTTCCATTCGCAGACCTTCACCCGTATGTATGGCTGCTGAGGGACTAGCTCGTGGACGGGCCCGAGGAGCAGGCCAGCCCAAGAAGAGGATTAAAGGCGCTGAGCTCATCCCTGCATGTCGCTAGAATTGGCGTACCCAGCCAGTGTCCATCTTCGATTCCAGAGCGTGTCTAATTAAAACTCTCAGCAAGATCATGGCATTGCAAAATTTCCCGGTGTTCGTCAACGAGGCGAAGGAGGGGGGGATGGGGCAACATAGCGATGCGCGGATGATTTTGTCGTGTCCTTCCCGCAGCCTCTTCTCCATGGCCTCCGTTTGTCTGTCGTCTCGTCGAATATGCTGACGAGTTACTGGCCTGACTACTTGCGCCAGCTGTCGCCATGGTCCTTGGGACATCTTCATGCTTCGATACCTTCATTTCTCTCGAACCACAAACATGGATGAATGAAATCCTATTCGAGATTGAACCTAGATCACCCGGCATATCTTTGTCACTGCCGCAACCTTGCCAACAGAGGTCTTCATTCATGGATGCGGCTTCGAGTTGCCCCCAAGCCTTGGAACGAAGATTATGGCCCTGTTGCGTCTAAACCGACTCAGACTTTGACAGCGCCTGATGATCCTTCTCCGCTGAACAAGGACCCATCGCAGTGGTTGCAGGCATCGCAGCGGCTGTTCTTCTTCAAACTCTCTCTGGACGATTACTTCTGATGGCCGAAAGAAGGTGCCGTGTGCTTAAACCAAGCTCTCGATGCCGACGCCTGCTTGGCATCTGTTTTAATTTCTTTTGACGATGCTGCCTTAGTTCCATCCGGACCCAATCCATTGCGCGTGACCTGGGCGCTGTAGTCGTCGGGCAATCCGCTGCCGAGCGGCGTCCGAAATGACGACTTTGGGTGGGTTTTTCCCGTCAGGGTCAGAACGAAGGTCGAAGAAGGGGCATGAAGGAAAGCTGCGATTTAATGATGGAGAAGAGAGAGAAGAAGACCGAGTGAGAGAGCAAAGCCACAGGCAGGACAGACCAAGATAGAAAAGAACGGTCGTGGTGGTCTCAAGCTGAAAAGGCTATTGCTTGGAGCCATTGGCTGGTTTTGTGTGACGGCTTCCCGGAGGCTGGCCCGTCTGATCCAAACCATTCCATTGCGTGGGTGACATCCGGACGAGATGAATCCTTGGAAGCTCCGCTTTTGGCTCTGCAAGATTCGAGCTCCCACCGATTGGCAGATCAAACAGCCAGCCTATGCCACTGTCGCTGGTTCGACCGCAGCACCATCAACTCATGTCCTTAACACATAGCAACTGATTAGAGGCAGAGCTATGGGCGCGGCGGTGCGGCAGGAGATTCCGACAAAGCCCACGGATGTCACAGGCCGACATTCTATCGCTTATTCAGAGAAGAATGGCTTTGGACAGTCACAGAGGTAGTGAATGTAGTATTGCTTCGGCATTTTGGTGTAATGGGTTGTGGCAGCGTGAAGAGGGAGATGCCTGCCCCCTGTAATCGAGGCGATTCGCGCTCTCTTCATATACCCCCTTAGGTGGCCATAGAGGTTTCTCTAGCCCAGGCCATCCTGGCCCTCGAATATTTCCCCGTGAGAGTCATACGGCAGTCAACAAGGTGCGCCTCCAGGCGGCAAACTGCGAAGAAAAAAGTTAGAAGGGAAGAAAGAATGGCTTTGGAAAGCAACTGCGCGATGAACCAGCCAATCCATAAGGTCGTCTTCGTCTGACAGTCAGTCCATTGCCCGGGGGTCCGTCGCCGTCGAGACCTGGACAAAGTATGCCTAGGCAGATAATAATACACCTCCATCCTGGGATATGTCACTCATTTCGACCAACATTGAGGCTGTGTCGTGACGGCTAGGACAGAGGGGAAACCTCCTTTTCCGCACGCCCTCCAACTCTTCTCCCGGTCTGACTCTGCGACTAAGCAACCCCTAGCTTCTGGTCGAGTATCCCCGGCGTCTCGAGTCTTACAGCACGGCCAGACGTTTGGTCTCCCATCTGTCGCCAAATCCCATATCTTGCCCGTCTTTCAAGCGAGAAGCATTGTCAGACTTCAGTTGGATGGCAAAGGGCTCCATAAAAAGAGACATGAAAATAATGTTGGCAGCGGCGAACAAACTCGATTATTCAGCTTTCCGTCGCTTGTTTAATCCATGCACTAGGCATACGAATTGGTGATGAATCAGCGCACTTATTCAACGCCTTCATTGAGAGTACGATGAGGGTAAGCACGTTGATGGCCATTCTGATATTTGCCAGCATCACCAGTCACCTCACGACTCGGAATACGACTTCTACGCCATATCTGCCCGTCATCGTATCAAGTACTCAGGCTTCAAAGCGTTCGTCGAGCACGACGAACCCATCATTATCATTGATAATCACCGCTGGTCAGATTCGCGTTCTGAAAGAATCCTGACTGGACATGGATAAGACCCCCTAGTTGCGAGCCTCTCTCGAAGAAGCCGGCCCAGCCAAACCTTCTCTGGTTCCAGATAAAGATCGTCTTCTGCCACGTACAATCATCCAACTATGAGCGCGTCTCCTGAAGACGATGCACCTGGAGCGAGGCACATGTACTCGTATTCTCGTTGATAATCAAGTACACCCTTCGGCGTTTATGCGTCCGACGCCCGCACCTTAACCGGCTTCATCTGCTCAGTCGATGCCAGAATTTTGGCAAGATTGATCGTGTGAAGCATCGTTTCAACAGACTTCATGAACATACGAGTGCCTGTAATTGTAGATTTAGTCCTTTTTGGTCCCCTCGTCGACTCGGTCTTGGCTCGCGGGCGACACCATATGCTGCCTAAACCGTCAGACCTCCGTGGCTGGGCATGTAGAGCTGGACAATCTCAGCCGCTGCTTTTGCCGTGTCTCGCCTCGACGCACACTCGACCATCGAAGTCCGTGTGAATGTTTCATCGATCGACAGGACACTGGACATCGCGCTGAAGAAAGGTACTGCGAGCAACTTGGAAACTCTGGGCTTTGCCCCTGCGGACATCAGGCCTGGGAGGCGTATTGCGAGACAGGCGTAGCAGCATATAACTCCCGAGCATAATGGCCAACGGCGCATCTTGAACGCCCAAGAACAGGTTTGTTACGCAGAATGTCGCGATTCATGAGGCAGAGAGACCAGTGGTTGGCGCGGTATATCGCCGGGAATATTGTGAGGCAGTGCGTTTGGAGAAGCGTCAAAGACCGTCTGGAGTTGCAAATGTCACGGGACGTGGGTCATATGCGGCGGGATGCACAAGTCTATTCACTGAGGTGGCTATAGAAGTGCCATGAATAATCGACGACGCTGTGCGAACGTGGAGAGCGGAGAATCGCAGTGAGAACGCACTCTATTATCCAAACGAACCCATGGACTCATGACACAGACGTACACAGCGAATGGAGATTCCGGAAAGGGTGAAGTTGGCAACTTATCAAAAGAGACACTGCGGATCAGCAAATCATCATCGGGAGAAAGTTTAAGGGCATCGGAAGACACCGGGAGAGATCGCAGTAAAGAGGCAGGCCGCCGATGCGTGTCCTCGCCGATGCGCCCCAAATGCCGCCTGTTGGTAGTGCAGGATGTTTGGGAGCATTGGTGACAGATGGATGAGTTTGAGATCAATCGACAAAGTCCGAGTGCTCTCTGAACTGAGCGGAAATCACAGGTCGGTGATAAGCAGCACGTAACCGGAACAAGGGACAAAGTTGAGAATCAGGGCAAGTAGACGAGGAAACTCGGGTAGACCGGCGCACGCGGAAGTTCATGTTGAGCGACGATGAGATGATGGATATCGTGCCAGTCTTGCCGTGTGCGCGGAATCTCAACCGCCCAGAGCGATCTCCATTTCCGTAACGTCAAGTACAAGGATCGCAGCCGGTCATGGTGGGTTCGCTGTTCTTGTCAGTCTGCGGCTTGTCTTTATGGTGATAACGGAGGATGGATTCTACAAAGCTCACCCCGGGGGAACAACAAGCTACATGGATATCACCTCAGAAATTTCAACTCCCGACTGCAACTCAAGAGGTATTAGCTTGACAGCGAGGCGATGGTGTTGGTTGATGGAATTGGTAGCTTTGATAATTAATCTACATGCTCAGTCTCATCGACATCTAGCCGTTCATCATGAACGATGAACGGGTAGGTGGCGTGCGTAAGAGCTGTCCTGAAAGTCAGATTGTCCGGCACCATCCAGCAGGAGGCCGTCATCTTCGTACTGTCATGTTTGGTGTAAACCACCCTCAACCAACAGTGTCCGACCCTTCTTCTGCTCTGGAGATCTCTTCCCAGAATGGCCCGTACTCGCACAAGATCAGCCAATATTGCACCACACCCTTGAGTTACAGAGTTCGTGGACTACGCGGCGCATGGGCTGTTATCCCAGGCACCAGCCATAGCGAGATCTCACTGGCCTGGGGAATCGATTGGTGGCGTTACCGAAACCGAAGCCGAAGCCGAACCTGAAGCCGAAGCCGAAGCCGAGCTTGCTTTTCGAGGAACCGAGCTATCTGGTTCATGTTCGTTGCCGGCGGATGGTCTACGAGCCGAGATAGTTATCACGTTCATGTGACAGACACAAGACGAGAGAAGGGAAAGAAAAAAGGTGGCAGCAAGTTATCAGACCTACGATGGGGAAGGAAAAGTAGGAAGGTCAGAAGCGGGACGAACGAAAGTGGGACAAGGCGGGGGAGGAGGGTAGAAGAAGAAGTCAATGAAATAGCAAATCTGCAATGGATAAGGGAAACAGAAAGCCGATGGATGTCAATGCCAAAGATGCCAAAGACCTACCTTTCTAAACCAAAGACGGGAGCGTTTCGCAGGCTGTGGGCAAGTGAACCAGTACCATGAGACTCAGAGGAAGCGAGGGAGAAGCACGAAAAGGTAGACGAAGTTGAAAAGGATGATAAAATGTCGGGCGGGTGAAACCGATCATTCGTCGACGTTGGAGCCATTCGTGCCGCCAATGCCATTCGATGTTTGGGTTTCCAACGATGCATGGATCGGTCGTTCGTCTCTCTGACTTGGAGCCCGGAAAGGGTATTGGACGATGGGGCCCAGCTGGCGTTGCGGTCAGTCATCCCGTCAGATTCGGACGACGGAATGGGGGAAGACGTCATCATAGTGGCTCACAACAGCATGAAATGGATGCTGCACCAAGGCCGACAACCTTCCTTGCCCACATCTGCCACTCGTCGAGATCCGCCAGCCGATTCAAGATTCGAGTCATCAGAGGTGCCCTGACCCGAGACATTCCGGCAAACACCCAGGGTCGTCGAGCTACCTCTGTCCCTTGATCAACTTGATCACCTCATGCTCAACTAGATCCGACACGCATGCTGAGTGGAGCCTCCGTTGATGTGCAGGCCTCGGGGCCGGTGGAGGCTCCGGCTTTTGGCCAGGAGGTAGCGTAGCTTGGAAGGGACAGGTTGCCCTGCAAGCACAGCTATTCTGGGGCGGCGGACTTTGTGGACTGTCGCTGGCCAGATAGGATGAGTGAAGAAGCAGAACTGTTCCTTCGACTCGATCCTCGCGAATTGTCTGGAAGCCTTGGACGACCAAAGATTGTCGGCGAGACTTGTTCTGCGGCGCCGACATGGTGATGCGTCTGCGAGCTCGATTCACCGAAATGGAGTCTACAGCTTGGGCCGCACGAATGAACTCTAGAAAGCGGGCCAGGCAAGTAATTTGCAGGCAATGCGCAGGCAATGCATAAGCGGGACACTTGAAGACGAGGTGTGCTTGGAACAGGACGATAGACCGCCGCAGGAGGTCGGTGGTTCAATCGCTATTGTAGACGAAGCAGTCGATATAAGAAGCAATCAAGACACCGAGGAAGTGAGCGACAAACGAGGTGCGACGTCGTTTCCAAATGGAATGTATTGGGAGATATCTGATGCAGGGGTTGTCGGTGATTTGCCCAACGGTAGCGATGGAAAAACCCGACGTGCCTTGGACGCTGGGGACAGGAGCGAAATCCCGAATTGTCGGGATGTGTCTGTCAGGCCGAACACCTGCCGACATTGAGCATGTCGAAACCTTTCCTTTGCTCAAATGAGCAACCCGTCTCTCTGGATCCATACCCATATCACATCGTTGGTTGTCCGCAAGCCGCGTCTGCAAAGGTGCAAGTTGCTTGCTCTGCACCCCTGGAAAAGTAGGCTCGAAGAGACGGCCTTGACGATTTGACAAGTCAATGGTGTGGACTGACAAAAGGGACGAGACGGTGGTCCATCCAGCAACCTCGAGTTCGTACACGGAGCGTCTCTGCTCGATGACAGGAGTGCATGGACACCAAAGCGATATATTGCGAGAACACGTATTCGTATGGAGCAACTCTCCCGCGCATTCTCCATCGAAGCGGCCAAACCGGTCTCGAAGCTGTGTCGGAAGTGGACGATTGCGAAGGGGCGCAAAGCGTGGTTCGAAAGCTCGGTTCCCGTTGGAACGTCTTGCTGGGGCCGGTCAGCATGAACAGCATCGAGTTGGGGGGGGGGGGGGGGGGGGGGGGGGGAAGTAGACATACAAAGCTTGTACATGCCGACTACGTGGAAAGGCCACGAAAATCCACGTGGTTCACCACTGACGACGTCGACAAGATCCGCGAGGAAGGACGTGGAGTGGAGGCGCCATTCTGACATCATGCCTCGTCTGTGTTGCTGCCTGTATTGCCCGCAAGAAACTCACAGCAGGTAGCATGGTCTCGGGGCCACCGAATACCAGCGCGCAGTGTAGCATCGAGGCCGCATTTGACAAGGCGCAAGACCAAGACAAAGAGACGAGAGAAATGACGAGCAAGGAGCAGCGGTCTTGTATTTTGCTGTCGCTGGACTGGCACATATTCGAGAATGGAGGGACGCGAGGGCAGATGATGGTTCGCAAGGGGATCGGATGCATGCTTGCTCGGCAGCAGGACGCAGCGGTCGTTGGCTCGTGGAGTTCGGGCACGTGGAAGCTTGGAAGCGGGACCTCAGAAAACCACAGCTGTTAGCATGACCAAAGCCAGCGAGCGATGATGCAAAGGACAGATGGGGAGACAAACAATGCACGACGAGAGATGACGTCTCATGTGGCCAAGTCATTCATTGGAATCGCAGTTGTGGTGATCATTGCTGCGAAGGCTGTGGTCGGGAGCACGGGGTGCGAATGGGGACATTCAGACTCCGTGGTCTGAGCGCCGCAGAGGATGCATTGCTCAGGTCATGGGGTTGGAAGAGGTAGCCATGGACAGGGCAAGAAATTCTGAACGCGCAAAGGTGTCGCTGGAGGCTTTCAGCCAGGTGACGTGACTTTGCTGCGGCTTGGTGTCGTCGGGTCGAATGCGAAGCGATGATGTCGAGACGCGGTCGCGCCGAAGTGGGTTGAGTGCCAGGAACGTCAGGAATCTGCTTGGTGCTGCCCATCTTGTCACTGGGCAGCACAATTGAATTGCAGGCGCAGACCTTGGCGGGCGCGAACCTTGGCGGGCGGGCAGGAACAAGCTTGATGGTACGCGACGCTCATTGGTTGATAGTTTTTCCGGCGCCAGTTTTGGGCGCCGGAACATCTTGGTCGGAAAATCTTTCCAGGCCCTTCCAGGTCACGGGCCCGTCAGCGGCACGCACCCAGCTGCCCAGGCAAGCAGTGCTCTTCCTCAATCGCGCCAACTCCATTTCCCCTCTCGCACGGTCGCCAGCGCCAGAAGTCACTGCTTGACCGTGACTGGCTCGTCAGGGCCCGTACCATCTTCCCCGGATGGTACAGCTCTCTGATTGGCCGCCGCAGCTTCAAAGCTGGCCATGCGCCAAACGTGCCATCGCGCAGTCCCTCGTTGAACATCACGATTGTGCTGCGACTCTCCGAGGGCATGCCAACTGCAGTGCTGTTGCTCCTCAAGCGACCTCGGCCATCTCAAATGTTTTGTGCACACGCCGGCCGGGGACACTTTCTGATTGACCCTGTCCCATTTCATAGTGTTCGTCGTGCAAGTTCCTTCTACAGGCACTCGTGAATGCGTCCAAGTGCAAGTCAAGCGTACAAGTACAAGTCGAGTGCACAAGTACAAGTCGAACGCATTGCACAGGCCGGTGTCATGGCCATGGCAACATAGTGCGCGGCATGGCTGGCTGCGTGGACGACAATCCATGACAGCAGTAGGCCGGGTCCTACAAGACATGCAGACGATTCGGGGCCAGTACCGGCGGCGTTCGTGAGGGAGGGCAAGGGGATGCGAAGTTTCTCGCATCGTTGCTCGGCACGGTCGCTCGCGTTTCCTGTCGCGGGTCCTGTTGTATCTCTTGACGATGGAAGAAAAGACAGGAGACGTCTCAAAGAAGATGAAGAGACACCCTCCGCCAAATGCCTTTGCCCATGCATGCTGCTTCCTACGCATGGTGACAAGAGGGCCGACCGCTGCGGCAAAGCGTCTCTCGAGGCCATCTAGAAGGAGACACCCGACTTGCTCGCGAGCCCAAGATCGAGTTCGGCATCGGGACTAGCCACGGAGCGTGTCGCGCCGCGCATTAGCTTTGGCCCTGGCATCTTTGGCAACAGGGTGTTAATCGCGTGCTGGCAAGGTGATGCAGGCATCCATGTGCTACCCCTTGCTCATCCAGGAGGCTGAATGCGTTGCCGACATTGTCCTCTGTCGGCGCCGGTGCTGCATCTCTTCCGTTGCGGCTCGGGCTGCTGCGGATGCGGCTGCACCGGTCAACAGGGGCATAGCAGCTTGGGCGTCGTGGGACATTGCGGCAGCGGGTATCTTTGTCATCGTCGCGAGCCTCCAGCTGGTTGTGCCTTGATTATTTGTCGTTCTCGTCGTTGATGGTATTGTTGTAACGACCACCAAGAGGGTTGCTCAGTTGCAAGCCCTACCAGGCTGGGGCAGCAAAGGGCTTGCGTGATGTTGTTCCTACAATGGGGGTGAAGATGCTCAGGGACACCTGCTTCTGCGAAGAGGTCGACGAGGAGCCTGAGTCTTCAAAAGCCCCGCGAAGAGTGCAGTCGGGTACCAGGGAAAACTCTGCCGTCGTCCTCGGGGTTTGCGATGTGGAAGATCGATTGCGACTCCGGGCGTGTCTGCGCCGTGGTGGCTCGTGTTGCTCGATTTCGCGGTCTGGTCTTCGTTGCTTGCGCTCTTCGTAGTCTCGTGCTGAGAGCGACTAATGTCAGCACAGGGCCGTTTCGAGGGACAGACAAATGGAAGATGACGATTAGGGTGGTTGTGGGATGGCCAGAGAGGGCGGGCATTGGGGCAAACTTACCTGTGAGACGGTCCGGCCGCGGATACTTTTGCCGTGGCAGACCCTGGGCAGACACTGCACGACGACTGAATTTTGGAAGCGACGGTTTAATGTCTAACATGCCGACCATGTTGTTACTGTAGTTGTTGCTGTTTGCTGTGCCAGCGCAGTGGAGATAGAGGCGAACGCGACGGACGGGACAGCGGCTGCCTCGCTGGGTTCGGGGGCGAAGCGACGGAACATTCCAAGGCGTGATGCGCGTGGCTCGCTGTGGGCGAAAAGAGATAGGAAACGATAGGCACTTGTCCTTGGATCTGAGTCGACATGGCTGTTGCACCTTTCGACAGCCTCCTTCCCGTCGAAGGCAGCCCCATCCTTCCACTCTCAATCCCCGTGCAGCTCTTGCTATGCGTCACCTCAGCCCAAAACTCGCTTTTTGTCGGCCACCTTGGGAAGCTTGACCGGCTTTTGGTATCAGGAAGGGACGGCATGTTACACGCAATTGACAACCGTGAATGTTCGGCGCCATGCGGCGCTGACGAGTTCGAAGGGGCGCCGCACCACTCTTGCAAGGAACCGGCCCCCACCACTCCATGCAGCCTTCTCGCCCTACATTTTGCCATGTGCACTCCCCAAGTGACTTCTTCATGAGAGTGACAAGTCGGCAGTGAGGGGTAGCTGCAAGCACTCGGACAGAGCTCGAAGCCATGCCCCACCTGACCAAGATACATGTCAGACCAGAGCCAGATTTCCGACTGGTGTCCGGAGTCGAGCATCGTTGTGGCGGAGAAACAGTCCGCAAACAAGGCCAAGACGGCACCTGGTTGCGACGTGGAAGAATTGACCATGGCGGCTGGAATACAGTCTGCTATATCTCGATCAATGCTCCTGGACATGCCTCAAATAAACGTGAATGAGAAGGGCGGTGCTGTTTCGCGGAATCTACCATGCCATCGTGGCTCCGCTGGGTGTGCGTCGAAGACAGACGGTCGAACGGGCTCAGAGTTGGGTTTCGCTCCAAGAAACCCAGATGGCCCGTAAACTATAATAGCGATGCATGACCTGGCCGCAATGACGGTGGGCTGGCCGCAAAGTCGAGGCTGCAGAAGCAGGATACAAGGATGGAGGCCTCTGCTCGCCGTGGTCAGTTCGGTAGGACGGTAGCATTGCACTCGCACGTCGAACGTCTCGACGACGTTGTCGAGTTGAGCGCAGTAATTCAAGGACCCCTCGATGAAAATCCTGGGCCGACAGTCTCCCCTGGCTGTACGAACATTGGCTTGAGAATTAACGGCGAGAGACAGTCTTTGCGGAAGACGGGGGTCCATTGTTAGTATAAGGAATGCCGACATGGACAATCACAAGCTGGCGTCGTAAGCCTCAATCCCAAGCGGCTGGTGTAGAAGCTTTCTTACGGGGCTGTTGCCGATTTGCATACCATAGTCGACAAGTAGCAAATGACAAGTAGCGTTGAGAACACGACGCTTCCCAATGCATGGTCCATTTCGACATCGAGAACGGTACGCCGCGTCTGCCCTATCCTTTGGAAAGCTCACTCGTCTTGATCAAAACAACACCAGGTCACGTTCACCAGCATCAACAAGCCTCGGGCGTACTAGGCGACCTAAGTGACGTCGACATACCGCAAATGAGACAAAGCAGCTTACAAGCAGTCCTGTTTTGCAGCCAAGTTGGCCAATGATGATGTCAACCGGGCAGGGGTATGGCCATCGTTGTTCTGAAAGAGAACATTGCCACCAGAAGGACTTACCAGCCCATCCTGGCCGAGGTCAGCATGGTGCCTTGCAGGACAAGCTGTTCATCGCGAACATGAGAGCTCTTGCTCTGATGCGGCGCCAACATTCGCTCCTTTGCCGTTGCGACGTCGATGGCTACGTGATTGCCGACATCCCGGACGAATAACAGTTCCTAAATGACTAGCCGACCAGTTGGATCGATAACGGGCTGCCAGCCGATGCGATGATGGTCAGAGGAGCGAAAGAGTCGATCGCCAAGGCGGATCGGGATGCACCTGGGACTGCGAGCAGCGAGAACCACTGCAGTAGATCATTCTCGACAAACAGCCCATCACATCCGACATGCAACGCGTAGCAGCCGGGTAAACAACGAACTTCTTGCGCATGGCGTCTGATCCTGTTTTCTAGATATCTGCATATCGATGGCTCTGGGGCCATCGCGCCAACATGTCCATCCGCGCTGGATTCCAGACTTTTAACCATTTCCATGCCCTCCGCAGCACCGACGGCGCGTGTTCAGTAGGTTTCGCGATTCCATCGTAAGCCGTTGATGCCACAAATCTGCATCTGCTCGTCCACGGAGGAAAGCTGGAAGACATAGGCCGTGAAGACAGGACGTAGATATGAACCTGCCTCCTCGTCGGCGATAGCGCCTTTTTGCGTCCGAATTGCTTCTTACCGGGCGCCTTGCTCTAAGACCCAGCCCAACTCTGGAAAGTTACGGTCGCCAGACAGCCGTTCAGGGTGTCTCAAAGGCGAGCAGCCGTCGCATAGATGCCCAGCGGCCGAGAATGCATGTGGTAGATGATGACGAGACGGCGAATCCCACCTGGAATCGGCGCACTGCGGACAACGCAGCCCACAGCTCAAGAGCAATCTTGTCGGGATGTGCAGTCGAGAACTTCATCAGGGCTTGCGCTGTGAAAGATTTGGGCCCTGGTGACTCTCTCGTTTGCAGCTCTTGTGTCTAGCTCCCCATGCGCCAGCCTTCTTCCTCGCGATAGGTCCCAATTGGAGTTTGGTTGCTTCGAGTGTCGCCCCCCGCGCGGTCTCATGTTGCGGTCGTTTCATTCTCCTCGGCAGCAGCTCGACGGCAGGGGCAGGCTCTTGGAGCAAGCCTCGCAGATATCTGCCGGCAACATCGCTCTCGAGAGGCCTTGGGATACGGTCGTCGAGTCGCATCGCTGCGCCGTGTATCGGGGTGCATGATGCTTGGGACGATGGCTCGTTGCTTGCCAGGGGTTCGCACAAAACATGGCCTGCTCGTGCTGTTAATCAAGTCAGCCGAGGCCCAACGCTCTTGGGCAAGGGCCCAAGACAAATAGCGAATCAACCTGAAGTTCTGTTTGTGTTCGCGTCATTGGTGGTGTCGCATGCATCGGGTGCGAGTGCGGACGGTCATGCACGGAATCAAATCTTCTCCGCCGGCTTGAAAGATGGATCCCGAGAGCTCCCACCATGACCAGAAAGCGATTGCGGGCGGATCGGATGGTGTTGCCGGTGCAGGCTGTCGAGGAAGGCCGTCATTTGCGCACTTGCAGGAGGGGATGACATTGCCTATGAGGAGGGTGTGCTCCCTATTGGCTTGGAAGGACACGCTTCAGCGATGGTCGTTACAATAAGCTTACGGCTGGTGAGGTTCAGACCTTCTAAGACGGACCCTGGAATCTAGACTTCAACGTGGGCTCGGCGCACAGGCTCCAGCACATGAGGTGCATGGAGGTTATGCAGGAGGTGTGCACTAAAGTGTGCACTCTGTGAGAATGACGCAGGGGAAGTGAAGTGTATCTTGCAGAATCTGTTGATTGGCTGCACCTGCTTTACTGGCGGTCGGTATATTGGATGAGGAATGTACCTTGGGTGAGTTCCTTCCCAAGTACCTATGAGCTGGGGAGGAGGTACTGCCGCTACAGCGGGATCGGCACCAGACCTACAAACAAAGGCACCCTGGACCTGTCGGTGCTTCAGTAAGGTGCCTTAGTACCTCCCCCCCTAACTGGTAGTGCACTACCCTCTGATTGGCCTGCTCTTATGATACCAGTATCCTAAGGGTGAACCATCTCTCTGATTGGCCAGCCTTAGGATACCGCCGGTATCATAAGGGCAGGCCAATCACCTTATGATACCGACGGTATCCTAAGGGTGACGTCTCTCTGATTGGCCTGCCCTTACGATACCACACTGAACTCACCTTACCCACCACACACCCCTTCTGTGCTCCACCTGCAGGCTTGTACCTTATCCTGTCGCATCCATCTGCTGCATCCACCTCTCCCGAAAGCTACCTTGCCTCGTCGGAAGCCAGCGACAGGAAAATCGACGTCGAGGGTGCAGAAGCCGCAGAGGCAGCAACGCCCAACTTGCCGATCGCTGTCGCAGACATCAAGATCAGAACACAGCAAGCCCTCCATCACTTCGCGACACAAGCATTGCATCCTTCCAGGTTTTCACAGTTGCGCCCGAGGATTTCGGCCGTCTCTGCCCCCCCCCCCCCCCCCCCCCCCCCCCCCCCCCCGCCTCCAGGAGGCACTTTCAGGATTCACATTCCATTGTTCTGCCTTCTATTTCCTCTGCGAAAAGGAGATCGCCAAACCGCATATGCGCCTTCCTTCCTCCACCACGCAATGCAGGGCCATCCCCCATCTGTCGGCCCAGGGTCGAAGAGCCGAACCTGAGTCGGGGCGACTGCGCATGATAAATTCGTCCACAAACACCTCTCACGCCTCCCTACATAGCCATCGCCCTTGTTTTTTTGGAACGCATGTCCCAGCTTCTTTCTGCAACCCTTGGACTGTCTTTCTTTTTGTCATTCCCCTACGCACAACATACTGATGGATTTACGAGCCTGCATCGAAGCACTACAGAGCCTGGCCCAACACGAGGACGAGCGCATACGCAACCTGTGGACGGACTTCAGACGAGCGTGGTTCGAAGAGAACCCAAGTGGACACCATTTGGCTTTTTTCTTGTTCGCCCACGACAACGTTCCTGGTTCCATTGTCGAAGCCTACTGTTGCATTGAGCATTCCGATGCCTACGCAAGATTGGCCTCCTCTCCCGATAAAGTCCAGTCGCGACTCAACAGCACCGCCAAATTCTTCTACACGACTCCTCATGTACTGCTTGGAGCTCTCGGTCTAGAAGTCGATCGTCCCTTGAGCATGTCCAGACTGCGCAGCGTCAGCACCCCTTGCTTCACCTAGACGACCTGATACGCGCAATCTTGCGTTGCGCGCAGCAGAAACCCAGAGTCATCATCAAGACTTTGATCAGAGATGCCGTGAAGGACCGTGGGTTGCCTTTCCTCCTCCCCCGCCACCCCAACCCCCCATCCCTGCGGGAGTTTCTTCTCGGGCGCCTTTGCTGATGATCAACAGTCGTTCCACCTGACACTTCGACGAACTCGAAAGCCCGTCTCCGAAACAAGCAGAAACCATCCAAGGACGCAGGCGCCGCCCAAGGCACAGGCGAGATCCTCAAAAAACAAGATAGCAGCCTTCTCACCAACACCAAGACCGACCTCCGCGAGATCGAGCCGACGGAAGCTGAGTGCGGGCCCAAAGACAAAGGCGAGATTCTCCTCGACAACCTTAGTCCGCTTCCCAAAGCGTGCGCTGCCACTCCAGAACGGTACTCGCCGGATTTGGGGTTGGCTGGCAGCCCTGAGATCCCTGCAGGGGCCGACAGTTCGTACTTCCCCGACCAGGGCTCGATCCATCACTCTTCAGATTACTCTGCCCTGGAGCACAGCGCTCCAGTCATCGCAGCAGATACGGACGCAAGATCGGCCTCGTTGTTTGCTGCAGCTGCGTTGGCCCCATCACTCTTTGAAGACAGCTACTCACTCGAAATCGATACGCCAGAGCCGCACAAGGTGCCGTCAATTGCGACTGCGGACGAAAGGCTCGAGACCAACAGCACCAGAGACGTGGAGGTCATGGCCAACTTAGATGTCCAAGATGACGCCGCCGCCACGCAACCAGACAAGCGGCAACAACCACATGACGAGGAAGTCGCCGACGCACCCGCCATCAGGCATGCTTGCCGGATACGAGTGACTGCGGAGAGTCTGATCGAAGGTCTCGCGACACTACGGGAGCACCAATGGCTCAATGACACCGTCGTCAATGTGATGCTGCACCGTGGCGTGGGTTCCAAGATGGGACTCATAGATAGCCTTACGCTGGCCACGGCCGGTCATCAAAGATCAAAAAGGTGTCGAGAGCGTCTCGCGCCGCTTCTCCTTGCGGAAAACGTTATGATGCCATCGTGCGACAACTCTCACTGGAGATTGTTTGTTTACAACAGGCCCACGCACACGATTTCGGAGCTGGATTCGTTGGGACTGCGGAACAACATCGCGGAGGAGCAGGTTATCCCGACTCTGTCTTGGCTCTACGGCGCAGCTTGGCGTCCTGATATTCAAGTTAAAAAAGTCAGTTCCTAGCTCCCCGATTCATTTTGATGTCAGCTCACCAAGCCTCGCACGTCAGGCAAACGCGGCCAGACAAGAGAATGGAAACGACTATGGGGTTTTTGTAATCGCGTTCGGCACGTCTCTGGCAAATACCGGCTCTCTCCCAAGCCGAGTCAATGCCCCGGCATGGCGGCGCCATCTCCACCAAGCCCTTCTCACCTCTTCCAATGCCAGCGTGCCAGTCCACATGTGTGCGTCATTTCCGAGTACTGTGCCGCCCGCAGGCGCAGATGCGTCAACCCGAGCGACCTACAGGCGGGCAGTCGGCAAGAAGCTCCGGCACATGATGTCAGAAATCAAGGCGAACGAACGAGACAAAACCGACCAGCATCACGAGAGGCTCGCCAGCGTGTTGAGAGCCAGGGTTGGGCTGTTAGGCGCCATCGATGGCCTAGTACAGCTACATGCCACACATCAAGCCGCGTTGGAACAATGGCTTCGACATCGACAATACTTGGACACAGTCGGTCACGTTGAAGAGGCCTTGAAGGAGGCCAACAGGATGGCTCTGAGGGCTATAGACCTGCTGAAGGCTGCTATACCTGGTGAGTTCGGATATCTCAGCCTCCCTGGTCAGGATTGTTTCTAACTGGACGTAGGGCAACATTCGACGAGTGGGATAACCGTCGAGATTGCTGCCGGCGCCGTGAAGCTACACCACTACAACAGTTCATCCATGATTCGGACCTTGAAGAGATTAGGCAACGACTCGGCTTCGACCTGCTATCCAGGTCTGCTGTACCTGATCCATCTGGCCGCAAGCCTTTGCCGTTGTCGATACAAGGAGTTTCGAGCCGCAGTAAAGGCGTTCGAGGAGTGTAAATAGCGACAGAATGTGATCGAAGAGTTAGTGCTAGGAGGTCCGGATGGAGGAGTTTTATTGGGTTCACAACGGTGCTACATCTGTGCGTAAAGCACGTCTTATGCGGGATGGCTTGCAGCGGTCCGCAGATTAATGTTTATTGCCGAAGAGGTATCTCAATCTAATTCAACGGAAATGTTTACGAGAGACCTGAAATCCTCCTGCGTGCTGACGAGTGAGCTTCTGCATCTATGTCGAGCAGATTCGACAGGCAACTTGGATTCTGAGATGGCTGTGCGTAGCTACAGGTCGAGACATGGGTGCCTCAGCTTTTGCCGATATCTGGACCCTCATTCACCTTTTTGGACGGACTTGCTGCGATCACGGCGAGCATGGAAACCCACGTTTTCCACTGAGTCCCTTGTGTTGGCTCTTGGCGTTGGGACCGTAGTGTAGTAGATTCTTCGAATCCAGAGGGTGGGGCTGGGATGCAAGCATTGGGCTGATTCCGCCCAGAGTCTGATAATCTCAGCCTGTGTCTCGGTGATTCTGCTTCCAAGACGGTCTCAGGTCTTGAAAGAGGCAGTCGGCGAAAGGAAAAAAAGACATAAGAAACCGGTCAAAGGAGGGTATTCGTGTGGGCACGTCATGTTGTGCGATAACCAGGAGGCGGCAAAAAGGGCTTTGTTGTCTCTGGGATCGGCGAGTCTTCAGCAATGAGCCTGGTCTACGAAAGAGCCGTCCAAAGGGAGGAAGGCCAAAAACAAAAAGAGGAAAACGGAAAAAGGTAGGCGACAAGACTGCCAGGGAGTGGGAAGCATGAAGGCTCATGAGATACGAAATCAGTGCCTGTCCACATCATGCTTTCGTCCGTGGGCCATGAAGACCACTGCTACAACTCCAACACAGCCCTGGGCGATGATCCAGATGTCTGTCATATGTTTGGTCCCGAAGCCACAAATCTGCACGGCAGCGACAACACACGGGAGCAGATCCAAGAATCCACAGGGACAACACAACCAAGACGACAATGGTGACGGGCATTGGGCATTGTAAGGGCCGAGGTCTTGAAGGGGTTGGACCCAATCAGCGCATCCAAGGCGAGGGCATCACCCGAAGTAGATTGAAAACGAGCGCAAACTTGGCAGAAGTGTGAGGCGATGGAACTTGAACCCTTGACTGGACGTAAGAGGAACGAGCTTAGCCCTGGAGGTGTTGTCTGTACTCGTGTCATCCGGCTTGAGCGTGAGGGCTGGACGTCGAAATCGAGCCCGCATTTGAGGGAAGGACGAAGAACACGCAGTCTCGGCAAAGTAGATGCCACAAAGTTAGCAAAAAAGCTCAGCCAGAGGCATATGCGAAGAGGGAAGGGGGCACAGGATTCTGGAGTACACTGGACGCGTCTCAGTTTTCTGCTTCCGGGATGGGAGCGAAGATGCGGGAGGACCTTGACCTGTGGTAATGCGGTGCTCAACAGAAAAGCTCGGGGTCGTGCAGCCGGCGTTGCGACCGTCCATCTGCTTGGGCCATCCATTGATGGTCCTTCTCGCCTTTCCACAGCTGAATGCGACCCTCGAGTTGGAGCTAGCCGACAAAAACGAGGAGAGTCTCGATGGCAAGAAGCATGAACGACCCATTCCGCGACATGACAGTGGCATCAACAGGGAAAAGGAGTTTGAAAGAGGCCGAAGGACTCTGGCCAGCATCATCGGCGAAACACCACGATCGAACGCTCAACTGTCAAGCGGAAGCTCCACAAGATGGAGGATAGCATCAGGAAGCAATGCAGGGTGCAAGGGCAGGGATAACCAGCGTCCAGGGCACGACGAGAAGGCAAGACAGCACGTGGAGGATGATGGCGACCGGCGGAGATTCCGACGGGCTGCTGGACCAACAGGAGTCGGCGAGGAGGTTGGGCACAAAGCGCGCAGCAGGCCTGGTGGGCATCGAGAGACGCGGGAACGGTGCGCTCAGCGCGGCGAGCATGGCGTTGGGTCGGTCCGATGGAATGCCAAAAGCTGCTTGTTCAGGGCGGACGACACCATGTATGCGTTGCAGAGACGCGAGCAGGAGACGGCATCAGTGGGCCATTCCGAGCATCAACCAGACGGCATTGTCCTCCGCCCTTGGCCGGACGCGACCGTAGCCCGGAAACGAGTAGATGCGACGTGCCCGCCACGGATCGGCAACGTCAGCCAACGACTGTCAGACCAGAAGCCTACAGGGTGCACGTCTGCTGGTATGGGAATGTGTGTCGGAAACGAGCGACATCGGAGACGGGGCCGAGCAAAACCAAGGGTTCGTCGTTTGGAGGCTGCGTGACAGCGGCAATTGATGCCTTCGGGGGGTGTTTGTCGTTCCTTGAGTTGGGCTGCACTGCGGTATGCTTGCGAGGTCTTTCTTGTGTTTCTCGGTTGCACGATGTCCATGAGGGTGAGCGGAAACACCTTGGGCGTACAGAGGTTCGCAAAAATGGTGTCCGCTTCGCATCTGTGTTCTGTCTGCTGAGCAAAGACCTTTTGACCCTAGAGGAGCTTAGGTATATTGCGGGTTACAGGGGTACCTTGACAGAGACTATGCTGCATCACGGGAGCTCGAAATGGCTGATAGAACAAACCGCTGCCAGCTAGGCTTCATAATAGACAGCCAGCGTGACGCAAGCCACAACCAGACTATTGTATATACCTATTCATAGCTAGTAGTGTTAGCAATAACCGGCTTCCTCCTATTCATGCGCAGCGTTAGAGGAGTATCGTTGTATTCGAGCTGCGATTTTATCCATGCAGCAAGCAGCTTATGGCATGGTCAGTACGTTTACCTAAGCCCTCGCTCTGAGCCCTAATATGCTCCAGGGTGTGTCCCCAATGGCGCCGTTACGCGTCGAAACAATATCTCAGTTTAGGTCCCTAAGGAGCCTATGTTAGTATGCAGCAAGCCGTGGAGACCCCGACCTGAACCATTAACCAAGTCTTCTATCCCTCAAAATGCCCTTATTATGGTGTTTCTTCCTCTTAGTCCCAGGTAAAGATGTTAAACGCTGTATTGGAGACCGCAAGAATATTATGTCACTGGAAATCACCAGCCAGGTTGTGAGGCAAGATGGCGCCCGATATTTGCATTCTAGCCCGACAATCATTAGTACAGCAATGCGGCAGTCTCAAAAGGCAGCGAGGTCTTTATCTCAGACCTAACAAAATTTGCATCAGTCATCTAATTTCAACTTATTGTAAGAATCTATCAAGCAACGGCTTCATTACCTGCTCGCCTGAGAACCAATTTATATGCAGCTCCCTCTACAGCCCTAATCTAAAACTTGACTTGTCGATAAGGCAACAGCAGCCTTATTGTCTCCGACCAATTACTCGCAGTTGCCCTAACAAGCTCATCAAGAGCCCCACTGGTAAACTTAACCCGTCGATCAACCAGCAGTAGCCTCATCATCTGCTCGCCCAACCACCCGTTCTGTGTAGCTGCTCTGACGACCTCCTCTGTCACCTTGATTTCCTCACCTCGTTGATCAAGCAGCAGTTCCATCACCTTCCCGCCAGATAAGCTATTCTCTATAGCTGCCCTGACAACTTGCTCTGTTACCTTAAATTCCTCCCCTCGTTGAGCAAGTAGTAACCTCATCACCTGCCAGCCATAAGACCTATTCCCTGCAGCTGCCTTGACTACCTCCTCTGTTACCTTAACCCCCTCGCCTCGTCGATCAAGCAGCAGCTTCATCACCTGCTTGCCAGAAAACCTATTCCCCGCAGCTGCCTGGACAATCTCGTTAGTTACCTGAATGTCTTGGCCCTGATTCTCTAGCAAAAGCCTTAGACAAGTGCTGCTGAAACTGCCTGCAATGGCTTTGACAAGACCTTCTGTGACTATGACGTTTGTGCGTTCACTGAGCAGGAGTTTCACCACCTTGTCGCCTGAACAAATGTCCTGAGCAGCTATCCGAACGATACCTTCTGTAAGCCAGGTCATTGAATCTCCCCTCTGCATGTATTCTTGGACCCTGTCGACGTCTAACTTTGTTGAGACAATTTTCTCTAGCGCCATACCGGAAAGCTGCGGGATGGCTGCCTGAACTCCAGCAAGTCCCAGTTGACTGGCGGTATTGGCCGACGTATCATCCGCATATAAATAGGACAAAATGTCTTCTGTAACTGCCTCTTCTGACTTTGTGTAGTCTGCCACAATGCTTCCTTCTTTGCCCCTAAGATCAGAAGCAAGACTTAATAGTGCATAGAGCCGATCGCGAGGGTCACTCGCTTGGCTTTCTCGGAATGTCCACAGCAGGGAACAGATATTCGTCTTCTGAGCCCGCCCGAGTTGCCTTCGGGTTAGACCTGGCATAATATCAATCACTGCCTGGCACTGATTGCTGAGGCGGACATTGAGTAGCGTTGGTGCTATGGCGAAGGCTTTTGCGCTGATCCAGCCCTCACTGCAACCGATAGATGCCTTGCGAGCATAGGCTACCTCCTGTAAAATCCAGACCCGACTGAACCATTCCTTGGCCATTAGGCATTTGAGCTGTGAAGGGTAATCATGCCGTGAAGGGTAGTCACGATGTGATTGATATGCGTACACATCCTCCCAGACCTGGCGCCATCGATCATCGGCAACAGGCCAATTCTTCCAGGCTACTCCTGGAACCTGTGTCATGAACCTCTCGAGTAGCGCAAGAAGATGGCCAACAATGAGTTCTGTGTGTCCCAACCAGCATAAAACTTCTTCAGCACGTCTGTACAATTCGCCCATCCATCCAACTTGATGACCACGCTCTTCGACGTTGCTTTGGTCGATGCAAATAGCATCGACCCAGAGAATGCGATCTTCCTCGGTTCGCCTCAGATTCTGAAGGGCGTCATGAAGATTTTCCGTGATGAAGAGCGCTTTCCCGTCGACTGTAATCATTTTGCGCGAGCTAGTGTCGCCCCAGCAGTATGACAGGGCTTCGTATGGTAGGACAGTTTCGCCGTCTTGCGTAATTTCCTTCTCCTCTTGACTTTGGCGGTCGGGAAGACACGCTTGAAAAACGCTGCAACTGATCTTGTCGTGTTTGCAACCCTTATGAAGAATGAGGAGTCGGAAATATGCGCGGTCTAAGTCGAATGGTGTATAGGTGAAGTAGCTTTCCAAGGGTGGTTCGATATCGAGCTGTTCGGCGCTCATATAATGAGCTACGCAACGGAGGTATGAGAAGACGGCTCCATGGACCTGTGCCGTCGCCGTGCGGCGTTCACTACGGCCTGTATGGCGAGAAATGCCAGCGACAACCACAAGTGATTGAGAGTTTATACTTGCAGCAGTTGTCTCAAGACAGAGAATGCTGCGCTCGTCGAAAACGTGATCAATGACGGCAGCATCATGGAAACTTTCCGAAGAGGACCCTATCGCCCCTCGATAAGCCTTTCGCTGATTCTGCTGGTCGACCTCACCAAGCGCCTCCAGCCAGGCATCGCGCCCTCTTTGTGTGTGGACGGATTCAATGGCCATTGCCGCACATTCAGGGATACGCCGTGGCTCACGTGTCAAAACAAGCCGCTGCTGAGATTTGGTTTGCTTGGCATCGAAGTACACAACAGCACTCTGCAGGTTTGGCTTTATGCCAACAACGACATCACCCACACGAATAGGGCCCGTTGTGAACGCGATAGCGTCGACGCTTGCTAGGAAACCAGCCCGAATGAACGGGAAGTCCCCCAGCAAGTTGTCGACAACATCTCCACTGTGTAAAGAGGTAGCTTCAGTCGTCTTGCTTGCAGCCACAACATTGTGTTGACCAATTCTTCCAATGCTGTAGGTCATCCGTAGGGGTGTAGAAACATGGTTGTAGACCTCGTCGAAGAATGCCTCAGCGATTGTATGGTACTCGGCTGAGGGCAGAACCCATGCGATAGTGCAATTGCGATGATCCATGAGGATAGAGCTGCCTGGTAAATAGTAAACACGATTCCGCAGTTGTCAAGTGACGATGTCTGAAGTAGAAATGTGGAAATCACGGTTGACAGGCTATTGTACAAAGAGAGAAATGGGAAAAGGGAAAGAGGGGATCGCTGACGGTACTGATAGATATGCTCATTCGAGAACGCCTAAGCGCAAGAAGCCACCATGTTTCTCACACCTCAAATGGGCAGATTGATGGTAGTACGTACCATGGCGCGTTTTGGAGTGAGATGCATTAGTTACAGGCAGTGGCCAGGCATTGCGCAAAACAATTGCGTTGCCTGCAGCCTGCCCGATGTGCCGGGGAAATGGCGGTCTAGTTAGTCTCTGGCGGATGCGTCGCGCGTCGCTCGGCACGGGTACTGTACCACATATCGCAGGGTGCAAAGTCGATCAAAGTCGATCGATGGAGCCGACGTCACGGTGGACGATTGAAGCTTGAAACTGGGAGCTCTGGTAGGAACAGTCCTTAGGTACGTACCTTACAGCGCCGCGAGCTGAGCCCGACCAGCTTCCCTTGGCTGTTAGTACTGGCTTTTGGATTTTTCCGACCAGCCCCCGTAACCTTAGGTAAGTAATTTAGAGCAACTCCGACACATTGGGGCACGGTGCACCGACCGGCAGAAGTCACCGGTTGACCGTGATTGGCGAGCCAGGGCCCGTACCATCTTCCCAGGATGGTACGCCTCTCTGATTGGCCGCCACAGCTGCCAGCGAGATTCACCCCTAAGGCATGACTGACACGACCATGGTGATGATCTCACGAGCGCAACGACGCGGGACGGCAATCGAAGACGTCCATGCTTTGCATCACATCTGTCGAGGCTGAGAAAGATTGGAGGCTTTCCATTACTGTTGCTGCCGGTCTTCGGGGCTGGAGTCCCTGATCGATGGCAGCCGGTACGTACTTCACTGGCAATAACGGTACGTGCTTCTCCCACGAGCACTTCCCAAGGCACAATTGGTACTGTAAAATGCGGCAAACAGTGCATCTATTTCTTTTGAAAAAGAAAAAAAGAAAAACAAACTGCGGAAGGGGGCTGCATTGCTTGCAGTATAGGGTGCAGGGAGATGTAGTGATGCCGCCAGTCACTTCCCATCCAAGTCTGCCCTCTGTGTCAAAAGATGTGGCCCACCTACGTGCCTGCAAAAAATGTACCACAAATCTGGTACATTTTGCAGGCGTCTTACCTAAGCTAGCCCACGGACGCAACGATCCGGGTGTATTGGTGCTAGCGACGGGTGGGCCCGATGTCTACCAATCACCGATCTCAGCGCTAAATCGGCAGCTAGCCCCTGCAGCTACAGTGACACTGCCGATTTTAGGCCTGGAATCGGTAGGTGCAGCTCCACCTTAGGTGCCCATGCTGTGATTTCTCCCAACACACGTCGTCAAGGTGCACTAAACATACAGCGCCCTCAGTGCTGCAGCTGCTGCCTCGATCGGTCACAGTTCATCAATGTCTTCTCAAGCATTCAACAATCAGGCCACCGGGTATCGCAGGTACCGTGGTGGTCGTCGTGTTACTGGTGATGGAACTCGAGAGGGAGAAACCGCAGCATCAGAGTCTCGAGGTAGGCGAGCAAGTGCTGCGTGTCGATGATGCCGCTGCGTCTGCCGGCGTCGTAGCCAGTGAGTCCATCGCACGACCGGAAGACAGATCTGCATAGCATGAGCTGTGCTCGTCGGCATTGCCGTTAAGATCCGGACCGCGAGAGATGAGGACCGAGTCGTCGTCACAGAACTGCAAGGGCTGGCAGCGTTTGCCTGGGACCGAGGAGCCTGTCGTCATGAAAACACAGGGAAACGTCGTACTTGCGGCCGATTGGTTCGGGAAAAGCAAAAGCGAGGGCCACCCACAAGAAGGAAGGGGTTTCCAGAGATGAGGACTTGGACTCAGGGCTGGACGGGGACAGAGACGGAGACGGAGCCGGGGCCGGGCCTTCTAGGACTCACAGGTCTCATCCCCGGCATTTCTGGCATTTCTCGCGGCTGACATATTGTAGCTCGGACACTCGGCGTCACGACAGGACATGGCGACTGTTGACGACAAGAGCGGCATCATGAATGCAAGTTTGCGTTTCCACATTCTCAATGTCCAGAAATCATAATTGGCATACTCCGGGGCGCAGCATACTTGCGTATCGCAAGTTAACACTGCGTTGCTGTGACGATGGCACGCCATGCCGAGCGACGGCGAGATCATGGCCTCGCATGCAGACCGCTGCGAAACATCGGGTGGTGTCGAGAAGTCAGCCACACCCGGAGCTCTCCTCGACGGAGATGATATTTGGGAGCTGACAAACATCCGCACGCCAGCAAAAGCAATTAACAAGACGATTGCCTGCCATCGATGGCAAGGAATTGCCATCAAAGGCAATCAAGGAGCTGACCGCTGTCAAACACCGTCGAAAAGTCGCCAGCAGAGGTAGCCGCCAAGCTGACTACCTCATGGCAACTTCATGGCAATGGCAAGAAATCGCCCGGTTCTGCAACTTGTTATCTGCGCCAAGTTGTCAGCGCCGCAACGGAAAAGTAAGTAGGCTTCATGAATGACTGAGTTGGGCTGCCAAGACGGCTATCACGATAGTGACTGTTGAACAAGGCGAGATCCTTCTCAATTCCTTGCCTCAAGCCATGGGCATCGAGGGCAGCACGCAGGCACAAACGATGCTCGGTGACAGCCCTCCAAGCAAATCATGACACGGTCCGTCACGACAAGATGCTGTCGAACCGGTCTCCGATCTCCCATGCTCACTGCTCGGCGCAGTCGCAAACACAGAACTCCATGCCGTCACATTTGTCACGGCCTCTGTCCCTCAGCCACCGACCATCATACATCAGCTTGGTTGTCGTCCAGCGGTCATCATTCATCAAGACGGTCCATCTATCGCATCTCTTCCTATTCTGCAATTCCAAAAAGTAGCCGTCTCATCACTGCGTGCAACGCCTATTTCTTTCTCAGCCCACGTACCGTTTCCCACAAGAGACACTAGGCTGACTCGGCTAACGAACGAGCGAAGCCAGGAATTCTGCTGCGTGCCTGTCGCCTTCTACGCAGCACCAGCCAACAAGCAGCCTGCCCCAGGCTGGTGTCTCGAGGTGCGAGCGACACTCCGCTTTGAGCCGCACAAGTTGGGCGTCCTTCCGCCCGACATCGACGACCAAGCCTTCAACGCCAGACCCCGGTCATATCTGCGACCGCTGTGCCATATGTCTATGTTTTCCGAGCAAGGTCTCTTTGTCGATATTGTGTTGCCGCAGCTCCTCAGCAAGTTGCCGGTTCCGACGTATGTCTCCTTCCTGTCTTCTTCTGCCCCTGTCTTCCCTAGTCTTGCTTCTTTTGCCCAAAAAACCTTTCCATGTTTGTTGCTTCCCATACTCGAATCTATCGCCATGTCTCAGTCAGGACTCATACCTCGCCCGGGCTCGCTGTCGTCTGAAGATGACCATCCCGAATCAGCCCGTCCTTCCTATCCAAGCGACAAAAGATGAGCGACGGCAGAACCAAAAGCAGTGCTTCCATATCCAAGGCTGTCGCCAGCAGGACGCTTCGCAGCCTGAATATCCTCGTCACCTGTGATCCTCAACGTCTGCCACCTCCAGCCCCGCGACGACCCCAGCTGCATGTCATCTCTCCCTTGCTGGATCCCCTCTTCCAATGCTCGCGATCCCGTCACGGCTAGGAAAACGGTGGCGCGAAATCGAATCCCCCACACTACTCCCGCTGACGCGACCCTCCACCCTCGTGCCGTCGAGTTCGACGTTGTCGCCGAGCACCTTTCAAGGGCCGGTCTCTCCGCATGATGCTCTCGCAGCACCATCCTTCGCCATCGCGCCCACCGCATAGACATCGTTTGAGTGTCTGGAAAGGACTGGATATCCGTGGACGGAGTTTTCGTCGCGACGTCATTCAAGTGCTCAAGCTGCAACCGGAGGCCAGACATCGCGTCCTGGAGGCGGACCTCACATCCAAGAAGCTTGTCGACCGGCGCGCTGTAGACCAGAGAGCGCTTTGCGACTGTCGTCTCGGAGTTTCATTGTGTCTGATTGCAATTGTCTCCACAAGTGTGTGTTTGTGATACTTCTGCACATCGTCCCCACCGCCTCCACGTTCAGACCCTTTTGGACGAGAAGATCACCTCACACTCCATGTTTCTGAACCAGCCTTTCCCTTCCGCTATCCAGAGGAACTTTCGGTCACCCCAGATCAAGCCAGAGAATGTCGAAGAGGTGATCTACGGTAACAACCTCTCACACAAGTATGTCACAGATAAAATGCAAAAGCGGACAGATTTCACATTTACTGACCCCGTGTCGCTTTCCAGTCCATCGTCCAACAAGATGCCCGCTTCCAGCATCAAGGCCATCAGCACCTTCAGGCAGCTTTCCAGACCCTTCGAGGCTCAACGTCCCCGTTTCTACCGGGCTTCCCAATCGCCCCGTCTCATCGCATGCTAATTTATCCAGTGCAGGCGCTTGACCCCGAGCTCGTGCTGTACCCCATATTGCGTGGGTCTACTTGTCCTGCAGCAGCTCGTCCATCCTCTGGGAGATGTCCAGCACCGACTTGGAGTTGGACCTGGCGATGCTGCTGACATTGCCTACGGCGGCTACTGACGTTGTATTGTTGACTAGGACTACCACAGGCACTGTATCATTGCTGCTAGCGGCTGTCTGTTGAGAGGGGTGTTGATTTCAATCGAGCTTGGCCCCGAAGTGCTTGCGGTTGCATTCGAAGATTTTGAGGATCAGCTCGCGCGTTTGAGCGTCTGCTATGCTCAGAGCGACACGTGAGAGGCGTTCATCGTCGAGGATGGAGTCGTGTAGCCGGCAGGGCGACATGGCCGATTCGACGTCCGCTGGAGGTCCTGTGGAAATACATGCATCAGCAAATCTCGATATTGGGTGGGAACGAACACAAGCAGCTTCCAGGGGTAAGGCAAACCACTACCTGGGTCATCTCTGCGCATATCGAGGCCGTTACTTGGGTGCTGCTCGCGGTGATCATAGCTGTCGAGCTTGGCTTTCCGCTTGCTCTCCGTTTGCCGCCCCCCAGCCCGCATCATATCCAAACAAACCCCCTCGTCTTCGCTCATCGCCACGGAAATGAGCACGAACTCACAGTTATTCCATGTTCTCGAATTGCCTCGTCCTCCTCGCTCGCAGCAGCCATCATGTGCCAGTCCAACAACGAGCCCGCATCTGCGACCAGCCCATTATCATCCAGAGCAAATCGGCGGCCCCAAGCATCACCTTTGGCGCATCGTGCAACTGCGCCATGCATCAATACATCATCTGCAAATGACTGTCGCCAATTAAATGCCGCTGAAAGGGATCTTGGTTCGCCCTGTGGCCAATCAGAGACCCGTACCATCCTGGAAAGATGGTATCCCATCGACTGCTGCATGACGCCAGTACATACATGTGCGGGGTATAGCGAATCAAATCTTATTCCGATCGATCGACACTTTTTTTAGGCGAATTAGAAAATTCACTGAGACCAGAATTGGAGAAATTCTGGGTACTTAATGTACTGGCGTCATGCAGCAGTCGATGGGATACATCATCAGGCGCCAATCAGAGACCCGTACCATCATGAGAAGATGGTATTCACCATCAGGCGCCAATCACACCCGTCCTCGCTGACCCCAAGAAACATATGTACCTTGTTCGTCCTGGCGGCTCACCCTGGGGCCCCACGTTCGATATAGTCGCTTCACTGCGCTACGCAAATGCCCTTCCGAATCGGCGTCAGATCCTCGCTCGTGCCGACGTTGGCTCAGGCTCCTGGATGGCCTGAGCAGACAGCCTGCGGCACCCCAACTGGTCTGGCAAAGCCAGTGCCATCAGCGAAGCCGTTGGCCAGGATCTCCTCGACAACCTGGAGGGGCGCAAGATCGATGCGGGCGGTAAAGGCCATTATTCTTTCTTCCCTTCTAACTTTTTCTTCGCAGTTTGCCGCCTGGAGGCTCACCTTGTTAACTGCCGTATGATTCTCACGGGGAAATATTCGAGGGCCAGGATGGCTCATAGAGAAACCTCTATGGCCATCTATTGGCGATTACAGGGGTGCGGAGGGCCGGACATGGAAGACCACCTTCGCACCATACCGCCGCCACCCTTCGCCGTCACGCTCGGCCCCAAAGATTGCACCTCTGTGGCCGGCCGCCCGGTCGCGCGTCGTCGACGTGTTCCTCATTTCCAACCGCCATCACCACGCCCCGTCGCCTGGTCGAAGCCAGCCTTGCTGCAGGCGTCCGGCTGTTGTTCAAGTTATCCACTTCCATCAATGGCCGCCAGCACGGTGGTTGCGACCCGGATCGCCGGAACGAAGACGAATACGCGCCCGAGAGCTTCGAAACACGGCGGCAGGTTCACGACCGATGGGAACTTGTGCAGATGCTCATTATGTTGAGAAGGAGCTCGACGCTTGTGGATCCGACAGCTCTTCGGCGCGAGTGCCGGCTCGCTACTCGATGAAAACGGCAGCAATATATGTATGCTGCGTGGGCTCGTGGGATCGCTCTGGCTTCACTTCCTCGGTGGCAGCGAAGAGCAGCTCGTTGAGGATGTCGCGGAGAGGGGAACCATGGTGGATGTTGAGAGTACGCTTGGTCTCTTATGTCACTCTCAGGACGAGGCTCAGAGCCCTTGGTGGTCAGTTCAAGCATGATGGTTATGAATGACGATGAATGGTCATAAATGGTGGTCGTGTACTCTCGCAGGAATCCCTACACGTGCTTTTCCTCCAACATCTTCCGTCTTTCGCGCTTGATTAGCTCCAAACACTTCTCAAGCTACTCCGTCGATGACTGACCTTCCACGCTCTTGTTTGTTTGTCATCGCTGCCTTCTCCTTGCCCCCCTCTACCTCAAGGAACAGGTACCTCTGCGCTACAGGCTGTGACAAGCCAACCTTACCGTGAGGACGGACGGCGGCGCCGCCGATGTGCGCGAGACTCAACGGAACACAAGAGGCGCCTGAAAGACTGTGCCGCAAGGCTGCCACCCCCGACAAATCCGGGTGCAATACGCACTCCTCGCCTTGAGCCCTTGTGACTCGCCATGCAACAACTTCGTTGACTGCTCGCGGGTCGAATAAGACAAAGCATGGCTGTCGATGAAGCCGGGAAAGGAGGTCTGACCGACAGTTGCCGCGGGTCCGGAGCCGGCCCCCATTTGGATCACTACCGTGCTGTAATCCTGGCCTAAAACGCTCGCAGAGACTGACTTGCTGCCCAAGCTATCAAGGTCGCCGGATGTGGCCGGCGCAGTGCTGCCGGGGAAGAGAACACTTGGGGGCCCTTGAGAAGCTGCATCAGGCGTCGCACCGTCCGCGTGAGTCTCATCCTGGGCACCAAAACAGTCAATACGGCGTTTGATTCCATACCCCTCGACGTCGGGGGAGCTGTGTTGCACCCCGCCCGCCATTGGATGCTGAGGCTAGTCCTTCCAATGCCTTCCCCTCCGCAGCGCTCTGGGAGATTTCTCCATTCTGGTCCACATTTCAGGCCGCTTCAACGAGGCGGGCGCGAGGACCCAGCCGCGGCGGGGGTCTTCGTCCGAAATCAGATGCTTGAAGGTATGGGCGGGTTGCTGAGCGTGGAGGCGCTGCTGGCGCGAAGGGAGGACCCAGGTGTCCCCATCGGTCGGGGCTGCCACCATGCCTTAGTGGACTTGAGACTGGGATGTTGGCGCGAGGCTTTCAGCTGTGATGTCGTCGTGGCCGACCGGGACGGAGACCCTTCTCATGCACGTGGTCCATCGGTGGCCCGAAAGGCTGCGCTGATGATCGTCCAAGGAATTTCCAAGTCAGTCCACTACTCCTGGTTGTTGTAAGGGTTTTAGCGAATACATTGAACATGTTCTTTCAAAGCTTATTACTGGTTGCTCATTCAGATAAAACCTTCTAAGTAGTAGTTGAAAAAATATGCAAACAGTTCAATATAACCTTTCTTGGGGAAGGCAAAAGAGATATATCTATCTTCATGATTTCCTCAGCAACAATCGGTGCAAAATGCCTCCATCTAGGGATTGAGGGTGTTACCACAATTGAACTCAATAGCCACGATTTTAGCCGGTTCAGTGAGGTCACCTCCAAGCGGCTGTGCGGTTGCTCCGTTTGTAGTCACATATAACGTCCTCCTGTCCATTCCTTTCGGCCCGAATCGCAAAGCAGTGCCGCCTGCAACATCCAGCTTATTGATCGCGCCCGCAACAGTTGTTGTGGGCCCGAAAGAACCCACGCGTATGACCTGATTGTGACCCAGAGTAGCGACGTAGGCGGTTCCATCCGGTGCTACAACAAAATCGTCCACGGGCGTTCCGTTATAGATGACCTTCGCCAGGCTTGGAATGAGATCGCCGTTGACCAGCAAAGGAGATACCGTCTGGTGGCTTGAGCTGGTGCTGTAAAGATATCCATCTTGCACACTGGCTCCGTTCGCACCAGCAAAATCAGGTCCCGAAAGCGGTGTCTCATATGTCCCGATGACTGTGTTGACTTTGTAGATTGCTCCAAGAATTGTGTCGGCAAAAAACATCTGTTGCGCTCCAAGGTGTTCCAAGGTGTTATGCCGTTGATTAAGACTGCATCCGGCATCGGAATGACGAGTTCAACTTCGAGGTCTCCCTTCGAGAGATCCAATGAAAAGTTTCAATGAGCCAGGCACGGCATCCAAAGGGCTGATAGGGAGGTTGCTAGCCCCGAAAACGAAAACATCCAGGGCGGTTTCGGGGATGCCGATGGTACCAAGGACGCCGGGAATATTGAGGAGAGCACGGCCTTTGCCTGTGCTAGGTTCAATGACCCAAACCTCTGGCGCGTCCAACCTTGTGGCCAAAATGTCGCCGTTGGAACGACCAGCAAGGTTTTCGAACCATGTATTGTTGTGCTCTAGTTGGTAGACGGTGGAAGAGGTTGCCGTAGACATCTCAAATTTCTTTGCCAAGGCAGGTGTCGAGCAGGCAGTGTGAAGGACGTGTAGAAGTTTCATCATGCTCTGAAGTCGCACCTTACTCCACTGGCTCTTAGGTTAATGCTTCAAGAAAGGTGAAATCTACGTGGTATGCCCTGATCTATTGTAATCTCAACATTAGCATCCGGGGATCGTCGGAGTTTTAAGAAGCCCGCTCAGAGATTCCACTCGCCATGTTTACAAGGGGAAATATAGACCAATTCGTAAGACTAGTAGCACTTTATTCTTAAGTTTGCTCTGTCAACAACATTGCTGGGCGCCTGTATGATTCTGATTCTCAACCTGGCTGTCGGAGTAGTCCGCTATGCTTTGAAATCGCTGAACACCTACCACGGATTTAATCAAACTTTCAATTAATCTATCAGGGGCATAGACGGATCTCTACTGAAATGGGCAACTCACTAGATCCGACTCATCTACGATAAACACCTCAAAGGTAATCAAACGGTGTAGGTGTGAAGCCTTCTGCTTCCACAATAGAGACCCCTCCGCTGCGTTCATATCCAAGGTTGACACGCAGAGAATTAATAGCATCAATGTGAAGGAGCATCATTAGGTAGAGCCTTTTTCCATCTAGAACCCGAAGCGTAACAAGGAAGAAGCGTATAGCGGGTTTCCCTCATTTGCAAGTCTCCATCAGGGCTACCCTTCCAGTCAAACTCACACCCCCATACAGAGCCACCACGATAATGACAATGAAAGCCGTCAACTTGCTAAGCCTTCTCACTTACTGCACATTTGCCTTCGCAATGGCTCGCACTGGACTCACCCCCGCACGATATGGTCTCGGATGGTTTTGCCTTGCTGTATGCGGGCTAATCTCAGGTTCTTCCTCACATTGGTGCGATGCCCTTGCGGAGGCTGGGTTGGGCGACTGCCTCCTTTTTGCTACGGACCCGGGTTACGAGTCGCGACTTCAGACGTACTGGTCTGTCAGCACCCGCTCAACGCCTTGGTGTATCGTGCAACCCCGGACATCGGACGAGGTCTCCTTAACTTTGACAACACTCACCAGTGTTGGCAACGGAGCCGGCAGCTGGCATGCTGCGGTTCGCGGAGGCGGCCACAACCACTGGCCAGGTTCGAACAACATTGCTAATGGCGTAACGATTGATTTGGGCCTGCTCAACAAGACCACGTACAATGCATCGAATAACTTCGCTTCAGTTGGGGCAGGCAGTCTCTAGGTATCCGTTCCTCAGGACCTGACAGAACATGGTATCAGTCTGGTCAGAAGAAGCCGCGCCGGTGACGTAGGTGTCTCCGGGTTTCTGCTCGGAGGTGGTCATTCGTAATACACTGGGCACCTGAGGTTCAGGTGTGACAACGTCGTTAATTACGAAGTTGTTCTGTCCGACAGTAGGATGATAAATGCTAACGAAACAGCGCACGCCGACTTGTACAAAGCGCTCAAGGGCGGCGCTAGCAACTTCGGCATCATCACCCGTTTCGATTTGGAGGCTTTCCCATCCGCTGATCTGTACGGTGGCTCGCGAATCATCAGCACAAACTACATCGACCAAATTATCAACGCCGTGAATGCTTTTGCCAACTACAATGCGTCGCAAGCCCGCGACACATTCACGCCTACTTTCGTTCACAACACTCAGGTTTCGCCGAACATCACAATAGAAGCTTCGATTCTCAACATTAACGGGTCGCCGAACACCACCGGATTGATGGAGATCACACGTATACCTGCTGTTTCTGAAGATCTGAGAATGAGGAGTCTTGTATCGCTTGCCCAAGAATCTACCGTCAGCGGTAACAGTAGGTGAGCATTTACGAAGGCTACAGATCAGAAATACGTTGACAACAACGACAGAAGTATGTGACTTACGTTGACGTTTCGAGCGATCCCAGTGGTTTTGCACTAAACTGTCGCAAAGTCGGAGGAGTTTGTAGAAAACATGAAAGGCTTCATGTCGACAGATGACTTCCAGGTACAGATGAACTTCCAACACCTCCCTACACACTACGACACTTCAAGACGCAGAGGAAACGTACTCGGCCTGGATTCGTCTCTGGAAGAGAGCTCAGTCCTGTGGGTGAACATTGTCAATGTCCAGACCGCTGAGCAAGAAGCGATCGTACGCCTTCTCACAAATACTCTGCGCGCCGATGTGGAAGATCTCGCCGTTGTTGGGAATGCCACTGTTCCTTTCCGATACCTCAACTACGCAGAACCATCTCAAGATCCGCTTCGTGGCTACGGAGCTCATAATGTTGAGTTTATCCGCAATGTCGCTAAAGAGTACGACCCCAAAGATGTCTTCCAGTCGCGCATTATTGGAGGATTCAAAATCTCGAGAACAAGATGAGCAGCAGTCTCTTGTTATAACATGTATACAAGGTTAACAATCCATCGATTCACTCAGGTGTTACGTACTATTCTGCTAGTCTAATTGACGTCTTGTCACCTACGATGTGTATCCTGTCCAAGCCATGTCTTGGTCTGTAACCACGCCATCCATGGTCCGCCAGCATGTGTACCTAGGTCACGGCGGCTAGCCACCTCTGTTTCTTGACTCGCCAGCTCTCAGTCACGACCACAAAGGTTCCTCAGCGTAGCCATGCGGTCAGACGGCTGCGTCAACGGTCGCAGAAACATGTAGTTGTAGTGCGCCCGCACATCCGGTCTGGCCATCAGAAAATCCAACACCGTCAGAAACAAAACCTCTCTTTCGACCTCCTCCTCTCCATCATCCCAGAGGCAGGCACGCTGCTGTACGGGGGCGGCATCATGACCAGCACCGAAGCTAAGACCGGGACCGCTGGCACTGATATGGCTGAAACTCTGTATCCCTTTAATCGCATATTGGGACCAGGCAAGCAGCAAGCTTCCCTCGACGGTTCCAGGCGGCAAGGATAGACGAGGGTTTCCGGCGCCGACGAACTCGTAGAAAGTGCGGACGTCAGAGGACAAGTTGCTTGCCTGAATTCGGTGGTGGAGCGCGCAGATGTACGCGTCGGTATCTACTCGAGGTCAGCGTCATCCTACATGGATACAAAGAAGACATGACATTGGCGAAGATGGGGTCAGAAGGGATGAAAGGCATGGCGAATATTACTGACCGAAGGTTTTGGCAGTGGGAATCACCACGGCCTTGACCAGTGGGGGTTGACGCAAACCGAAGAGCCGGCCAAAGCAGAAGGCAGCAGCAAGTGCGAGGGCCAACATAACCGACGCGACGACGGTGCACTGATTGCTGCAGGAACGGGGTTTCGTGGACATGGTCGATCGAACGACGCGAAGAAATGCCAGGAACGCCGTGGTTGAGATGAGGTAACGGAAGCGACAGTGAGATGAAGACTTGCGGTGGTGCCGCCATCTTTATGCTCTCCCGCACGGCGGCAATTAGACCCGGATTTGCCTCTGGGTGATGTCTCTCGATTCCTTTGATGCATTGTATCAGATCTGTGTCGTCGCGCTCGCCGCCATTGGTAGCCGTCTATTTAAAACAGGTTGGGTTTGTCCGTTGGGTTCGTCTCCTGAGTCCCTGTTCTTCAGAGCTTCCAACACTGCCGGGCAGACGTTCGACACATGCATGATCGGGCCAGATGCGTTACCACAAAACTGTGCGATGGCAGCCGCACAAATAGCCTGTCATCGACCAATATGTCAGCGTGCCAGGAGCTTCTTAGGCGCAGAATGGAAAAGGCGAAAGGCAAAGTCCAGCGTCTCCAAGTAGTCTGCCTAGCAGAATTCCTCGCGGCATCGCTCGGGTTCCCGGCCAATTGCCCTGTCGCTATTATGGTCGGGATGTTCGTCGAGATCGTCATGTTTTGTTACTATCCATGTGCCGAGGCCGGCACAGTCGCGGCAGAAGTGTCGGCAGGCAGCGTTCTCGCTATCCGCATGCCTTTCTCTCTTTGTGTCTTCTGTAGTGTGGAAGGCGCGGAGGAGTCGACGGCAGAGTCGACCAGAGAGGAAGATGGCCAGTTACCGCCTGCAGCAGCGGCAGCAGCGAGTCTCCCGCCCTTATCAGACGCCATGACAGGCACTGCTGGTGCGGTGGCGCGTGTCCTGAAAAGCGACGCGGAGCACGCGGCATCCGTTTCGTCGTCGGTCATGCCGCCCGGAGAGATCATCAGTACTGCCGATGAAGCCGTCCGTCAGCACGTCCGGATCTGACTCTCGGAGGAGCAGGAGTGGTGTCGGGGGTTCATCCGTGCTATTCAGACATGGCCAGCGACGGCAAAATTGCGGAGCACTCGATTATGGACAGCAGGTCGGCGAAAGGCCAAGCAGACTAGCCTACGGCGAGCGAGAGAGCTGCTGAGCCGCGTTGGAGTCGAGCGAGAGAGCCTTGCTATGATGGAAGGTGGCGACAAGACGACAAAGGCGATTTCGCACATCTCGCGAAGCATGTATGGAAGTCAATGCTCGAAGAAACCACGCATACTCTCTGATTTTGTCAACACCCCAACCTGTGGCTAGCGGGCATGGGCAATGGCAAGGGCGAGGGGAATGGCGACAGCGTAGAACAGAAAAGTCGTGCGTCTGCGGAGGTCTCCCCTGCGAGGATCTTCTGCCACGTATTGGTCGCGATGCAGCGCTCGTGGAGCGAGATGCATGGCCGTGTGGTCCAGCGCGAAATGGGAGATGTTCGTTCCGCCCGGGGACGGGGGACTTGTTGCAGGCCATACAAGCGACGATGCTGACGCGGCCGGACCCGAGGACCGGAATGAGTGGGAGAGGAAACTGGCAGGCATTGCAGTCAGGCTGCTTCGTGATATAGATGATGTGTACAGTATTTATCGACGCAGAGACGTGGTCGGACTCGAAGCTGGGGAAGTCGGTATTTTGCTCGATCGAAAAATCATCGCGGGTCGGATCAGGGGTCGCATTTTGGCACGAGATGGAGGCGGGTCGTGTCTGGTGGGGTTTTGTTAGCTGTTGGCTTGTCGGTAAGGCAATCAGAAGGATTACAAGAAAATACCTGGGATCATTGGGCATGTCATGGTTGGCGAGCGGGTGCACGCCAGAGAAAGAGAGGCGCCGCGTCATGAGGGACTGAGGCCCCGAAATAGGGATGGAGCAAGAAAAGAAACGCGTCGGTCCATGATAGCAGCGTTGGCGTCAAGGACAAAGCTATCGAGTCCTACCAGGCAGAAAGATAGATGGCAAGGTGGACGAGACGCAACGGGTGTGTTGGTCAATTGGCGATGTCGGTGCAGCGACGGATTGACCACCTTGTGTCCGCTCTCAATCAGTGATCTCGCTCTCCGGCCTCGCATGCCTGTGCTGCTCCTTCGATATCCGTCAAGATGTGCTCTCGGGAGGTTTGTTAGGCTGGATCCGAAGTTACGGCTGGGCGCCCCCGCACAAAGATGCCGAAAGATTCACCCACTTCGCGGGCACGATGACGATGATGTCTGCGGCAGGGTTGGCCAAGTTGCGAGGGAGAACGGGGACAGACAGGGAATCCTTAGTGCGCTTGGGGCTGGCAGGGACCATCTAGGTACCTAAGGTAGGTATCTATGGCAGTGACTGCCTACACCAAGCTAAGTGTGGCAGCTACTCCACATACCAGCAACCCCACATGGCAGCGACTCCACGTCCATAAGATAGCGACTCCACAGGGCAGCGACTCCACAGGGCAGCGACTCCACAGGGCAGCGACTCCACAGGGCAGCGACTCTAAATGGCAGCGACAGGCAACGACTGACTGCTAATGGTGGCTCGTTTGTAACCGTGCAAGTCAATCAAGAGGCCCGCTGCGCTGCGCCCAACCAGAGAGCTGTACCATCCTCAGAAGATGGTATCGGCCCTCAGGAGCTAATCACATGAAGTGAACAGGCACCGGGCACACCCACGTGCCGTCTGTCCGCACCTTGATCGCAACACCTCGCAAGACCTCAAACCCTTCTGAGAGCGACATTCAAGGATGGACATAGCATGGCGACAGGAAGATGTTGAAGAAGCGATGCACGATTCGGGTCGCTGCCGACCGTGATTAACCCGTGTGGACTCAGGTCTCCCTAGGCTCCCGATAGGCATGCCCCAACTTCCTAAGTGAATGTGGTCCTCACACAGCTGGCCTGCCAAACTGCAAGCTTTGTTCCGCTGCCTGTGGTGTCCTGCTCGAAGTCTGCCGATACTAGTACTTCAACCCAAGCATCAGTCCTGCAAATCAGTCCTGCACATCAAGTCGCTGCATTAAGTCGCTGCATCAACTTGAGTCGCTACATCAAGTTGAGTCGCTGCTAAGTTGAGTCGCTGCCGAGTGGAGTCGCTGCATTAAGTGGAGTCGCTGCCAAGTTGAGTCGCTGCATCCAGTGGAGTCGCTGCCATGGGGTTGAGTCCCTACCACAGGGCACTGACGGAGTAAGGCGGGGTACAGTGACGGGACCTGGATGGTTTAACAAGATATTCCGACCAAGATGTTCCGGCGCGCGAAACTGGCGCCGGATAAACTATCAGCCAATGAACGCCGCGCACTACCATGCCTGGTCTTCCAAGGTTTCCCATGGAGCTGCCCCGAAGTGGAGTCGCTGTCAACCACACAGCCATTCGCTGCCAGACCGTGTCGCAATGTCGCTGCCAGCACCCCGCGCTTCCACAGAATGCGATCAACCCAACGAGAGAAATTCTCGAGCAACCAAAACTCAAGGTCTTGGCTTCAATTGTGAAGAAAGCCACGATGCACACAAATCGTTACGGGGGAGATGCGTTGCTGGTGGAACACCGCAGTGAGATCAACTTATTGCGATAGCGCAGCTGGTGTTGGTGGTGCCCAAAAGTCGCGATCATGGTTTTTGCGCCGAAGCTGGCTCCGACACCATGGAACTGTCTTCCCCGTTGCGCTTCACAACAACCTCATTCAGATGCAACGAGAGTCAAGAAGCAGGCCTATGGACCTAATGACTCCAAGAGTCTCCAGGGTCTTGTGGTTTTTTTCGTGCTTCTACCTTGTTGGGGGCCGTTTTGATGCACGTCAACAGGTGTTCAGCGCGTCAGACGTGGATGGCTGCCTTGGAACCTTGAGGGGCGGTGAGAGATGGCGAACCGACCATGCACATCTAGATAAAAGCAAGTACAGCCCAAAGAAGGGTCCATGACGGTTGAGCACTTGAAGACGAAGAAGCGGAGATGGGACGGGAAGATTCAAGATCGGATCGATCGATCTTTGGGGTTCTCAGTCCCGGCCATTGCGTTGAATTAGTGGAGACACTGTGACTTTCCCTGACCAGACGCCTGTCCCTGCAGGTACAGGGGAGCCACGCAGCGTGGGTAAGGTGAGTTTGTGGGGTCCTGCCGATTCAAGCGCCAAAATCGGGAGCAGTCAGCCACTAATGAACGCTGACCTCACATCTGCCTTCAGGGAAGCCCACCGACAGCGTGTCGCTGCAGCCATTGAACCAAACCGTCGGCCATCATCAAAACTCTGCTTCAGACCGTGAGCAGCAATACGAGTCGCCATGCACGTCCAGCTCCCACCCTCTTGTCAGCGACCCAGACGCGATCGGTCCAGTCCCTCCGCAACAACGACTTTTCCGCATGTGAAGACCCATCGACGCTGCCCGAGGATCCGACAACCCATTCGCCGTCCATAATCCCGCTTTCAGGATCCCCTTGCTCAAACGATTCTTCGCCAGCAAGACCGTCACGCGTGTCAGCTACGACTACACCAAGCATGCGTCGACATTAGAGAGCAAGGTACCGACTACACGTGGCAGAATTGCCTCTCCGCGCGTGGGGAGAAAGCCGAAGGCGAAACGACACCGCGCCAGGAGAAGGGTGGCGGCAGCGACATCGGCGCCAATTCCGACCACAAGGCAGGGCTCCGTTCGGTAATCGAGACAGGCATCGTCATTATACACAAGCCCTCCCAATGGGACACGCAACCGGGCGTCTCTTTTCGCGAGATCAACAGCCCGAGGACTTTGACATCCACCCACACACGCCCCTGCTGAGGGCTGACAAAGGAGGCCCCCAGGAGAGGTAACAGGCTGCTGCCCTGGGGCATTGGTCTTCTCAAAGGCAAGTCCTGACTTGCGTCTTTTGGCGAGCAGACTCGGCGAAGCTGCGATCCTTTCGAGACCTCAGCTAAGCAGTGAGGAAGGCGGTCTACATTCAGGGTTCGCATTACGACGCGAATGCCCGGTCAGAATCGAGGAAAATAGAGACAAGTATGCGGCGTTACTTTGGTCTAATGTTCCCTGGCGAGGTTGGCATTTCCCTCGGACGAAACCATGTGAGGTGTCGGCGGTTCAAGGATAATGGGCACGTAGGACGGGCGTTTTTGTGTATGCATCTTTTCCACCGGTCATGTTACCCTCCCGCACGGGACATTGTCTTCTCGATCATCCTGGCCAAGCAAGCGGGACTCGTCGGGCATGTGCGTTCTCGGGAGCACCCCCAATTGATATTCCTCCATCGATCGAGTCATTGCGCTCCATTGTCCTCCTGGTGCCTAGATTCCATTCGTTCCAACGAGCCGTCTGCCAAGGCATTGGGCCAATGCGTGCAGAGCACGTCGGCACCAAAGATTAGATGACCTTGGCGCGGACGAAGCGCAAGTCGACGCAGATTTTGAGGCGGTCACCCGCGTACTTCAGGCCAGAAGAACAGCTACTAAGGCACTTTTGCAGGCTCGACTTGAAGGATGGGCGGGCATTACCTCCTCGATCTCTTGAACTTTGTGCAAGTTTTGGGGCGGCGCCGCAGCGAGCGCTAAGGTACCAACTGACGGTTTGGCCGCCAGAATCGGCAGCTGGTCGATCAAGGTAAGGTCGTGGTAAGGAACTGGAGGAACCTGCCAGGCACCACCTCCCCAAGTTGGGTGTCAAGTCACTGGCTGGCCGTCATTGGCTCGTCAAGGTCCGTACCATCTTCCCAGGATGGTACAGCCTTCTGATTGGCAGCCCATCTGGCAAGTTCGTGGCAGGTGCATTGCAACATTGGGAAAGGACCCACTGCGGTGGGGACATTTTCCTGGGGTGAGGAAAGAACCCTTGTGAAGGGCCAGGCCAGAGTCTGCCCGCTTCTTCAACAGCGGCCAGCCTACCTTTTGATTTCAATCTGACGCGATCGCGTTTTACCTCGAGAATCTCTCGGTGCGCGTCGCGTCTCCTCTCCTCCATTCGAACATCTGGGTACCAAAACGATAGGCTCAACCCAGCATCGCCTGTTCGCTTCCAACCACAACATGCCTGAGCAAGCAAGAAAGCCTTCACGCGAACACCAAATTCAAGCGAACGTTCCAATAGCTATGTCTCTCCTGCTCTCGGTGTCCCTGAAGGTTCTAACGGCTGACTGGTTTTCGGAGCAGGTTTCTGACGCCGTCACCGACCCCGATACCGTCTTCCGAACTCCCATTTTCCGTCTCCTCCATTCTTCCGAACAGTCCCGACAAAGTCGAAATGGCCAAGGCCTGCAACAAGATCGAAGACCAACTGCGACCCCTTCTCCCCGTCGGCTTCGCAAACATCTTGGCTATCTGCGTCGCCGCGGACCATGACTTGTCGATGCGTATCGTCCGCCATGCGCATGTGCGCCTCGAAAGACCGTCCCGTTCCGTCAGCCATCCCTCTCTTCGTCGCCGCCACCGCCACCGGGCCCCGCAGCATCGCCATCACCCTCCTCCTCCTCCAATGCCATGCCGACGTTGTTCGTCATCCCACCAATACCACCCTTGCCAGCATCCTCTCCGCTGCTCGCCATCGAATTCAAGATTGTCGTCTGTATCGGGAATCTCATCGTCCAAGTCGCGCCGCTCGTCGCCGGCGAAGTGCGCAGCTCAAGCTGAGCACCAGGTGTCTCAGACTCCCAGTAACTGAGAATCCACTGCCGAGGCTTCTATGCTCATTTCTCCTGTGACCAGCTTGTATTCCATGCCGTTATCGCAAAGGGAAGTGCGGGCGCCATGCGTAATCTGTGATTTTCGACGAAGCTGCGACGGCTGTTGAAGATAAGGACGGCATGCAGCCGAGGATTTGGAAGTCGTCGCGCCGTGTTCATTGCTGGCCAGAAGACAAATGGACTGTCATTTCCCGTGAGCAATGTAGAGCCCAACGTGGGTCGAACGTGAAGTCATCACGGCGCAAAAGGACTTGCGGCGGAGAGAAGCTGAAGAGTCGCAGCTCAGTGACACCCACGACTTTTGCGTGCCGGATTGACGCCTCCGCCTTGGTCCAGTAGAGTCTTCGACCTCGCGTGTGTCACGTTCAATAGCCGTGATCTTCATTCTGGGCAGCAGCACTGAACCACAAGCCAAGCCAACATTAGTCCTTAACCGCAAGGTCTCAACAGACTGGCCTCATCGACAATGTAATATCAAACCAAAAAGCAAAAGCATTAAGCCTTGCTTCACCCGCTACAGTCGCATGGAGAATAAGGCCCCCCCTACCGGGGCGAGAGTGCAACGCCTCCCACGGACAGCTCTTCCGAGACTATGTGTAGCAGGTGTGAGCAAGGCGGAGCATTACACCTGTCAAAAACAGGTGGGCAACCCTATTCCCAGCACCTGGTAAGGGGTTACTGGGCCTTCCATACTACACAGAGGCATCCATCAGGCAACTCGAACGTGAGCGCTTTAGAGAGGTTCGCATGTGCAGGTCAGCTTTGTCACACACATGACCGTTAAGTCATGCGGCTGCTGGTAGTGACAGGAAAGGGACGCAATCTGATCAAGAAGGTCGGTGGGGGCACAGAGGCAGGTGAGTGCGGGAAGCGAGCACGCGTGAGGAAGGAAGGAAGGAGGGAGCGGGAGGGTGAAAGGAAGGAACGACGCATCACACAGGGGAAATCCCCAACGAAGGACGGGAAGCAAGCATAGATTTTTGGAGCAGGTCTCAGTGGGAACACTGAAGAGGAAGAAAAGCAAACGCAGAGGGCAACAAAGGAAAAGACCAACCGCATTGCAATGAGAGTGACCCCATTTCGGCAGGCAGAGCGTTTAGCTGAGACTGTGAAAGCAGACGCAGCCGGTTCCATATGCCGAACTCTAGCCGTGAAGATCGAGAATAGCCTTCATGCGACAGGGAAGTCTTCATGCTTTTGCAGATGGGGTGAAGTGGACATGGGAGAAGGCCCCCCGTTTGTCACGGTTGTAGTCCCAGCACCCCCAAAGCGATTGCATGCTGGCCGGCCTTGATATGATCAACCACGATGCAAATTTGACGGGTGACTTACGCGGAGTGAGTCAACGTTTTCTGTCAAGAAATCCTTTTCCTCGTTGATTTCCAAGTTGCAGGGCATCTGACCTCACAGTAAATGGACACCGGAACGGCCGAATGGTGCGGGGCCGGATGTGGGGCCGACCGGAACGGGGCGGTCGGCGGCTGCTCGACTTTTCCTTTGAGGCATCGCCAGCTCGCTATCAGTAGAATTTTTCTACTGCAGCGTACTCTTCGCATAAAGTTAGCTTCATTTAATAGGTTTAGAGAGCAAGGTAGAGCGAGCTTAGTAGATAGAGGTCATGCAAAGAAATGCGAGTTACTTATAAGAAACCCGACCTCATCAAGAATCCGACCGACGTAAAGAATCCGACCTACGCAAAGAATTCGACCTAAGACGGATCCGGCTTACAAGAATTCGACCTGTAAAAAATTCGACCTAGAAGAAATCGACCTATAGGGGAGAATCAACCTGTGTAAAAACCCAACCTATAAAGAATCTATCCTATAAAGAATCTAACTTAACATCCCATACCTACTTCTAGACTACCCCTACATCCAGACTACCTACTTTTAATACCCTTATATTTATATATATTAACTTTAACTAATATTTATATATATTATAATACTATAATAATATAACTTTTATTATTACTAAGGTTTTTAGACTTATTAGATTTATTTATATTATTTTTAAGTTTACTTATCTTAATTTAAATCCTCTAAATAGTTTTAATATTAGTAAATTTTAAATTTAAGTTTATTTTAACTTTTTTCTATTTTTTAGTTTTATTAATATTAATTTCTATTTATAATACTTTAATCTTTTATTAAACTACTACTAATTAGTATATCTTTTTATTAAAACTTTTCTAAACCTTTTAAAAAAATAAGTATTATATATATTTATTATTATTTAGTTTACTAAATAAGTTAAATTAATTTTAAAACTTATTTTTCTTTTTAAAAGTTAACTAAAAGATTATTAATATATTTATTATTTATTTTTTATTTATTTTATTATTAAAAAGCTTTTTATAAACTTAATTAATTAGTTTAATAAAAGTTAATATATTCTTAAGTAGTAGAAAACTTATAAAGAGTTTAGCTATATTAATAAGCTATAAATTAGTTTATTTCTAGTTACTAATAATATTTTTATTTATTAAAACTACTTTATATACTTTATTATAATATATAATAAAGTTTCTTTTATTTATAATTATATTAATATCCTATTTAGCTAATAATTTAAGTTCTTTTTTATATATTATTTTAAAAAGCTTAAAAACTAACTAATTAAATAGCTAAAAAATATATAATATATATATTAATAAAAATAATAAATATATCTTATTCTTAAAATATATATATATATAAATAGTAATTTTATAGCTTTTATAATTATTTAAAATTAATAATCTAATTTCTAAGAAGTTTCTTAGTTAAATTAAAAAAATAAAAACCTCTATTAACTATTTAATAGCTATAAAGTCTAAAATTTATTTATTTTTTATAGTTATAAACTTCTAAAATTTATATAATATTAAATTTAAAAAGAACTATTACTATTAGATATTCTTATTTTTATATATAATAAATAGAAATAATATTTTATTAGTTATAAAGATATATTTAATTAGAAATATCTAAATATATAATCTAAGTTATTTCTTATAAATAAAATAAGTTTCTAATAATCTAAAAATAAGTTTATTTAATTCTCTATTTTTTAGAATATTAGTTTTATTTATATTATATTAATTAGAAGTTTTAATAGCTATAATTTTAAATATAATAAAATATTTAAATTATTATTTAATTATATTAATTAAAATTTTATTAATATATTAAAAATTAATTACTTTATTTTTTTAAACTTTTATAAATAAGTTTTTTTTAATAAAAGATTATACTTAGTTTTTTTTAAGAAACTAAAAGTTTCTATAGATTTATAAAATATATTTAGTAAAATCTTTAAGTTACTAATAAGTTAGAAAAAAGTTTAAAATAACTTAAATTTAAACTTATTTAACTAAATAGCTTTTTTAAGTTAGAAAAAGTTTTTATAAATTAAAAAAAGTAATATTTTATAACTAAGTTTCTTAAATTTAATATAATAAAGTAATTTTTAGTATATTATATTATAATAAAGCTTTTTATAAACTAATATTAATTATAATAGTTTTAAGTATTTAAGAAAGTTTATTTTTAATATAATTAATTATTATATAGTTATTATACTTTATAGAAAATTTAGTAATAATTAAATAAAAACTAGTAAAGTTATTTAAGTTTAGAAGTAGGAGTATATATTTTTAATAAGGTATTTTAGGGTAGTCTAGATATAGGGGTGGTTTAGAAGTAGGTGTAGGACGTTATAGGAAACCTGACTTGTTAAGAGTTCAACCTCCGATCTATAAGAAACCTAAAACACACTAATCATTTCATAGATAAACCAGCACTACGTTGTGCACATGTATCCTAAGACTGGAAAAGTTCATATTCATGTTGTCTACACAGCCTAGTTACCCCTGAATTCAGGAACATTTCCTTTGCTACAACCCAGGCATCCGCCGCCCCCAAACATATCGCTCTTGGTAGCAATATCCTGAATGATCAGTGTAGCCAGAGCCACTCGGAACTCCGGTTGTTTGTTGTTTACTGTTGTCTGTCTGTCTCTCTGTAGAGCTCGCCCGCCCGGGCTGGAATGCACACCGCCGACTCTCGATCCTTCTCTCGGTCTCATAGCAAGTCATCTCAAGATGGCCGTCACTTGAAGTGACGCCAGAGAGCTTCCACGGTATCTTCAGCTTCTTGATGGCCATTCACATTCTTCCGGAGATCGATGATGATGCGAGAATGAGAGGAGAGTGCCGTCATCATCAGCCAATCGAAAAACGGAAGGTTGCCTAAGCTATCAACAACACCGCTGGAACTCAGTCCTTTTTCTAGCGCCGATGCCACGAAGACCCACCCACAGCTTCATGACGCGTCTTTACTTGGGACTATCGTCGAGATGGAGCCGGTAAGAATGATGCCCCTAGTGGCAAGAGTAGCATCATCATCAAAATGGGGTTGCAGGTCTTTGGAAAAAGATGCGTCGACGAACACGCCCTGCGGCTGTAGCTGGATCATGGGCGATACGTCCCAGCAGCTGAGGCCGGGTGCCCAACGGCGAATTCACCGCTTTTCGTATGCAGCGCCCGGGCACTCTTCCTGGAGGAGACAGCAATCCCAGCAGGCACGTTATTTAGCATGGCCATCGTCTCTTGACGCTTGCAAGACAATGGGTCGCCGCCGGCAGCATGAATGTACTCCAAAGGCTTGGTCATTCCTTCAACCGGTCGGATCAGGTGTCGCAGGAGGTGTGGGAGTAAACAAGATGCGTTGGAAAGACGGCCAATACTCGTCTGTGATCCAGCGAGAGAGGTACTGCAGACAACAAACAATCGAGTAGACGCCGATGGCGTGCTGCGTGGAGCCAAGAAAAAGCTCCGACCACAGAACCTGGCATCGTCAGCTTATCACTCTAAACCGGGAAGAAGCGACAAGAACTTACCGTTTTTTTCTCATTATTCGGACAGGCCAGGAAGTACCACTTGTGACCTTCAATGATGATGGCGGGGAGGAAATCGGGCAGAGGGCGGGGAGTGTCGCCGCGGCTCGCTAGCCGGCGCAGTAGGCGCCACTGGGCCTCAAGCCAGATCAGAAGCTGAGCCTGGGCGTCGTTGATCCCCGAGCCCTCCACCTTGCTTTCGATGCTCAAGACGATGGGGCGACGGCGCAATGGGTTATAATCGGTGTGGTTGATAGACGCGCTGAACAGGTCGTCCTCGTGCTGGATCGCGGTGATGGCCTGAGCCGCCTGCGGGCCAGGCTCCATCACGAAGCAGAAGTCGATCTTGCGGGCGGGGCCGCGAGAATCGATGTATGTGTCGAGGATCTTAGCCGTCGCACTAAGAGGGATGGTTAGCTGGGCATACGGGCAGGATTGCGAGAGGCATCCACAAGTGGGCTTGACGTACCAGTGCAAAAAAAAGACGTTATCCTGCTTCGCGCTCATCATGGGCAAGGCAAGCTGAAGGATGGGCTGGTGCAGGCACGAATTCCACGAAGCCTCGTCATACTTCTCATTTGCGCATGTCTTTGCGGCGTCGAGCATACTCGTGACTTGTGCGACGGTCGGTGAAGACCCTAGCTGGTCCCTCGCGGAGTTCTCGTCAAAGAACCAGTCTCCGTCTATCGAGTCGAACCGCGCTGACGTCTCTTTGGCTTGCGCGATTTCGTCCTTTTTTGAACTGGAGATGACACCTTTCCCGAGACCAAACGAGGACAAAGCCGTCCATACACGTCGCAGGGAGGGGGGGATGTCGGGCTCATCGGGGTCGTATTGTTGGACGAGGACGGGCCAGGGCTTGTTCTGTCGGTTGGCGATTTGTTTCGTAGGGGAGACGCGCGAGGCGCTGCTGGCTTTGCTGGCTCTGCTGGCCTGGGAGGGTGTTCGGGCGGGCAGGTTAGGACGTTGGCTCTTGCCCGCGCGTGGGGTGTCCACATTGTCGGTTGCATGGCTGTGCGATGAAGAGGCGAGTGATGATGACTGCGATTCTCGTCGTCGTTTGGTTGGCGACGACATCTCGATCGAAGACGAGGGCGACCAAGGCCACCGACGCTTGAGCTTGTTATCGGCGGGCGCGGCTGATGAAGATTTGTTGTCGGTCGAGATAATGGGCTCGGGTGGACTGTCGGTGATGCAGTCAATCCACTCGATGATTCGACGGCGTTCGGGAGATATTTCGTCAGTCATTGTCTCGTGAAGCATGTTCTGCAAGGCATGGTGATGGATGGCGGTGGTGGTGGTGGTGCGCGTGGTGGGGATGGAATCGTCGACACCCGCAATGTGCTGGCGACCGAGTAACCTTTGGTTGCGCGGGGTGACGGGATGACCAGCATGCCCATTGGTGGTTTGTTGTAGCACCATGCACAGTTCTCCACTGCAGTGCGCTAGGCAACGTTCACAAGCACAGTTGGGCCATTACCTCTTCAGCTGGCAGGGACTCTGCTTATGTCAGCTAGTCAAATCAATGGGCCATTGTATTGTGGTGGTACAACGGCCCACTGTTTCTTCAGATAAGCAGATAAGCAGATAAGCTGATAAGGGAGCCCGGTGGCGATGCCGTTGGTGGGACGCCGCATTAAGTGACAAGTGAGCATCTCGCATTCGTCTGCTACATCATATCAAGAAGCATATCGTGACATTTTTGCGTCGTTCAGTCGAAAACTGGCGGTGATATTCTTGCATTGAGGCGTCAACAATCAGTGGCGACATTTCACAAATCATGTCGCAGCGTCGAGAGCAGCAGTCACCTCATCAAGCAAATCGAATTACACCACCTGCCTCGTCACCATCCACCCGCTGATCTCCCGGGCTTGAATTATCAAAAATGACTTCTTCCTAGACAACTATCGTGTCTCCAAAGAAATAAAAGCTCGGAGAAAAAGGGCGCTTTTACCGAACAGAACTACGACTGCACAAAGACGAGGTCATGCTTGGATGGTGGCAGGGCCTCTTCTCGAGAGCATGGGGTGGGGCAATCCAAATAATGAATATGAAGTGGCAAGCCAGAGCGTGGCCACATCCGTCACGCCAGAGGGCACTAAATCGCTGGTTGCGATCAGAACTCTGTGTGATGCTTGAATAGCGGATGATTCCTTGTCTCGAACCAAGCTGGATTCCGTTTGGAAGACCGCTGAAGTTGGAAAGTAGGAAAGACATGAAGTCCGATGTTCAAAGTCGTTCGGAATCCCTCCAATCCGAGCAGAGCATCAAACAACTTCAAAGCCTTGAAAGGCTTATTCACCATCCCCCTATCCCCAGTTGTGGCAAAAAACAACATTAATTATCACACTACCGATTTTCTGGGGCCGTTACGTCTTCAACTTGTAAGTTGTCTCTGTCCCCACATCAAGTTGAAGCTTCATTGGCTATGCCTTCCTCAGATGGTGTGACCAAGTTCCTCCACGTGAATCCCCGTTGCCGAACTGCTGTCAACATTTCAATGGACGTGAGACAGGTAGCTCCAAATATTGTAAACGTCCACCCAATTTCAAGTGAATTTAGAAGAGGTTGTAAAGCCACAACGCCTACAGCCGCCACTGTACAACGGGTCAAGTTGACTGAGAGGGTGGCCATTGGCCAAGGCGGCTTGAGTAGGATGGATGTCGACAATCATTATTAAGCTGATCTGAAGAATTTGATTAGACGACATTCGAATCACTTCTCCTGGGGCTGTAATTAACAGATGACTCACGTGAAAACGGCTGTCGTAGAAATTCCGCAGAGAAAGACCAGAATCATCGGGGCACTCAAATGAGCTTGACGGTCTATGGACCACCCAAGGCCGATGGATGACTGTTAGTAAGGCATGCTGCACAGACGGGCTCTCTGAATTGTGAACTTACTTCAATCATCTCCCGAGACCGCGTTGATGCGTTGATAAAAATACCGTACTGCCTCGCGATGACCTTGTAGTCATGATCCATCGCTTTTCCTACGTAAAGTGCCAGATAGTTACCAAATAAGACGTAGACAGTGGGTTCGTATCACCAATTAAATAAGAAGAAGATATCGTCGCGATGCCATATGAAAGAAAGCAGAACCCGGCCTCGAGGTATTGACGCCATAGTGCAACAAAAGTGCCGTTTGAATGCAGCTGTGTAACAGGTAGAACGTTGCATTAGAAGTAGGATAAACCCGGCATTATTCGCAAAGATGATCTTCAGGCAGTTGAACGGATTGATTACGCGCAGCCATCTTCGACCTTCTGGCAAGGGGCCTTCAGACACAACGCGTGAATCCATCTTTGGCACCCCGGTAGCCATGAGAGGCTTGTTCATGCCAGCCGCCGGAGTTCTTCCATTGCCAACGATAGTACGACATGTTTCGGGGAAGGATAAAATAAAAGGTATCAGGACAAACACCCCCAGTATGGTTAGAACCCAGAAGATCCAGCGCCAGCCAGCTTTCTCGGGCAGAACGCCCCCGACTACGGTCGGCTACGGGTCTAAGACTTGCGCCTGTATTTTGACTGCCCTCACTATTAGTTGAATAAACTATGGGTTCATCTGTACGAACCCTGTAAGCATAGCTCCTATGTAGCGACCACGATCATGTGGAGGAGCAAGATCAGCAACAACGATAGACCATAGTGCAATGGTACCTGATTGCGAGTCCGTTGAGAAGCCATGTGCTGAAGAACAGAACAAGGCTTTAATTGTTGCTTACCAGAGCTTCCAGCGCTCTGGAGCATTCGGAAAAGGTACGACTTCTGCACCGCCAAGCCAATGCATGATCTTGCATAGATGGCCAAAATAACCAGATACACAGGCATTCTACCTATTTGATCTTCCAAGTCACCAAAGAAGGCAGGGACTATTCCTTGAAACACCAAGTACGCAGTGACGATCAAGTTCATTAGCTGGAGGGATACTTTGACATCTTCTGTGTACTCAATGGCCGGGAAGTATGTTAAAGCGCTGAATGGAGAAAAGAATCCTGCAAGAGCGCAGAGCAGGACGATGTATCGTCGCTGATTTGGCTCAAATACGCTATACGGGATTGCGTTTGGTGGTGATATCGGTTCCGAGTCCTCCTCGCTGGGCTGCTATGAGGCTTTTCCGACGTTGATTTCGTGTTTCTTGACGGTTGTTCTCGCGAAGTCCTGTTCCAGGTGGTATTCAAGGTAAACTTCGAGACCTCGGTAAGCATGAGCCTCAATATCCGACACAGTTGAGAAAAAAGCGAGACACCGTCAATAATGTGTCATGTGCTATGCAACAATTCAAAGAGACACGAGAGGCAAAGAATCGTACGATCACCATCAGGTTGGGTGTGCCAAGCGGCTAAAGGAGCAGGCTATGTGATGGGTAAGCCACGTATTTATGGTTGTTTCGGCAGACATCAACATCCGCGAAGGGAGCGAATCATTTTTATTTCCTTTTGTTGTTGGCCAGACCGAGTTTTATCGCTAAAAGTAAAATCAATACAAATCGCCCAGCCCAAGCCTCCTCAAGTCAGACCGTTTTAGATACCCCTTCTGTGTCCACAGGCATCGCCTTGTCGAGGACATTCTCTTCCGGAGAAGCGACGCTCTCTGGACAGTACTTATTATTCAAACAACTGGCATCTTCATAAAGCCACATAGCGTTAGAGACCCAAACAAACATCATACATTTCAACTCACTTGTCCCGGGTTTGCACCGAAGATCCTGGCCAGGATCTAATGTGAGAAAGGTTGAGATTGATGCAGTAGAGCAGATTCCGGTCATCTCATTCTTCGGTCGGTTCACTCGGAGGCATCCGAATCAAATACTGCCTGAAATACGGTTCACCGAATCAAATGATCTCTCTTCGCCACATGCACAATTCGTACTCGTTGCGTGCGTGCCTGCAAGAAGCATCAAGCAGAGTAATATTGCCCGTCTCGAGGTTGATCCCAGCGTTCTCCTCCCATACCTAAGTCCCTAACAACAAGACAAGGCTTGATCTGGCGCCTGTTAGACTGCAGAGCATCCAAAAGTTGAGGAACTGCTACTTTCAATCTCAAAGTACCGAAGGTTCGCTCATACTCGGGCCATGAGCCGTTGGCCTTCATGTCCTCTTCGTAGAAGGCGTCCATGAGAGCCTGAGAAGCACTCTGTCCAGCCGGAGGTCCGCTTGTTGAGTTGAAGGTTCTTGCCATGACAAGTCGGGATTTGGAATGAAAATTTGCCAGTTGGAGACGAACTCTTGCGGTGCAGGTCCACGACTAGACTTGTGAACTTTCCATGGTCCGGCAAGGTGATTTCAAGCTCCAGGAAGTCCATGATTAGGAAGTATGAGTCTGATGTCTTGAACTTGCCCTAATTGTAGGGCTTGGGGGCGATTGAGGGAATGATCGATGATAGCTAAGAGAGCGAGTTGAACTCGCCTTCCATCATCTCTGCACCAAGTTAGGACGTGGCCTTGAGAAAGTACGTCTTCACGATGCCATCAGCCAGCTCAGTGGCGATCTTGGCTGTCTTGTTCCAGGCAGACGTGCCCCAGGTGACTGCATTCAATACTTTCGTGCTACTGGGCAAGACTGAGATAACTTCAGTGAGATGCCGAAATCGAGATGCAAAACAGCCCACATTGGAAGACAGCTTTGTCCACCGAAAAGTGCCCACCAGCACCCAGCAAGAAAATGCTCACGAATTTACGTGGGATTCCCGTGATCTGGATTCCCTCCGGTCTTGGAAATGAAAGGATTGTAGTAAGTGTCGATGATGGCGAAAAGACCCAAGGAAGTTCCTGTGAAAATAGACGTTCCTTGGGAAGATAATTTACTTTGTCTACGAAGGCTCTCCATTCAGCTCACACGATACCGGTACCAGTAGCCTGCTCACCATTTGTTGAAGTAGTCCTAGTGCATGTTGTACCACCACCAACCCACCATGTAAAAGTACATTGAGTTGGGAGGTTGTGGAGCGTGAGAAGTTGCTTGCCCAGAAGTCTTGCTCATCACATCGCCCCTGTCATCACACCCTTCAGTATCAAGCCAGCCTTGGGCGAGGCAGCCTGGAATTCACTGAGTTAATTACGTGGCACTGCTTTAGATGCCTGCCCTGTTAGAAAGACCACGGAAGCGGGATCTGAAACTGAGCCGGTGGCCCAAAAGGAACTATGCTGCATACGGCTGAGGCTGCGTAGTGTAAAGCGGGAACCTCTGGAGATGTCTTTTCCTCACTCCAACTTCGCAATGCGCTCGTTTCCCGTCACCTTCTGCATTTCTAACGTATGATGTGGACTTCCACTCTTTTCCCGCTACGAACACCGCGGCGATCTTTTTGAAGCACACCGACCGTTAAATATGATACTGCTCCTGGCTCTTCGAGGCAGCGTCCAGAAAGGATGGAGATAGTATGTCACAAGCCTTGACATCCTTGTGACTCGGAATGCTGATGACTCCGGATCAGTTTCAAGGGTGGAAGATATCTCTTAAAAGTCCGAAAAGAATCGAAGGATTCATTGAAGTCGGAGGAAGTGAGGAGGTTCCCTTCAGTTTCATCATCAAGTGACAAGCCCAACCTTGACAGCTCAGTCTCGACCATCAGGCTGGGTGACATTGGCCTAAGGTAGGACAAAAATTTGGGACTACCGTATTGAGAACATCAAGCTAACGAAACATGCTCAATTCTGGCTCTCCACCAGCTCCAGAACACCTTCAAAGTAAGGGACGAAGCCGGTCGGTCAATCGCTAACGAACTACTCGGTCTCCAAGTTCTCTACAGGCCGGATAATCCCAATGCAATCGACATTATTTTCGTGCACGGGTTGGGAGGCAACAGCCATATGACGTGGTCATGGAACAGAGATCTGAACCGCTTTTGGCCGGAGGAAAGGCTTCCACTGGAGCGGGGCTTCAAGGACGCGAATTCTATCCATTGGAAACAATGCGAACTTTATGTCACAGACAGGAGACATCTTCAGTATTTCAGATTACGCTGAAGACTTACTACTCCAGATAAAGTTTGGTTCCGATGAAAATGAGCAATTGTAAATCGGCAAATAATCTAATAATCTTTCTTCCCTTCTGACTTTTCTTCGCAGTTTTCCGCCTAGAGGCGCACCTTATTAACTGCCATATAACTCTCACGGGGAAATAACGTCCCACACCTACTTCTAGACTACCCCTACATCTAGACCACCCTAAAATGCCTTATTAAAAATATATACTACTACTTCTAAACTTAAATAACTTTATTAATTTTTATTTAATTATTACTAAACTTTCTATAAAATATAATAACTATATAATAATTAATTATATTAAAAATAAACTTTTTTAAATACTTAAAGTTATTATAATTAGTATTAGTTTATAAAAAACTTTATTATAGTATAATATACTAAAAACTATTTTACTATATTAAATTTAAGGAGTTTAACTATAAGATATTATTTTTTCTAATTTATAAAAGCTTTCTCTAACTTAAGAAAGCTACTTAATTAAATAAGTTTAAATCTAAACTATTTTAAGCTTTTTTTTAACTTATTAATAATTTAAGGATTTTACTAAATATATCCTATAGATCTATAAAAACTTTTAGTTTTTTAGAAAAAACTAAATATAGTTTTTTATTAAAAGAAACTTATTTATAAAAGTTTAAAAAAATAGAATAATTAATTCTTAATATATTAATAAAGTTTTAATTAATATAATTAAATAATAATTTAAATACTTTATTATACTTAAGATTATAGCTATTAAAGTTTCTAATTAATATAATATAAATAAAACTAATATTTTAAAAAGTAAAAAATTAAATAAGTTTATTCTTAGATTATTAAAAACTTATTTTATTTATAAAAAATAACTTAAATTATATATTTAAATATCTCTAATTAAGTATATCTTTATAATTAGTAAAGTATTACTTCTACTTATTATATATAAAAATAAAAATATTTAGTAATAATAATTCTTTTTAAATTTAATATTATATAAATCTTAGAAGTTTATAGTTATAGAAAATAAATAAACTTTAGATTTTATAGTTATTAAATAGTTAATAGAAGTTTTTATTTTTTTAATTTAATTAAAAAACCTCTTAGAAGTTAGATTATTAATCTTAGATAATTATAGAAACTATAAAATTACTACTTTTATATATATATTTTAAGAATAAGATATATTTATTATTCTTATTAGTATATATATTATATATCTTTTAGCTACTTAATTAGTTAATTTTTAAGCTCTTTAAAGTAGTATATAAAAAGAAACTTAGATTATTAGCTAAATAAGATATTAATATAATTATAAGTAAAAGAAACTTTATTTTATATTATAATAAAGTATATAAAGTAATTTTAATAAATAAGAATATTATTAGTAACTAGAAATAAATTAGTTTATAACTTATTAATATAGCTAAACTTTTTATAAGTTTTTTATTACTTAAAAATATATTAACTCTTATTAAACTAGTTAGTTAGGTTTATAAAAAGTTTTCTAATAGTAAAATAAGTAAAAAATAAGTAATAGATATATTAATAATTTTTTAATTAACTTCTAAAAAAAAAGATAAGTTTTAAGATTAGTTTAGTTTATTTAGTAAACTAAATAATAATAAATATATATAATACTTACTTTTTTAAAAGGTTTAAAAAAGCTTTAATAAAAAAGTATATTAATTAGTAGTAGCTTAATAAAAAATTAAAGTACTATAAGTAGAAGTTAATACTAATAAAACTAGGAAATAGAAAAAGATTAAAATAAGCTTAAATTTAAAGTTTATTAATATTAAAACTATTTAGAAAGCTTAAATTAAAATAAGTAAACTTAAAAGTAGTATAGATAAATCTAGTAAGTCTAAAAACCTTAGTAATAGTAAAAGTTATATTATTATAGTATTATAATATATATAAATATTAGTTAAAGTTAATATATATAAATATGAGGGTATTAAAAGTAGGTAGTCTAGATGTAGGGGTGGTCTGGAAGTAGGTGTGGGACGTTATTCAAGGGCCAGGATGGCCTGGTTAATCTAACAAGCAAACAAGGTGCCTACAATCTTCGTCGTATATTTGATAGGTGGCCTCGTCTTCAGAAAGGTTGGTAAAGTTGGTCATAGTCAACCTTAAGCCGGAACGTCAGGCCTTAATTCTAAGTCGAAAAGATCCCGAGTATCAAAAAATATTGAACACCGTAAGCGGCCTAGCGAGTCTTCTATCCAGACTTCTGTCTGTCTCGTTCCACTCCCCGAAACAGTATGTTGTCGGCCTGCAACTGAATTCACCACCGATCGTCGACATAAACGAACAATTTCGTCTGCATGCACGAAAACTTGAGATCGTGTCCTTTTTTGATACGCTTCAATCAAGTGTCGGGCCAAAGAAAATGGCAAGAACTATATTCCACGGCAAGACAAAGGTTACCCTTTTAGCTAACTAGATGATTGTCGAAAGTGATTCTGCAGTGTTGGGATACCCAGGCGAAATCTTTTCTCCGCTCAACGCGGGCCACCACACAACATGGAAATATCTGTCCTGACAAGATGCGAATTGCATTTATGTTCGGAATGTCATCGGCTCATTCGCTAGCAAGTTTAAATTGACAGGTATCGCATGAACTTATTCGTTGAAATCTGAAGAGGATGCTGATATAGCCACAGGCATCAGTCGTCGGTCCTCAACTAGCGAGACTCTCCTCTCTATAAGAAGTACACTGATTCAACTTATCGAACCTGTGGAATCATTAGAAGACCTGGAAGCTCTTTCACAACGATGTGTTTCCGGGAGTTGCGACTGGATCTTGTCCGAACCCGGCTTCATCACCTGGCCAAGCGATCCAACAGTCCTTCTGTCCTCCACTTGATGGGACTGCCCGGGTCCGGTGAGTCCATCCTAGCATCGTTCCCTGTTCAGCACTCCGATAACACTGGAAGTCTTGTTCAGAATTCCTTCTTTCGATTTGACGATCAAGCCAAGAAGTCGATTCGTAATTGCCTTTTATCAATCAGCTTTCAGTTATCTTTGTACTTACCTGATTACGCGCAGCGAATCACTTCACTCTTGGAAAACAGGAATTCGATTACTCGTTCTGAATTCCGACCAATCTGGCAAAGGGCCTTTGTCGAGACTATGCCCAAGCTCAGCAATGTGGAATCACTGTATTGGATCATTGACGTTGTAGATGAATCCGAGTCGGCACAGACTCTCCTTAATCTGAGACTAAGTTTGCGGGACTTCAGAATTCCTATTCGCGTCGTCCTGACAGTAGACCATTCCCGGCTTCACGGTCGTTTGAAAAGCTCAAGACCACCTTCTCAGATTCCTTTCATCTGGTTGCCGCACAGTTATTTGACTCCGCCAGCGGCTTTGCATCGAGCAAGAGTTCGAGAGCTCATACATGTGGGACAGTACCTTCACCTCCGACGTCAAGAACACCTTGCTTAGCAAATGCAACGGAAATCTTCCATGGTTACGACTGGTAGTCGACAGGCAGCTTTCATGCAACACTGAAGACGACGTTGACTGAGCCCTGAATGAGGCCCCATCTGACCTTATGGACTTAAATGTTCGCATGGCCAGAAGCATCACCGAAGGCCTCAAGGAACCCGAGTTGGACTTGGCGAGAACCATTTTATCATGGGTTACGTGCGCTGAGCGACAGCTATCTTTGAACGAGCTTTCCGAGGCTTTACAGACTCATAGGATCCTCAACCCGAAGCACACAATTGCAAGACTTTGTGGAGACTGAGTCAATGTCGACCAAAAAGAAGCTGTGGGGCTGGTTGATCATACAGTTAAGGAGTCCCTGACGCAGAAAGAGGAAGCAGAACTTTCAATCGATTCGTCTAAAGCAAATGAGGAAACTTTTACCGGGTGCTTGGCGGTGTTGAGGGAGTCAAGAGTCAGAATTCGACTCAAAAGTCAGGGATGTGTGGGGTTCCTGCGGTACGCCTGTCTTTCCTGGTTGACGCATCTATCCCGGGTAGAACGCCATGGTCGACAGCATCTACATGATCTAGCATCTTTCTTTTGAAGCTATGCTGTTCTTGCATGGATAGGCGTAATTGGAATCTGTGGAAACCTGCGTGCCTTAACGCAAGCTTCCAAGCATCTGACAGGGCTTCTCACAAGACGGCGTAAGCGAGATGCAGAGCAGAACCCGATGACACTACCTTTAAAGGAGACGGCAGTCATTGCCTCATGGGCGACAAAACTGATCAGGATTGTCGGAAAGTTTGGCCACCGCACCGTTCGGCACCCCAGTGCTGTACACAGCCTCATCCGCCTGCCCCTGTCCATAGTGGCCAAGCAGTTTGTACTAAAAGGTCCGTCCGCGATGAGCATTAACGTCCCACACCCACTTTTAGCCACCCCCTACATTTAGCCACCCTAAAAATGCCTCACTACTATGATGACTACTAACTTCAACTTTCTATAACTTCACTAATTTTAATTTAATTACCCTTATCTTTTATATATATTTTCTTTTAATTAAGATGTTTTAATATACTAAAGATAATATTAACTAAGCTCTTAAAGTTATTATATATAATATTAATATAAAAAAAGCTATATTTAAATAGGATATATTATAATTAATACTAAAAAATTATATAAAAGGTTATTAGATAAGGGATATAGCTTTTTTTAATTTATAAAAACTTTCTATAAACTAAGAAAGTTATTTAGCTAAATAGGTTTAAATTTAGGCTATTTTAAGTTTATTTTTAATTTATTAATAACTTAAGGATTTTATTAAATATATCTTATAAGTTTATAAGGATTTCTAACTTCTTAGAAAGAACTAAGTATAGTTTTTTATTAAGAGGAACTTATTTATAAAAGTTTAAAGAAGTAAAATAATTAATTCTTAGTATATTAATAAAGTTTTAATTAATATAATTAAGTAATAGTTTAAATACTTTATTATACTTAAGATTATAGTTATTAAAGTTTTTAATTAATATAATATAAATAAAACTAATATTTTAGAAAATAAAAGATTAAATAAGCTTATTTTTAGATTATTAGAAACTTATTCTATTTATAAGAAATAGTTTAGATTATATACTTAGATATCTCTAATTAAGTATATCTCTATAATTAATAAAGTATTATCTCTACTTATTATATATAAAAATAAAAGTATTTAGTAGTAGTAGTTCTCTCTAGATTTAATATTATATAAATTTTAGAAGTTTATAACTATAGAAAATAAGTAAACTTTAAACTTTATAGTTATTAAGTAATTAATAGAGGTTTTTATTTTTTTAATTTAGCTAGAAAACCTCTTAAAAATTAGATTATTAATTTTAAATAGTTATAGAAACTATAAAACTACTACTTTTATATATATATACTTTAAAAATAAGATATATTTATTATTCTTATTAATATATATATTATATATCTTTTAGCTACTTAATTAGTTAGTTTTTAAGCTTCTTAAAATAATATATAAAAAAAAGTTTAAATTACTAACTAAATAAAATATTAATATAGTTATAAATAAGAGAAACTTTATTATATATTATAATAAAGTATATAAAGTAACTTTAATAAATAAGAATATTATTAATAGTTAAAAATAGATTAATTTATAGTTTATTAATATAATTAAACTTTTTATAAACTTTTTATTACTTAAGAATACTTTAACCTCTATTAAACTAACTAATTAGGTCTATAAAAAGCTTTCTAATAGTAAAATAAATAAAAAATAAGTAGTAAATATATTTATAGTTTTTTAATTAACTTTTAAAAAAAAAGATAAATTTTAAAATTAATTTAGTTTATTTAGTAAGCTAAATAATAATAAATATATATAATACTTACTTTTTTAAAAGGTTTAAAAAGGTTTTAATAAAAAAGTATACTAATTAGTAGTAGTTTAATAAAAAATTAAAGTTTTATAAATAGAAGTTAATATTAATAAAATTAGAAAATAGAAAAAAGTTAAAATAAGTTTAAATTTAAAATTTACTAATATTAAAGCTATTTAGAAAGCTTAAATTAAAATAAGTAAACTTAAAAGTAGTATAAATAAATTTAATAAGTTTAAAAACCTTAGTAATAGTAAAAGTTATATCGTTATAGTATTATAATATATATAAATATTAGTTAAAGTTAATATATATAAATATAAGGGTATTAAAAATAGGGTAGCTAAATGTGGGGGGTAGCTAAAAGTGGGTGTGGGACGTTACTAGAATCATAAGCCCTGGATGGGACGACTCCTTAGCAAAGTTCGCCGTCGGCTCCGGCACACATCTGACAGAGATTGCCTGCCTCGACGGTCATGTCGAAATTTCGGCCTCCGAAGATACTGTCAATTCATGGATCTTTATCATCCGTCAACATTCCAAGAAGCACGCAGATTCGGTCACGAAGAGTTCATCATTGCGGTAAATTCCAAGCAGGACGGCGATAAGGTTGCGACCTGTGGATCGCATACCATCAAGGTCTGGTATGTAGCAACTGCAAGGGTATTGCACGAGCTGCCCAACCCACTCAACCTGAGGGCGGTAGAGATATGCTTCTCGAAAGATTCCACAAGAGTGTTGATCTGCTGCGATGACTCTACCATCCGTTATTGGGGCTTATCTTCCTCAAGCGAATGGCAGCTTGTCGATCGGGATGCCGGAGAGGATAACCGCAGCTGGGCCAATGAAACTCCCTCGTACACTGCTTTTAACCCCGAGGGGACTCAGATTGCAAGATGCTTCGGCGCAACGCCACTCCTGCTTTGAAGTACCAAATCAAGGAAGCTGATTGGCAGTTGTGAGCGACTAGGCGAGAGAACAAAGAGCCGGCAAGACGTTTGGTGCTATGCCCACGGAGCCAAGTGGAACCCAATCACTGTCCTCGGGCTTTACAACGAAGGCGTCGTTTTCAAATGTTATCCCCTGGATTATGAGACCCAAGAGCCCAAATCACCTATCAATGCATACGAGATAGCCTGCGCAACAGATAGGAGGACGTTCATCACTGCCACGGGAAAAGGTTCTCTCCAAGTGTGGAACTTCGACAACTTCAGTCTCCTCTATCATTTGAGCTGCGCATCCCCAGTAACGGCTGTCACTCTTAGTGTTAACGGACGCCGGATGTACGACTTGAGAGAGTCCTGTTGTAATGTTTGAGAGCCGAACTCGCTCATTCGTATGGCTGATGCAGATGAGATTGATAGTGAGACATCCGGTTCTCGTGCCGGATCCGCCAACGCGTCTCTTGTTTCGGAAACGTCAGCGGTAATCTTGGAGCCCGTCGCGGCCTTGGCTGTCGCCAAAGGAGGCACCCGTGTTTGCTTCTGTAATGAGGCTGGTACATTGACTGTAGGACCTGGAAACGGATCACCAGACTTCCAAGTTGCCTGCAGCTACATGGGAATCTCATGCATGGCATGGAGCAACGATGAGCGCTCAATTGCCACAGTAGCAATGGACGGAAGAGTCGCCATCAGGCAAGTCCTATCAGCAACGAATGCGTCTCTAGCCAAAACATTCGAAACAAAATCGCAAAGTCCGGTTCTGCAGCTTCTATTCGACCAAAGGAGGCAGCGAATTTCCGTTAGGTGCTTCCATTTCACAAATGTTTGGTCTGTTACTAACGTAGCAAATCTCGCCTGCTTTCCCGCTGGAAATGAACTGTCACAGTGAACGTTGCATCCGTTCTCAGAGGATTCTCTGATTTTTATCAGTTCTGGCAGGATCGAAGCTTTTACATGGGATAAACTCAATTCTCTGGGCGGATAGGCCATAAATTTCAAAGATCTCGAGCCCAGACACGTAGGTCTGACTTCGTCATTGTCAAGTCGGCCATCGGCAGCGTCCCCAGTGAGCCCCTCCGAAACTGAGTCTTCCGTGGAAAAAGTCTTCATGTCCCAGACAACTCACTCATTTTCGCTCAGATTTTGAAACGTTGCCCAGAGAAGATGCATTGCAGACTTGTTCATCCTGGGGACTTCCTCTCTTCAGGGTCACACAACATCTCGGCCATCACCAACAGTCGCCGAAACACCCCTCTCAACAAAGGTTTCGGAGCGCATGAAGGTATTCCATCGGATTTGTCTTAGATGAGGTCGCCATGGGTTCTCAACAGAGAGGGCCACGAAATAATTCCATGGCAGGGCTTCATAGACATGGGTATTCGCTTGTCTTCTTAGACCAAGACTTCTGGCTTTGCACATGGTCACTAGATTAACTCGAGAGCCACCAGATCTATCAGCATTTCTTCCTGCCCAAAGATTGGGTCAACATGGATTGCTTAGATATGGCCCTCATCACGGAGGATGGAAGGTTTGTTTGTCCCCGTAATGGGGAGCTGGCCGTGGTTTTCAATGGGTTGAGGCAGCCTCCGTGGATCCAATAGATTCAACTGCATATTATCAAAACTATAGAATATGAATTGAATCACAGATGGGTAAGTCGCGACGCAGTATGAAGTGTGCATAGATCTTATTCTAGAAAGTGCCAACTCCCGTTGCAATGTACGGTGGGCATGGCTCACTGACCAGTCTCTTTTTCAGCCCCGAAAACTGCAACAGCAATTCCCAGACTTCATCCTTGTTAATGTCTACACGCCAATTTATGCGAAAGCTTTTCGGCTAGGCGCAAGATTCCAGATCAGTTACCTGTGACCCATCCGCGACGCTTGAGGCGTGGGCTTGCTTCCGGAAAAAGCTCCTGCCACGGACCTGGTCGTCTGCGTCTGCCAGCAATACCATTTAGAGTCAGCACCAATTGTGGTTGCATCTTCGATTCGCCAGACCACTGCGCCATCCATACATCCATGGTAGTCGCCCGGGAACCGATGCAACACTTTCACTAGTCTTTGTTTCAACGGCACAATGGCCCATCTCAAGAGCCTATTGGACACGAGGTTGGTCGAGTCGGACTTTTGCGATACACACGACGTAGGGGACGATATTTCATTTGTCGCGCGTTTTACCCAGGCTGAGCTACTCCACGGGTAGACCTTAAGTTGGCCGCCTACCTTTACGTTATGGGCAAACCGAATTCAGATAGTCCTTCTTCCCTTCTGACTTTTGTTTCGCAGTTTGCCGCCTGGAGGCGCACCTTTTTGACTGCCGCATGACTCTGAACAGGGTATTCAGCGGCGTTAATGCGATAACCTAGACCCGAGCTGCAGACATGAGTGAAGCTGGCTGCTCTTTGCTATGTTGCTAATATTGTTGGCCGTTGTTGACCTAACCAGAGTCATAAGGCAGTCAAACACGTGCGCCCACAAGCGGCCAACTATGAAAGAAAGAAGGATGACCTGGTGTTCGATGGTGTATGCATTTGAATATCATTTGCATGGCTCCTTCTGTTAGGTTTCTTTCCTTGTTGATGAAATTGGTCCACAAATGTCTCCCAAGAGGGCTGAGAGACCCAGGCAGCCATGATGTGTCTGCTCATGGCATGAATACAGTGTGTAGTACGCATGCTTAGTATTGTGATTGGTCTCAGTGGTGAGAAAGGGTGTAAAGGAGCCAGCTGCATGTTTTTGGCCGAAAGGGGCGGGATGATTGTGGTCCGTTGGAACAGAAGGATTGAGGAAAGGGTGGAGTCAAAAATGATACCATCTTTGAGCGTGAAATAATGTAACGGTGCCTAATTCCCAACGCTTTCCATCTATAGGTGCGGTGCGAACAGGCGGCTCGCACAGAGACTTGTGGACCGAGAGGCTTGGAGAGACGGCGTTCCTGTCGATTTCACCCAACATCCGTCGGAGACCAAACGTAACGACGATGTTTCTTGCCAATGCTATGATAATTGTTTAGAACCCCGTTAAGTCCTCTGAGAGGCATTTCAGGCTCTCATACGACCCTTTGTGATGGTTTCATTCCTCATACAGGCTCCCAGACGCATACTTGAACTGGATATTGAAGATGTATCTTGGTTCCAAGGATCTCAAGAACGAAGGGCCTTGAGAAAATGCCTACAGTTCTGGAGACCGGTCCCAAGCACCAACTTGTTTGTCTCAAATGGCTCACTGCCGCTATCAGATACGGAAAGCTTCAGCGCATTCCACCTTGGCCAAATCATCAGAGTCTTCAGGTCCCTTTGGCAGGTTCACAGCTGAGGGCTGACATACTGAGTGAGGCCAGTTCTGATGAGTATTCCGCACAAAAGGCGATTGATAGCAACAAGGTTGGACTATGACAAGGAATTGTTCAATCGAGATAGCTCTTCGATATCTCATGATGAAAATGGAGAAGGGAGATTGAAGTTCGTTTATAGATGTCTTTGAAGCCAAGCCCAAAACTCAGCGAATACACAGACTACAAGCCTGGTCAATTAACCATGTTTGACTGCTTCTTGAAGGGACAGTCACTGTGAACTACGAAGCAACTCTGCCACACAAGTACCAATCATCATCGGTTCTGAACATAGACACCGATAATGACTAGTCGCCGATTGCTGCACAGGACTTGGACGAGAGACTTCGCGCTGAAGACCAAGGACGCTCATGCCAAAACCTTGTGGTCACAACAAAACATCTGAGGTTTTAATGTATTGACAAATTTTGAAATGAGTTCAATCCGACGGCGTTCGCTTTGACATCATGGTCATTAGCCACAGCTCATTTGTCCCAGCGTCTCTTAGTCTTGACTCGCTGGGCGACTTCGTCATTTGCGTCCATCATCCCCAGTTTTAACGTTACGCAAGTCACAGTACTGATTTCCAAACTCGAACTTCACTAATAAAGAGACTCCCAGTTCAAGCATCGAGCTTGTTAATCGGAATACTGCAAAACGGATCTGGGGTCGGCGCATCATCAAATCAAAGTGACGGTCATTTGAGGTCGGGTTCCAAGCTTCCAACGCTTTCATCACATCTAATAACTATTGCAAGGCCATACCTCGGTGGATTTGCTTGAGTCACCGAATCAAGCCATTTCTTAGCCTGCGTAGACTTCCAAAGTTGATCACCGAGTTCCTCCGTCACAGTGACTGCAAGACTGTAAGACGCCCTGACCTCCAGTTCTCTGATTTGGCACTTGCTTTTCATGACTCTAATCGATTATTAGGAACATCTTTGTTGAAGACCACCTGAATCTAAATCGAAACCTTGATCATGTTTTCAAAAGACGGACTCATTTACTTGCTCGGTTCACATAGGATGATGGCCGATAGGTAGCGAATTCAAACGACTGACATCCCTCTTCGGCAAATCTGACAATTGCAACAACCCAGAAATTTTCAGAATGACCAAAGACGTATACCATGGTCAGATAGAAACTCGAAAGGCATTGTAGCTTTCTACACTTAAGCAGAGCCTGAAGAAATGAACGCGGCCGTAATGAAGTCTGGTTCGCCGCGCGTCTCTGAAGCCTGGCTCCAACCTTTGACCATATCATGAGCGCCATCTCCCAAAGACAGGTCTGTGCCTTTTGTCGTTGGTCAAGATTCTGTGAGGGGCTTGAAGTCATTTCAAAAGGTTTGTGTCGGTGAAGGGGTTCACAGATGTGGGAGTTGATAGGCCATCCAGAATGTCACATGTTTCTGCCAACTTTATTCGTCAAATATTCACGATGCTGGATCGATGTTCGTCTGGAATGAATTGAAGAGAGGGAGAATCATGGATTGCCCCTGTGAAGACCTGAGACTTGGAAGCCCTGATCTTTCTTCACGCCGACAAGTAGCAGCGGGCTCGCCGCGTGTATCCTTAACACCATGGCTTTCAGATTGTGGGATCATGAAGACTTGTAAAATACCGACGAAAAAGCGAGATTATGCTGTGATTATTCTAGTGCGTGGGCTCAAAGCTCCATCTACATGCTGTAATGCATAGAAGGAGGAAGAGCGAGTCTGGTCGAGGCGACAGGCCGGCAAAGTCAGGTTGACGTTCGGGCCAATGCCTCCGGCTGGGGATCTTTGGGGTTGTGAGGGGTTCATATGCAGGAGCCTGCCACGGAGGACAATCAATGATTGAGCGAGAACGAAAGATTTCTGAGCTTCTTCTGCCGCCCGCATCTGCAGCGCTTTCCGTTTCCCCCACGGTAACCGCATCTTTATGCAAAGGGACAGTTTGATGATTCCCACTCCAAGTCTGATGTTCCGACTCTGCCCCTACAGCTGACAGTTTAAGATTATTTCAGCGTGGACCAAAGCGCCTTTCTTGTAGATGTCATCTTCCTTTGGTGAGAAACCAAGAGCTCGATGCACACGATTCGGAACAACCTTCTTATGTCTTCTCATGCTTCAATTACTCTAAGACTTTCCCCTTTTTTTCAGACGCAGGAAACCATCCTTCCGCAATACCCGAGTTCACGACACTGCGTCATCCATGCAGAATCAGTTCATCGACCAGGCGAATCTACCTGCAAAATGCTGGATTCATTATCTCGGTGCCTAGCTCTCAATACTTCGAGTTAGCGCCCAACTAAAATGCCCAGTTTTGCCTTCTATCTGAGACCGTTGTGATGCAGCTCCATCATCGCCATACTTCATTGCCAGAATCATTTTCGCCGAACGATGTCCCCCAATTTAAATAGCATAGCCACTGTCAAATGCTTGGAATAAAATGAGCACGAACAGATCACCCAAACCACTGTCTATACTTTGCCCGGGAAAGGTACATATGCTTTCCTTGATTTTAGGCGTCAGTTCACCACCACATATCTCAGTCATTCCACATTTAGCAGAAAATTAAATTGTTTCATTCAATGCGTATTGAGCAGAGCAAAATATCGATACCTAAAAATCAAAATTTGACCCCAGCCGCAACAAGTGGGGGCCAAAAACGCCACTATCCGGAATCGCAACCAGTGCAGGCAAAAGCCAAGTAGCGCTTTCGGCAATGATCTGTGATCGTCTGGCTCACAGGCATGGAGACACTGTTGCACCTGTATCAATTATCGTCCGAGTTCAAGCTGTCAACACGATGACAGTCTGGATCTTGCCAGGCAACTTCGACATTCGCTTCGCAACGCAGCCCGCGTTTACTCGGATGAGCTAGGGAATCAGAATGCCGTGCAGATCAGTTGATCGGACATCCCGCAAAACTTCTGGAATTACCAGCGCCTTATTATCAAATGGTTCGGTCCATCAGAGATGCTCATCTCACCCGGTGCCAGAAGACAGTGGAAGACTCCATCCGTCTGTACCTCTGACTCAGCTCGTGGGCCTACCTGCGTCTTTCCAATACACATCCTGCCCGTGGACCGGCCTCGAGTGAGACTTCATATGTAAACACCTGAGATAACCATTCTATCCTCTCCTATCCTGATGCAAAGCTCGACCAATCACGCAAGTATCCGAAGCAGCCAATTGAGAACGTTAGGGCCGGCAATAGATATCTACTGGAAAGCGACCACTCATCGATCAACTCTCGAATTCATAATTGGGTTCCCACAAAGTCTGACTCTCCAAGTTACACAGCAGTTATCCTGTTGATTTGCTGAATTGGCTGTGCATCAGAGAATCTACGACTTATCATATCCACGCAGGGGGCAACGTTGAAAGCTTGGTGAAGGCATCAATCTTTCAGGCAAGGAAAGGTATTTATAGCTAAACCCTACTCAAAGTGACGTCTGTCTACCTTTCGTAGCAACTGGTCGTCATGGCTATTCAAGAAATTGTTTGGTTCTCCAATATTCTGTACAGAACAAAGCCAGGACATCTACAGGACTCTTCCAAACGACAAAATTCTTCCTAATGTCGTCGAGAATCACGCTCATAGGTGGAATCAAGGACCTAACCTCTGGTTGACGAAGAGACTGATCGGTTTATTTTCTGGCCATCCGCACACACCCCGCACGAAACGACGATTCCTTTCACACGATCTGTTGGGCTTTCTTCTCTGATTGGCTTATTTCGCTGTCGTGTCTTAGCACGCGTCGGTACATGCGACTCATGCAACGCCCATGCCCGGGATACGTTTCCATTCATTGGAACCACTAATGGAATTAGGTAAATTCAGGACCTGCCAACAAAAGGGACAGAAAGCTCGAGAATACTGTCTTCGAGGACATGAAGAGTAGAAGGCATTGAAGAGCGAAGGGTCCTTCAATAGAGGGAAGTTCATACACGAGTCCTATCTGAATAATGGCTTCAAGCCAGCATCAAAGGCGACTTAGACCCTCGAGACTCATCAAAGGAAATTAAACTGCTTCTGCTCTTCGCGAGCAAAGCGAAGGTGACAGCTTTCAGAGTGAGCTCAACACATACGTGAATGCAACTACACTGGAAAACGTCCTCTTATCTGCATTGAGTAGTTGATGCCCTTGAGAAGTTCGTGTGCAATGGTGCCCTAGCGCTATCACGATGATTGACGCCATTCAGATAATTCAGCGGTGTCATTCGATTGCATTGAGCTCTCCCTTGGAAGCAATCTCTATCGCTACACAAAGTACTTCCCTTTGAATTCTGTAGTCAAGGTTTTGTCTGCAACGGTGCAAACTTCGGATACCACGAAAGAAGGTGTTCATGGTATCCGGGCCTATATCAAGGTCAATCACGGCCTCGTCACCCAGCCAAATAGCCGTCCGAGCCTTTCACTGGCACGATGCTACTATCGAAAGATGCCTCAGCCCAGTTTCAACGACGGGTAACACTGTCATCGTTAACATATACACTCCGTTGCGTTAACAGCGTCCAAAACCCATTTTTCAGCCCCAATGTAACCATCCCTGAGATACAGAGACAGGATGCGAGAAACATAATGCGAAAGGTTTCTTTGGCCGAGCCGAGGTTGGCCGCTGCTGTTTCCACCTTTGGAATGCCATTACAAGCTCCGCTTCACGCCAGGCCTGCATTAGCTGGCTCACTAACTGGAAAGAATAAATTATCCGTAGGCCACCGCATTGGTCTCATTTTGAACTATGAATGTCATAAGCATCGGTCTTGGGCGCATCTTGTTTCGAAACGATTTGACCCCCCTTTGGTATAAGGCCAGCTTGGGAATTTGAACACACCACAAACCTCAGTCTCGAAAATAAGACATGGCTTATGAGAATCTAGAAAATCGGGAACAGGACGCCTAGCACTACAAATAGAAGCGCTCCTTTGCATAATTACAATGTGCCAGCCTTTGTCGATCACATCTGCCCACATTCTCGCTTCATCGATTGGTTGATAACAACACCACATCAACCGAATGTTGGTGGTAAATGCAACAATTCAGGCCGAAAATCAGAACATGCGTGGATAAGTTATGAGACCCCGTCAAGAAGCAAGCCATATACCCCTGGAAAGCTCACCAAGAAAGCGCGCATAATTATCACTCAGATTGACGGATCGTGAGGGACAGACGGGCCGCGGAGGCACAATCTGCCGATCAATCACAGTGCCGTCTTCTAGAGCCCACTTGTCCTGCCTCTAACTCTTGCGTTTTTTTTCCCTTCTTTCTTCTTCGTCTGGTGTTCTTAGCCTTCTCGTCGTTGCGTCTCTTCCACGCAAGTACAACACATCTTCCGTACAAATGACGGGTCTTCTGCAAGTGGGGCTTTCGCAGAAGCCTGTAGGCTTTTGAATGTAAGGCCCCTGCCGTTTCTTTTCAAGTCGTCTGGACCGCCATGAGAGTCATACGGCAGTCAACAAGGTGCGCCTCCAGGCGGCAAACTGCGAAGAAGAAAAGTCAGAAGGGAAGAAAGTCTGAACCGTTCCTGAGCCTTCCTCGAAATCAGGATTCATGGCTGGTGGGTGGCAATGACACCGAAAAGATGAAATTCCACTTCTTTTCGCAGATCTCATGTCAACTTGGACGCATCCTGCCTTTAGCCTGGGTATGTTGCTGTCCATGGCAACAAAAGTCCAATATTCCGAATCCCAACACACGGGTTTCAAAACTCAATCAAGTCTCTTTCCAATAAAATGCAGCATAATATTTAGGATATCAATTTTACTCTACTCCAGTCCCAAAAGAAAAACTTAAAGAAAAGTGGAAAGCTCTTGTAGTGCATTTACAATCAGACCAAAGTGTCAAGATCAACAGAAAATCTAGACATCTTGGGCACACATTACCCCAGTGCATGTTATCCTTCTCGTGAGTGTCGCTTGTTTGATTATGCTGCATAAATGTTAAGGTGGATGTGCACTGAAAAGATTGAGGACATAAAAAGAGGGTGTTGTCATGTACATCGAGTGGGCGCCGCATAAGGTTTGTGATATACGTAGTGAGCTGCAATATCCAAGGTGGGATTGATTTGATTTGACAATGAAGTATTGAGAGGTAGATTACCATTTTGGGATGTAAGAATATGGCGAAGGACTCTTTTGTATCGACGGAACAAGTGCTGCTTTCTTTGTCTTGTGCTTCCAGGTTGGACCCCTTCCCTGCAATTTGCAAGCTTGCTGAGGCTGAGGACCCAGTAGTAATACCTTCAGCTTTATACTAGTACTCAGAGATACTGAGCTCTGACGAGCCTGCTCTCAAACTCGATAAATGGCTGCAAACTACTTCAAAGTCTGGAAGAGTGTACCCGGCATGACCTGACGAGATCAGACGGAAACGCTCAAATCTCAATATTGAAGTGCTTTTCACACAATTCTGACAAGCTGGGTTCTAGTAAATATTTTGTCGCGGAGTGTTCGATAGCTGCGGAATGTCAAACGGGCCCAGGCGTACTGATGCGCTGTACTGAGGGTATTTGTGGAGAATGAAGAGGAAGAAAGGCGTGGTAAAGTGAACAGAATACCACGAGGATATGTTGTTGCCGTTCATGCAAAGGCTGCAAATTACCTAGGCCCTCGTAAATCAGGACGGCGACGTTGCTGGCTCCAAGGGAAAAAGTGTTCCGCTCGGTTTCCTGTCATAATCAAAAGGCTCTTTATCTAGGAGTCGGGGGTGTTTATGTTCCTAAGTCTGTGTCAAAGACCGGTCTCATCGCTCCATGGACTTCTGGATTGATCCGAGAGATGCCATAATGTTCGTTCTCATAAATGCTCCAGAGATCCCATTGTCTCTAGGCCCATAGTACAAACCGTCATAACATTCAGGCAGGCCTTCTTGCCGCGAAAGATGGGAATCACCGGCATCCTCGACGTGGATAGGTCGCAGAGGGAAGGACGAGCAACAAGAATGGCCGAATTAGACTTTCGAAGCGCTCTGAAGCCAAGAAAGTAAGAAATTGGACCTTGTCGAGCCGGAACGGATGGTGGCTTAGCGATTGGGCGGAGAGGAAGACCGGTACCAACGGCTCTGGTCGCTTTTAGTCAGTGTTTGGTAAAAGAGAGCCCGAGATCTCGCTTGATGTTGAAAGAGAAGATAAGAATGGTTGTAAATGGCGACTTGTGGTGCGTCAGGGGATTTGGAATTAGTTCGTGATTGGCAAACGCGGTGAGATGTTGAGAGTGCCAAGCTATCAGTCTGCAATCGCCAATGGCTTAAGACGTTTTGATTCCTGCATTCTGCGGGGCGTTTACAAGAAGTCCATACCAGAGACGATGCCGCACTTGGAACACCAATCTTGGATTAATATTTCAGCTGTAAATGCTGGACAGGCAATGGCTGACATCAAAGCTGAAGCGCGTGAATAATTCTACTTACTAAAAAACATTTCACTCGTGGCATACACTGCACAAGCGTCCCGTGAAGATGTTGTGGGGTGTAACCTGGCGGCGCGACCAAGACTTTGATGACATCGCATCGTGTTCAACCCCGTTTGTCTACTGCGCATCCGACATGAGGATCTTCATCGGCAACAGGGTTGCTGCTGAGGTGGGATACTCGGTGGATACGATGCCTCACGGTCTAGACGCTGTTTTTCTTTGGGTAATTTGTGCAAGTTATTGTCCGAGATCTTTGCTCGCGATGCTAGCACCACCCTCGTAGATTATTGCTAAGATAATAGCATGTCAAGTTAGATGAACACCCAGAAGACTACCTGCTTTATCTGCTTGTAATGTGTACTGGCGGGTCTGTAAAATAGGTAGCCTGTGGCTCATCGTGGATGACAATAAACTTTCTTTTCGATATGAAGACGGTCACTATGCTGCTGTTTGTCAATGGTCGGATTGCGCGACGTGGCGCCTCATTCAGCCAATTCCTGCATCTGCTCACGAGTTCCTGCGTCTGAGGACATTCTCTGATGTCTGCAAGTTTTAGCTTTACCATCTCAGCATGGCTATGACTTCCAGAAGCGTCGAGACGATTTCGATCTTGCGGGTGTGAACGTTTCCTCTTCACATGAATACTGTGTATTGACGGGGCCACCGGTTTATGGATGCTTGGCTACAGCGACACACAGTGTGGTCGACTCGAACTTCGTCACATCATGCCGAGTACGGTGTCTTCAAAAGAGAAACTCACAAGGGGACAGAACATGCTTGGCAAAGGGAATCAAAAAGTCATTCTGTCGGAAAGCATCAGCAGTCTTCTTGTTTTTGTTTTTTCCTATCGGCCACGAAGAATCATGCGTTCTTCTGCAAGTTTAATCACCTTCCTACCGGCGTTATGAAGCTAGTGAGCCTGGTCTTCGACGAAGTACCTTTTAAACCATCATTTCTGTCGTCCGGTGCACAACAGTATCGGTGTATTGTGGGGTGGGATGTGCCGTTCTCCTCTTGCCCTCGTGAGTACATTGCGCAGGCGGCCTGGCTCGGTCATTTGGAGACATCAACTGTCTGGCGGAACTCGTAGAATGATATCGGAAGAAGTAGTAAGAGATGTCCAACGAAGAATGAAAGTTGATCGCTTAATCATACATCTAATCCAACGGAGTTGGATGCGCTCTCGGCAGTAAACCTGCGTTTTGGCCTCCCTGTGAATATCACGATGAGCCAGGAGCAACAATGGAAAGATTGTGACCTGTTTCCTCTCCTCAGGTCATAATAGCTTGTTTTCAGTGCAACTGAGCTTGAACCCAAGCCCACATCTCTTTCGCGTTGTTCGCAAACAGTAAATGTGACAAGACATTGAATGGCTTGGTGTATGAACAGAGAGAAACACGTCAAGGACCGCAACAAAAGTTTATCCATGCTAGCAATACATTTTGACGGTTTTTCGTTCTCCATTCGAGAACGTGAGTCCATCCGCTTCAATGAAACCCCGAGCGAATGACGAGGAAGTGGACTTGAGTCATTGTTCCTTGAGGCCATCGACGATTTATTGACACAGTTGGCCGTTGCCTCCGAGATCTCGGTTGCAGCTGATGTCAACCTGTCTCCCCGGTTGTTTGCACACATTGAATGAGACAAATAGCGCCAAACGAGTTGGGGCTCCGTTTGCAAGCAACGGTAGCGAGCAGGGTTGAATATGGAACGAAATAAAGTAACCACAACAACCGTGATGTAAATGAAAGTGAAGAAAGTCTTGCTTTGGATTCATATCTGGTTCCACGACGTTCTGCGCGTCTGACTGCTGGTATTTGCTTCAACTTTAGGTGCGTGCTTGGTATTAGCAGTGAAACTCCCCGAAGCAAGCAGATGGGAGAACCTTTCTTTGAGGTTGACGAGCGAAGAGGTTGTCTGTAGAGTGATCTTTGCCACATATCCCAGCATTTCTCGAATCAATAAAAATCTCCATGGCACAAGCGTAGTAGAACCTGAGCCCCCCACGAGCGAACAGCGCGTCTCGCAGCCGTTCGGTGTGATGTTCCACCAGCCGCAAGTCCGCGAGGGCAGTCTTCATGGTGCCTCGCGTAGCCAGCAGGATGGCGAAGGCCGATTTCAACATATCAATCCAGTGTACGGTCGAAGAGATGGGATGTGTTCTACCTGAAACTGAGAAAGCGTTTGTCGCCAACGACAGCGTGAATATCACGAGCAAATGCGGTTGCAAGTAGAAGGACAATGCTTTCACATACACCACGTCAAGAGTTCTTCGTCACATTGCAATCATCAGCCCACCCGTCCCAATTTCGGGCATTTCAAGCCAGCGTCGTCCGGGCACAGTAAGTCGGGATTCATCGCTTCAATCGGGCAGGGGGCTCGCCGGGAGGCTTTGCATTGGACATCGTATGCACTGAAAAGACGAATGCGTCCCATGCATGTATGTCAGTCCATCGCCGGCCGAATATTCATATCTTTCGGATGCGATGCCGCGATGCGGGCGTCAGGCCGCCTCGTCCTTCATTAGGGACATGGTCATAATCGTCAGTTACAAGGCATCATCGTGGGAGGACGCAATGGAAATCACCTACAGATGCCACTCAAAGCGCCTGGTTTCCCATTGAATTGCAGCATCTGACAACCGCGATGACATGACCGCTCCAAAGAATTGGCAAACCGCTAAGATGAAGACCTGATCCTTTCGGCTGGGTCGGTCAGCCCAGCCACGAGTCCGATCAACGAGTCGGAGCCCACGGCAACTACGTTTCGACATTCCCAATCGCAAGCCGTTATGAGTGCTTGCAAAGAGTTCTGCCAGAAGCAGCCCGAGGACTGTCATGCCGCTCGGAACCAGGGCGATTCATTGGGCGAGAACCCAGTGGACCATTTGTCGGCGGTGCCGAGTAGAAACTTTGCAGATTGATGCTAAACCAGCGTCTGAAGCTTTTAAATGTCTCAAAAGTAAGACGAAATTGACACTATTGGGCCGCAAGCATCTCGTCCAATTTTGCGGCCAGGCCTTCGGCTGAAACTCGTCTTCGCGCCTCGACCCTAAATCATCTCATCAGCCTTCAAGTCAGCCTCTGGGCACCCTGGTGCAGAGCGCGCGCCTTTTCTTATCTTATGCCACACCGTCAGACACGGCACAACTTCGTAAACCCGAAAGTGCTCGCGTTGAAGGTTTCGCCGTATTTGAGCCATGCAATCGGATGTTGGTCGGGGAGAGACCTCGTTGCTGCGTGATGTTTCGCCCAACCAAACCCCTCCTCCTCCAGCAGAATCACGACAATATAAGTGCCATAGACAAAGATTCTCGATGACATCCACGTCCTTGACGACGATGATCTTCTCGAAACTCTCATGGTCCTTCGAGTCTTTGATGTTTGAGAGACAGGTCGCAACACCGGTGCCAGCCGAGAAAAAGAAGTTCTCCCAGATGCGCCTGGCCATATGGCAGCACTTCAACTCGTTTTGTCCTGGGCGACGCCAATGCGGTATCCCACGAGCTGAATTGGGACTGATAATTTCGCGCACATGAGTGGCAATACGCCAGCAACCCCACGAAAACATGGCCTGCTATTCAAAGGCTTCCGGTTGGCAACGAGCCCTGACTGTCTGGGCATTGCTGATCCCGTGCCTCACGATCATGATCTCGCCAATCACCTGCTGCATGAAGCTCATCCATCGCAACTGTATGCTCCTGACGGCATCAAAACGGCTGAGTGCTAAGTCGCTGTGGGACAACCCACCGCCAGGGAAGTTTATTCTTCGCGGCGGAGAAGAGGCTTCCTCTCTTGACCACTGTCTGAGCCGCACCGAGTGCTGTCACGAAATTTCTAAAGAAAAGCCCTGAGCGCAGCGTTCGGGGTGTTGCCGCTCGTATCAGCACCATCGAAATGATCGTATTGGGAGTGACGTAGGTCATCAAATTGTCGCGCGTCGAAGCTCATTAAGCGATATAACGAGGAGGGGCTCAAGATGCCTCTTCCCAAGCGCATGCTGCTTTCAGCTTCAATACAGATCATCGCCATTTCGAACCAGACCGGTGAAGATGATGTTGGTATTGGATATGGCGGACCGCGTCTTTGGAAGGTGCTGAGATGCTCTGAGCATTCGGTAGGAGATGTTTTGAAGCTGAAGCGCAAGAGACCTCGTCGGCTGAAGAATCCGATTGGAAATGGCGAAGTTCGTTGAAACATCAGATCCCTTTAGGACTATCCAAGTCGACCGAGGTCCAAATGCAATGCCAGAATGACGACCTCCGCGATGAAGGATGGCAGTCCTCCAGATGCGCTTTCGCAGGAGACGCATCTGAACAAAGAGATTCCCGTCAGCGCCGCCGGATTTTGGCCGCAAAGCTTCAGATGCCAGCTGGGGAAGCCAAGAAGATGAATCAAATGTGACTCAGCTCAATGGATATCTTTGATACGTTCTTCACTCGAAAAAGAGGTGTTCATGATGAGCACGATAGACAGTGCTTGCAGCTTGCCAATATGTGTCCTCTAGTTCTGCTGGTCGAAAAGATTGGCCACGGGTTCAAAGACGTGGAAGCCGTTTTTGACCATGACTCACAGCAAATACCTCAAGACCGCATTAGAGAGGGTCGTGGTGGCGTGGCGCTGCATGATAGTGTGCATTGAGCAAGATGAGTATGGTGATTCTCGAAGCCTGGCTCCATACGCAGATTCGCTCTAACATATGGTCTTGATATCACCATCAAAACCAACATGGCTACAGAGACAATCATCTTCCCGAACTTGCCAGAGTGATTGTAGTTCCCTGGCAGCAGAAAGGAAAATCGTCGTGCATGAACGTGTGCCTTGAGAGCATGAAGACCGGGTGATGGCAGCAGCTCGGTTGACCTTGGCGCATGGACGATCTGTGCTGTGAATGAACAGAATAGGGGCAAAGATGGCGTCGAACGGGAGCTCTCCATATGTGGTGTTCGCCGTGTCTTGGTGTCGATGTCTCGGTATGGGGAGTTCCTCACTGGCGTTGTTTGAATGGACCGAGGATCTGTCCATTCCCCAGGAGATAGAAAAGCATGGCTGGTCGTTTGGCGCGAGAATTGGAAGCTTTGGATGAGCAAAGCCAAAATGGCCGGGGTTTCCGTTGGGCTTCGGACGTCGTGTAACAGCATGGGCGCTTGCTTCTCTGGGTGCCTCGAGATTGGCCTACTTCAACCGCGCAACCCTCCGGAACGGCATGTGGCCTGACTTTCCGGGCACCAAAGAAAGGTCAACTGGGGGTCTTCCTGACATAGTCAATTGCTCGATCGTGAGTCGGTCGGATGGCGTCAAAGAGGGGCGATCTGAGGTCTTGGGGTGAAGGATGAACAGTCCCTCACAAGCCTCGAAAATGATTGATGTGAGAGGGCATGGGGGAAGTGACTGAAAGGCAACATACATATACTTTGCAAGTTGAGAGCCGGAATTTGGAGGCTTATTGATGATCGCGTATGGTGCATATGGAAGGCGAAGGAAAGAGCCTTGCGAGGTTTGCTTATGGTGCGGCCGTGAACAGTTCAGGGAGGTCAGCATACAGGGATGGTGTTCAATGAGCTTGCATGGTCCGGAAACTCTCAAGGCACTACCAGAACCAAACGGCATGAGCTTGGAAGAAAGTCTCGGTGCTGGACACCGCAAGGGCGGCAAGGCTGAAGGGACCGCCAGCGTTGACGCTGGGGCAGATTATGAAAGTCAAGTTGATGACTTCCAACTACCTATTTCATCCCTGAAATGTGCTCTCGTTCATTCCACACAGAAAATGATGGTTCTGGTGCAATCCATCTAGCCCTTTGAACGCAGCATCCCTCAGGTTTGAGCTCCGACGAGCAATGGACCAAAAGATTGGAATCTGGACTCACGACACCAAGCGACCTTTAATTGCTTCGGAGGCCGTCGCTGTGTGACGACGGCGGCGGTATCACCGTCAACACCATTCTCAGGGTCAGTATCCGAATCCTGAGACCCTACGTTCTAGACCGTCCGTCATTTAGTCAGCTCCTGATTCTTTGATATTGCGGAGGATGTGGTGCAGCGACGGGCGTGGATGAGATTCATCTCGCTACCAACGACAGTGAAGGCGTTGGAAGATTGCTCGAGGTTTGTGTGTGACGTAAGTGTACCCAGCAGCCGAATGGCCATGGCCTTCACATGGGGGGAGGAATTCCCAGCGACAATGAGGAAACGGAATGAGCCACTCGTTCAAGAATGATACTGGCTTTGGTTACGATCTGGTAGCTCGTCCCATTCAGAAGGACCTTATCTGAGATGTGCCATTGTTCGCCATTTCTTGTAGCCATTGGAGGCAGTCAAATAGTGGTCTGTCGACCCCCTGTGGTCGGCGAAGTCAGTAGGACTCCGAGGTACTTCAATACCATTCCAGTAGCAAGCGATGCGTTCCATCTAGAATGCGGTGCAACATGGCTCAGGCTGGAACCTCTCGCTTTCCGGAGCACTCTATGGCATCACAGAGGGTCTGCAACAGTACAACTTGTAGCTCAGCTCCCGGGCCTCACCACGCCTCCCATTGCAAGTGCCAAAGTATCACCCGATGCACGCAGTCCCTTCCAGATGGTTGGTCTTGCAATGGGACTCCTCCACGTACGGATGCAGTGCCCTTGTCGGTAACGCACTTGGTGAGTGCCCGTCTTGAATCGTAGCAAGGTTTCGGAGGGTCACAGGCGGACATCAGCTTGTTTGTTGGATATGCGTGTCTTGCCGGTATCGCTCGACTCGGAATGTAGCTTTGGGATCTCCGCTCCCATACCACCAGTGTTTTCATTGTAACCACGGTCCCTAGTTAAATGTATGAAGGAAGTTCTCCGTCTCGCACTTTCGCTTCGTTGGCAACGTAGCTTCGGCACCTTGCTCGGGTTGCAGTGGCATGCTCCATGGGCTGCTGTCAACTTGTTCAGTGGAGTTACGATCGAGCATGCGAGAACCAAACGACGGGCCGCATCCCAAGCATGGTCGGAGTGATACTGAGACTGATTCTGACGAGGAGAGATGGGGTAATACGGAAAACGAATACACTTACCTGCGGCGCGGGCTGGCGAGCTTGACTGAGGACGTCCAGTTCGCCCCGAGTACTTCTTGGATATCTAATCGAAAGGGCCCCTTTTTGATCAGTGTCGCATTGTCTCGGGCAATTGTGCTTGCCGGCGGAGGCGGCGTTGGAGTTCTAAACGCTTGCCAGTAGCAACCCCAATGTCGCGCCCCTCAATCCCCGAGATTGTGGGTTGGGCATAGCCGCCAAGGTGGCCGGCACGGACAGCTTGAAACCCATGTCGAGTGCCACATGCTGGTCGGTCTGGGGTACTGCGGTTCGAAGGTTGAGCCAGTCTGCAGCTAAGAGGATGCCTCGGCGGGGGATGTACTTTGCCTCCGTCATCTTTCGTGCCCTTGGGTCCGTGGCGGCAGACGAGCTGGGGACGAGCGACATGGACATTGAGTAATGTTGGTGTGTGGGTTGTAGGTCGTTCCCAAGGTAGGATGCCATGCAGCGTGGTATTTGGGATGTCTGTTGTCTCTTGTGTCTTTGGACACCGGGGGCCCGGACATCTTGGCAGCAGAGGCCTTGAAAGAGATCGAGGCTGCAACTGCTCGCGTGTGGAAAGAAGAAACGCCGAGGAGAGGCGCTTGTCGGACAGAGCTAGGCTGATGGCCAGTAGACACACTGGCGACTCTGAATCAGACTTGTTGGCGATGTGCTTGATGCAGAGCTTGGAACGAGGTTGGCGGGAAACTCAAGCCGCCGTGGCCGCTGCCCGATTGAAGTCGAGGCTTGTAGGTATTGTGGGTTCGAGGGGTGGGCGCCGACGGAGGCGCACTGGCGGCGGCGACACGAAATGCCCATTGATGATCGGAAGTGTTTTTGTTGCTTCGGTAGTCGTCAGGGAAATCGAGGATCATTCTGCTATGACATAATGGTTATTGAAATGCCAGGAAGACTTCCATCTTTGGGACCGGGGTCGCAACCACTCACAGATGGAGGGCCACTCCAATTGGCATGGCGGCGCTGCCCGACGGACCACGGGCCGCAATGTAGGAGGTAACGCATGCCGACAGCGGTCCTCGAGAGTGCCCGCAGGTCCTCCCGCGCGTAGGTTGAACCGGAGGTGAATCGGGTGGAGAAGTCGGGCTTGGAAGCGAGTTTACTGGGAATGAGACGAACTCGACGTGGGTCGGAGAGCGGGAATGAATGGTTGTTCAAGAACACCACGACTGTCGTTGTGTTGGTGGGCAGTGCGTTGGTTTGGTTTAAGGAAAAGTGCCTACCTACCTAGGTAGGATAAGGAACCGCAGGTACTTCGAGGGAAAGTCACGTCTGGTGCTTGCTCGTGTGCTTCACGGCCACCTGGGAAGGAAGCGTGCTGGTCTTCTTACAGTCACCAACTGCCGATTCCAGCGGTCAAATCGTCAGTTGGTACCGGACCCTGAAGGAGGTGTCCCTGCTCGTCAGTAAGGTAAGGTACGTGCCTACCTGTGATGTGGGCCCTTGTACGCACCAGGCACGTGGGGGGAACAATGGCCCACAAAGTCTGACTTACGTAATCCGAGGTCTCTGGGCCACCCACTTTGCAATCGCAACACATGATGAGACAGCCTCACGATTCTGAGAACGACAGCGAGAAAATGCTCGAAGAAAATTTGGAGGAAAAAAAGCATTGTGCGAAGTCACAAGGATCCAAATGACACGGCATCTTGAGTTTTCAAAGGAACTAACTCAAGTCATCGTAGTTGTCGTCCTCCAGCGCACCAGTGGGTAGTGCACTTACCGCTACCTACAGCGCCGTGGGTAGCTGAAAGTCCGCTACCTACAGCCCGTGGGTAGCCGAAAGTCAGCTACCTACACCGGGAACCCACACTCCTGATTGGCCCCCACCGTTCTTCACTCAGCGTCCCTCCAGTGTCCTCTACGACCTCCCGACCTCAATGGCCAATCAGAGAGCCGTACCATCATGCGTACCATCCGGAGAAGATGGTACAGGGCATCGCAGGCCAATCACCGACACAGGAGACATCTTGGATGTGCAGACGGTTGAAAAGCTCGCAGTCGCCGGCTGTTCAACCCAGATTCAACAACGAAGCTCATCATTCTTGTGCGAGAGCTATGGCTTCCAAAGTATGACTATGAGAATGTCCCCTCCTCTTGGTGGCCCTTCACCCGCGCCCCGCTCGCCCACGGGGTTCCTCTAGATCGAGACACCACCATCTTCCCAGAATACCTCGGGCGCTGTCCCGGATTGGAGTCGTCCGCACAATGCCGCAGTTCGTCCATCCCTTCAAAGATGGCTGCTCTGCATCAAACGAGTTCTGAATCTGTCACCCGTGCACAACCCGGCGAAGTTGTTGCAGCAGGTAATGTGCAGCTTGCGAATCGTGCCCTCCAGCGCTGCGTCAAGACTGGCGTCCTCTCCGTACATGCGCCACTGGTATTCGGCGTCCAAGCTCTGGAGGCAGCCTGCCCGGGACACAACCAGCGGGACTACCAAGTCCGCGGCGGGCCCGCCGGCGATGGCGGTGGTAGTCGGGACGTGATGCGCAACCTCCCAAATGTCCTGCACGGCTTTGCAGACTCGGTCATGCAGGTCCTTGTGCGAGATGGATCGCAGCGGAGACGTCGGTCGGTACCGGTCGTTGGGAGGGCTCGGCGGCAGCTCGGGAGCGACGCGGTCGTAGCACCAGCCGTAATCGCGCGCAGCCTGTGCCACGCGCTGCAAGGCGACAGCCCGTTTGTCGTCCGCGAGCTTCGCGTCGACGAGCTGCTCGAGATGCTGGTTCATCTCGGAGAGGTAGAAGCCTCGCATGGTGCAGTATCCCCACGTGCTGGCTTCGGCGGCCGCGTCGGCGTGGCCTTCGGTCGGCGTCTGCGTCTCGGAGACTGCGTCCTCGCAGGAGGCCTCGCAACGGAGCGGAGGAGTGTGAGCATCGACGGAGAACCGGTTCGCGCAGGGCGCACAGTTCGAACTCGGCGTCGTCGGAGGTCCCATGTCTGAATTGCGGTCGAGAAGCATTGTCGGATGGTGGAGTCGGCGATGGCTGGTGGAGTCGGCGATGGCTGGTGGTGGCTGCTACAGCAAATTGAGGTCAGACGCGGCACACCACGGACAGGCTCGCTCTCGCGATTGCGACAAGTCAGGATTGCGGCGGGATTGAGAGCGACACACCTTGCGTTCGTCCAAGAGGTATCAAAAGGTCTCCGTGGCAATAAAGTGCGGATGTTTCAATGTGCGATGCGAGAGCGCGCGAGGATGGAGATTCAGCACAAGTCTCCGGCGGGAAACGACCATCGTCACGGCCTCAGCAGACGAGGCTGCGCGGGAGGGAGAAAGGGGGCGGCGGCTGCGGGTCAGGCGGGCGCGGAGGCGGGCTCTGTCGCCGAAAGATGCAATGCATCGCACATTATCCGTAGTTGTCGTTGGTTGGAAGCAGTTGTTTGTCCTGGTTTGGCAAATGCGCGCGTCGGGGGACCGGGGAGGGGATGTTGGGAGACGACGGCACCAACAGGTTTCTTCTCAGCGGGCAGAGTGTGTGGGAGCTTTCTTCGGTAGGAGCATTTCCCTTTTTTGTGCTCAGCAGTGGGGCGGGCCTCTGGAGCACCAACGCCGCAGCGGTGCACACCTCATGCCTCATGCTGTGATGGCCAACGGATGTCTCGATTGATGCAAGCTCGGTCAACCACTCCAGCACATCTCTTTCTCGCGTCAAAAAACACTCGCAAGCACACCCATTACCGTAGCCACAGAAGGGGTGAAAGTGGAATTGTTCTGCCAGCGGGCCGGGCCGACCCTCGAGCTCATAGTGTGCAGTGGCATGTGTAGCATGGTCCTCTCACTTGGATGGACCTGGCACCAAAAAGGCCCTGAGCACGCCTGGACACTTGGTTGCCTCTTTTCTCAATGGGGTCAGTTCGTCCCAAGGGATGGGTGTGTGGTCAGTACGTACCGATTGACCCAGTTGTCCCCAGATACGGACAATGCGATGCAGCCAATGGGAGAGCCATACCATCCTCCGTACCATCCTTGGCAGATGGTATGCGTTCACACACCAATCACAGCTGATTATGTCAGGTTCCCCACCGGGCAGACACGGTGCAGGCTGGCGTGAGCGCGCACCCTGCTCTGGCCCCCAACCACCAAAAAAAAAAAAAAGGAAAAAAAAAAAAGACGAGATGGATGCACCTGTGGTGTACATGCAGTACCAGGCATTCGCCGGTCGTCACCGACCCGACTACTACTCCGGCCCTCAGTGGTTTATCGTTGGGAGAGCGGACGGGATCCCGAGTTCTCCACTAGGTATGGCCGCATGTGTTGGTAGCCGACGTCGAGGTGATGCGATGCAGCTGAATCCACCCACCTCGCTGAGCGAATGGCACGCAGGTAGACGCCACCAACTCCTGCGAACATCGCAGTCGCGAGCATAGAGGAGGTCATGGACCAAAACCATCCTCCAAAACGTGACCGATGAGGGAAATGCATTGACTGGCATGCAGGCCAACTTCTCAAGGACTGGGTGGGGGACCTGTGAGGAAGGGTACGTTTGTCGACGATCGCAAGGGTTTGGGAGGAGTCGACGCCAAAGGGTTGGAGACGCCAGAAAGTCACGGTTCCCAAGCCGCAGGGGTGGAGACAGATCCAGACAGACAGTTTCATGCTTGAGGTGAGCTTGGTCGGACACAAGATGTTCTCCCACGGTGCCGGAAGGGGACACTGGCTCCACGTCTCGGAAGGTGTAAGAGCTTTGCTACCTTCCACGGAAGGCAGTTGCCAGTGGGGGCATCAGAGTGATACTGGGGGACTTGGACGTGGACGTGACAGTGAAGGCAGCTTTCACAGTGGAGTTGGGCCCGTTCCAGTCTGAGTGGGACCCGACCGTGGAGCCAAGGCACGTTCCCCTTCAGGGCACCACACTGCAGTGGGTAGTGCACCTACTGCTACCTACAGCGCCGTGGGTAGCCGAAAGTCCGCTACCTACAGCATGTGGGTAGCTAAAACACTGTTTGAAGTGGCAGTTTTTTCGGTGAGTGGGGTGAAGGACATCATGCAGACTTGAAGCAACATTGTGAATCTGGTTGATTGCGACATTTACCAACTGGCGCACCGTTGAATTTCCCACCTGACTGTCGCGGTAGCCCGTCAAGGTAGCTCCCAAATCGGAGCAGGGATGGAGGTTATTTGCAGTGCACGCCGCGATTCTTACTTGCATACCCGTGTAAGCCAACGTGCCAACGTTCCATACATGTGTTTGACGCATGGCGTGCTTTGAAGGCTGCAGTGGGGTTAGTGGCTGTGCCGAGCCGATTGGGTTCAGTGGTTCGGTGCCGACTTTTCAGCATGTAGCCCCTGAACAGGAATGGGCCCCGACACGGTAACGTCACGGCAAGAACTCGGGCCAGCACAAGAGCATCAATCGAGAGAGCACAAAATGGTGGATAATCAATATTATGACTGTCAGATTCTCTTGCCTGGGGATGAAGCTATGTAGGTTGCTTAAACTACCATATCGCAGTATGGCCTTACGCAAGGGACATGGATGGGCGATGTCTGTCCCAGTCAATCTCGAAAGATGCTGCTTGGCCTGCAGTCCACCACTCACGGCCGTGAATGTCCCAAGCAGATAACTTTCCTGGCGCACCTGTCAACAGCCCCTTAGCCAACCCTCGCCGCTTCGGAGAGCATGAAGGTGTCTCGGTGTAGCCTTTCGCCGCCGACCGATTGGGGCGCCGGCATGCCAGCCGGAAGAAGACAACCATAAGTGGACGAGATTGCAGGTTCAGGTTTGGATTCGGTCATCTGTGGAAACACGTATTGCGCCGCACCTGGAGGACGGCGAATCAGGGTCGAAGGAGGATGTGATGCGGCTCTGGGCTCCTCGTTGAGTATCCAATCCCCTGCTGGTCAGCATTGATGCTTTCAAGGGCCAGGGTCTTCTGCTCGACAGGTGTTTGTTGACGTACATAATCTCATCCCCGCGAAACTTGTGCCAGGTATCGATTGGAAGGTGTCCGAGGCGAGAGGCGCGGAGGTCCTCCAACGAGCTCATGCCATTGCACTCCGCCGGGTAGTTGTCGAGTTGCAGCCCAGGGGTGCACCAAGAGACCTTTGGGGGAAAAGCGCCTTGCCAAAAGAGCATGCGAAAGTGTTGCCGGTCGGCGGGGTCGCGCAACAGGCTCGGTGCCTTGAGCGACGAGCCGCCAAACGATTGTCTGTAACCAGTGTCGGCGGGGATCCTTGGTAGTCCAATTCTCTCGGTCGCGATGGTGGCGGGGGATCTGTTCGTTTTCGTATCAGCGACGCCCGCTCTTCTCTCTCGATCGGTACGGCTGTTCGAAGGGCGATGCCAGTCGCCGACGGTGGCATGGGACTAGCGAAGCTCGTAAGTGGTCGTGGTAATGTCATCGCGTACCTTCCGAGTCGCCAGAGAGACAATGACAGGACGTTTCCTCTCGTCTCCATTGTCCGCATCCTCAGGTTCCTTGAGCTTGGAGGAGAAGGAATCGGTCGTTTCGATGGCAAAGCTCTGGCCGACATTGGCGTCACATCAGCAAGCTTGGCTTTGCCAGCCTCGTCCGTGCTGGAGCTCTTGTGAATGCGGGCACGGCAGGCTCTGGTGGCATTGGTCGTCATGTGTCCATGATGCTCGTTTGGAAATGTTGGATCCGGTAAAGCAATTAGCGTACCAGAGATTGGCATCGGTGGTTTTGACGCGAATTGTCTGCTGCAGGGACGGAAGAAACGAGACAGGCCAACGAAAGGGACGCCGCTGAATGGCCAAGAGCACTGCGAACAATGCGAAGACGCCAAAGGAGGGGGTGTGGTGGATACGCGTCGAGATAACTGCAGCTCATAGAAGGAAGCAGTCGACGTTGTGACATGTGGACAAGAGACACTGCAGGTCTGGGCTGACTCGGTGCCAGGGACCAACTGCCGATTCTGACGCTGCAACCTGGAATCGGCACCTGGAAAAGTCGACAGTTGGTACCTGCATTGGTACCTACCTACCTTACCTTGCCTCAGGGTAGGTACCTACCTACAGGGCGGATCGACAGTCGAGTCGGTGCCCACCTCAGGGCATGTCACTTTTGCAGCTGAGGTGACGACAGGACGTCACCACTTCCCGTCCACTGAGCCGTCCACTGAGGCGCCATCAACATTCCCAACCGAAGCGACCAAGTCGGTACCTATCACAACAAACAGACCGTCAGCTTCGCTGCAAAGACAGTCGCTCTGACCCACGACCCTTTCCCGCACATCCCCGTCCACGCCGTTAAGGTCCTCCCTCGCAGGGGCGGACAAGGGGCGGGACGGGCCTAGCCGAAGACATGAGGTGGATCACTGACCAAGACCATCTTATTGCGGCCACGTCCGATGCATTCTTCCAGCTTGCTGTTCGCCGACACCTGCCTGCATTGATATCTTTAATGGAGCTCTGACAGACTGCATTATCCAAAGCCGCAATGCTCCTGCCGCCCTCGACTCTACCTCGCCTCAATTTTGCACCCGACATTTCTCTTCAGTGCAGAGTCGTGGACCGCCCGGTGTCATGGCCATGAAAAACGTGCAGTCTGGCTGACCTGCCTGTGGCCTGTGGCGCTGCGACCAATCAGAGAGCTGTACCATCCTCAGAAGACGGCACCGACCCTCACGCGCCAATCACACACATCGGGGCAGCAGGCATTACTTAACGGAAGGGGCGTTGGACACTTGCCCACCTGCCCACCTGCCCACCTGCACCTACCTTACCTACCTTACCTACCTGTACCTACCTGTACCTACCTTACCTTACCCACCCGCCTGCCACTTCTTCCACGGACCACACTCTCACTTGGGAGATTGACTGCTTCCCAAGCTGGACAGCCCAGAGATCAGGTCATGTGGTACGTCCTTTACCGCGACCTGCCCGCCTGCTCACCCACCCGAGGCAACTTGACGAAGTGTCGTCGCGTCTGTCGGCACAACATTCGACGTACATCCCCGTTCCTAAGTCCATACATTTTGTTGTTGCTTCTGTGCAGACGTATCCTCTGCATGTACTTCGAACGCTGTCGGTCTCTTCCCTAATCACATCCATCACAATATCGCCCCCCCGCACAGAGATCATGCGCAGCCTGCGACCTCGACCGACAACCGCAAGTCAAGCTCGAGAAGACGACCACCAAGAACCCGCAGGTCACGTCAAAAAAGTGAGCATGACTCTGCCCCCTCCAAAGCGCCTTCCCTCGCTAATCAATACTCCCCTGTTGCAGGTCCAGCACTTGGCAAGCGAAGCCGTCGTAACGTCCCCGACAAAGCTCAAAAGTTTGATTCATGACGCCGTCCAGAGCTCCGAGACCCCGGACCGAGCGAGGATTTGTCTTGGCATCATCACGAACGTCACGACCGCCAAGGCATCAGGAAAGTTTGCATCAGAGCTGCTAGACGAAGATACCTCAAAGAGCATCCAAGTAGAAGCAAGAAACCGTCGACTAGCACAGGTTTCGTCCGCAGACGCCAAGCGCCACCAAGAAAATCTTGCGTATCTCGACGGCCAGTAGGGTGACCGTCAGTCGTGGTACCCAGAGTCTGTTTTTCCGAACACCAGCACGCCAGGCCAGACTTTCGTCAGTAATTTCTCCCATATCACGAAAGTCGCAATCACCCGCGAGATACCGCTGGAATCGCTGTGGCAGGCTAGCGGCCTCCTCGAAGGAGCAGTTCACACCGACGGGAAAGGCGTCCGTCGACTGCGCGTCTCTGATCTTCGACATTTGAAAAAGTCCTTTTGCGCGCAGGCTGACAGCGGCGGCCCTCGGACAGACCCCTCGACGTCCACGCCCGCACGCCCAACACCAACGCGCCCGACATCTACCACACTTGACCCTGCCTCTGAATACGACACACCAGAAAGACCACGCGCAGCGCTGAGCGACAGGACGTTGACACAGTCGGTTCTAAAACGTCAGGAGTTGACCAACGCCCCACTTGATTCCGATTTCGACCCCTTTGACGAGACCAATTCGCAGCCTCTCAATCACGGCAGAGCTTTTGAGGGCGCTACTTCCAAAACTCCAATTCACAGCCGCTTCTTGGACCTCGAATACGAGGAAGAATCTTTCGGTCTAGGTGGAAACTCGCCGGAGCCTGGCGATAACGACGAGGAACCATCTTTCGATTTAGGTGGAAACTCGCCGGTGCCCGGCGATAACGACGAGAACATGGCTCCTGCATCCTCAACCGAAGGCAGATCGTCTTCAAGCTGGGAAACGAGGTTTAGAAAGCTTCTACATGCACCCAATGTGGATGTGACCCCAGGAGACATGATGTCTATCGTCGCCGAAATGGTCAAGACCGATAATGACGCATCATATGGTACCAAAAAAGCCGGCCTTGTCTTCGACTTTCCACTTTCTCCCGGTCAACAATTTCCCGAACTCCAGGAATACGATAAGGTCGTGCTTCTTCTTCACCACGCTCAGACAAATGGCAGGTGGACGTGCCTGCACATCGTGAAGTATTCGGCTGGCACCCGGAATTTAGTCGTTGCCTGCCATATCGACTGTGCTCCTGACCAACGGCGTATGGGTGTGGTTGAAGGCTTTGTACGAAAAGTCGTCACCGACTTCATGCCTGGTTGCGAAATTTCTTTCAGTGCGGTTCGTGGCCCCTCTGAAGCATTTTGATGCATGCAAGAGGGCAAGAGGCTAATGAACACCAGACACTAATAAGCGGCAAGGACCCCCGCGCAACCAGCGGGATTCTATGTCTGACTGCAGCGTACAACAGAACGAGGGAGAAGGACGGAACGACACTCCTCAGTTTGCCGGCCTATGACGAGAGACCGTTCCCAACACTTTCGGAAAACGGCAAAAAGAGACCTTTCTCCGAAGAACCCGGCTCGCTCGAAGATCCCGGGGAATGCAAGCGGCGCTTTCTTGATTGTTGGACCTCCAAGGCAGCAGAAGAAGACGAGTGTGCGCGAGCTGCTGAGTTTATTCCCCAAATGGAGAAGCGCAAGAGAAGACTTGGCAGCAGTCAAGACAAGTTGTTGCACGCATCGTCAGCTGCGGTGAACGAGGTGTCACGCCGCAAGCTGATCAAAAAGTGGGCATCCAAAGTGGCATTGCTGAAGGAAGACCACGACAACCAAGACTCCGACGACCAAGACTCCGACGACCAAGACTCCAACGACCAAGACTCCGACGACCAAGACTCCAACGCGGAGGACATCGGTATTCGTCAGGCTATGGACGCCTTCATCGAGCTCGCCCGGGCGGCAGGGTACAACGGAGAAAGTGTCGACGAGGCCAGCAAAGACGTGAAAAGCGCTGTGAAACGTTCGAAAGAGCTCAAATGCGATTTGAGCGCCGTGTGCAGCTCCGCAGAAAAGGTCAACACGGCAATAACCGACCTCGAGAACTTCAAAAGGCAACAGGAAGTTCTCCGCGAAGCCATGACGGCGGTCCGTCGTTTGGACCCGGAGAACTGGGTTGAGAAAGACAGCATCGATCTTCTCGTAAAGACGATGGCGGAGGGGACGCGAGAAGAGGATACCTAGACTACGTTTAAGAGATGACAAATTTATACCAGGGAAGTGCTATGCCACGTCTACTCTTGTAGCCTTTTGGCCTGGGCGCCGGAGTTTGTCTTTCGGGCGCTGCGATGGGAGGTGGTAAACTTAACGAAGATGTTTCGCTATCCAAGATTTCGCTATAGACGTATGAAATGAGACAGGCACCTTATCGCTGCAGCATTGGTTGTACTTGATTGTGACTGTCTGGCGTTGCTTGTTCGGACTTGACGCGAACGAGGGTGGAGAGTGACGGGAACGTTGGCTGTCTCGGGGGGGCGCACTTACAGAGGACTCGTTCGCCAAACCGACCCGGGGGCCATTGTGCTCAGGCTCAGAGTCAGTGGTACACCTAGTGGCCCACTTGTTCAGGTCTCCAAGGCACCGGCGGTAGGCAGGCAGCAAGCGCACTGTTTTTCAGGCCCAATGTCCGGCAGACCTCCCGGTAGCCCCCCCCCCCCCCCTCGCTGGAAGTTCACAGCCACCCGCTCGCTGGCTACCTGGTTCAATCTTCCGCCTTGCCTTGGAATCGCCATCCCGCGTCCATGCATTCTCTAACACAAAGGACACAAAATGACGCCGCTCGCAGTCCAAAAATGTACATGCACGCGATTTTGATTGTAGGCGGTGCTGTTCGTGGCCCGCATGCAGGAAGGGGTTACTTGGCCTCGCATGCTGATAACTAACCACGCGCGAACATCCAGGTGAGCCAATTTTGCCCGTCTTCTCCTTGCCATGGGGGGGAGATGAGGCATGAAGCCGACTGGCGGTCAGGCGATATTGCATGCCGGCGTAACGCGTCAGTCGGCCCGCGCAAGGTTCTCGAGGACCCGACCCTGTCAAAACCAGCAATTACGGCTGTCAGTCGCCAGGCCCGCCCGCGGATATCAAGGGGTTAGATATCACGATGCTGGTGGTGGGGAAAGCCATTGTCAAGGTGCCCGGCGGCAGACATCATCTTGTTGGTTTTGGACTGGCAGGAAGCCGAATCAAACGAGACTGCCCTCTGTGCTTGAAACGCGCGATGGTTGTTGGCAAGGTGGGCTGCAAATGGTAGTACGACTTGAGGACGAGGTGCACTGTTGGAAGAGAAGGCAAAGGATCGTTTTCGGATCCATCGAGAGGAGTGTATCCATGCATATCAGGGATGACGTGGAGTGTGTCTGAATGGTCACATGGGCAACAATGCCCCTGGAGGGAACGTCCAGCCGTCTACATGAGTCTCCGGCCGACAAAAAGACAGAAAGCCATTGGCAGCTTTGCGCACGAGAACACTACCATACGCAAGCACACCCAGACTCCCGCCGCTGCGAGCCGACATGTCCATGTTGAAGAAACCCCAGGTATGCTTGTATTCCCATCGATGGTCTCTGTCGTCGAGCTCGGAATATTGTGGGAGGGCGTGGTCGTCATCGAGGCTGACAAGAGGACATCGCAGACAGGCGAGGGGCATCAGGCCGACGGCGAGAGTATGAACAAGGGGGACCGATTCGACAAGGGGAGCTGACGTGTCGACAAAGTCAGACGGATCGTGGGAGTCGTCCGGGCAGAGGATGTTGAGGAAGCGGATGGATCAGCTCTTGGCTGCGAGTCGAGGGTTGCTGAACATGGTCACACAGGACGAGGCCGAGTGGCTGCCGGAAGTTGGATCGGTGATCGCGGTGTTGTACTCCATGGGCTGGGCTAGCGACGGGTCGGTTTCCAGCGTCAAGCAGCAGGCTTCTTCGGCGAAGAAGATGGATGCGCAGGTGGGCTGCTTGGAGGTTCGGCTGCGAATGATGCGCGTAGGTTTCTTTCACCCATTCCCTCTAGTACACACCTCCGGGTGCTGCAGGCCAGTGTTCGGGGTTGTGCGGGCCTTACAGAGCGGAGGGAGGGAGATGCCCAAGGTGGAATTCGTCTTCAGGGTAGGCGCCAAGGTGCAGAATTTTACGGGGGTACCTGCCTGATTTCAGCACCACTCCTGGAGAGAGGCAAGGTCAGGTACGTACTTGCGTGCCTGCTTATCCAGGTCTTCAAGTCCCTCAAGGTTCTCATCAGTCACAATGCTTCTGGTTCAGCATGCGCACAACCCGAGGTGCTTGCCTGCCTTCAAGGTTACCTCATACCACCCATCATGGTCCTTCCGTAGGTCTGGTGGCAGACCATCCCATCCAGCCATGATGGCACAGCAGTGCGTGCGGCCGGGATCACGTGTAGATTTCGCTCAAGTCGAAGTGATTGAAAAGCAGGAGGAGATGTTTTCTGATATCTGGCAAAGGGCGGGAGTGACGGTGTATTGGCATCGTCGTGGCGACGGTCTCTGCTGGCAGCGGTGTGGCGGTGGTAGGCATGTATCCCTCAAAAATCCCCAGTCCAATGGGGACTTTTCACCTTGCCCACAGTGAGGGTGAGGGACGCCACAGCAGATATCTGGGTCGCTTCAGGAGGGCTAAGGCACCGTGGGAGTGCACAGCACTTGCCCCCGCCACGCGTTTCCTTCCCGATCGGCTTCTCCACTCTCGCCAATGCGACACCCCCCTGTGGTGGATTCAACTAGCGGGGCTGCGCGCTTGGCATTCTTCGGGCAAATCACAAGGGCCGAGAACACTGAATGAGGCAAGTCACAAGGAAGGCGCTCGTCCCCTGCCCAGTCGTGCACGGCGGGCAGCGGGAAAGCTCACGCTCCCACCCTCTTTCCAAGGTTCTCCTTGGTCTCTGGAGAACCCCTCTGGAAATGGAAACACCCCTGCCCGGACCTCGATGCAGCACTCTGTCGACATCTCCATCGGCGACTTTGGTCATGGCCCGATGATGCATGGTGTCGGCCTGGTCCTCTTCGGCCTCCATCGTCCCTCTTCTCGTCTCCGCCGGCACCGCCTTCGCAATCACGCTCATTCTCCCCTGCCATTGGTTTCGCACACGACATGACCAAGAAACCGAGCCAAACCCCCAACTAGCTGGTCTTGTAGCGACGGCACCGCCCGAGCCAGATGCCATCTCCATGCATGGAATGACGGATGCCTTGATTCCTCCCGAAAAGACCCTTCGAATTCCTGCTCGAGTCCGCGTGCGAATACAACTGGAAGGTACCTTATGGCTCGTCCGGGCAGTTACACGAGAGCTTTTCACATTCTTCACAGACCAGCACAACTGTCATCGTCACGAAACCGGGTCGAAAGCCCTCCAGGTGCCAGGTTGAGGGCCTTGCAGGCGTTGGAGACGGGACGGGCGAAAGGCGAGGAAAATCGATCAGAGACACCCTCTGCCATCAGCGAGAAGATACAGGGCGCACATGGACATTTTTGGCCGGGCCAAATGGCGATTCAGAAGAGCGTTGACCAAAGGAGTTGGTGTTGGTAGACAGACATCAATCGAAGGACCAGCGTTGCGTTGGGCTTGGCGATGCCCTGACCCGGCCATCCCCCGCCGGCCATCGTCCATACATGCACCAATCCAAACACCTTGTGGAAGACCCAAGAGCCAGAGCAGACATAGAGAGTCTACAAATGCCCAATGAAAACCTGGATGTTAGGCACAGAAATTCGCAGCATAAGGGTTGCGCCCGGGTTATTCCTCGCCTTGTGCCTTGTGCCTTGTGCCTTGTGAGAGACTGGTGATTTCGCAAGGTGTGGTCCGCAAAGGTAAGGTACGTACTGATTACGTCAGATGTGCCCATGGATATTTGCAGGCACCAACTGCCGATTTGAGCGCTAGGGTCACTGAATCGACCCCGGCACGTTTCCGACCTCCAACGTCAATCCACACCCCGGCTCATTTCGGTGTCGTTCCTCGCCGCCCGTCACGACCCTTTGCGAAAAAGCACCCATTGCCAAACCAAACCAAACCAACACGTCCTGCATGGAGAGCATCATTTCTGCTGCATCCATCCAGGTTCAAAATTACCGGATGCACAAGGTTGCTGCTTCATGCTGAGCACAAGGAAGCGTGACGCGCCCATCTGCACGTCTTGACGTCCATGCTGGCCTCCATCCGCACCTGAGCGAACCCGGGGCAAACCACATATCCATCCGCATCCTTCAGCATCGTTCTGCTCCTGCATCACCAAAGACCATCCGCATGCAGAGTCTAACTTGGGCGTATTCCATAGCCCGTGGGAACACAAGTCATCTGCGTTGGCATCTTCAGCTTCGTGCCCAGATCGCCGCGGTTGATAACGATGCTGCGGCAGTTGGAGAGCAAAGCCCGTGTGTGTCGACGAGTAACTCATCACAAGTTCCCAACACGAGATAGAAACTGGCCGGCGCCATCATCCTGGAAGTGTCTCTTTTTGAAATGTCACTGCTGCATTTCGTGAGGAAGGTCGGGGAATGGGCAAGGCGGCTTGGGGCAAGTCTTGCGGCCAATCAGAGAGCCGTACCATCCTGAGAAGATGGTACCGACCCTCGTGCGCCAATCACAGCCAACCACAGACCCGACGACCCTTCTGTGCCACCACCAACAGCGCCCGGTGACTGAGGCGTTCAGCCGAAAAGAAGTGGACCATTGTGAACCCCGGGAGGTACAATGGCCCACATTACCATTGTGGGCCTTCGCTGTGTTTCTTCCATTGCAAGGACGGACCACCCACGGAAAGTCAACGCAATGCAAACTTCCCGCCCCATGCCGAGCACCAGAAAAACACCGCATCTTCTCACGACCTTGATTTAACCGCTTCAATTCATCTCCATTTTATTTCGCTCTCTAGAAACGCCACGAAGCTCCCGCTAGCCTATGAACAGTCACGCCAGATGCCAACGCGAACAGCTGTGTGCCGGGCGAGGGGGTCGAGCTGGACGAGGTTGACCGTGGGAATACGTCAGCGCCATCGATGCATCGACAACCAGTCAATCCCAAGAGCCGACGTATGGCTCTGTGCGGAGCCAAGATTCTGTTTAGAACACTTGAGCAGGAATACTAACGCTGGAAGCGCCGGCATGAGAGGGGGATGTGGTGGCGGGGGTTGGCGTCTCATCCGCTGAAGGCCCCGGTGACTTGCCCACACCGATGGTGGCCGCCGAAAATGCTCGCCCAGGCCGGTTGCCTCAAACCCCACCCTTCCCTTCGGCGGACTGCACCATGGGCCACTGTCTGCAAAATCTCAGCAGCGAGTCACGAGAACCAGCCACATCCCCTTGGTCACATCTGATGCTGCCCGTGAACAACTTTGGTGCAGCAAGCAGGCCTGATTTGGTTTGCCACTTGGCTTCGTTCTTTTGCCTTCTTGCAGCAAAACCTAAGCGTCGATCCGTCAAGCTGCCACTCGACTCACATACAGCCCGGCATTTCCATCGGGAAGCTCGAATGTGACCACTTGGCTTTCAACACCAGCTGAGCACGAATTTGCACGTCATCTCGGAACTCTCTTGGTCTGATCGAAAGCGGCCATGGTGCTCTTCGCATTGGCACAAAGGTAACCGTCCATCATTTTTGGCTTGACAATCCAGCGAGCTGCCTGGCGCCGTACCAATTGGGATCATCGGTACTGGTACCCATTCTACCCATTCTCTCCCCCTCACAGACAGCGGTGGTGTGGAGTCTACCGCTCAACTTCTCACGCATCATCGCTGAAATGGGCAGGGATATTCAACAACTGCATGATAGGGACCTAGAAGTCTTGTTAGAAGAGGATGACGCGCAAATTCCGGGTCATTCTCAGCAATGTCCAGTGACAACATGCCACTGACAACCAGCCTGGCTGACATAGCTAGTCATATAGAGTGATCTTGCTGAGAATCTCCTGGCAAGGTTCGAAGACTGTCGTTGGATGCCTGCTGAACGACTGCCAGCCTGTCCAGACAGGCGGGTCGTGCTTCGCAAGACCTGGATGAGAGCGTGGTACCGTTCATGATGCTGTGAAACATTCTGACGAGGCTTTCAGCTGCGCCCCGAAGAGATTGCACTCTGGATGTTCCCGAATATATCCCGTGATACCTTTCTGGAGAATTGTCCATTGGATGAATGTCCCTCTCCAGCCGCACACAAGTTAACCTTATCTGCCTTTCATTCCACCTTTCTTGTAGCTTTGGCGCTTTCGTAAACAACGCCCTGCGACTTCGAAACCGTAACGGAGCCGCCATCTCCTTGCAAGAATGGAAAGGGATGCATGGCAAAGCTTCCAATTCGTGTGTTTGACTCGAGATCGAAAAACGGACAAGCTTCCAAATTCGAATGCAGATTCCGCAAAAGTTGAGCTAGCGCAGTGAAATGCTCCGCCAGGGCAATATCTCTCGCAAAACCGAGGACGGATGGGCTGGATCGTTTCATTTTATATGAGGTGCATTGCTCCAATTACGTAGGTAGCCATCACTGCAATGCTACAGATTTATGGTCTCAAGACTCCTCATATGCTCGGCGAAGGCGAACGGGAGCAGCTTTAACGTTTCCTTTAACCTGACTGACACCTGACGAGTCTGCTCCGCGAGTTCTCTTGGATTTGCAGGGCTAGCGTTTGCAGAAGGGAAGCAAGAGCTTCAGTGACTGAATAAAGACGTCCCACGACGTGGTAGAGGGCATCGTGGACGACTTTGCTGGAAGGTCATTCCGAGCTTTTCGTCGAAGTTCCCGCGAGTCGCTGCCGGAGAACAGACAAGAGTCATTGGAGGATTCTATTCCGACGCGTGATACTCAAGGGTCAGATAGCGAGGTGGACAGCCTTGGTGCAGCGACTGCATGCAAACTCACTGTGATGGTGGCGGCAGCAGAGCTCGCAGGGACGAATCTCGAAGCCTTCATCTCATCATCGATTGAACTACTTCATGAATGCCTTTGCCATTGCTGGATGGCGTCCCCGTCAAGACCGGTCATGAGCACCCCGTGTCATGGCCATCTATCGAAGGCCACAAGAGACGACCAACCCCTCCGTTGTCTCGGAACTTGCACAGGGACAGGACTTTTACAATTCAAGGCTCAAGGGTAGCGCGTCGATATGGAGGTAGGCCGTCTCATCATGGGACAGGCGAGCATTACACTGGGCATTCTGATGAGCAAGCAGAGGTACCAATCGAAGAGAGAGCGTGCGACTTATTGAGTCGCGGTCAGCGGAGCTGTGAGGATATCACATCACGAAATGGGCTGAACCAGATGTTGGCAGTATCTTGCGGCATGGCGAGATACGATACCTTGACATAACAAAACAAAGAGGAACATAGTGCGGCATAAACTAGGTAGGATGATGCGGTCTCATGGATTGACCCATCGAATTGTCGTCATCGCAAAGGTACACGAGTAGTTGAGTCGTCTTTGGAGGCGTTGAAACAACAAAGTACGTCCGGTATCGTCTAGAACACTCCTGTCACAAGACACCTTTGTGTTCATAACCAGATGGACAAAGACGCAGCAGCACTACTGATAATTGGATGATGTATCCCATGTGGAAGTAGAACAAGTCGTTGCGACTGGCGAGAAAGATAGCAATAACCATCTTGAACACAGCCAGTGGGTCGTACACAATTAGAACAGAACCTTTCTAGAAAAGGGAAACATCATACAACAAGAGAAAGGGCAGCGAAGCCAAAGGCAGCGTCGCAGGGTGACACAAAACGTTCGCAGATGTCTCGAGCTTAGTGCCGAGGGCCATAGGTCTACAGAAGAGTGGCATGAGGTGAGGATAAAAGCTGAGGCAAACGGCTTTCCTCAGTGTCTATCTGAAGCTTCAATACGCAAAGGGCTTGATAAAATTGTGAGCTGAGGAATTCCTTTGGGGATTTCTGACTGGATGAGGGTCAAATACCATGGACGTACCCGAAACGATTGGCTGATTATGACCAAAATGGAAGAACCACGGCAGGCTCTCAAGGCAGGACATCCAACCAAGCGATTAACACATTGCGCGAGCTTAAGCAGACGGTATTTGCCAACAGAGTCATCTGATACACAATGAAACATCTTGAAACAACTACACAAAACCAACCCCCCTACCAATCACCAAGTCCATTGCCATCGATTCGTTCCAACCCTCAGTAGCCAGGTAGAGGATAAATCCCTTCGTCTTCATTACTGGATGGTCAGCGCTGCAAAACAAATAGTGACTAAACATTTCAATAGAGGCTCACGGATCGCATGTTGATGGTTCTGAGTACAAGCTTTTTACTGCGAGGCAATAAACACCGTCGCAGGCAGGTAGGCATGCATTTTGACACAGGAGACCAAGCCACCCGGTCAAGAGTATCTCTCACACCGGGGTCAGGGGCTTTCCTCTATTTTTTGGTGCTGCACACGACGAGGGCGACCTGGAGAGTTGAAGTATGATGTCAACCATTCCTGGACTTGGAAGCATGCTGATTAACAATGGGCGGAGAGACGCAGGGAAGCCAATCACCTTGCTCGAACTCGCTGATGGTCTTGGCAACGTGAACAACCAGTTCATTCTACCCATAAGCTTCCACGGGTAATGCAGACAGGGTGTGGAGCTCGGAGCTCGTCTGTAGGGGACCATCGTAGACCAAGCTATACCAGCGTCCAGAATGCAGGGGATGATCAAAGTCTCAGGAGGCATCGCGGTGGGTTCGCTGATGCCAGGATGCTGACGGTATCTCGGTAATTTGAACGGGCGGATGTGCTTGGGTTTCGTGAACGGGGACACTCACAGTTCAAGCAGCCTGACTTGCTTGAACGGAGCGGTGTGTGCAGAGAAGCGGGATGAATCTTCCGAATGGATCGTTCTACTTAATCTCCAAAGAGGATGGTGGTTTGGGGGTTGGACTAACCCAATCCTGCTACCAAACCGTTCGGCTAAGTGAATACCATCTCTGCTTCGCCGGCATCGAGGTTGAGCGCCATACCCACGATGTATGCACCTTGCGCATCAGCCGCAGCCCTATCAAAATGCTCGTTAGCTCAAGCCCGGGCACGTTCAACACCCGCGCCGTGATGATGTCTTCCAAGACCTCGACCGTGTCATCTCTCCATGCCGATTTACGCCCTCGCCGTCGACTTATTCGACGTCAGAAGCGACAGCAACAAATTCAGGTTGCTTGCCAGGTAGCTGAAGTTGAAGGACTTCCGTGGCGCCATTTGATGATTTGATCAAGGGCTGCACCGGAATTCCGCGCGTTTGCCTCGCCAAAGCCGGTGAGTTGGAGGTCTCCGACACAAACTAACATGAAAAGGGTGTCATCGGCGAACCGGCATCTCTTCAGCTTGGCTTTCGGCATCTCATATGCCGACATTCAGCGTTCAGGGGACGAAAGATACGGCGACCGGCGGGCAGGCATTCTCCGAAGGAAGACATCTCCAAATTAACTCTTTGGCATAGTAATACAACCGTTGCCATCATTCATCACCACTATTGATTTATCCCATCCCCCTCACAGTCCGCTTCCAGTGATTTATCTCGGTGCCGCGAGTTCGAGCGGGCGATCAAGGTCCGAATCTGCCCATAGCCGGCAGCCCAATGAAGAAGCACCCCCGATGATCGGGGGGAAGCGCCGCTCCACTGGCTCGACTGTCCCATCTTCCAGCGGCTCTCTTGAAGGAGGCTCTGGGAGCTGCTTCACAGGATGACACACCGCGGCGCGATCGGTCAACCCGAAGACCTCGGACAGTAGTATCGCCCGGGTCACTGGTCCCGGGCCAATAGGGCTTGGGAATACCCGGCCAGCTTGGTCTCAGTGTCGACGTCGAAGTCAGCGCCGTTGTTGCTGCTGACCGGAGACACGTCCGCGTCAAGGACAACAATGCTTTTCTTGATCATGTCTCCGATGATCAGACTGGGGATACAAGCTCTGGCAAAGAAGACATCGGCCCACCTGGGTGGATAAAGTCGCGGTTAATGGCGTGTTAAAGCAAAGCAATGACACTCTCCTCAACCAAAATCACTTAGCTGATGGTTAGCTTCACGGGGAACAGTGAGAGAACCATCGCGGCCACGATGGAGTGTTCATCCGCGAGTGAAGGAGCTTGAAGGGGTAGGTTCTCGATGAAAAGGCCTAGGCAAGGCGCTAAACGCCGGCAAAGGGTTGAACGAGAAGCAAGCATGGTTAAAAGTTGCAGGTTTCATCAAAAGGGAGCTCTTTGAGCTGATAGATGCCAACGGGTTCAGTCGAATGCGCCTTGGGGGCCCTAGATGTACCCATGGAGACCACCAAACCTGATGACATCGGATGCAACATGAACTTCCAGGTCATCAAATGCACCGTTCTATAGAGAGCACACTCGAAAATAATAAGCAAGTTCTGAATGACAATCCCAATTGATGCAATCGAGAAGTTCGAGAGGTGACGAAATGCACTTGATTGGAGGCTTTGGTGCCGGATCAAATGTTCACCAGGCGCAGCTTCTGACTGTGAAGATGCGATTGAGATGAAAGCAACTATAAATCCCATGAACTTCATGAGGACAAAGACATCATCATCAATGACGGATGTCTGTTGCTTCTGAGGGCATTTTCATACGTTTCAGCTCGTGAAGTGATAGGACTGCCGAGATCGCTCGTTTCCCTAACCCGCTTCAAATGATTGACTTTTGCCTGATCCGCCCGCTGTCCGCCTGTGCGCAGTGACCTCAGCTTATGGCAATTGTGTCATAGGTGGTCATAGAGGTTTCTCTGTGAGCCATCCTGGCCCTCGAATATTTCCCCGTGAGAGTCATACGGCAGTCTACAAGGTGCGTCTCCAGGCGGCAAACCGCGAAGAAGAAAGCTTAGAAGGGAAGAAAGATGGCACTTGGGTCCGAGACCAACTGTGATAGACAACATACAGCGAGAACTACAGTCAATCTTTGCCTATCATTTATGGAGTGTTCAACTATGCTAGAATGAATGGATGTGAGCGGAAGGTTGTTGCCTATCATGATATCTCTTTACTGAGGCAGCCTGGCTCTCATCTCATGGGTCCAGGAATCAGGCGGGCGGCTTTCAGTTGCTCTAGCGTGATGTCGGGAAGAATTCACTTTTGATAGAAGGCTCACTACATTATAATAATTGCACCGAAGTGATTTATCCTCACTAATCAGTCTCCCAGGGCATGTCCCCAATATTTACCAGCTCGTGGTCTTCAGGAAGCTTACGAGACAGATGCAATGATTCAAGAGTGTTCAAATTGAGACTGCGCTATCTACACTACCTACTGGGTTTGTGAGTCTGATATTTCATGGGCATAACCTTGAACATCAAGTACCAAAGTCGAAGCCGCAACCGGAGAACTGACGAGGCTGCTTCATTCCGGCTACTTCACAATAAATCGAGCGAGATGAATGACAGGTAGTTCTGATGATTGAATGCCCAAAGTTTTGTAAGCTGTTGCTTATATTCTGGTAAGCACTGAAGTTAACAGGCATCAACAGAGAGGCACTCAAACATCCAGTCAGGGCAGATACGCAATACTTTCGAGCCAAGACAGGTACGCAGCTTACGAGATTCTCGGGAATGAGATGCAAAAAGTGACGTTGGGTAGATTACTTGCTCTGTAAAAATAACAATCATTCCTCTTGTCTGTACTCATTTTTTCGTACTTTAATATAGCAGGCTATCATTTGCGGGCACATCTTGAGTATTGGATACGACGACAACAGAGACGACGACAACAGAGACGACGACAACAGAGATGACGACAGCAGAGATGACGCCAAAGCTGCGGAGAATAGACTGAACGGGGGAATACGCCTTCTAATCATCAGTACGGAATGCGTTGAATAATGCCGTCCTCGTTGCTGAAATTCGAAATGCCACTTTGTTCTGTCTTCAGTTATGCTGAGTCCAGGTCAGTGATGACAAAAGCTACGCGGGTCTACTCTTCACCTCTTGGCCATTCATTTAGAGGCATTCGGTTAACATTGCTGAAACTCTCGTTGATTTTTGGCTTAATGTATGGCCGAATCAGAATCTCACTAAACTACTCACAAAGAAACTTGTTTCAACTACTTAATCAGCCCGGGACCAGACATTCAAGGCTCCAGAACAGTGGATACATATACTGCGAAGCTATTGGACTGGGCACTGACCGAGGTGCTTTTATTGCTTTTTCCCCTACTGTGAGAACCCCTACTGGGTGGGCTCGAAACTTCTTCAATAAGGCTCCAGAACAGAACATTCGAGGTTGAAGTGGATGAACAGTCTATGTTTAGTAGTTTGCAACAATTCTGTAAAGCTCATTATGAGAGGATTGTGGCGTTATCGTAGGAGGATTGATATCCAAGTTCCTGAGAAGCAAACTGACAGCAGGCGGTTTCCATTTTTGCAGCTCGTAGAAGCTCTCTATTGCCTAGGACAATCCATATTTATCTCGGGGTTGTGGTCTTGCCCTTCCTAGATTGCCACGAGCGAGTTGAGCAGACGTCCTCGAAACCTTAGCCTCTGCATCCGAAGGAAAGAAAGTCTCGCGCATGTTATGCATGTCTTCTAGGGTGTATCGTCCTTCCACGTCGACCTTCTGCTGGTAAATGTCCTCAAACGAGTGGAGACGTTGACATACATCCTTGCAGACATGATGATCGAGTCAAAACCTGAATATCCAGCTGCAATTGCAACACTTGGCAAAGACGGCATTACAGTATTACCCGGACCAAGCTATTGGACAGCAAAGATCACCGGTATGTTTTTGATTATGTTGGGAATGTTTGATGCAGTGGGTTGGTTTGGGCATCAAACCCGCTAATGGACCCGAAGCAAACACACTTCACCAGTAAAATACTAGACAGCGCCTAGGCAACAGTCGTGTGCTCAAGGGATCAAGTGGAGCGGAGGCAGAGCTGTTTGCTCGGAGAGTCAATAGCAGATGGCCATGACCACATCCATGACTTCGCTGTCGACAGTGAAAATCATGTAGGTTTTGGCGTTGGTCGTTGCAACCGAAGTCGACCATCTTGAGGGGTAGGCGAGGGAGGCATGGGATTCGGGAACCCGGATCGCGCAATAGGTGCAAAGCTTTTGCTTTGGGTTCGATGTAGATTTGACGTGTTCCCCACAGCAACGACAGACATCACATAGGCTTCTCTGCCATTGTTTAAAGGCTTCATTCACGCTTGACAAAATTTGACTCTCGTTGGGTTTGAAGGGCCGAGCGGCGTCAGTAAAATCAAAAGATCATCATGTACAACACATGTAGTGAAGATTGAGACTGCATATCTAACCAAATCTGACCGAAGCTGCTGGAAAGTTCTCAAAGCAACCGGGCGTAACCTCACTTCAGTGCTAAAGATAATCAGACTAATTTTGAAAAAACAGGATTTCGATGAACTTCAACGACGACACAGAGGCGAGAGAACGAGGGAAAGAGGAGATGATTCACTTGGAGTAGTTCTGAAAGCTTTTTGTGCGCATCAAGGCCCATGTACGCAATGCCCATATCATCTTTCCAACATAACTTCCGCCGTCCATTCTACAGGGGCATTATGCCCAACACACAGGGGTATACCTAAGAGATCCCTGTATTTAGCATAGTCTCAAGATAGGACTTGAGTGGTAACTCAGTTTCACTGGTTGTAATCCGGATACTCGATAGATCTTCCACATGCCCGTTGATTCCGGGAGGGTATGACCCAGAAATCATGGGTACAGAAAGGACACTTTAGCTGTGAATAAACGACAAGGGTTCAAAATTAATTGTACAACAGTGCAATCAAACGGGAAGAAATTACATTCTGATCTTGTACAAGAAAAGATCGAATTTTTGACTGGCCTCCAAGCAAGATGTACTCGTTGCTCAAACAAATGCTGGCCTCCGCAAAATGTTGACTACTCCACCGACAGAGGCATAAATAGAACAATAGGACGTAAAAGATGGCTTATGGGACGTTTGAAAGTAAAAAGACCGAGATCAAAACAAGAAGTCTTCTCATAGAGCCGGCAGCAACTGATAGCAATTTTCGCAGTGTGTGTGAGTCCTTGAGAATCTGGACATGCCCGTATTCCTATGTATGGCAGCTCCGTTGGCTTGCTGGGCTTTGGACGAGCTCCAGGCCAGCCACCTTGCTTTTCGTTTTTGGTAAGCCGTCATTTGTGGCCACCATAGTCTAGATCACTTCCGCACGCTTTGTTTGCAACGTCATCTTCAAAATCCAAGCATCCACGAAATCTGACGTCCGTAGCTCATAAGCCTCGAAATAGTGGTGAAAGTACCAGTGGTTCTTCACATACCCTCATGATCATCCCCGCTATCTCAAAAGCACATCCATTATCTTTGAGAGACCGCTGTCCAGCTGCCTTCGCGGTCTACCCGCCTACACTGGATCTATGTGATTTGTATCAAGTGTCTCCCCAAGGGACATGAGTTCTTGTCCTTGAAAATAACAGATGGGACATTTTACCAATTTGAATTGCCTTCCAGCGGAGCAGAGCGTACATGAGTCCTTCGTTGAGATTATCAACATCAATTGTCAGACTAGCAGAGCACTAATCGAGATTCGGCGACTATTGGCAATATCCGCGGAGCATTTGACTCTTTGTCGGCAACATTGATCTTTAGCTAAGCATCAAGTTTGACCCGCGCGTCTATATTTAATGTATTTTTGACGTGAATAAGAAACCTTTCGGATTCAAGTGATACGCGAAGCAGGATGATGATTGGAATATTTATTGATTAAGCAGGTGCCGCAGGTGAACTTGAGGTCGGGTCTCGAGGCTCGAGGTGTGATATCAGGGACAAAAGACACGATGAGCTATTATCTATCCCCTTACGTCACGAAGTTAGTACCCAAGTGGCTCTCTGATGGGAAGTATGGCTGCAGATAGTCATCTTTCTTCCCTTCTAACTTTTCTTCTTCGCGGTTTGCCGCCTGGAGGCGCACCTTGTTGACTGCCAATCATAAATCTTAGCAGATCGGCTTGTAGGCTGAGATTAGTGATCGATCATTCCGGCCTAAGTTCATGTCTCACAGTATGTTCAATTTTGCGCTGATTTGGAGCATGTGACATGCGAGCTTCATTCTCAAAGTAAATGATCAGTTCACGCTGAGGTCGAAGAGCCGAAAGCTCGGGGCTTGTGTGCCCACTCACGGACCAGACTCATCTGTGCCAGCGTCAGGCATGCAAAACACAGTGATTGCCTCAGCATTGAAATTGCGCCAGGATGGAAGCCCTCAGAAAACACTGAATCTTTTCCAGTCGAGTCGTCCAAATCGCTAGACTCAGTGTTTGGCTAGCCACGTCTTCGTCCCTCTAATCACCTCTCGCGCTGCCAGAAATGCTTGTGTCAATCAATCGTTCGCGTGCCTCCTTTCGCGTACCTCCTTCAGGGGCATAGTGTTCTTACGCGCCATATATGCGGTATATCATTTTATCTTAGCTTCTATGTCTGCATTTGTGCATCTGCTGCTGTAATTCGCATTTCCGCAGAAAAAGGGCAGCGGACCAAACTTAATTGTAGAAATATCCCAAGGAAACTGGTCCTCTTCTGCACGCCTTTTGCTCTCGTTAATGGAATGAGTTATATCGGCCTGTCACAGCTTTCAACACGGTTTTATTGGGCAGCATGGGCACTGGCTTGCGCGATTTGTCATTAAAGCCCCCTAGGAGAGAAATTCTCTGGAGTTCAGCCTCGGGCATTTGACGCGGCAGACTTCGCCCTAAGTCATGACAGAGGCCCATGAGAATCTCTCCTTTCTCAGCCCGATGTTCAATCAGTCTTTATTTATAATTTGTCGGTTGACAATTCTATTGTATATTCAATCTTTGAATCTTTGCCAAACGGCGGCCCGGAGTCAAACTGAACGTGTCTCTCGAAGAGAAATACCAGAAAGGGTCTGAATTGGATAAAGCAGATAGACAGACCTCGATAATACTGTGACCTTGGACTTTCACCTGAACGGACGCACAGCCACATGCCCATGCAGCCTGATATTCTGGATCCCCGCGAAAGCATTCTGCCACAAGGTCATTATTCAAGTCGATAGCGTTCCAGCAGTTCTGACTTCAAACCACCCCTTTTCCCCTTATCTTTCTGCCTCATTCTCAGCTGTTTGCGTAAGTCTTCTCGCAATACTACCTCATAGAAACTTTTGTCTCGGAATAATGCTCAGAACGGTGGTAAAGAAAAGGAGGGACCCTGTTGGCTGGTGTTTCTAAGCACGGAGAGTCTGGCGTCATTTCAAACGAGACAGGGTTGAAGACAAAAGGCCTCCACATCACTGTGGGCGGGGAAGTCTACCTGTGCAATGATTTTGTGGAGCCTTTGGATCAGATCAGCATATGGACAATTACTGTAGGAATCATCCAGTCCTCCGGCGCGCGTTTGAGGACTCATGTAGTGGCTTCGAACAATGTAGGGAAATTGTCTTCGAGCATTCCAGGAGTATGGAAACAAGCGGCTGCCGATGCGATGGAGAAGGGCCGGTCTACTATGAAGTTCAGGCACAGATGGAAAGTAGTAAGATAACGGTGTCTCTCTGGGAAGGAGTTTCTGGCGAAGTAGGATAAAATATCTGCACTCGGAGAAAAAAAATATCCGGTTAAAGTCAAGAAAAGCCGAATAAAGCAACAAACGATGAGTTCTGCGGCTTATCGTTGATTCCTATGGGCACGCATGATCGATTTGGCATCTAGGAGATTGCAAGTGTGTATCCAAGGATCACTATGACTGGCTGTTACATGAATGGCACAGTTCACGCCAACTGCAGTTGGGGTAATGGGCGGCATTCGTCTGATACGAAAATGGTCGGGACCCGGTGGATGGTGAGGTCGTCGTTCTGGATACTTGACTCAAGACAACGTTCACGGACGCCGCCAGGAGGAAAGGTTCGGCGACGGGAAGACAGCCGTCCCATTCCCTTCGATGTCCCGTAATCGTTCATGCAAGGCCACTGATGCAGAATCATATGTTGATCGAAGGAGAGCTGACGTGTGTCCGTGTCGAGCCACTCTTTGACCGTCGTATGGTGACATCTGCGAAAATACCGAAGCCTTCCGAAGTGGTACCACCATGTTCCTCTTGGTTGAGCTAATCTCTATTTGCTGATGACAGGCAAAGCTGGCAAAGCTGGACCCATATGATGCTGCTATGCGTCTAACCCAGCTATTCTCTCACATGGAAACCTAAATATTATCGGCCAGCTCATGTCATCTTCGCCTACCGGCACCCACCAAGCTCACGAAAGGAAGTCTTCTGCTTCAGAGACATAGGGCGACACCAATAACATCAGGTCTTGATATCTCAAGCAGGTCATTCATTTTGTCCTTGTTTTCCACGAGTGCTCGGTTCCGCTAAGTCAACAGACGTGATCATTATTCCCAACGTCTCAGACTTTCAGGAAAGTACCAATGCTACTTGTGGTATCGTCAAGTCCTTCGACACAGGTATTCTCAATATTCAGGAGACTTTCAAACGACACCACGATATCAGTGATTCTTGACCCTTGTCGTTACATCAACTCTCTACAGTGTCCTTACGGCAAAAGTCGCGACCACTGCGAAAGTAATAGAGGCGGAGAGAGATTATTGAGCTCCAAGAAACAGGGCTTGGGTGCTCTGCGATGTCACAAGTTCCACTGCGCAGGTAAGTGCAGATGGCCCGATTCTCCAGAATCAATAGACTCTCAGTAAGACTGCTCCTTTTCCGAAGCATCAATCATCAGAGCAGTTATCGTACGACCATAAACTGAGCGTGGTCCTATCACAGAGTTCCACATCGTTCCGTACCGTTCGCTACAGCAACACCCTCAATCGAAACCGGCAGCATAAACAAGCTACGGCTCAAGATGTCGTATTGGCACTTTTTCTTAGTTCACTTGCTTTTCCTGGTTTTCGGAGGCAAGCTTGGTTGCCGCGGCACCTTCAAATTCGGCCCAATCGTGGCCAGCTGGGCTGTTTGAATGCCTCAAGCATTTGAAGCTAGAGCTGCATGGACAGCCAGCGTCTTGGATTGAGTAACAAAACAAGAAAAGATGACATTATTCCATTCTAACCCGGCAACCCTCGAACTTGACATCATGAACTCCCGTCCATTAGTTATGATCTTTGCTAGACGAGCTCTCGGTTATCAACTGCGATAACTTAGAGCCATGAGACTTGGGTGAAGAACAAGCAGTTGAAAGGATCCCAGTTACGAGAATAGCTGTATTAGTGGATATGCTTATTTTAGAGCTTTTTAATGGTGTCAATTGCACAGAGCGACGACCCCATGCACGAGTAGTTCTTCGTCATGACGAAGAGCGATATCATTATGTGATTTTGGAAGAAGCGTGTATGAAACGCTGTATCTACGTATAACATACAAGAATTGTTCTTCGTTGCATAATCTTGTCTAACATCAAGCCTCTCGGCTTCGCATATATAATTCTCTACCTAGTATCGAGTCTATTCCCAAAGGCAATGTTCAAGGGCATCGCCGGGTCCAGTAGCCCTCCTTCGACGAGAGCGGGACTGGTGGCTCATGTCATCGGTGTGTTAAACTTCGCTAGCTGTTTGGAACGTACGGGTGGTGTAAATAAGAAGAGCAGCCAGCAAGTGCCTCCTCTTTTGAAGCAATTGCGGACTTTTAAATTATTGGCATATCATCACTTCTGATGCACTGGGAGGTGAGGCTGCCTGCAGTCTGCAAGGTTACCGGACAGGAAGGAGAGCCTTTGAAGAATAGTGATGATACAAGCACGTATAGTGAAATGGTCGTAGGCCAGGCGGCCGAGAGCTATGCGATACAGCAGCGCATACGCGCCCGAGGGCGCGTATAGCTACCGTAACTACGTAACTCTACGGTTTTAAGGCTTACGAACTTAAAAGAAAAAAGGAAAGACTCCTCGCGTTCTTTATAGATCTTAATTTAAAAGAACGGGATAAAAAGCTCGAAAATCCGCTAAAAAAATAAGTGAATTATCCCTCTAATCTATCTAAAGATCATAATAATATCTGAGCTAACTTCTCGCCCCTTAAGGGGGCTAGTAATCTGGCCTCTAAACGCCGAAAATGCCGAAAAATCCAGTGGGCCCACTAAACCCCGTTCTAATAGTTTAGTCAGTGTCATCATTTTGAAATTTTCAACGAGGACGGTGCTTGCGCAAGTTCCAACGGCTGATTATTTACAACCGATTCGATCAATATCACTGCGTCGAGCATCGTGCCGGCTTCGGATATACCAATGTGGAAAAGACGCGACAAACGTTTTATCTCTCCCAAGTGCGTGAAAGATTTATTAAAGAATCCAAGGTCACTGGATGGAAAGGAGACACGGCCATGTATTCAAAGTTCGTAATCGTACAAACGGCTTGATCTACCCAACTCGAGTGCGGTGGAGTCTCAGACGCTGTCGCGATGCAGGTGATTGCAAACTCATTGCATCGGCATTGCTCCGTTCTCTGGTTGTTTTATCATTCCGCAAGGATGGAATAACCTCCGGTAGTCACCCGAGTAAACAGGTATGCTTCAAGTCTAACCTTTTTGGAACGCGCATCAAGCTGGGGAAACTGACCACCCGACCTCAGAATTAGTAATATCCAATTCAGGCATGTTGCTGTTCACGACATATTACGTAAATTACCAGTCGATGCATCAGCATCTGTCTAAACGGCGATGCTTAATGTAAAAAAAGGCGGTATTATCACCGAAGAAAAGCTTCAAGAATACATCATTCGTCACATTCATTTGCATATCAACTCTACTTTTGTTTCTGTTTCCCAGCTTGATGAACTCCTCTATCCGGGACTGTTCTCAATAGCTCTGACCTCATGTTGACTGGCAGGGGTAAAGTCTTCTGCGATATGTCTTTGTTGAATGGATTGGGATGAATTAGGGTGTTTCCAGAGGCTTCACAAGAGCGAAGCCATCTTTCGGCGCAATCTCACATCGGGACATTCTATGGGGCTGATGAGGAAATCCTCTTTTTTCAAGAGTCGCCCTCATTCAGCATCAAACTTGCTGAAGGACTTGGTGCTCTCGTGGAAGATATTGTTGTTAATCCTATCTCTTCCGGATCTTGCATGCACAACTTTTGTTGATTCTCGTCTGTGTCATGTGCGCCGCCGTTTCTCATCTTCATTGTATCAGCTCTCTGATTATTCCGAAACATTGATGAGAGGCGAGTCTGCTACGACGTTGAGCTTGGCAAACAGAAGACACATTTGAGATGGTCGATGGAGCGTATTCAATCCTCCTGGAAGGGCTCCCTGGCCACAATCAACCCACCTTTTGAGCTCGAAAGCAGCGCGAATCGCCCACGAAAACCATCATCCGCTAGATTACAGCAACATCCCGATCCCCATTGCGTCTCCACCGGCTAAGGCGATCCTAATGGATTCTGGAAAGCAGGACTTCATTCAGGTTCATTGGATCAAGCGGAGGACTGGCTATCTTTCACATCTCGATGGGCCATTACCAGCATTGACGGATGTTTCACGACACAATTCCTGTCATACTCAATGATTCAAAGCAGACATTGAAGAAACCGGTATATCAGATTGTCATATTATTCGGAATCGGGCCGGATGCCAGTTCACTGCCCTTTTTGGGTGTTGGTCCGCTTTGCGTCGGAACTTGCTGCCTTTGATAACAGCTTTCGATGGTGTGACTCGCACATTGGAGCAGTAATCAGACGGAGATCGAAGAAGGTGATCATGAGGAAAAGGCATACACAGAGATAAGTGGAGTTGGGTGGGTGTGAAGATGATGAAAGTGTGCTCTTTCTCTCGGGATTGCGGGATTTCTTTTGGCGTGCAAGAGTGGTTTCTAAGTACCGTGACGGAAGGTTGATGGTTTGCCGGGGAACGCTCAGTACCATGTTTTTAGTGTGGATGCGATTGAAATCGAGAAAAGACCCCTTATCAATATGATCCTGTCAATATTCCGATGAACTCCGTTTTCAAGACCCCGGTTGACTTACCTAATCCTCTGGCCATCGCACCAGACAGAGCGTCTTCAAAGTCCCAGGCGAGATTTCAATCAATGACTTTGGAAGTTCCGGTCATTTTTGCAATCACGGCCATTTTTGAGCAATGAAAGTTCTCTTCAGGGCCTGGTTCCCGACAATCTCGTACCTACTTCTTCCCAATGCGATCGGATGCAGATTTAGTCTTCCGAACAGTTTACAAGAAACCTCGGATCAAACCTTCAAGTCGGCTCATGATAAATTCCAAATTTCCGACTTTTATGAAAAAGTCCTTCTGAGTGCCGGCTTTCTGCTCAACGGAGTCACTTAACAAGTCGATATCCAGAATCTGCACGACGCGTTGTCCAGTCATCATGGTCCCTGGACCGCTTGACGCGCGAGCACTATGTATAATTGGTTAATGTTGGGTTTAATTGAATCAAACCGGATGCTAGGTCTTGGTTCCTGTACAGAGAAGTTCGGGACGGCATCCCGCGAAGGTGAAGAACGCCAAACACAAGCCAAAGAGTCAAAACTGAAAGTTAGGCCCTCTCGTTACCACATTTTATGGGTTCGCTGTTTCGGCTGCTGTGATTATTCTGCGCTGAGCCACATCACCCGGGACCTTCAGCACTCGGTGGTACGAGCACCGGGGTCTGGGTGGTCTTCCCAGCGGGGCCGGTTAAATTAGCACCCGGATGTGAATACTGCACTGTTGATCGCACTGCTTGCAATGTATACTACTTATTTTACTTCATACTGAGGTCTTGTGGAAAGTCTATTCCATTTGTCACAACTTGAAAACTTCTTCCTCTCGCCGGCGAGCTGCTGAAGTTGCCAGTCCTGTCAAACCCTTCACAAAACTAGCTGCACGTTGCGTGGGCGCTTCAGTTTATGCGATGTGGAAACTGAGGTATTCAGTCACCCGGAAATCGGGTTTCATCAGTGTCATAATGATCGGACAAGTCTCGCTCGCGTGCACATGAGCCATGAGTCTGCAAATCGAAAACGATAGTGAAGGAGTCATTGTATTCAGTTGCTTTAGGGGCGGGGGTCCAGGTGTTGCCTTCACGAGGCTACCCAAGGGAGGTTCAAATTTCTCAACATATGGTAGCCAGCGTTTCCGATTCGATAAAGATGATGATCTCGAATTGCCAGCGAGGTTTCTTCTAACTCAGACGAGATCTTGGCCCTGGAGCTGCATCTCAATTTCACATTGTCACAAGATGAAGTTTGGGACATGATTGATTTCAGTGTCATCTCACCTGTGTTAGTGGACAATAACAGGGCGGTTCAGCGTCATGGGCAGCCATCAGACAATCCCCGAGGCCCTTCTCCCATGGTTTGTGGGTGCAGTTACACGACGAAACGGCACCAACTAGGTATTCACCGTGGAATATATTGGGTCTCTTTATAATCGATGTGCAATGCTCGTTCGGTGTTTTGTTTTTCAAGTTTGTCAGCGCGCCGAGTTCCTCGCGCAACTACGATCGAGGAGCCGGATCCATTGTTGTCAGTTATAGCACTCTCAAGGCCTTCGGCTAATTTTCGAGCTCTCCGTCGAGTTTCTGGACTATCCACGCTTCTTCGATTGTTTGGATTGTTGATTCTACGCGTACTCAACTGATAACTATGCATGGTCGGCTCAGATTAGAAATAAGAAGCACAGGCTTCACGGCCTGCTCCAAGACATATCGAATGGACCCTTTTCTTTGTTCCTTGCCAGTGAAGGGTCTAGACCGTATCACCATGACCGCCTGAGCACCAAAGTTGTTTACTCTGGCTCGCTGTGATCTGTAAACTTTGGAACTCGGCCACGACGTCGTTGTCGCCGCCTCCCCCTCCTTCTGTGAATTACCACTGGCGTGGTCCATTTCGTGATTTTCGATAATCGTATGTTATCGTCATTTAAACGAGGCGCTCAGAGCCGTAGCACGTATCTCAGTCCACTGTGTGTTGTCTGTTTGAGCCCAGACATTGGCCCTGGGGAGATTTAGGTGTTGGTTGGTTCCTTGGACGACTTTCGAACAGTTCCTTCGTCGGAGAGACACGATGTGCCGGCACTGTTGGTCGGAAATAAATGTTTTTATACTGGTGCTGCCAGAGAATCTTTCTCCTTCCATAAGATGATTTTGGAACTGGGACAGTCGGCCGCCAAAGTTGAGGGTCTCTGCACAACATTTTGTGAAGAATTCTTTTGTGAATACTTGTATGACCAGGGATACATGAGAGGTCCCCCTTACTCCAACCACCCCCTACATGTGGGAGATGCCTGTCCCCTGGCGATTCGCGCTCTCTTCATATACCCCCACAGGTGGCCATAGAGGTTTCTCTGTGAGCCGTCCTGGCCCTCGAATATCTCCCCGTGAGAGTCATACGGCAGTCAACAAGGTGCGCCTCCAGGCGGCAAACTGCGAAGAAAAAGTTAGAAGGGAAGAAAGGGTCGCTGCACAATGGTGACGGCCCTGGGGCGAGACGTTGTTACAAGCCTGAGGCGCCGAGTTCAAATTTAACAATATTTGTGACGTGTTGGATAAGAGTACTGGCGCCTTCCACCGGTAACGCGGAATGAACTTGCAACGGAGAGATGACGAGTCTTGGCTTCTGGTGCGCATGGAGTGTAACATGTGAATCAACGTTCTCATCCGATCAGTCATGCGATGTGTTGCTGGCGGAAAATCTTGCCAGAACTTCAAAACCCAGAGTCGATCTTTCTGCATCTCAGACGAAAGGGTAGCTTCACTTTGGAAAGATGCTCCCAGAGTTATTGAGCATGTACTGGTCGACACTGGCTTTGGGCGTTGTCGGAAATACCGTGTGCCAGGTCAATATTTGCCGCGAGACTGCTTTTAAACTCGACGTGCACATAACTGTTGGAGAATGTCGAGCAACCTCGGGCCCAAAAGTCAACTCAAGATCCTGCGGCACGGTGACGTATTATACAGGCCCCCAGATTTGGAAGGCGTTCATTACCATGACACGTTCATGACCACCTGCGGCACTGTCCTCGTTGGTAGTCACCCGCCGAATAGCAACTGCTGGAGACAGGAAGCATATTCTCGCGGAGGCATTTGCGGCAAACATCGAGCATACCAGCTGGCTCATTACGGACCGGTATCCGGTAGTGCCGCCGCCAAAACTTCACTGCATCGCGAGAAGCTGGCGCATAGAGCCCGCCGTCTTGCTACCGTCTCAACTCCATGGTATTAACGCCAAATCCCATACTTCGACGGGTGGAAGCCTGAGATGGATCTGGTTAGCATCGACCATGCTGTCGCGTCCCAGCCCGCCATACTTCCGGTGATGATGATGGCTGCGTTCAGTTTGGTCCCGCTGACGCCAGGTGGTGGTGAGCTTGGTGAGCAGTTCGTCAAACTGCTCGATGCAGCACGGCGAGACCCATACTGTCAACCCAACCGCCAATGAGCGAGCGTGTAAGCTGATGAGACGGACGTGGACGGGAGGGTGAAGGGCGAGTATCGTCTCAACGGCCTGGACGTCAACCAGATCCTTGGCTGGTTCGACCCGACGTTGACAATCACACGCTGTCAGACGCCATGGGCCGCTGGGATCGTTGAATTATCGCTGAGTAGCCGCTGTTCATTTTAAGAACACAGGTGTCCAACGATTGACGTGGTCGCGGACGTCGGCAACCGTGATCTCCGGCTCGGGGGACCACTGGGTAGGCCTTCCACGAGTTCAGAACTGTGGCCGACGAGCGTGTCAATCTACCCTGATATTTACCCTCTGACGGATCAACCAAAGCAGGAATATCTCCTATTTGACTGTCGCTCCGGATGCTGAGACTCGGAATGCGGTGGCAGAGACTCAACGCATGAGCGCGGTCGCTGTCGTCGTCCAGTGAGGACACGGGTGTAGCTTGGCCAGATCATCGATCGGGTATGAACGCCAGCAGCCTGCCGTCCATCTCGAAGATTGCAACAGTCCTTATCGGAGTTTGCGCGTAGGCCATCTGACGGTGTTGCGACACGCGGGCGAGACCATCGGCTGATTCGGGGTGAGGACGCGGACACTGGATCAGGTTTGACCATCGGGAGCTATGGTTGGGACGACGGCGGATCGTTCAACGTGCTTCCATACGCACAAATATCACAGTCCCACGCCAGTAGAGTTCATGCATGTAGCACGGGGTCGATTATCACGGATATTCATGATTCTACTTAGCTGTCCTGTGACCAGAGGTGATGCGTTTTCAGTGTGGACCATGATGTGTAGAAAGATTAATAACACCGTAAAACCGTGATGAAGATCCAGGTACGAGGCCTCTCTGCTCGGGGAAACCCTGTGTCACGAGAACAATTTCATTCATTGTCAACTCGATAAGCGTCCGCCTCTTCAGCGGGTATGAGATCCATTGGGGCGGATGGGCTGGATGCAAAGACCAGCATGCGGAAACGGGTCCGCCACGATGATTCTGAGCGTGTTTATCGGTCAGTTCTGAATTGTTTGTTTGTGACTGAAAGAGGTATCGTTGCTGCTTTGCTGCTTGGAGACCCGTTGACTGTGGCCGCTCTCCGATCCGCGTCTCAGAGGGCTAAATCTAAAAAAGGTATGGTTAGCGGCAGGCTGCCAAATGTAGCCAGAAGGTTTTCGCGGTTCCCACGGGTGGCAATGCCGCAAGGAAGGTCTTAAATTAGCTTTTGGCAGCGGGAGATGCCACTCCACCGTATGCAGGTAACGAACGATGAGACTCCCCATCGTTGGACTTCCGCATCCATAGTGTTCACCTCGCCGTCTTTGACTGTGCCCAAGTCAACGTGTGAGATCCCTTAGGAACCGGTATACGGACGAGGACAAATGTGGCTCATGGTTCGTACCATCACGTCGAACCTCAGTCCAGACTTGTTGGCCAGGGAATCCGACAAGCTCGGTTCGAACCTTCAGGCTCAGCTTTTCTGGACACTTCTCACTCAAACTTCTCTTGATACCACCCATTGGTATGATCAACACAAAGTAATTACCTAAGTAAGGCTCGCAGTGCGTAGGCGCTGCGCCCTAATCAACATTTTGAACTCACGTCTGCATAAGTTCTCGGTCATGTCATCAAGAACTCGAGAACAGTGTATGGAAGCTTGAGATTTCAGACACAGGATGGAAAGGTTCGACATCCGTGAATAACTCAAATCAGGGTGATAGATAGAGCTTCTGTGGATTTGCTCGGTCTGGCGGTAACAACTCGAAGTTTTCAGCAAACAATGAACCCCGAACTTTAGCTTCATTGCGAACAATACGATTCTCTCTCTTAAAGTCTGCCACCTAGAGGGTAAGCTTCAAGATTGTTTGCTGCAGAGTTGATTAAGCAGTAATGAGGACTTCCTGGTTTAGCCAATGGGCAGAGTTGAATACCCGGAGTGAATACGACAACAACCCCTCTTTGAGACTCATCTCCTACAAACTGTGGAAGGGAACGCATGCTCAGCAGCAATTTTGCACGAAGATGCTGTCAAAGCCCGCTTGACAGCATGCCTGATTAACCCACAATCAACAGTTCGTCGCTGAAAGGAGTCCTCAAGTTAGCCAAGGTTGTGAAAGGGACATTCAGGGAAGAACGTAGTAAAGTTGCTACACTACCCTCGGCTTTTGGCATTTGAGGTGTTCGTCATGGTTACTCGAGTCATCAAATCATGACGGACATTTTTGCTCAGTGAAGTGGTCGATATCAATGTCGTGCAGTGCCTTTTCCGTTACTTCTCTCCTTCTATCTTACACGGAAGATTGCCGTAATTCAACACACATTCTGATTATTTCCAACGCCAAACCTCGTGATGGCTCGATTCGGTGGCGGCTTGCTCGACGCTTGAAGAAGAAGCTCGAGCCAAAAGCAACCACCGAAAACGATTACTCCAGGGCCGAGAAGGCATTAATCAAATATTAGGGCTCGAAGGAACGATTTCTATGCTGCTGCAATGAGGACCAGCTAGCACATGGCGGAATGGCTTCCATTCGCGTGGTCAAGGTCTGAGGTTTGGCCTGCGGGCCGCATCTTCTAGCCCGGTCAGACCGAGGCCAGCCGGGCGGAGTCTCGGCAGGGGAGGTCAGTCAAGTATTCGAGAGAGAGTCCCATCATTCAAGCAGGAGCATATGGTACCGTTAACTCAGCGTGTCCGGTATGGAGTTGGAGCTGCTGCGAGGCATGAAAATTGCGATGGTGGAGTGCCCGGTGTCCCGCGGGCCGTCGCGGTTCCGGTCAGCGGCAAGTGTTCAGTGGAGCTGGGGGGGGGCTTCAGTGGTAGGCTTCAGTGGGGTGGTGCTCAGTGAAGTGACTGGCCAGCCTTAGGATACCGCTGGTATCGTAAGGGCAGGCCAATCAGAGAGACGATTCACCATTACCTAGGATACCGTCGGTATCATAACCATCCTTCTCAGCGCCCTGGTCAGAGTGCTAAGGGCTGTTGCCGACCCGCACGCTGCAGTCGGGTGCAGGCGAGAAAGCCGCAGTGATGCGCCCAACACAAGACATTTGTGATGCCAAGGAAGCAAGATGGACATTATCTGGCGGTCGGACAGCAGGACGGACAAGGCATTGCAGCATCACGGAATGGCCAAAGTCAGTCAACCCATTGAGAACCTGAGACTTTATTTTTGAAGGAGTCCTGATCGCAAAGTACAGCACTCCTTAAGATAGCCAAGACTTCCAATCGTCTGGCGCAAGTAATCGCCGGCCGGGTAATAATTTTTGGACTCTCTGCGTCGAGATGCGAAGAAACGGTCTCGATTTGGCATCTGAATCCGCCGTAGGCCCTCCCGAACCGCAACGGTAGCATCGCTTTTTGTTCTTCGATGTCGCTTCATCGTAGACCCCCTCCGACCATAAATTGCAGCGTCGCTTTTTGATCCTTCGATGTCGGCTCGTTCTGGTGGACCAAAAAAGAATCGTGCCAATCCATAGACTCAGTCTCGCCTCCCACGGTGTCGTTTTGATTCCCCAAAAATGCCCAAAAAATGCCCAAAAGTTCCAGTATCTCAGAGCAACGTCTTATCGCTGCCGGCATCCACGACAGCCCTCAATCAAAGTCCCACCCAGCTTGCGCAGCCACTAATCCTCCTTTGTCTCTGGAAGCTGGAGTCCAAACGACCCCGTCAAAGATCCATCCAAGTAGACGCGCAGCTTGAAGTCGTCAATGCCGCCAATGACGGTCGTGACGCCGCCGCCAAGGGGGCAGGCGATGGGCAGGCAGTAGGGCGGAGCAATCTTGGGCCGCCGTCTCGCGCCGGTGGCTCTTTTTGCCTCGGAGACGGACAGAGCGTGCGCAGACTGCCGGTGCAGGATGATCCATTTCCCAACCTCCGCATGGCCTGCGCGGTCGAGCAGCTCCGCGACGGTGCCCACGGCGAAGGGGCCGGCGTAGGTTTCGAAGATGCGAATCATGGCGCGGACGTCGTTTGTGCTCCAGCGCCGATCCTGCGAGAAGAACGAGTCAGAACGGTCTTTTTGAAGATGGGAAAGTGCGCGCGGGCGGGCCTGCCTGGCCACTGGAGTGTCGGAGGGATTCAAGGTGGAATCTTGGCTGGCGTTCACGGAGATATTTGGATCCTCCTGGCTGGATAGACCATATGTGCAGTTGGAGAAGATGGGTCGGGAGCTTACCGCTGGAACCGCAGGGGGAGGGCAATTGGAGTGTCCAGAGGACGACATCTCCACTTCAGTGCTTGACGTTGGAGTGGTGTTGTTTTGACTGGGAATTGGGCAAAGTCGAGCGACAAGTTGTTGACGGAGCCCGAAATGGTGCGCTGGGATGAGGAAGCACAGATAGAAGCTTGGCAGAAGGGGTACTGGAAGGTCCGCCAAGCGATGGCGGTTACCTCCTGCAGTTGCAGCTGCCTTGAGAAACGAGACGTGGCGGCGGTGGGTTGGCGACTGGAATGGAGGAAGGATCACGGTTCAAAATTGGAATACTTGATGGGAGAAGGGAATCAGAAAGAGTACAGACGAGGCAAGCGCCTTATGAGATGGATTGGTTTGCAATTTTGATGCGAAGGAGGTGGTGGTGGTGGTGGTGATGGTGGTAGTGATGGTGGCGGTGTTGTTTTCACGTCTGTCGATGCGGCGAGTACGTACCTGGGTCGGTGCTACGCGATCCAAACCGACCCGATGCCCGCTGAGGATAACCTATCGTGGAGAAGATATCGCGGTGTGTCTATCAGGTGTGCTTTTGTTTTTGTTTTTTTGGTAGCAGCCAATCTTACCCTGCCACGTTCCTCTCTTCGCGACCGTCAAGTTTACTAGGTATACTCGCACCAACGACCAGCCAGTCCTTTCTCTACAGTCACAACTTCTTGTTGTTTGCGTAATCCCATATTTTCTCTCTTCTCGATCGCACCCTTGTGTTACTTCGCCAGCCAGTTTCCATACCTTGTCCGGCGGCAATTCAAGAACATGGCCGACGATACCAAACCTCACGACCGAGTAAGTCGCTCTCTTACCACCTTTTGCAATCTCAACTCATCTGAATACTAACACGTTGCTAGGCGCTCATCAATAAGTACCCATTCATACAAAAGGCAACCCACGACAACTTTGCCGCTTTCGTTGACCAAACGCCCGCCACCTCGAAAGAGGTGGCGGCATTTCATGTTCACGGCCACGCCACTGCTACAGGTGTCGTTAAGGCATACGCAGACTCTGGGGTTGAAGTAAAGACCGCCCATCTCCACTACCAGGCCAAGCTGGCGCTTCTTGAAGACCATTGGCATGGGAAATGGTACCCCGACGGGTACATCAACAACACCCGAGAACCACCGCGCGACATCGTCGGCCCAATGACTACCCTGACCGAGCTGTGGCTCGCAAATGAGCCAGGGCGCCCTCTGTGGGATCTTTAGGAGACTTCTGCAGAGCGCCCCGGCTACATTACGCAAGCTATGTTGGAGAGCAGTGCTGGCTTCACAGCCAAGAGCGCCCGGAGAGCTTTGGAGCTCTTCAGAGCCTATCATCAGATCAAAGGTCCGAAGAGAAAGCAGGCCAAAAGCCTCAAGGAAGCCACGCCCGACGCCTCCTCCATTGAGATCGTCAGGCGCGACAAGAATGCTTCCCAGATATCCGAGCCGACTCTTGACTCCAATGCAGACCCGAAAGACCCCCTGTTTGACGAATATCAGGCCCAGGCTGCCGATCTCAAGATGGCGATGGAACCGATGCAGACCATGAATGCAGATGTGTCAGGTTTATCCCTTGCCGAGGCCTCCATGCCCCTGCTCGACTCCATGATGACGGAAGACTTCGGTCAATCCACAGACATTTTTGACCCGTCCGCCATAATGCAGGACCCATACGACTCTGAGGAGTCATGCATCTCGGCAGACGGCATCATAAGGCACATCCTTGGTCGCCCCGGTATTGATGTGGAGCCCGTGACCGCCGCTGAACGCGGAATAGCGGAGGCCGCCAAGGCTAGCGAGGTCAAGAAGGAGGAGGCCAAAGCCAAACGTCGCCAAAACCTCGCTGAAAAGAAAGAAGCCGCCCTCGAAATGACGGAGGAGGAAAAGACTGACGCATATGCGGATGCGTTGGCGAAGGAGGCAGAGAAAATTGGCAGGAAGCTGGGTCTACCAGCGTCGAAAAGACGCAAGGTGGTACGTGATGCACGGGATGCAGTCTACCGCAATCTTTGATCGAGTTTCCCGTCGCTTGTTTCTTTCTGTCTTGTCTGGTTTGTGGGATTTGTTTTTGTTTTGTTTTGCTCTTCTTCCTTTTCTTCGAAAAAGAATTCTTCGACGCTGCAATCGTCCGGCCCCCATCTTGAACCGTTTGCCAGGCGCTGAGTGATGTAGTGACGTTGTCTGGATGCCTACTGATTTGGGGGGAAAAATTCCCATTAATGGTATTGAGATTGATCGAGCTGATTGTAAGCATGCTCGTACGATTTGAGGATTTGAATCGGCATTTGGCCGCTGTGAGAAAACGCTCGGGTCGGAGGGACATTGGGAACGGACCCACAGAGCACACTGCACTGCACACAGGGACATTGGATGATTAATTCTCTTTTATTGGCTGCAGCGACAAAACCGCTCCACCGCCACCGCCACCACCGCCACCGCCACCACCGCCACTACAGTGTACCTCTCAGCTTTAACCCTGCCGACAAACCTGCCGTCGATACAGTAACACAGCCAAAACCAGCCAAGCCAGCCATCAGTCCACCGCATGCCGTCCAGTCCATTCCATCCATTCTGGATCCCTGGACCCGCCGATTACTTTATTTCAACTTCACACATCGAGTCTCCCCGCCCAATTTACCTGCTTCGCCCACCGACTCCCTGCAACCACGTCAACCTCCATCGTCCGACGCACACGGAAGCGCAAAGGACAAGAATTTCGCATCGCCTGCGACCTGCGAGGCATTTCAATTGGTATTCGCAAGGCATTTCGGCCTGCTCGGACAGCCCCAAGCCATTTCGCATGCCATTCTTCGCTCAGTCTGTGAAGCGAAGCCCGCCAACAACGATGACGAGCGCCTCCCCGCCTGGTGCCATGCGACGCACCACGACCGGTCCTCCCACTTGGAGCAGCTGCCTATCCCACGGTGCCTCAGCCCACCTGCCCCTGCTCCGGTCCTCTCTTTCGCTTTCCTCCCCATGATCACCCACGGGCCATGCGGATCACATGACACCTCCGCCGACACCTACCTCCGCTTCATCTTCCTTCCTGCAACTGTCCTTGCCACCTTCCCAACCCATCGCCTCTCCTTCCCTCCATCCGCCTCTGCCTTCCCTCGCAGGACTTCCTCTGGTACATCCATGGACATGTCTCTCGTTGGCCGGTTCAGACTCCGTCCCACATATCCTGATGGCACTTGGTGTCGCCAGAATCGAACTTATGGGTCTCTGGAAGAACGGCGAGCATCTACTGGCTGGTGAGGGTACTCAGGATACATGTCTTCGACATGGGAGACGCGAGGCAGTGGCCAGCTGTTTCCCCTGGACACCTGCCTCCTTCACCTGGGATGGTCGGGCACGACGCGACAGCCGGCAGGGTCTGGACCAGCCGATCCTGTCTTCTTCATGAGGCGTCCCCGGTTGGCAAGTTGATGCCAATCGCAGTCACGAGCAGGATTCGCAGGATACATCATCACAAGATGCATTTTCAGCGAGGGAATCTTGTGTCTCTTCCTCGACCGTCCTTCATGTCGGTCGCACTCTCTCGATGTCGCCGGTGTCGGTCAGTCCAATGATCGCAGGCAGTATCCATTGTCTCAATGACGACCACCTGCATCTCGTCTCGGTCATCACGTCGTGTCATCCGGATTCACCATTGCGGGATTCACGCCTTGCGCCAATCGCTTGGAGCCACGGCCACTCGTATCCCAGGTGCCTGAGGTGGGCACTTGGGTGCCTGAGGGGCCTGAGGGGCCTGAGGGGCCCAAGATGCCTGAGATGCCTGAGATGCCTGAGGTCCATAGGCACACATCAGGCCGTTTTAGCCTGGGTGCCTTGGATGGTGCCGAATTTTTCCCTAGGTACGGACCAAGGTAAGAGGTGCTTTCCACCTCAGATTGGAAAGGGCAGCCATGCCATCCTCGTCTCGTGCCCGTCAGTGTCGTGCCCGACCCCCACCTTTCGTCCATCCGCATCGCACCAGACGGCACACCCACCAATTCCCTCTCTGACCTTTGCGAATTGGTCATGTCGAAGCCAATCCTTCGCCACTGGCTGCCTTCACTCTTTGCTGACGATTCAATCCCACATGGACGGCCGTCTGCTGCGCGAAGTGGCTCGACTTGATCCGAACCAAGGTACTCTCGGCTGCTGGCCCCGAGGGAGCCAGCAGAACGCGATCGATCCTGTCCCTTTCGACCACGATGGAGACGGCTTCCCAACGACATACCTGTACCAGCCAGTTCCATCGATTTCGTTTCATCTTCTATCCGCCGATTGAGACGGGGGAGGCAAGGCGAAGACCTGCACAACTGCACCACTGCATGCCTACCAAAGCCTGCCAGTTGTGGTAGAACCCCGCGATCGCGGTGGGTGTGGTGCATCCGTGACCTTTCCCTCTCCTCTTCTACACCAACTTCCAGACCACGAGACAGCAAGTTCCCATCTCCAACTTTGATAACACAGTAAAATTCCACCATAACGAAACGCGCAGCGCTAACCTTCGTCTTCCTGTGTTTCCTCGCAGCGCTTTTTTCTCTTTGCAGGCTTGAAAACAGAAATCGATGGCCACCGGGCGCGTCGTATCTGCGGAATCCCATACCTTCCACGAAGTCCTCTCCACGTATTCTCGCATGCAACCTCCGGCACGTCTTCCGCTCCTTCGTTTCTCCTTCATGTGGTGCTGGTATTAACTCACCCTCACATCTCAATTCCCGAACTGCTTCCCTCCTGTGAAGGGACATTTGGGAAAGGACCCACTAAAGCAGGGACAATTCGTTGTGCCGCGGCCAATCAGAGACCCGTACCATCCTGGGTAGATGGTATGCCCCGCCAGGCGCCAATCACACACAGCCTGTGAAAGTGCCAGCCCGTCTAGCCACCATCTTCCCCTTTGCCAAATCATTCGCACTTTCGCTGCCACCTGGCCCCTTTCTGCTCGACCGCGCCTCGCGAAATAGTTCTTGCGCTCTACAATCTGAAATCATCCGCTGCGTGATTGTGATGACTTTTGCTGCGCGCGCATGCGTCAAGCAAACATTACGATTTCCATCGCCTGTGTGGCCACGCTCTGTTATCGACACACACCTTGGCACGGGTAGTGATCACACCCAAAACTCCAACAACTCCCGCACTATCCGTGGAATCCCAGGAGCGGGTGTTGAAACCTGCGCCGGCGTGGTGTTTCAAGGCCCGATGAATGTTACTATGGGTGCTTCGGTGTGCATTCAAATATGCGTGCATCATTTGCACCCATGTGTCTGGGCGCAAAGCATGCACACGCTTCCCCATCTCCCTTGTGTTCGTGCATGGCGGATGAGGGGCGCTGGATCTGGACCCATGCGTATGGCAAGGGTTTCACAGCCTGATACGATTGACCCAAATGGAACTCCACCTTTTTCGTTGATATCTACCGCTTGAAGGTTGTGTGACGTCGTTCAACTGTAATGCGAACCTTTAAGACAGACATCAGCAGCAAGCCAGCTTGAGGCAAGTCCTGCGACGAATCAGAGATCCGTACCATCCTGAGAAGATGGTACCGACCCTCACGTGCCAATCACAGTTAAGCTGTGACTTTCAGCAGTTATATCCACCTGTCGCTGAGCTATTTAAGCATATCAAAACGGTTCCTTTTAGCTTTTAACACTTTATTCCAGTCAATCATCTGAGCTTTTCGAGAGAAGGTATAGGTCATATTTCGAGACATGAAGTTGTCACGATCATCCCCCGCTCGCCCCGAGATAAGCTACCTGTTAATAAATGCGGAAATTACGCAAGAGTTCTCCTTGCTGACAAGCTACTGCACTGTAATAATCCCGGTTACCTGGTGCCTCCCGCCCTGAATTTAACGGTTTCACGAAGTTATAGATAGATAGATGAACGAAGGTTAAGGCGAGGGTGGATCTAACCTTAAGGTTAACTCTATTGACCTCTTTAAGAATGGACGCCTCACAGGATTATCGAGAGCAATAAGGATAAACCTGAGAGGATTTCAATAAGGGTATTGTTCGTTTGCTGCCCGCGATCTCCTGTCCTGTATTCAGACTATTACGAAATCTTAAGGCCTGCCTCCTTAGGTTTAAAAAGGTGTGAACTCCGAATTCCAGAGCTTAAACCAAGTTCAGAAATTAGCGCTCCTGCAAACGGGCGATGAAGCTTTGAATAATCAAGACGCCAGTGTCATCGGACTGGAATGTCAGTCAAGAAGCTCAAAATAACTTGCAACAATCACACACACATAAAAGCCAAAAGGGCAAAGAGAAAGGACGAGTTTTGGTAGGACAAGTATTCCTCTTCAGGGTAACTAAATACCCCGGAATCATCAATTGAAAAAGCAAATAGAAAGCCAGAGGGGTAGAACTGCCCTCAGTGCGAAGCAAAGAGTCTCCCTTAAGCCAGTGAAGTCTTCCAAGCGAATGAAAAAGAAACCAGTGCAGCAACAGAAAAGGGAGGAAAAGGAAACGAGGCAATGCTGGTGAGGATGTGTCCGCTATTCAGGATTTCCTGCCAAAAAGATAGCCTTGTAGTAGGCTCTCAGCGCGCTGGTTTCCAGGGGCGGCTCGGTGTAGTTGGGGATGGTGGCTGCAGTCAGGAGATCAGCTTGACGCATAACGAATAGTCCGCAGTCATAGGTATTGGGCTGCTGCGGGCACTGCATTGTTTCATGTTAGTTCAACCGTGTCTTGTGACGAGGAACATCTATGCTACTTGCCCTGAAGTTGACGATTGGTTGTAGAAGAGGTTTTGACGGTGCGATGCGATTAGCAAAACGGATAAACTCTCTTGTGGCCGTGGTTCGGGTGCCCTCACTGGCCAACGAGTCATAGAACCTGACGGTTCCGTCCTTGCTCCATGCAAATAATACCCAATGCTGATTCTCTATGTTCACGGGCACAAGGATGGTTTCCTTGTCGCCATGCGCTTGCCTGAACTTCTGCTGAAGTCTTTGAACTTCTCCGACTTCACTTTCGGCGACAGCCTTGAAAACAATTGGGTCGATTGTTGAGCATCTCTCATCTCTCAGGACCAACTTGCTCAACACGAGCGTCACAGCCGTATCGTTCATCCACCGTGTTTCGCCAAAGAGTGGGATCGTCTCCTGGATAACGTCGCGTCGGTGAGCGAGAATCAACGCATCGCCAAAAGCTGGTCGTTGGCCATAGGTAGTCTCTAGGTTGGCGGAGACCATCTCGTCGATAGCTTGAAAAGCGCTGGCGTAGGCCCTGTCGACTGCCTCTGGAGCTACCTGCAAGACATTCTCAACGACAACGGAGCATTCTCTGTCGCTTTGGCGGGGATTGGGCTTGATTGCATGAGTTCTAGCCGATTTGGTGCTCGCAGGGATATTCTTGGTGCTGCGGTGGGCCTTGATCTTGTCGGACTCCTTGGTCTTCGATGAGGGGTCAAAGGGCATGTACCACTTTGGCTTATCCCTGAGTGGCGGATGGTCAGGCAGGATCTAAAATCAATTAATTAGTATATCATTCTTCCATTACAGGTTGCGTATTTTGACGGAAACTCTATGAGAATGCAACGACGTACCACGGGAGGCGAGGTTCGCGGGCCCAAGGGAACACCCTCACTTTCGGCCGAAAGCTTCTTCAGAATCGCGTTGGTCAGGAGCTGCCCTCTGACAATCTTCTTTTCGTTTGTTTTGCCCATTATCGCGCGAACCTTCGAAGTATGAAGCCCTCTCTGCGAAAAAAAAAGAAAAAGAAAAAAAAAAGATTCGAACAGGTGGGCACAGTGCAGAGTGTTATGACGGTGGGAAGTTGTGAGCGTTGCGTAATCAGAGATGCGAAAGTTGTGTCTCGCTTCGATCGGTAATGCAGTCTTGAACGGCCCGAACTTGAGTTGGAAGTGCGGTTCAGGTTGAGGCAATTACGCGGTTGTTGCTGGTCGGGCTGCGACGGTCGGCACTCATTACCCCTCAATAGTCAATACCACCTGATGGCCAGCTCCCGTAGTCGCTTAAATGAATCACTTCCTACTGAATTACTTAAAACTAGGGTAAACTAGACCAGCTTCGCGATAATTCTGGTCACAAGAGGTTATGCAGTTAAATGAAAAGGCTGGATATCAGCGCGGAAGAGTCCGCTCTTCTCGGCGAGCGAACAGTCTTTTTTTCAGGGATGGAGGGAATGAGACTACCCACACGCCAGATGATAGATGTTCATAGCAAAGGTAGTCAGTTCTTCTCACTTATGACTCCTCAAAGCGGTCAACTGCGTCAACCCTGCGTTGCCTTCAAACAAACCCAGCTTCTAGTACATGTGATGAGAGTAACGCAAGTCCTGGTTGTTTTATCCCCTCCGTCACAGGCGCACCTTCCCTTTCGACAAAAGCCGACCGGCCTGCCTAGCGATATAGGGTTTCTGGATCTACCTCGTAAACTTCGAGCAGGTCACCTTCCATATCGTAAACACTAACGTTCATCTCATGAACTCCACCAAAAATTGAAAATGTGCCGTCGATCTTGTGGGCAATGGGGGCGTCATGGCCAGGGTGATTGCGTTGAGACCGGGTGACCTCGACGGCCAGGGCGGACTGTCGGAACGTGATTAGGTGTGCTGCGACATCAGGAAAGTCACGACGGCCGAGCATCCTAACAATGGTTCCAAGGGCAAAAGGGCCGAACTGGGTTCTAAAGAACTTGTGGATTGCTTTCAGATCCTCAGTTGTCCAGGGAGGGTCCTACTTCTGATTAGATCGACAGGTAAGTGATGTTTCGAGATGGGCCGACTTACTTCTGACCGCATCCATGGGGGCGTAATGATTTCTGCTGGAGGAGACGAGAGGGGGCTCGAGGTAGGGTCGGATGTCTGCCAGAAGAATGGTCAGCTGGAAGCGCCTTGATCAGCGAATGGGTAAACATACGCGCTGCGGAGTTCTGGGACTCTGCATCTCGGTGGGCTGGTCAATTTCCATTTCGGTGCTCCCTAGACTGGCAGAGGGCGAATTTCTCATGGCCAGTATTTCAGGGACGACAGGAAGCTCATGGGAGGAGGCTCTTGCTGCAGCCGCCGCGGGACTGTCAGAGTCGACATGTCGTAGGATCGATGGGGTGGATGGAATCGGATGGTCACTAGATGACATCTTGATGGGGTAGTGAGGTTGAGATATGAATGCGTTAGAGGAAGAGAAACAGCGGCTAATAACAAATTTTTGTCGTTGTGCGGTTGGCGTATTGAAGTTGTAAATAGGTGGTTTGATCGTGGATCCTCTCAGAACCCCTTCGACTTCGGGTATGGCCATCGCGCGGCTATCGCGCGCACCTCGCAGACTTGCCCTACGGCACCTTCCTCCAGTCACGATTGCCGAAAGCTAAAATATCTGATTGGCTGGCTTCTTTCGCGCTCTATTGACTAGTGTGACGCGCCGGCGTCGAGACTTGGTCGTCGTAGACCTCGCTCTCCTCTGCTCTCAGAGAGTAATATGTCGGATTCAAATCAGTAATTCGTCTCCTTTATTCGGTTTCAACTGCCCATAAGGCTTCTACATGAATTGACCATCCGCTGATGTCTGCGTATCCGTTCTCACACATACTAAGTCCTGCTATTCTTTCTACTACGCAATCTATATGGGCGTGGATTCCAAGCCTTTTGAGAGAGGGTTTCCGAAGCTTCACATCTAACGTCGCACCCCTCCAGTTTCTCCAAATCCACGTTCCATATGTTCACCTCAGAAAGGTATTCTCGGTGGAATGTGTAGATAGAAGAGATACTGGTCAATATGGCCCATTGACCATGGCCTGGGAAATTCATCGATGGATATGCGCATCTCATGCTATCGGTGAAGAAGAGAAAATGAAAAATGAGGTTAAGATGGGGAAAGAGCATTTTCTGAACGGAAGTCACGATATTTTCGCAGAAACCGACGAGGATAGTGAGAGTGACAGAATGGAGATTGTGGATAGGCCATTCGAGCCTGTAAAGCGTCAGATGGAAAGCACTGCTGTGGCTAATATTCGGTCCAAGTTTGAAGTCGTTGCGAAAGGAAATTAAGGTCCCTCACAACTATTGTGTGGATTTTGACCTCTCTCGGATGAGTCATGCTTCAGGTTCTCATAGATACCAAGAAATGTAAAGGCGGAGTACGGCGTCTGATCATGACATCGTCGCTGCTCTTGCCTGTGACGCGAGTGCGGACGATGGCCACAACGCACATTCTGACATCTTTCTCAAAGTCTACGTCGTTCATACGTACAATAATCTTCGTATCTGAGACCACTCGCTCTCGATACAAGAAGCTCTGAAACTCATGAGTCATCCAAGACAGGTAGAAACACGTTCAAGGGACTTGACGCCCTCCAGCAGGCTTGCAAAGATGGTTGAATCGGGGCCTTTGGTGCAGGGGCGATAGAAATCTCGATGATTCTCAAGGCGGTCACGTTTGAGACGTCTGCGAAGTAAGATAGAAGTGCGTCAGACTTTACGCTAGGACCTACTCACAACAGAGAAACCCCCTGAAGCGTGTACGCTGTACACGCATGAATTTCTTGTTATTTTCTACGGGAACAGCAATGTTTATTCACGCTGGCTCATTGGACCATTTGCCGATGAAAGCGCCATACTGAGACATGCTTCTCCACGCAATCTGCTGGCACCTTTACCTGTAATTAGAGCCTCAAGAGCGACATTTCCAATTAATTCTCAGCTCTTCACCCTATCTTTTCACTCAAATCAGGTTGTGTCAGTGAAAGGCATTTCATCTTGTACTACCTACTCTGGGTGATTTCTTGGGTTGCCAGGCCATGTTTCGGCATCACATTCATTGCTTTGTGAATATTTGGTTTCCTTGGAACGACCTTGATTGCTAGCAGACGCACTTCTTTCGGATACTGTTCTGGCATCCTCTCAACGAGGTGACGCACTGCTCCCCAGAAGTGTTCATGATCCGCGTGGCTGTTTGGGTCAACTCCAACGCGTCTAACTTATTGATAACATAATGATTTCAAGCTGATGACGTTTGTCTGAGCCTACTCGATGCTTCATTCTTCTGGTACAGTATTGACGGGGGGCTTTGGACTTTTACAAATGCCGCTTCACTTCATCTTGAGCATTCTCTACTCCCTCTCGAAATGTACCCCGCATTTCCGCGGGCGCGCTCATGGTCGCTGCTTTCTGCAACAGGCGGATATGATGTCCATGCCTACACTTGTCATTTATCCACATATTCCTCGCAAATAACATGGGAGAAAGAAGGAAAATCGCACGGCCGTCTATTCTTACAGTTGATCTGGCACTCAAACACCTCCGCACTATTTAGCGCAGCCGTCAGATTCCGTCGCTTGGCCCGCAAATTCCAGTTTCCATTTCCGTTGACACTTGCTTCGCCCGCGAGAACTGCTGCCCAGGATACTCCACCGGAGCCTTCCGCACTGTCCGCCGATTACATACCCAAAGCAGCCTCACAGCATCATCAACGAGAAGAGCTGCCCGGCGGGTAATTTCACAATTTCTAACTCAGAGAAAAGAACGGATCTCACAAGCTTCCTGTAATAGGTGTTCAAGGTAGCAAAACAAATGGAAATTGTCACCTTGTACAGAGGGATTTCGAGGTCATGAGTGCCAGACAAGTGTACAATCCCATCTTTCTTTCCTTCTAACTTTTTCTTCGCAGTTTGCCGCCTGGAGGCACACCTTGTTGACTGTCCCATTTCCTTTTTGTACACTAGCAACCCGCCATGTCCTCTTGGACTGTCTGTGCCCACAAATTGACACAATAATAAATGATAGCTCACCTCATTCATTCTCAGATCATCCCGCGCAGTCCTCGTTGTCTTCTCGTCTATAATTGCTCAGGAATGAATCATATCTGTCTTTGTCGCATAAGTGCGTTATATGGGGTGTGAGAGATGCAATAGTTGTAACATCGACAGCGAGACCAACAAGACTCATACTGCAGACAGCTTGGCCGAGTGGATTCAAGAGCAGCGAGCAGGTACGGGTTACAATCCGAGTACTATATCATTTGCCGCGTCAATCTGCCTACTGGCCAGTCCAGTTGGATCATTGAAAACATACGTACGGCAAACACGTCCCAGCTAGGCACAAATATACCTACAATGTGAAAATGTCTGATATACGGTAATACTCGTCGCAGTCATGGACTCTGTCACATGCTTTAGTATTCCCACAGACGCAATGATGGATCGTGGCAGGTGATGATTACATATTGCTGCTTTATATCTGTACATATCAGCTGAGCTCAGGCAATGTGCTGTTTGGTATGAACCTAGAGAATATGATAGCTCGCGCAGAACACCGAACTGGTCTTTCCGATTGGAGGTGGCAGCTATCTTAGGATCTTGGATCTCCATGTCGCAACTACTGCAGGGATTATTGGTGTTCAGAGCCGTAGCTCAGTTCCAATAGCCATGGCAGGACGAACGCATCTGCATTGTTGGGACTTTACTCATTATAAGGGTTTTAAAGGGGCCGTGGAAGTGTGAAACGAGCTGAGCGGGAGCGCTATGCCAGCCCTCCTTTGTGGCTAGTCCTCGGAAACGATCGCTTGATTGCAGTGAACGGAATAGGACGAGTTTTTCATGGTGTCTTTTTCGACTCTTGAGTGCCTTCTAAAGTGCTTGAACTGTGCCAAATGCCTAGGGTTCCCTGACACATTAGTGGGCGTTGTAAGTTTACGTCGGAGACCGTATCCCACTTCAGCCTCTGTCCGAGAAGCTACGCATTGGAATAATCCTTTTGCGGGGTTGGATCGTTTGCGTTAACTTCAAACCCAACTTAGTAGCTGTAAGTACTGTTGTTGATCCTGGAGCAACAAAGCTGCCGCAAGCGTCTGGGCCGGATTGTTGTTCTGTATCCAGTTCCTATGCCCACGAGAAGTAAATAGGCGGAAGTCACGAATATCACCATGAAGCGGCGCATTCTGGGTCAAATGATGCCACAATTAGCTTACAGGGAATGAGAGACGGGTTGAATGATATTGAAGAGGCTGCACCAGCGGCATGACAGCTCGTTAATATCGCTCGTTCTTTGTCGCTCGGATGCACATGTTGCGCCAAAAGAACGTCTATTTATATGGCCGCCAATACAATTGCAGGACTACTGCTGGCTGTATTTGACTTTGGCTCTCCGCGGGAGTTTTCCGCTGCGAACAGGTTGCGACTCCACAGTAAAGCTTCTATGAATTGAGAGTTTTTCATTGCCAGAAGTCGCAGCTGGTAGAGGTTTACGTTGTGTCGCTGCCGCCTCCCAGCCGGAAACTCTTAGTGGAAAACGTGCATCCGTGTGAGCATGTAGTTTTGCATGAGGCAAGGCAGCTTTCGCGTCGGCTGTTGGGAAAATTGCCTGTTCTTCGTGATCTTTGGTCTTTCTCTCTCTGCGTAAACTAAATTTTTTCCTTCTCGACCGGTCTCTGCAAGTCTCTTGCTGACGTTAACCAAACTTGAGCCGTCTTCCCATTGTTTCGCCCGCTTGTGGGTGGAGCACGACAGTATATGACTGCTTTGGGTGTGTCCAAAGACTCCCATAACAGCGGAAACTACTCTAAAACTAGGGGTTCATCTTACAGGCTCATTTTCTCTATGAGCATCGAACCTGTTCGTATTCGTAATCAGGAGAGACCTCAAGGACAAGCCGTACTGGACACTCGAAACATCTTTGCAGCTCCGTGTCTGACCTGAACAGCGTAAAGGCCGTGACATGAAGCCATCCTGTCCGTCTCTCGTCATGCCTCAATTCCGACAACAATTACAACCTTCAAAAATACCCCAAGATAGTGGATGCATTTAAAAATGAAAATGATGACTCTCTGAGGGTTGAAATCAATCCTGACACAAGCTTGCAGTTCCTGGGTTTCCTTGGACCCCTTTTGGTCTAGTGATATAAGTGATGGGACGGCGACCTGGATCGATCTTCAATTGCTAGGTCGCCCGAGATGCTCCCTCTGCCTCGTGCTCGTACACTCATCAGTATCGCAAGAGACATTTCCGCCCAAGCGAATATTGATTCGTCCCCCATAGACTTCTCATTACATTTTGCTAATTTGCTCTTGGGCTTCATGAATTGATCGGATATTCCACCTTTCTGAGTCTCAAGACAGTGCTGCGGCACTGTGGCAGCCTGTTGGCCGGGTTCGCCAACGTTCTTGCGCCATTCCAATGACTGAGTTTTCGGCGCTTGTAGCCACAGTTGAACGGGAAGCTCTACCTGCACTCATCAGTCTTAATGGCCCGGGCGCCATCTTTCCGCATTTTTATCTGTACGTAATACGTCGCTCTTCAAGACCGGTGACAATCAAGTGGGGTCGCCTGCCACAATTGTAACAGATAGGATTTTGCCCTGAATCACCTGGTCTCCACGTATGAATCATGAGATCATCACTAAGCCTCGTTTTTCATGTCTCGTGAATCACGACGGTTTCAGCAAGGTGCCTTGGGTTGGTCGATCTCGGTTTCGCCATTGACATTTCAGGCTGTTGTCAGGATGAAGGAAAACCTTTCCCCCTTCAGCCATACGTTGCAGACATAACCTGCTTCCCGTGAATGAGGAGTTGTTGAAATGTCGAGATTTAGTATCATACGAATTCGTACTGGCCTTTTTCCATGGTTCGTGGCCACCAATTGCCATAGGAGACAGAAGAAGGGGAGCGTTTGTTGAAGGAAAGCACTGCTGCCAAGGTAGATTGTCCAGATCTATTGTTTACGGTACCAGTTCTTGTCTCATAGCGCAATGTCCTTGGTGGAAGAGTGACATGTGTTCGAGATGGAATATATGAGACGCCAGAAACCGTAAACGCCAGAGAAATGACGCTTCGATTGCAAAGTGAAAACCATCGGATGATGTTCGTTCTGATTCAAAATCTATTTACATATGGATATGACCATAATAATCGCAAACTACCTCACTGCTTTAGCTAGACTTTTGTTCTCTACTTACCTCGCTCTCTCCTCTCAGTTTCCCCTTTACTTTGGCCTGTCATCGCCATCCGCAGGAGTCTAGTGAAGCACGACTGCCTTCAGCCCGCGGCAGCTGAGAAACTCGGATAGAGGAGATCTAATACAAGTACTGAAGGGATTGTGGGCTTCAAGGCGTATAATGCGGAGTTATGGACACGTTGATGTCGAGAAGGTGAATATTCTAGAGAGGTTGTTGATTCGGAATAGACGCCTTATATCTGGGCGAGCCGGGCTGACGCTTGTGTCCCTTTGCGACTCATTCAATCTCTCCGTACTAGATAAGCTGCATGCGTTCTTACGTTGTTACCGCAACCGCAATCATATGGAGCCCTTGTTTCTTCCCTCGCTTGGATTTCGTATGCGCCACTTTGTATGACACGGACCCTGCTTTGGGAAATGATTCCACTTGCGACAGTGCGGTTCTGAAGTGCACGTCAATGACGACGATCATCAGCACAAAGGTGATAGACACTGTATTGTCTTCCTGGTATGTTTTCATGCTATCTGCGTCAGCCCTTTCTTGCCAATATTCCAACGCGTGGACGTGCAAATTGCAACCTCAAACTCAGCTGCAAATTTGAACACAGGTATGAACCTGCTCTTCGCTAGTTGAATGGCCTGGCCTCACCATCATCATATAATGGCATACACAAGGATACCTGAACTTATTTAAATGCTTTCTTCACTCCATAAAGCTGGCAATCCTTCTTAGTAACTGTGATTCGTTCTGCTAGAGATTCAGATCATCACAGAGTTGCACACAAATGGATAGGCTGGGCAGCATTGCTTTTGTAAATGTGGCGCGAATGCGTATCGCGATCGTGGGATTCTGAGGAGATAATCATCGGATGTCACAACAATTTCCATAACAAAGTCAGACAGATCTACCAATGCCAGATATATGACGGCTTCGTTGAGAGCAGCTGAATTGCGTCGTCATCTAGTCGCAACTCGATGAACTACGCAGTATCATCGTTATTTTATCTTATTCTTTGGTCAAATGCAATCGTTTGGGCAGTGAAGAGTACATTGAGCAGGCTACCGGACCCTTTTGTGAGCTTACCAATGGTCAGTTTTGGCACTGCTGGCTTGAAAAGTGGCTCTTCAATGCGGCCTCAAACATTAGAGTCACAACTTCCTCTTCGATGTTATGGCGGACAATTGGAAATGCAGCACGGGTGCTTGGGATTTCAAGTAGGACTCTACCCATGACGGCCTTCTTGACGGCCTTCTCTGACGGACCCTCGAGATCGCACTTTGCCGCCTATGACGTTCGCGGGTCATGGGCTACATACAATGCTCGCTGACTCGCTACCTGAGCCATGCATAAAAGTTTGGCACGTCCCCAGACCACAAGTTAAAGTATATACATAATGAAAACCCCTTCTTGTTGACTAATTTTGACGTTACTGGTGGTGACGATAAGGGATATAATGGATTTTACACAGTCGCTATGCATCAAGTGGAAGATTTTGACTTTCTTGCATGGTTTGCGCTTCCGATGGTTCAAGTGAGTCGGGTTGTGCATAGGTCTTTAGCTGCGTTGTGTGCTCAGACGCGAAGTTAAATCTAGGTATGAATGAAAGATTAATACGCAATTATTCACATGAGTGCTCGGATTCGGAATATCATGACCATTTCTCGCGTAATGAAACAACAATGAACATGTAAGCTGCGTCACGACTAATTGACATTCTGGTGGGCCTTGCGTCAAGGATCTTCGACAGACTTCCAATCTCTATGAAACCATCGATGCTTGCTGGTTACCTGCTACTCTCTCCGGAGCGTGATAAACGAATACGAGTAACATGAGCAGTCGCTTCAGCTTCCAGCTTGGCTCCGATACCCGCAAAACTATACCTGCTGTCTTCGGCAGCGCGGTTCAAATAATGTGGCGAACAGATGGCAGGAATTGACTGCATAAACAAGGGGAGACCCTGAAGATCTTGTCTTATTTCTGGAAGGTCAAACAGACCAATTGTGACGCGCTACAAACGAAGTTCTCAATAGGTCCGCAAGTTCATTTGCGGCAAGACATGAAGTTGTACTTTATGATCCTACAATTTGAAGTGAGATAACTGAGGTTTTAACCACTATTTTCAAGCGTTTGATCTTGTTTTCGACCTCAATTTCGCGCGTTCCCTCGTCTTAATGCTTCTGCCAGCCGCAATATTTAAGGATTCGCCCTCCTTGGATGATTTACTTGGGCGATGTCTTGTAGTTCACATAATGGCAGGGACTCTACTGATTATCCTACCTCCAAAGGTCACCGCATCCTCATTCTGCAGCCTGCTTCCAGTATACTGCATTTACAGCGCACTGTTTTTATTCCCCGACAGCATATCACGACTGGGCGACGCACTCCTATTGCGGATGTGGGAGAAGACAAATACGAAGCACCGCATGCCACCGGGAAATGGCGGATGACACTTGAACAGCCGGGAGTTAACGTGTCCACTTTGGCTGTGAGCCCAGCTCTTCGCAGCAAAAGCACTTCAACCTACAGGCGAAAGTTGAGCCTTATGCGCACTGCATCTACTGAAAGATTTGCTTGGAACTCCCGACTGAAGGTACAAACCTCTTAGTTACCGATCATATCTGTAATCTGTGTGGGTAAGCCCTACTAGCTCAGACTCCGACGTTATTTCAGTTCAACCTGCTGACTGCCTGGTCCGAGCAAGATGATGTGGCGAAGGTTCACTACTTAATTGTTTGGTCTTAACTGAACTCTTTTGGCTACGGTTTTTGCCTTGTTTGATGTTTCTTACACGCTAAATATACTTTGCTCCCTTCTGTATGCTATGGAAAGTTGCTACACAGTGGCATAGGCATAATTACTGTTTATGCGCTCAACGGCTAGGTATAGTCCGATTTTCAGAGCTAGCGAAGCATGATGGCCAACATCGGGTTTGAATGCGTTGATTATCTTGCACGGTTAGGCGTTCTCTGTCTGCTCCGACTCTATTGATTGAAGCTTGCTGTATTTCTAAGACATCCTACAGACTGTTAGTCGTACGATGCAGAAAGGGGTACTTGAGGGTGTAGCATGTGGACACCCACCGGCTTTGAAGTCGCGAACTGAAAATCCGCGCCTGCATAAGCGCACACGGCTTGGTAAGCACTTCGGGGGTTTGAGGTGGAAAACGCCGAGTGTTCATTTGCATCCTTGTCACTTCTCCCTCGCGTTCGTGGAGACTTGTACTTTGTCTAGATTCAGCAGCTTGTCTCCTCGGCTGCTAGTAGGACTGTCGCTTTTGCTTTTGTCTTGATGACTTGCCTGGATCATCCGGTACATTACCAATCACTTCGGCTTTTCCGATCATCTGCTAAAGCGTCAGAACATATAGCTCAATTGAAGTTGTGGCCCACCATTAAGCCCGAACCTACCTCAAATGATAATGCCGTCCCGTGGGACTTAGGTACTTCTAGTGATAATGGAGTAAACTTCATCTTTTGACTTGATCTCTTGCAGTTGCTGGCCTGATTCATCGTTTTCATTTGCCTGAGATGGAGATGATTGTTTGGTTCAACCGTTGAGGAGGCCTCCCTTTTGAATGGACTTTAACTCAATTGGTGCCAAAGCAGTGGGCAGTCATAGTCCTTTGGGACGACGGTGTCTCTGTGCAGTTTCAATTGCTTTCTGAGGCGTCTGAGGGCTGGGTCTGCTTTGCAAAGCACTGAACCTTTGTACGGACCATTTGGTAACATGGAGGTCTTTTCCACGGGGTCTTGAGAACAATCTGATTGATTTAACCCAAGTATGCAAATATGCATACAAGCTTCTCATCTCTCGGGGCATTGCGAACACTCTGCCTGGCTCGCAACAGAGTTGACTGTGCTCCCAGCTGAATACCAATACTGTTTGCCGAGTTCAGACAGCTTATGGTTTAGAATTGGCTACATCACCCGCTTTCGGTCCCAAACGATTCAGTCAGGCCTTCTTTTCCATTCTTCACAAGTCCCAAGCTCCTTGTTTGCGCCGACGGTCTCACATCCCACGCCACTAGCGAAGGACGAGCCCATCGGTCGCTTATCAGTCTCGCATCTCACAATGAGGAACCGTGCAGGCGAAAAGGCTTAGTCGCAGTCGTGAAAAGCCGGCGGCTTTGATGCCGGGGATACGAAGCTTTTTCCAACCTGTTTCTCATGCAGCGGGGGAGAGGTTATAACGCTTAAGACAAGACTTGTCACTGTTATGTTGACCCTGGTGAGCGGAGGTTGTGACTTTTGGTGTCAGACCCTCTGTCCCGGATGCCTTTGTGGCCTCCTTGTTTCCCCCACTGTCGAAGTTCATGTAAAATCGAGCTTAACGTCTAGGGATCAACAATCAGGGTTGTTTTCTGAGAAAGATGCCTTATAACAATTCGGGGCTCCTATGAGGCAGCGGACTTGTGAATGAGAGGGTAGCTTGCCTCGCAATAGATCTCTATTGTAACGGTAAGAGAGTGAATATTGGTCTGAGGTTTGGCAGCCCTTGAAGGCATTGAATGTCCTAGCTGAGATGGTGAACAGCCAACGACGACTTTCGTCACGGTCCCCATTCTAGAAATGACCTGAATTCATGGAATCCCATGAGGAATAGCCACAGTTCATCTTGATGAAGTCTGCTGAGAATATTATGGTCATATAGCACCTATAGAGAGCCTTTTATGCATACGAATCTTGCGGTGGCCGAGTGAATCCGAGACCAGCAGGCGCAAATGCAGCAGACGGCACACAAAACCAGGAGAAAGCATCCATGAGCAATGAAATATTCTGGATGAATGCTGATCTTTCGGGCTTAGATTCACTCCCATCACAAGTAGGCCTCTTGAAATTCACAAAGTCATCGTTGAGCTCATTCCAAGATCCATGCTTCCATGCTTCCATCTGCAGTTCTCGCTGACGGGCCCCGATCATCTGATCTATGGACGCATCCCATTGCTTGATATTCAGGGATCAATAAGAGAGACATGAGACTCTTCATTTGATTCGGTGAGACCCACGCGCAATGTCACGAAGGTCACAATGACCAAAGGTTTCGCACAGTCTGGTTCGACGGAAAGCTACCACAACAGCTTGGCAATGACACCGACTAAGAGGAGCCGCGTACTTCCACGCCTGTCATCAGTCTTGACTATTGCTGAAATATTCACCATGGCCAACTTGGGATAGCCTGCACAACACACCAGCCTTCATCTCATCGGCCGGAGGAACACATGTGTGACGTGGAAGCAGGAGCCTGTCAAAGAAAAATGTAGGAGACAGCCAAGGAAACACTACATTTGCAGAGGCGAAGGACATAAAAGTCAGACGCTGCACGAGTTCAGGGGATGGCCCGCCGCCTTATCAGCAAGACTTGTCGAAATATGCTTCAGCTTGGGCGAGATGGGAGGCGGACACTTGGAGCGAAGGGAGCTTTGGGTCGGACACTAAGAGATTTTACAGAATCATTACGAGATGAGCAAGTGCAGACTGGCGGTCGGACGACTCGTGAAAAAGGATCAGCAAATTCTGCGGATTCAAAACTGCGTCCTTCTTTGCAATCAATCAAGCGGGCGTTCATCGAGCCCCTCTGATGACATCCTCAACCGGCAGAGTGAAGCGCAAGTGGCGGATGGCTGGTTTTACCTTCCTTGACACAAGGGTACAGCCTACCTACCAGCGGCAACCTGGTTGCTTCCTTCCCTCCATCCTTCCATTCGCACGTAAGTTCGAGACCGCACCTGCTCGAAGAAGTAGCACATCGGCATCCATACCTTTGATCTCGGACGGAAGCGACACACTGGGCAACTGTCCGATTGCATACCTACGACTGACGAACGTCAATCCCCGCACCACGGCGCATCGACATCACGACAAGAAAACAAGACCACAATCAGACCAGATCCCGACGTTGGCAGGACCCTCATAATATCAAAGATTTCCTCGCTGTCGCCTACGTCGATCAGCCTTGCTGCGACTCTCCCGTCCCGTCATCCTACCACCTGATCGTCTTCTCCAACACCGCTGATTTCACTCTTTACCCTATTGACTCCGTCCTCTGGCTCCTTGCCTTAACGGTGCCAACAGCTGCAATCATGACACTCAAGGAGTTGCAAGATGAGAACACCAGCCATCGTTCCGTCTGTTACCCGTGTCTGAAGAAGGTGAGTTGCCAGCTAGCCCTGACTGCGATTGCAACATAGCTGACGAGTAACTTCTTAACAGTATCTCGACGATGAACACTCCGAAAGCCACTCCGATGATCGGAAAGCCTCGGATAACCGTGAAGTTCCCGACAACCGCCATGGTTCCGTCCACGATCCTTTCGACACGTCCTCCATCGACAACGCCCCCCCGATTCCCACAGACAGCACCGCAAATGATTCCACCCATACACTTGATTTCGCATCTGATCATGACGAAGCGCCGTTCGATATATCGTCAAACTTCGAATTCTCTTCGACAATGGAGGGTTGGACTGGATTTGAAGCCCCTGACAAGGGAACCAAGCACGCGACCGAGCAAGACCACCCTGATCAAGAGCAGCTGGTGCGCATAGTGGCTATGGCTCGTGCGCTGGCCGTGTCCCACGTCCCTCGATCGGCTGGGGCAGGCGTGTCTACTGAGATCCATAACCTCATACAGGCAGCGACGAAGGTGGTGTCAGTTGTCGAGGCGGCCGAAAACAATGGCTGCATTGACGGTCAGACAGACCTCCGAGACGATGTTTGAGACACTGAAAGGTTCTCAGGGTTGGGGCGGTGTATGAATGATACGATACGGGAATAGGAAACGGACAATTGTGCGATGAAACCAGGTTGAGAGCACCTGCGACTTTTCGGACTTGTCTTTGTTCATCAGTAGAGATTAGAGGTGGATACTCTAGAGTTATGGATTGGAATTCACCTCGTTTACAAATAGTTGCGTGCGTGGAACGTCAAGCCTAGGTTGACCAACCCGCCACATGTATCCCGATCGTCGACGTCAAATTAGCCCCCCAGCCGAAGAGAACAAATTAGCCAGCTTCGAAACGATGGAACTGCCTGCTCTGTATACACACGGTTCATATTTGAGGTGTTTTCTGTGGCTACTCAATGTACGACTTGTTAGGACGACTGGAAATTCTGGGAGAATATCCAGCAGACCGAAAGATTAGCCACTTCCGAACGACGTCAATTCCTTTGCCAACTGTTTCTAGAGGCTGAAGTGAGGAAAATATCGCGGAAGTCTAAACAAGAGCGAATCACATGTTTGACACGTAGATGCGGTCACAAAAGCTTGTACATCACCCAATGCGTGCATGCATGTGGACGACAAACATACGGATCCCGACTGTGAAGAACCAAAAGTTGTGAGTTTAGGGAATACAGATTGGAGCGGGTGGCAATGGATCACACTTTAAAAACTTGCTACAGTTGAAAACGCTGCTGACTGGCTCCAGGAGGTGGGTGACAAAACTATTGCATGCGAAATCTCAGAAACCTGCTCTTCATCGTTGTCCAGAATGCGGACTTGCCGTCCGTACTTGCTGTGAAGTTGTCATTGGGAACTTCTGCCACCAAGTACCAGCTCAGGCTCTTAACTCTGCGCGGAAAACCTTCTTTTGAATCGGCTTCCGCGCTGCCAGGCGAGGTCCACGCCCCATACATCTCTTGGTCCCATTTTCTTTCCGGGAAGCTCCTGCCATATCCCGAGCTTGAGTAGTCCCAAGCAGCTGATATCTTGAGCAAAGGGGTCTATGGGGTCAGCAGTCAGTTCCCCTGAGTTTCTCGGTATGCTCTTGGAGATTGCTGGCGTGTCGCGATGAGCTATCTCGTAAGCCTACGTAGGAAAGATTCAAAACGCTGGGTCTTCTAATAAGCACCACCAGAAACGCTCTCCCCTCTGTGAATTATCAAGCAGGTTGTCACATTTCACGCTTGTTTCACTGTTCTTCTACGCAATCGCGAGCTGCGAGCACCTCATCTCGGGCAATGTCTTTTCCAAAGCGGGTCTTTTTCTTTCTTCCATGGTTCCAGTCCATGGATATCTCTCTTTGGAATGGACAGAGCACGGCTTGGGTCAAACCTGTGCGCGCAGACAAGACGCCTCGTCGTTAGAACACCCAAAGAGGATGGTGCCGGTTTGGTTTGGCTTCTGGTCGTGTCTCTGGTCGTCATTGCCGACAGCCGCATGCCAGCAGTGTGAGTACGGGTTCTGTTAGGGAATAGGAGTCGTGCTTGACTTGCTGTACGATGACGGCGACCAGCCCGAGCTGCGAGGAGCAGAGATGTCATTTTGATGGGGTGAACTCGGCGTGTGAGTGTGGGAAGAACCAGCACCGAAGGACAAGTAACCGAGGTGGATATGGAGGGGAACAACGGGGCGGGCTGAGAAGACTTTGGGCTGCTTGCACGATTCTTGGTATGGATGCGTGTTTGACGGCACGTATGATGCTTCTGCTGCGTGGTGGGCGCCGGTGGTCTGTTTGGCAGAAATGTGGGGTCACAGATGGGAAAGTAACACGTCGGACCATCTTCATCTTGCGAGTCTGGGTCCAGAAGCAACAGATGCGAGAGCAGAAGAATCCTCGCCCGTGGGGAGACCGAGGAGATTCAAGAGGTTGGTATATGGACGACATTCCTTGTTTGCTAGCAAAAAGTCTGTAGAGAAGCTCCAGGGAGGCTTGCCATCTGAGGACGTCAGACTTGAGCATTCCGATCTCTTGAAGAGCTGCCTCAACCTTGGAAGTGCATCTCGGCTTTGTGGCAGAGACCACCGGGGGGCCAACAGGTGACATTGCAAGTTCCGTAGAGGTCGGTGACCAAGTTCTGGTTGATGATGCAAAGCTATGCAATGGCTGGGTCCGGAAATGGCTGCGTTTGGACCTCACGAAGTATTGGACGCTTTCTTGCTGGCAGCTGGATTGCCACAGTCGAATGAATAAATCGCGACTCCCCAGATGACCTGGTTACAGAACAGACAAACGCTCCTGACGCGTCAATAGTTCGAAATGACGAGATTTCACAGTAGCAGCATCATTCTTGCAAGAGCTTAAAGAGGGGGCAGCAGGTTCAGAAAGCTCATAATGAGGATGGGCCATGCTACGCATTCGTCGCCAGGCGGGTGGTGCGTGAGGGCAGCTACGCGAAATACGGTCTCGGATGATTCTCGACCCATTGGTGCGAATACCTGACCCGTGCTCATTTAAGCTTCGACAAAAAGCTTCTGGTGTCTGAAATCTCAACCACGGAGAACACAGTTTGCCAGCTTGGCACGACGAAGGCATGGTGTCGCTGGTCGTCGAGAAAGGTGACTTGGGGAGAACGACACTAAGGAGGCGAGACCAAGACCGAAGTTGATCGAGTTCCTCGCGGCAAAGACAGATTTTGGTGTGCAGACTTGTGCTCTTGCCATGCATGCATGCCTGCCAGCCCCACGAGGACGTCTCCGTTAGGTAGCTAAGGTATCACGTCAAAGCACCCAGAACAGGGAGGGTGCGGACAGGAATGACTACGACAATGGCTAAGGTAAGGTACTTAGCATGACCAAAGACCTGTTCTTGCCTGGGTGGGTTGGGGGTTGCCTTACGAACCTGGAAGTCCTCAGGCATACGGCACAGGGTGGGCAGGAACGACGAGATCGTAGCTGCCTTCCATGTTGTGGACTTTCCCTTATTGGTCCCCGCGATTGACACTGACCTGAGGCACTGATGCAAGACCAACTCTGCCGCTCTGCAAGGCCTGGCCGGATGGAACCTAAGGTCACTGGCCATCCCGTTCCTCCGGCTCCTTCCATCCAGCCAGCGTGGTTGCCTCCGAGAGATTTTGCTGGCAAGCGCACTCTGGGCGTAACAGGTGCTTGTAACATTGTGTACAAGCATGCCACATCACCGCTTGTCCATCGCTTCCCATCCCGTCATGTCCCCCTCCGCCCACCCGAAAAGCTTTCCTTCAGCATCAGAGGTCTCCGTCTTTTGCATCGCGAATAGATGTAACCTCACCCCAATTATTCTCTCGTTGGTTCGTTTCCGTCTCGCTGGGCCTTTTGCTACGCCATCCCTTCCCCTACCCGAAAGGCTAACGCTGGTCTCATAGGAGCATTGTCCCACACAACGACTGTTCACGAACTCATGACCCACGATGACGACTGAGAGGGCTGCTGGGAACCCAAACACGGGCATACACGAAGTATTTGGCAGGAACCGTCCCGACAATCCGAACGTTCACCGTCTTCCGAGCGGTGTACCTTGCTGTACGGCACCGGCCAATGCGGGTAGTCGAGGAACTAAATTGACCGAAGAGAACTTGCAGAAGGCCGAGTAAACATTACCGAGGCTCCATTCACCAAGCACCAAAACCATGCGGCAATTGTGTCCCATAGTTGCTGACCCAAGCCTCGTGGACAAGCCAACATCCATCGTTCTCGATCTTCTGCCAAATACTTGATGACCCCACAGCCGTGTGGAGAAGCCCGCGTCGACTCTTGGCGGACGAATGCCACAATTATACACTGCTTGATGCCTTGCATCTTCCCAGATTCCGACTAGCTAACGGCTTTTCAGGCGCAGGCTATCCCAACAATGCCCGTCTCACGACCAAAACCTCCGATTTGCACTACTCAAAACACTTCGATCTCCTTGGAGAAGGGGTGCCCCAAGACCTAGCTTCGTCATCAGTCGGCACACCTTCAAGATGTCTCGTTCCCACCGTCTTCACAGGCCAATTCCCATTCAAGTGCAACGCTTCGGCTCTCACGTTGCTTTCGCTTGATTTCAACAATTTCAACAACCTCCAAGTTTCAACCTCAAGCACTGCAATCCCAGCTCGCAGCTTGTCCATCCCAGATTTTGCCCACTCCCTTTCGTGTGTGTCCAGCGCAACCAAGCTTGTCGCCACCACAAAACTGCCTTCGCCTTGTGCGCTTGACACGAAAGACACCAGACCGTCCACGCCAACAGGCCGTTGTACCTGCCGTCTCAGGGACCTAAGGTATCGCACACCACTACGTGCTGTCGTCTTCTCCGCACATCGCAGGGACTAGGACGCTCAAGATGGCCCCAGTGTGGTTTCCTTACTATTTGAACGCGTCGATCGAGCCCTACAGAGAGACATGTTCAACGACCGTGTCTTGAATCCCGAGGCAAAGAAGAGCGACGTTCCGTGGGGAATGTGCGAGATAGCCTCGCAAGAGGTCAGTAATGTTGCGAGACAAGGAAAGACCAGCGTCCATCCCAGAACATTAGGCGAGCTCACCATCCCGATGACATAATCAACCCGTTGAACCAACCAAAGGCCCTGGTTGAGCATCATTGATTTCATTCGTTGAATTTCTTCATGTTCAGCCGTCGATTCCGATCGTTGTTGTCGTTATGCGACGCAGGAGCGTTTCACAGCCGGCATTCGAGCACCCGATCCGAGAAAGACAAGCACGCCGCATGGGTCAAGATTTGAGGAGAGACGGAATTGCGGTGACTTAGCAGCCTCTGTGAATTCTATCCTGTTCGGTCATCATGATGCAGCCGCAGCCGCAGCCTCAAGGAGGAACTTCAGTGCCACTGTCACAGTCTCTTTAACCGTCTTGGTGGTTTGCTACGGCCGCGTCGTCGCTTTCCTACGCCATGACAAGAGCCGACGACGCCCCCGATGGAACAGACTGTAGGTGGCTCCTTGCTCTTGCGCTGCTTGAGTTGGAGTATCGAGATGGGACCATGATAGAGCAAGGAGCTAGCAAGTTGCCAAGGAGGGCGGTCGTGATGGAGGTGATTTTGAACGTCTGAATTACTTCAATGGCCCGGAGCTCTTCTACAAGCTTCAGGTCCAACATCTCCCCGTTTGGGCGTGTGGCATAAAGCCTCCTCCAGTGCCGTCTCCAGCAAGCTGTTGGATGCCAAATGAGCCATTGTCTCTTTCCTCGAACGCCTCAAAGTTCTCCCGTCTCATCAAAACAGGGGGATCGCCATACTTCTCTGGTCCCCGACGACCGCTCGAATTGTTGACCTCGAAACCAATGCAACACAATTGCCGCACGTTCTGCGCGGAAGATGTCCAGGCTGCCGGAATACTCGTTGTTCACAACTCAATCCTGTTCACTGCTTGTCATTCCTGCTCATTTGCAAGAATCTCAGTTCCACGAGCAGCTTCAGCTGAGGCAAGACGACGTCCATGTCCAGCGGCGAGGTTGTCTAGAAGCCAACGACTGTCCGGGGCTTGGGTTTTATCAGATGAAAGTGAGCTTGAGGCTCGGAAGATCGATTCCACCAGAAATGCCGTCTCTTTTGAGGGTGATCAGATAAGCGGGGCACCTCAGAATTGGCTGGCATTTTGGGAACGGGTGTATCACCATATCGGCAGGATGCTCGCCACCCGGAATTCAAGGTTGGGGCTGGACTTCCTCTGCTACACCATCGATAGTCTCAACGGATACGTTCGGTAAGGCCTTCTGACACACGAGTCGGTTGGATTCAGAAGGTTGTACTCGCCAGGTCCGCTTCAGCATGACAAGCAAGACGCACACGGATTCTCAGCAGACGACGAGCGATGCCTCATGGAGCAACCTAGCGCAGCACTGTCAGAATTTCGGCATCTGCTGTTCACCTCCTGCCGATTCACCTGCCGTTTCTTACCTCCTGCCAGCCTCCCGCTGGTTTCACTTCGAAACGGTCCTCGTGCTCCTTGTTCCCATCGTCAAGGTCCCATCAGAGTCCCGTCACTGAAAAGACAAGTATGAGCCCATGCCACCCAAGGCAGATAGTACGGGCTCCTCGCACGTCAATTACGCTTGCCTGTGATCATGACCGCAAGCCTGGAGGGGTAGCAGGTGCAATGGTCCCCCGGCTGTACTGCCCCGGAGTGGCGCAAGGTACCCAGGGCAGGCACCTGCCAAGCCGACCTTATCTTCTCGCTTATCTGACTGATCGGGGGCTGTGCACTTGGGGAGATATCCTATTGGGCCACCACTTTGGATGTGGGCCATTGTACTGCGGTGCAATGTGGGTACAATGACCCACAATAGCTCCTGGTGACACCTGCCCAAGCACATGCACATTCCCATCGCGTCTGATCTGAACTGGAACACTGGACTGCCAACGGACTGCGTTGTGATGGACACCTCCACCCACTTTCAGCCCCTGGGTGACTTCATCACTGGGGTCTTCATGACAATAGCTCCATTTCGGCCGTGTTCTCCACGCCTTCTCCCAGGCCCTCCGAAAAGTCCGTCGCCATGTCAAAGACATCTTTCAAGATTTGCGGCCTGCCTACTTAAATTTCAACCGCAGGCTTCTGAAAACCAGACCGGGGCTGGCTGTTCGCACAATGTGTCACCGAGGAAATAGACTTTTTCGCCTGACAAGCCACCCTGAATTTGCCTTGATGCACAGTCGGAAGACTTCTAAGTTACGTTCAATATGCCCATCCACTCTTCCGCCGATGGGCAATGTATTTGCGTTTCACATCGAGCGGAGCCAGGCTTCGCATGTCGTTGATAATCGCCTGCCCTTGGGGCGCATGTGGAAGACGAGCTATTGGAATACGAGGGAGGGGGAAAGCGAGAGTCTTGCTGTGAATAAGCCTCCCTGGAAACCCGGCGCTCAAACTTCTGCCACCGAAGAGCAACGACAACCAGGCGACACAGGAAAAGCCGAATATTTAGACAGTGAGTGGTCTTAAAGCACTATATGGAAGTTATCAACGCCCACAGGCTTTTTCGGCAAAGGCTTATCCACTGGCAAGCCCTCCATCATATCTCGTCAAGTCGGTCGCCAATGAGGATTCCACACTGAACAGCCTACGACGAAAGTGCGCTTGTGAGTTGCTGCGAGAAGATAAGTCAGTTGAGGAGTTCCTTGGTGGCGGCGATTACGGCGCGGATTATGCGGCAAGTTTCTGTCCGCAATCATGACGTGACGCACCGCAGTCACTTTTTGCTGACGCGGAGTTGCTTCCCATCGCCTGTACCACGTCCGCAAACGACCAGTGTACTGCTAGGACTGTATGGCTGAAAATTACGATCTATACGCAAGATGCGCCCCTTTGGACGACTTGCAGCAACATATCTCCGTGATGGACCTGAATACGAAGCGTCCGCAGCCTCGAAGCCGCCAGAACAGTACGTTACGGTTGAATGCCAACAACGAGGTGGGCGACTCATGAGAGCATCGTCGAGCCTGTTCTAGCCTCGGATCAGAGAGCGAGAGCCTCAACATGCTCTTCTCTCAGCTCTCAGAAGACAGCGCCAGTCTTTTGAAACGCGGAACTTCAAGGTCTTTTCCGCAAGGCCCGGCGATATAAGAGAGCGTCGTAGCAGCACAAGCTGACACTCAGACGGCAACGAAAAGCGTGAAACAGTTGCAGGGACGCCTTTTCATGAAAGTGAAAGAAGTTGCTGGAGCATCTAAGGACCTCGATTCCGAGAATACCGACCCGTGCGAAGTCCATTTGCGTTTTCAGATGGCACACGCTTCATGATTACGGCTCGGGTAATGCTGTGCGAGCAGTTGCTTTTTGGTTCAAGCCATGTGTGAAAAGGTCTATACTCGAGATAGAACAAATCTGTGGACGCTGTTGTGGTGCTTGATTCCAGGTTGAGTGGTCCAATCTGGCGGCACGGAGGATGCCCGCCTCGTGGTGATGATCTGTGCAAAAGAAGCGCATAGAGCCCAACAAGGTCATTTGGCAGCAGCAAGCATTTCATCACACCATCATTCCGTAAACCAAAAAATACATAGCATGCTTATCCTAATGGCCGCTTGCCTCCCGGACCGAGCCCATGAAGACTTGGCCAAAGCCGGATACTAACATAACCGACGGGTTTCCGTGAGAATCAGTCACACATCACCACGCTCCATTGGATGTCTCCGAGGACGAGGCAGAACGTGTCCTCATTCGCGAGTGATCATTTGCTTGCCATTTTTCTTGAAACTGACTCTGCAGTCTTTCCACAAGAGCGCAGTTGCTAGAAGCTCATCATGGCTCTAGACAATGCGCATGCCGAGGAGCGTCAGGTTTGCTAAGCCATGAAGAGGACCCACAACGCCCTCGACGCTACGATCGTGAGACTACTTATCACGCAAGGCCAACTTGTCGCCGAGCGGACCCAAGTCAAAGCCATGAGACAGGAGGAGCATGTTTGAGATCTGCTTGGTATTTGGGTCGGGTGCTTGCTCAGGTGAGCGACCTCCACGGTATTCGGAGTAATTGAAGAGCCTGTAAACGATCAGTATAACGCGGGTGACAATTCAAAAGATCTCGGCAAGACGCGCACTCGAACTGTCCTTTGAGAAGGGCAGTCTATGTCTCAGCTCGATAGAAGTACGAGTGCCTGTTGCGCAATTCATTCGCCAGTCATGTTCATGGAGCGGTGCGAATCAATCTCCGTTGTGCCTTGCCCTGACTTTACGAACACGAGATGATCACTTTCTATGCGGCTGCTGAACAATTGCCTCGTTGGTGGCCCTCCTGCACGGTCGCCAGCGCCAGAAGTCCCAGGTTGACCGTGACTGGCTCGTCAGGGCCCGTACCATCTTCCCCGGATGGTACGGCCCTTTGATTGGCTGCCAGCTTCCCATGCGCCAGTGACGATGGCCCACTTTAGTGGTGCGGCCCCCGAAGCACAGGCGCCCGGCCTTACACGGCGCTAAGTGCGCTGTGAAGTTGGCGCACCTTTAGCGCCTGGCTGTGAAGAATCCCAGCACAACACTGCTGAAGCCCACGGGCAGTTGTTGACCCAGCGTTCCGAACCCAGAGAACCAACCCATCAACACCACTGCAGGCCAATTTGCTGCTCCAGCTTCCATCATCTTGACCAATGCCACTGCAACTGCGAGGACGTTTTCCCTTTCTTTCTTCCCTTCTAACTTTTCTTCTTCGCAGGACGTTTCCCCTTTTTCTATGTCCCACCCCAACCACTCTTTCACCCCAACACCTGCTCACTCGCTGCAATGTCCACACCGCCCAACTCCTCATTACGGCGAACGAGAACCTGGCTTCCTAAGAAGCAACCTCGTTGAGCAGCCCCGACTCACGTCTTCAGCCAGAGCACCGGGTGTGTATCCAGCGCACAAACAACTTGGTGTCCGTCGAGACGGAGCAATTAGACTATGGCAAAAACACCGAAATCTTTGACCTTGTGGCATTCACCATTGCCAGAACCCGAAATCCCCGCTCAGCGTCCGCGCCGCAGAGACGATGCGCAATTGTTCGGCCAAGGCGCTGAGATTGAGGTGATGATGCCTGAGTACGAGGATATTGCAGACCTTGACATACCGCTGACGTATCTCAGTACTATCTGGACCGATCTCGGCACAGCTATCGAATCCCCCGGATCAATCTTTTCGGCTAAGTAGATCACCAGCAAAGCATGGCTGCTTGATGACAACTAGTCGCACAACACGCCTTTCTCGTTGCTGCTGCTGCCGTTGCCAAAGCTCACCCATGCCTCGAATGGGGTCAACATCCGGCTCATTTTCGCTCGACACATGTCGGACTTCCCTTCCACTTCCAACAAAGCCTCCGTGCGTTTGAAAACAAGTATGACGAGTCCTCGACCACGCCAACATATCTGTCGACCACGAGCTACCGGTCGACAAGGATGAAGTCTACGGTGACCTGCAGCCTCAGATGTCGAGTCGTGAAATGACCATTGACTCTCCCTACTGGACCTTGCCTGTATTTCCGGTGGCCCTTTGCCTTCTACCACAGACGGCATGCATCAGAGCAAAAGTGGTCAGTCTCTGCCGTGGACCGTGGCTGTTAGCGCTACTCAGCAGCCGATGGCATCTGGGAGGGGAAAATTCAGGCATTGAACTGGATTCCCTGGTTAAGATGCCAATCTTGGTTAATGCCACCGTGGGGAGCGTCTCCATGACATGATACCACTTCCCTGAACCCAACGCCTCTTCAGACTCCTCCCCGCCCAAGAGATCTTCCGACCAGGTCTCCTCTTCCATCCCCATCTTCATCGCCAACACTGCCTGCCCCATGCGAGTCCAGACCCTGTCGAAACTGCCCGAAATGCATCGACCTCTCGCGCTCTTTGGATTCTTCTTCCCGTTGGAGCGGGTCGTCTGCCCAACGCAGGTAGCGTTGATGACTAGGTCAGTCCAAGGGGACACGGTGGTCCTCGAGGAACTCTTCCAGGATGAATGCATTGGACCAGCATGCTTGGAACCTATCAAGGAATAGCATCACTCGCATCATAGTGATGGTGCTCGTCTCTTAGGTAGATGTTGCAGGCGGCCATGCAAGCGCGACACCCATAGACGCCGGACTCTCAATCAATATCTACCTCCTGGCTCCTTACTTGGATGTGTAAGGCAACGCTCAAGATCAAGCTATCGGATGAACTCAACAATGCCGCGAATGGGACGTCCATTGAAGCACTCCAAATTGCATGCAATGAAGTATTCCACAGATGCAAGCCCTCAGAGGTGTGATCACTTGATGCGCTCCTGCTGGGATCCTAGGCAATGCTAATATCGCATGAAATTAGTGATGCCATCGCCACGCATTTATCTGTTGCCATCACTCGTCGTCCGTCCATCGCACTCATTCAAGCACAAGGTGTCATGCGGCAATGGACTAGTCTGCACTGGGACGTGGAGGTGGTCGAGCTACAGACTTACGGTGGCGTGTTGGTGAAGTTCAAGGTCGCTCAACTGTCGCCAAATGGCGTTCCATTGTTGTTCGAGGTACACGTCGGATCGGCTGTCTGCGGAGTACAGGGCGAGGTGGGTACACGCCAGAGAGCTCACACTACAGTGCGCGTGAAGTGGGTGAAACTGTCTGCAAGCAAGTGTGGCCGCTCCCTTACGTAAGGACGGGATTCGGGATTCATCTTGCACGCTTTGCACGTCCTGGTGCATATGCATGAACTTAAGGCAGTGTGCAGATCCTCTGTGCAAATATTTTGTGTAAACTGGCGCTAACGTGTCGCCCTCCCGCCAGCAACAATTGCCTGTCCTCTACATCCCCAATCTCAACACCGTCATGCCACCCCTGGCCGCTGCATTTCGGCAGACCTAGATGAGTTGATCGGGGAAGCATTTCCGTGCGAAAATTCACACAAGCCCCATAATTGGGATCGAGAGGTCTGGAACGAACTGTGAATTGGCGTAAGTCGCCCCATCTCCAAATTGCGTACCCTGCAGCCACTTCCCGCAACACCACGTCATACTACCGTCGCCGCGCCATTTCCCACCACAACATGGGGAATAAACTCTTTTGAAAATCCCAGTATATTCAACATTCCGAAATACGCGAAAGCTGACATTTCTAACGCGTAACAGGACGTCGAACGCGGGAAAATCCTACGGCAAGCTGCTCGTCGCCAATGCATCCCCGACGCGTCTGAAGGGCGCTAGGACGCGTCAGAAAGGCCGTGACGCTTTTCGAAAGCTTGCGCCAGCTCTGGAAGCCTACCTCGTCGACTTGGCACCCGCGCAAGACACGTTCGGCCTCATGCCCACCCAACACCACCTCGGAGAACTGAGCCAACCCGTACCTGCGACGCAGGGAGGTACGAGACCTCCTGGGATCTGGATGGACTCTTTGAAACCCTCCTTGGAGACGCTGAGAGGCGAGGCCAGCAACGCTCTGTGATTCGAGGCGGTGACAATTACAAGTCTACAACCACCCTCAACCAAGGGCATCCCCGCGCGCCACCGATACAAGATGGACGATACGGACCCGATGGAGGGCAAGGGTATGCATGGGCTCGAGCACGATGCTGCCCGCAGCCAGACTACAAGCTGTACGTGTCAAGCCGCGCGCCGTTGCCAGCTTTGAAGAAGGCTTCGAGCAGGTTTTGCGTCTTGCATCACGCTGCCACGCATCACCGCCGCCAGCTCCAACGGCCGCCTCAAACCCAACGACCTCTCCACGCTGGAATCCCCATGCCATCATGCGGAAGTCCAGCGACAGTCACACAGATACCACCGTCGACTTGAACGCCGGCTCCTATGCGGCATGTCATACGGCGCGAAGCCCTGACAAGGCAAACTATCAAGCGGGTACGATGTCCTGATTTGAGTCGCCTCGCCAGGCTATTCGCGCCTATTCGCGCCCGGCCGCGACCGCGACCTCCCGTTGCCTGCTCCCTTCGAAGACAAAATAGCTTCAGGTTTCGCACCAAGAACAGCCTGACATCCGACATCGCCAGTGCTTTTCTCAATTGCTTCCAGCCGTCGGAACTGTGCCACCAACGTAAGTCTTACTTCGCGACGAGTATTGTCGTTAGGCGGCAGCGCGCCGACAGAAGGTGCCTGTGCTGACACTCTTCTCCCCAGTCTTCTCAGTCCGGCGTACGAATACGACAAGATTATTGCCTGTAACGGCCAATGCCAGCATGAGCGACAAAGACGCGCGTGCAATGTCGTGGAGGCTCTGATCCAAACTCATGATGGAACGACAACTTTCCCGCATACGCCCCGCCCTCGCAACCCCAATCTTTGGCGTTCTCGCCGGTTTTCCTCGGCAAGCCCCCGTCATTACGACACCGCGACGGCAGCACAGCTTCATACGAGTTATACGCTGTTTCCGAACCCGATCAACCTCACAGACGTTCGCAACAGTCGCGACTTTCATCAGCGCTTCTGCAGACCCAAGGCGCCTGTTCAGGTGGTGCGCGCGGATTCCTCGCCCTCTAATGGCACTCCGCTCATCATGGCGGCTGATTACTTCCCGCCTCACGCGACAATAGTGCCCCAGCGCCGGATTCGTCTTATCTGGAGAGGCGATGAACTCCACCAGCCACAAGCCCTCAGTCGAACTTCTCAACGGTTACATGCCTAGGGCTCTGGGCCGGAACAGGGACAACAGCATGGGACGAGTGTATTTAACCGCAGCGCGGTGGTAGGCGTTCCCTCGCCAGCTGTTTTCGTTGCTCTGGTGCTCGTGGGCTCCCAACAGGCTGCTGCACGACGAGACAGCATCTGACTAGATACCAATAACGAGGCGTCGCCAGGGCTTCCCGTTCTCTCGCATCATGTGGCTGTGGAAATATTCGCCTTCATGACGGTGTGTCTAGTGTCGGGAACGGAATCGTGCTCATTCAGATAGACAGCACAAGGACGAGCCTGCTATCCAAATTCGTGAATCAGCTGAGCGATGACTCTCAGACGGAAAGGGTTTGATTCGATCGAGCAGCTTCTTCGCTGTGCAGTGCCGTACAAGAATAGGGCCATCAGGCAGTGAAACAAGTCGCCATTCTCGGTCAGGTCTGATGCAACGCTTGTTGATATCAATGCTAGATGCTGAGAGTCTCCAACGGTGTTCGGTCAAGAAAACATCGCTTGCGCTATGTTCTATGAGTTTTCAAAACGTCTCAACATGACCGCCGTGGTCGTAAGGGGCCGGCTCCATGGGGACATGTGATTCGACTGCGAGCGGCGAGGGTGCGAACGCCTTCTGATTCAACGACAGCCAGTCCTGCTAACCTGGCGTCGCGGGTGCCACAGCACAACACTGGTGCACAAGAATCTTCCCTCTAGCGAAGGGCTTGACGATCGCAGAAACAAGCACTGTGAAACCTAGTCGGACGCTACGCATGATCGTGCACTGCATCAAGATCGGCCTGAACTTATACTTTGACGGGGCTGGAGGCAGCATCATGGAGTGCTTGGAGGATTAGCTGGCTCAACCGCCACATCGAGTGGACGGCCAACCAACCAGTGTTCAGCTCGTCCACGAAGATTCACGCGAACGATCAAGGTGGCCAATGTCGGAGCGTCTGGGACGAAAGATGCAGCCAGAGCACAGCTGAGCACTGGCCGACTTTCCTCTGCGGAGACCATCGCTGCGTCTGGGAAGGGGACTGTCACTGCTGCAGCCATTGGCTGCCAGGACAGGGTCTTCTCGCCAACGAGGTGGCAGCAAGGGCTACTGCTGCGTTTGGCCTGGGAAGCTATGCGGCCTTCCTTGTCGCTGTCCAGCCCCTCCACCAAGATTATCCGCAGCTCAAGTCTCGACAGACGTGCGTTTCCGAAGGCCTTGGTTTTCCAACAACATGATGCTTCAATTAGGCTCGTGTCTGCTCGACCGGGGATACCGCGTACAAGGCCGGTGTCATCGGGTGCCACATACGGAGGAACGAGTTCAACGCGGCCGTTAATTTCCCACCGTCGAAAAGTCGTGTGGAAAGAGTCACCCCGAGAGGGCAATCCATCATGTCGACGGCGACGTCGCATATGACGAACAGATGGCAGTTGATGGCAGGAGACGCAACTCACCTGCTGCTCTGGACTAGATGGCTCTGAAACAACGGCTGGGCCATGGCCAAAGATGGAGTGCTGGGTGCACACGTCGCCTACAGCGATATCGACCCAGCACGGGAGTTCTGTGGCTACGTCGGTGGATGGGAGGCCTCTATTCAACTGTCGGATGGCATTACTGCCGGATGGAATGTGAAAAGCGACAGCCTGCTCCTCGTTCCGCTGCGAAAATTGTCTCACCGGTGTGAACCTTGGTCCTTGTTCCGCCGAACTGAAAGCATGCTTGTTCCCTGGCGGTTGTTTATGTGGCTCCTCTGTGCTGCTGCATGCGATGGAACAGCACCTCTATCGTCTGACAGACGCGGGTGAGACCATAAGTGTTGCGCGGTGAGGATCAAATCCGCTAATATGAAAGCCCCGGATAAGCTCAGTCGGTTTTCTTTCAGCCTTGCTGGCGGTGACTTCGGAGGACTTGCCTCTCTCTGGCATGCACAGACGATTGCCGCTGATTGTTCCGGCAAGACGCCTGTTCCAGAGCAGTGTGGCATCGTTATTGTGGCGTTGGATATCCCAGGCCGTCGACACAGCACGGCGATCGCCACGTTCCGCGTCAGGCGTCCGTGAGCGGTGGAATCGCCGTAACTCGCTCCACCGGCCCGATCCCCGCCTCCGTCAGCTCCCCTTCTTCCGTGGAACGTATCTCCCAAGCTTCAATATCGAAAAAACATCCCACGCATACAAATCGCATGTCTTAGACACGCTCTCCCGGACGTCTGCCGCAAGACCGAGGTCTGAGCAAGCGACTTGCCAGGAGTCGGTTCCAGGGGCCAGTGGTAACTCTTAGGAACCCGTTCACAAATCCACCACAGCCAGCGTGACTCGCTCTGTGCCGTACTTAATAATGTGGCAACGTGTGGTAGCTCCCATGGCACCGAACCTCGTATCACCCGGCAAGTACCTAACGACGAAGGAACATTCAGGAGACACGGACTTGGGTCCAGGTCTCGCAATGGCTGATATGACGGACGTAAGTGGGTAAAGATTTTGTAATTCAGCAGCAGCCACGCGTAGAGCACTGGCCTCTCAACGCGGCTCTTCCTGGCCAACCTCCCGTCCACTAACGCTGTGTGGCCATTACTCTTTCGCGTCCATACCGGTACAACATGCCCATGAGGCGTTGCCGGCCGTCGCAACAAGTGTATCGCCACGATTGCAGGCGAAGATGCTGCTGATCTATTTGATGGGGTGGGTGACATCATCACCCTTCGATCAGCTGCGGCATCGTCTGAGAAGGCGACCAGGTCATCTAACGCCGCTTCCATTGTGTTTGCGACGCTTCGTCCCAGTAGAAATGGGGCTTTCTTTGCCTGTATCTCTCCGCTGGAGCTGCATGCGTCGTTTTGGAGTTGAGACCTGCATAGGTCTCAAGCTTTGCCCACATGAGTGCTTGAAAGAGGGCAAATAGAACTTACCTTCCATGTCCATGAAGATATCCTTCCACTTCACCTCGTTCTTCGTCTTCTTCTCTCACTAACGTTTTTGCTGGTCTCGAAGGTCGTTGAAGCAGCATCGACGTATCTATCGATTCAGTTAATCAAGGTCGGGGCAGTAAGGAAAAGTGTCCTTAGGTAGTCTTACCCACCAAGACTTTCGCAATGCTCTTCTTGACACCGCCAGGGTATCGCTGGGGGGTGAACCATGCCCTCGCCGAATTTTGTCTGTTCAAACCAGTCAAGATAGAACTGAAATTGAGTTGTGAGGTGTTGGTGACAAGTCTGAGTGATGTGAAACTGTCAGGTAATCGCAAACGCCTCGGGTGCTTCTCAGCCACAGAAGAAACGCTCGTGTTATTCGAATAGCGGACATTAGAGCCGCCATCCGGTTTGAGAAGAAGGTCAGCGTGATGAATCAAGCTACAGAATGGGTGACAGGGCTTAGAGTGCAAGATTGATTCATAGATGCCATATGGCTGCATTCTTTTGCGGGCAGCTAGAGTGTCCAGTGTCGAGCGAGGCAGCCGTCCCGTCTCAATCCGACTGGACACTCGTGGACCGGCTCTTCCATATTTTAAGAAGCCCCAGTTGTTGAGCGAGGGAGGCACCTTCTAAATAAGCTAACCCTTCTCTCTTGGAATTGCCACAACCGCAACGTCACATCCATCCCGTCCACTGGTTCAGTCCTCCGCCTCGTGGCCCCTTCACCTAAGATGTCATTCCAACGTCAGTGGCGAGACTGCCATGCAACCTGAACAAACTGCCAGGGCGACAAATGGAAAACATAACGCATGACGTATGCAGCAAGCAGCAGTGGTGCTCTACGCCGGGTCACCAGTCGATCTACAGTAGCTAGAAAACGAGGCAACCCTTGGGCAGTATTCCGATCCGATGGGCACCTCTCACTGTCCACAGCAGCCATTCGACGCCCCGAATCCCCCCGCTGGAGACCGGCAGAGCTTCATTCATCTTCGTATGTTGGACGAGCAAATCTTCACACCTTTGTTGCCCTACGCAAGTCTCTTCTTCGTCCTGTCACCTGTCCACGCCTTTGCCGTTGCGCGGCGCTGACTTTATTGAAGCCGGTCTCATCGGTTATTCCAAAAGCAGGCACACCTTTGCAATACCCGATCCCACTATGCGCCGAAGAATCCCAGTCTAGAATTCATTGCTCGGTCAGTTGCAAACTTGTTGCCCCGATACGTCCTCAAGCAGCCTAGCAGCTCCCGGGGTCCTGAGCTAGGTATCGGAATCCGTCAGACGCTTTCACGGCCTGAATGGATTGGATCCAGTCAGAGCTACTCGTCGTTGACTGCTCATTCCGGGTAAATTGACCGCCTATTCTCAGCGGGGAACGAAGCGTCGCCGAGACGTCATTTGGCGGCATCATCCACAAGCATCGATCCGATTATCCTGGATGTAATTCAGACATCTCTAGATCCGTGGTCGCACGTGCTAAAGCAACTGATTCTTGCAGCTCCCCGCTCTCGTCGCCGAGGCTGACGGAAATCGGGGCGAGTAGCGAATTCTCCTCAAAAGTTCACCCCAACAAGGCTACTCCACTGGTTGCAAAAGTTCCGCACCATTGACATTAGAGAAGGACCTGCTGAGACGCTGAGCCGAAGCCTGTTCGTCACGTTTGAGAGGGCACCCGCAGAACAACCGAGTTCACCTCGATCATCTCACCGAAGACACTGCTGGAGTTGTAACTAGGAACAGCGAGCAAGACTACTCAGTGTCTGGTAGAATCTATCAGTTCACTACTCAGTCTAGCCCGCAGCAGGTCAAAAGGCCAAGGAGGATCTCACGGTGAAGCGGGACACAGCCGTTTCAGAATTTCGGCTGCGAAACCTGGCCTTGTGAGTTAGAAAAGTCCCCTGTTCCAAAGCACAGAGGCTGAGAGTTTGAATAAAGGGGTCGCGTTCTACACGACGCACTCTTATGCCATGCAGGAGTAAGATTCCACTTTTTCAACTCAACTAAATGTGCAAGCAGCTCTGGCTGTTAGTCGCTGTCGCCGCCTCAACAAACGCCGGTGGTCGTTCAGCAATGCCCACGATCTTACCTCGCAGATATCGGCCTGCTTCATATTTCTACTACTAACGAGTTGAGTCATCATAGAAGAACGCAAGGACGTCCGCATGATTGTCATGTCTCTGAAACGAACCCGCATACAAACTTTTCAATTACCAAACTTCCAGTCTTGGTTTCACCTTGTCAATGGCCCAGACGGAGAACAACCAGGTTATGGCCATCAAGACCATGGGTAGGCTGGCAACATAGACACACACTTGTTACTGAGTCTTCACATCTCATCGATACTCAAAGAAACTGAATAACCTCTTCAGCGGTATTGCAAGCTGTGACGAGTGCGGTGTCCATGCGTCCGACCATCAGTATCTTGCTGCCGGTATCCTTGGCATACGCGTGATGACATGCTATGCTCCCAGAATCCGGATGATCACCTGCAGGAAGGGATCAGGTTCACGACGGAGGTTGAGCGAACTGAAGATTTTGCTACGAGAGAAGCTGAAGAGAGGTAGGTGGATATGCGCGTGTGATATTGCCTCAGTCGCTATAGTCATGTTCGAAGAGGATCGGGGGCGGACTACATTTGGACGAGGGCATGAAAACATTCCAAGGGGAGGCGGTTGGGAACACATGCCATCAGGATCAAATATGCTGTATGGTGATGCAGATTGGTCTCAATCAGAGGGGCACTGGGTGTTTGACCGCACAGCAGCGAGGACATACGCAACCGCAGTGTGTGGCAAAGTTATGGACACCAAGATTACTCGAGCGCATGTAGAAGAGCCAACGTCTAAGACTGCTGCTTCCACCGTTCAGGACTACCGTTCCGTGAGTGACGTGATTGGGTGCATGAAGCAGTTGAAGACATCAGGCTGACAGCTTCGGATCTCAGAGATGTGCACAAGTGGGTATGATATGCGACACAGGCGAGGGTGGCCACAGAGCACAATTGCGCGGAATTGCGCGGGCGTGGCTTCCATGAAGAGGTGAAGTACCTTATCTGACCTTAAGTAATCCAGCGCCGCCTCCAGGGTTCAATCCGTCAGGGTGGTTCAGATGCAGGCGCGGGCCGGGCCGAGTAGCTGCCCCGAAACCGGCCTCAACATGCTTCTGGGCAGTCAGGCACCAGCTACCCAAGTGTCCCTTACAGTACGCTGTACCATGTGAACGACGCGAAAGATATGAGTCGGATTGGGGAGTCGGCGCAGCATCCTCTTCTGACGGTGCACCAACCCCATGGATGACGTGCGTCGCGATCTGCCTGCCGCATCCATCTTTTGGGGGTGATGGTAGGTGTTGAGCTGCAAGCAATTGCTTTCCACCAAGGGATTCACACACGAGGTCGGCCAGGCCCTTGCTAACGTCGTGGCAGGTGCCGGGATCGAAAGGGGCTGCTTCAACACCCAGCCAAATGCCGCCCGTCTTGTGCTTCTTTTTGAAGAACAGAATGCTACCAACTTGAACGCTCCACCAACGGACCTGTCGAAGCCATGTGCGGGCCACAGCAGAGATCGAATCAGTCTCCCTGGCTGAAGACCTCGACATCATGGTCCGCTGAGATCGCGTCGCCGAGTTCAATCTTGTACCCCGCAGCGAACACCGCCTTCGCCTTCTCGTGCCTCCGGTCCTCCTTGCGAATGGCGCATTGCAGCAGACGATCTCCAGCATCTTCATCTTGATTGCTGGGTAGACCTTTGACGGTGAACACAGTCTCGAGCGAGATATCGGTGTAAGCGTCGTGATCGATCGTCGCACCAATCGTGACCCGCGTGCCGGAGTAGAACCCCTGCACCGCTTCGGTCATGACGGGCGCGGCACGATCTCCTCCCAACTGGACAGCGCGACCGAGTCCGACAGATTGTACAGCTTGCACAGCTCGCCATCAGCCGCATAGGCGCAGGCCTACTAGGTCAGTGACTTCAAGATATCCGCGCGCGTCCTTGGTAGGTGGCCCCAGCATCTAAACTGGCGCACAAAATCGGCGGAAAGCTGAAGAGCAACCAGAGCATTTCGTTTCCGCCCACTCCTGTCTTCAATTGTAGATATGCTGACCGAATGCCTTCGGTCGGCGCGTCATTGCTCGCAGCAGGCGCTCTATCATCGACCGGATCGAGAGCACGCAGAAACGGTTGCTCGGTGACATCGTGTCGCAGTCAGATGCCTCTTCAATCAGCCACCAGCGCTTCGACATCAGTCACGGCAGCACAAAGCATATCAATAAATTCAATCACCTGCCAAGCATCAACCCTCGAAGATCATCCCTCCGTTGCGAAAATGACCTCGCCATCGCACCAGAAGCAGACCCAGTGGCTCTTTTCGTCCTGCGCGATTTCAAGCTCGTGCGCCGCGGCAGTTCTCACGGTTTTGCTGTGTCCAAAGATGGCTGCAACGTTGCCGTCGTCAACTAGGCGATGACAGCCGCCGCGGCGGGGGAAACACTCGGGAACCGGACCACACTTGTGAGCCAGATCGAAGCCGAAGGAGCCGAACAGCCCGCGTCACGCCACACGCCTTTCGGCAGCTATTTGCGAGATACCGTTCACGGTCGTCCTCCTGGTCGCAAACATCGAACTTGCCGCAGTGCTCTGCTGCATCCGGCGGAAGGCTTGAAAATTCGTCGTGCGCAGGGGAACCAGCAGTGACATAGGCGAGGAGGAGGATGGTTGATGGGGTTCTTCGCGCTCGATTTCGCGAAGCGTGCGGCCTCGTCGGAGAACATGCGGCATGCGATGGAAATCCGCATCTCGTGTAACGGTGCGCCACGTGTGACGTGTCTTCGCCTGGTCCCAAAACTACCCTTTTGATGGGAGTTTTTCCTCTGCAGAAAATTCCGACTGATTGAGGTCACTATGGGGATCCAGAGGTGTACAACGGGCCGTACGCATATGTTTGGGAGCCGTGCCCGGCCATCTAGCTACCTAGCGAAGCGTGCGTCGCGTCAGGATAGTCGGCGAAACTGTGGAAGAGGAGGAGGATCGGTCATTCGGGCCAGCGTGCATTCAGGCGCGCGTCACACAAGCGGACGTTGCGACGCGTTCCGGTCGGAGTATCGTGGCTAACGTGGTCATTTGACTCTGGGCCCATGTCTGATGAAAGTAGCGAGGAGTAGTCTTCGCTAGGGGAGGTGCGCTCTAGGTATACTTAAGGTTTAACTAGACTCTGTCGCAATGGGAGTATTGTGCTAAACTGGCATTATTTAGAAATGGATCAGATCTATATCTGCTCCTAGTGCATAGAGCGGGGTTTAGGGGCTTAGGCTGCTACTAACTGGGCTGTAAGTAGGTTCTATAGGGAATATCTATAGGTATAGCTAGTTACTTTATTAGTAAAGACGCCTGCGCTATAATATTAATATAGTTCTATTTTAAAACTATAGGCTTTATATATATTTTATATTAAAACTTAAGTACTTAGGTATATAATAAATATAAAACTTAGTTAATACTTATAAATTAATATTTTAGATAGTATAAATAGTTTTTAAAGTAATAACTAAGTTAAAAGTCTTAGAATTAGTAAATAAACCTACTAAGAGGGGCTGCTAGCCTTATATTATAAAATTTAATTAGTATTAACTGCAAAAGCTAGACTAGTCCCCTTACCCTCTATTAATAATCTTTAGGTTATATAACTACTTAGATATTATCTTTACCTCTATGCTCCTCTAACTTTAACTATTATAACGAGCTAAGTTAACTATCTTCCTCTAGCTACCTCTATCTCTACTCCTCTAAGCTGCACCTACCCTTTATTAACGCTATATTTAATCTATACCTATCTTCTATTATCTCCTCTACTATTTAGATATCTACGCTATAAGCTCTACTAAGCGTAGAAGCCTTAAGGCCTCTATACTATTATGCTATTATAATATCTTCCACCCTACTCTATAATCTTAACGAAGAGCCCTACTACTATTAGCTATACTCTTAATATATATTAGATTTACCCTTCCTAACTTACTTACTACTTAAGCTACTTTAGCTATCTTAAAAAAGCTTATAAAGTAATTATAAGTATTAAGATTATTATTAATAGCCTTAACTATCTTTATATTAATCTTAAAGCTATATAATTCTATTATATAGCTCTTATTAGCTATCTTAAGTAAGTACTTCTAAGTGAATTTAAAGAGGGTTTTCTTATTAGTAAAGAGAAGGTTAATAAACTTAAAGCTTTTAACTTTATTAATATTAATCTCTTAGATTAAGTTATTTAATATAGCTTTACTTAATTTATATAAAGTTATAATAAGTAAGAAAGATAGGAAAGTTATTATAGTTATTATATATATAAGAGGATATAAAGAATAAACTTAAGGCTTTATTTAAATAGTTAAGTTCTTATATTATAGCTATAAGAACCTTTTTAGCTATAATAGTAAAGAGTTATATTATTAAGTTTATACCTTTAAATATAGGTTTAAGCTATTACTAAGCTCTTACTATAAGTATTATTAGCCTTCTATATTATAGATAATACTTTTATAAATAATAGTATTATAAATGATATGCTTATAAATAATAGTATTATAAATAACGCTCTTACTAGTATGTTTTACTACTTTACTACTTACTTACTTACTTACCTACCTTCTTCTACTAGGGATAAGTTAAGCTAAGTGTTAATAACTAGTTATACTAAGATTTATTTATTTACTTTATTAAGATTAGGCATAGGTTAAAGTACTGCTATTAGGTTTTAATATTATGAAAAAAAAGTATAGAGTGAACTATAATACCTACTTATATAAGTTAACTAGACTGCTAATAAACTTACTAAGAGTTAGCTAAAGTTTTATTTTTTTTTAACTATAAAAGTATTTTATTCTAAAGAATTAAGTAGTAGTAGAACTTTAAAACTTTTAAAGATTATTTAACTATTAAAGTATTTAAGTATAGCTTTTTAATATCTATTTATATATAGGTTTTTAGGATACTTAAATATATTAGTATAATATTTCTAATTAATCTTATAACCTTTTTAATTGCTTATTATATGTATTATTTAATACTATAAAAAGTATTAATAACGCTATTTTAGGTTTTTCATTCTATTTTAAAGCCCTATTAAGATAAATATATAATAGAATAATAAGAATATATATATTTAAAAATAAAGCGTTAAGTATTAAGAACTAAGTAAGCTTAAACTTTTAGAACTTTGTTATAATAAAGTATACTAAAGTATTTCCTCTTATTTTATAAAGAATGCTTTATTAATTCTTTATATATATAAGAGTAATTAGAGATATTTCTTCTCCTCTATTTTAAGTTAAGGTAGTTTATTTAACTACTATATTATAATTTAAATAGAAGTAATATTACTAATTAGTTTTTAAAACTAATTACTATATTTCTTATTTAATCTCTTATTAATTTCTTTTATATTAGTTTTATTTTCTACGTTCTTACTTATCTATTTAAATTTCGTTTTAATTTAATAATAAAATTAAGTTGAAAGTTTCCTTAAAGCTTAATATATAGTATAGAGAGATATATAGATATTATATTATTCTTTCTTAATTATAAAGATATAATTAAGCTATTTTTAAATAAATAATAAGCTAGGGTTTTAGAAATATCTCATGTTACTAGTACTAAGGGCTATATTATAAATAAGAGATATATATAAGATTTATTCTAGAGGTTTTTTAATTTAAGCAGTAATTTAATAAAAAATTACTTCTATAACTTTAGTAAAGTAGTTTAAGAAAACTATCTATATAATTTATATAAGCTATAAATATTATATTATAGCCTTTAATATATTTCCTTTTTAAGATTATATAGTAGTAATATAATAGTAACTAAAGAGTAGTATTTTATAAAGAATTACTAGAATAAATATTACTTTTAAATTAATATTATAGCTTTTACTTATAAAACTAAAGCTTATTTAATATATTAAATATATAGTAGCGTTTTAAGGCTAAAAGTTAACTATTCAAATTAAATCTTAGATATTATTCTTTTTAATATTATTAATAAAGCTTTAAACTTATTATATTATTATGTTTACTAAGAGCTAGTAGTTAGAGGAGACTAAAGAGTTTATAAAAAGGTGTGTATTGCTTAAGAGGAAGTTACCCTCCTAAGTGTCTTTAAATTAGGAGCTTATAAGGCTTATACTAGTTATATAACCTGCTCCTTTAGTAAGACTTACTAAGGGGGCTATATAAGGTAGAAAGCATATTATAAGATAAAGTACTATAATATTACTATTTTATCTATATATATTATATTAAATGATATATATTTATAAGTATAAAATAAGTAAAAAAGGTTTCTAATAAAATTTAAGTTTTGCTATTTAGGCTATGTTATCTAGCTATTTAAGCTATATAAATTTTAAAACCTAAGAAATTTAAAAGAAATATTAATAGATCTTTAAGTTTAAGTATATTTTTATTTATTTAACTATATATCTTAAGTCAAAGTAGAAAAAAGATCTTTATATTTCTATGTATAATATAGATATAGATTTTAGAAATTAAAATAAAGAAGAAATATACTTTTATGAATTTCTTAATAATAACTGATATTTCTAGAAATATAAATATGTGTACTCTAGTATTATTTAGTTTTAAACTTATCTAAATTAGAATATAATTTAAAAAAGTAGTTATTTTTAGTATTCTAAGTACTTAGAAATATTTATATAGCTTAGATAGCTAGATAACATAACTTAAATAGCAAAACTCTAAAATATTATATTAGATTAAACTTAATTTACTTAAGTATTAGTGTTCTTAAATAAGGTTATAATAAGTAAATATAGTAAATATATATAAATATACTGTTAAGGCTATTTATAAGATTTTAATAAATAGTTTTAATAGCCTCTAGCTACTTATTATTATTTTTACTTAAAACTTATACTATAATAACCTCTAACTTACCCCTTTAGCTAATAGCTTATAAGTTATATAACTATTACTCTCTTTTAAGTTTTATTTCCTCTTATATATATAGGTATATATAACATTATTAATAATCTTATTACTTTTAATATTACTTTAATAATATCTTTATAATTTTAACTTATTTTAGTTACTATAGACTTTTTTTTCAACCTTTTAACTTTTTTTCTAATTCTTACGTATACCTTTTACTAATTTAGCTACTTTCTTTATAGCTAATATTATACTTTGAGAAACTAATATCTATTACAAAACTTTTAAAGGCTATTATACTATTACTATAGTTTAAGCTTTCTATTAATTAAGCTAATATACTTCTAATTTTATATTTATTAGTAATATTATTAATATTATAGTTAAGCTTAATTAACTTACTAGCTATACTACTTTATTAAATATATTATCAAAGTAGGCGTAATACTTAAGATTAATAGTAAATATAACTACTTCTTTAAGTAAGATTTATCAAAGTAAAGAAGTATAAGTTATAACTATAATATTAGCTTTTAGGACTATAGAATAGGATATAGCTATAGTTATCTTATTTATAGAGCTTTATATATTAGAAAGTATTATCTTACTAATTATAATAAAGCTAGCTTTATAGTTAGTATTAATCTTAGTATTTTAAGGTATACTTTAAATGAAGTTTTATAGTATAAAGCTTTATAAATTAAGTAAGATAGAATATATTTAAAAAGAATATAAGTATTTTATTTATAAGTTATAGAAATCTAAATAGTTTATATTAATAGTACTAACTTAAGATTAATAATAAGTAATAGGCTAGTAGCTTAGTATAAGTAGTAATTTAAGTATATAGCTTAGATAAGTATTTATATAGCTAAGTTTATAAAGCTATCTCTATTTAATAAATTATATAGGTGAGCCTATTAACTTTACTAATAATCAAGCTATTATTAATATAATATTGAGAGCTGTATTAAGTAGCTATAGTTAGGTTTAATATAAGTAGTTATTTTAAACTTCTAGGTATATATTACGATCTTCTTATTAGATAAAGTACTAGCTAAAGTGCTCTTACTAGATTTATCTACCATAGACCCTCTTATAAGGTAAGCTATAAAACTTCCTTAATATAAATAACGCTCTTATAATTACATAATAGCGTTATAAATAATGTTCTTATTAGTATATTTTACTGCTTTACTACTTATCTACTTACTTATTTACTCTTTTCTATTAAGAATAAGTTAAGCTAAATAATAATAACTATATACATTAATATTTATTTAATTACGTTATTAAGATTAAATATAGGTTAAAGTGTTATTATTTAGTTGAAAGTATTAAGAAAAAAGTATGGAGTGAACTATAATACTTACTTATATAGGTTAACTAGAGTACTAATATATAAGGACTATATATTATCTTAACTATCTCTGATAATAAAGGTATATAAGTTTAGTATATTATACTTGTTAGTTATATTTACTACTTCTAAACATACTTAGTAAATATTATATTATTAATATAGAATAAGGTATTATTAGGGTTGGGATTTAGTTAAGTTAAGTTAAGTTAGCTAATTTAGTTAACTTAACTTAACTAGACTAGTTGACTAGCTACTTAACTAGCTAGTCTAACTAACTAGTCTAATAAAAGACTAAATAACTAATATATATATTTATAGCTAGTATATATATAAAAACTATTAATATTTACTTATTACATAATTATTAATAATAAAGTAATATAATATAACTTTTATTTATTATAATTAACTAATATATTAATTAATATAGGATTTTATTTAATTATTTACTAGTCTTAACTAGTCACCTAGTTAGTTAACTAAGACTAAGCTAGTTAAGTTAAGTTAGCTATATTAAGTAACTTAAGTCTAACTAGACTAGTTAGTTAACTAGTCTAACTAAATACTAGCTAACTAGTTTATCAACCCTAGGTATTTTATAATAAGAAGTCTTTACTTAATTAATATTAACTTTACTAATTAAGTTTATTTAGCTTTAATTAACTTAATCTATTGTTATATATTAAAAATAATATTTCTTAAAGAAGGAAAGATATCTTATATATAGTTATAGTATATTAATAGAGATATAAATAAATAAGTCTTAATATAACTAGTTATTACTATTTAGCTTAACTTATCTTTAGTAGAAGAGGGTAAGTAAATAAGTAATAAAGTAATAGAAATTAATAAGAGTATTATTTATAACTAAATAAAAGGGTTATCTATAATATAGCTAAAGTGTAATAAGAGCTTAAACCTATATTTAAAGGTACAGGCTTTATAATATAACTCTTTAAGGTAAAGAGACTAGTTAAGCTTTTTTAGATAAAACTAGCTAAATGTTATAATATAAGGCTAGCAGCTCTTACTCTACTATATATACTTTATATTACTATTATGCTTTATTTAATTTAACTACTTAATATCTTAAGGACTATATTATTATAAATTATACCTTTTCTACTAGTTCCTAGAACTTATCTATTAAGTTTTATTTCTTAGGATCATCTTAAAGCATAACTTATTTCTACTTTAATATTATAAGTAAAATATATAAAGACTATAATAATAGTAATAAATAGTAGATAGTAAAGTAGTAATAAAGATAGTATTAGTAGTCTAAGTAATATATAAAAGAGAGAATAAGTTAACTATTTAATAGTTAGTAATTAGGTAATTAAGTAATTATAAACTATATTATTACTAAAGTAAAGTTAAAGATTGTGAAGTTATCTAGTATAATATATATATAAGTATAGCTAAGGTTAGGAGAAGTAATTGGAGACTTAAGAAGTTACTAGGGATTATATAGTCTAAAACTACTAAGTCCTAACTAAGTACCCCCTAAAGGAGAATTTAAGTAAAACTAAATATAACTAGCGCTATAAAAAAGATATAGGGCTAAGATTACTAATACTAGTACAACTAGTAAAACTATACCTAATAATTAAATAACTATCCTTATAACTATTAATTACATATTAATATAACTAAAAGGAATAAAGTAACTATAACTTTATCTAATTAGAACAAAAAGTATAATTATATAAATTACCTATTATAGTAATTCCTACGATTAGCTAAAACGAATAAAAACTATATATTAAGTTAGTTACTATAAAAAGTATATATTAACGGAATTAATAAACCCTAAAGTTAATAATACAGTTATTATTAACAAAAGTTAATATTAAGTTAAGATTTAAAACCAAAACAACAGAAACTAATAATCCATAATACATCTATAAACTATAACTATAATAATACTACAGATCTAGAATATCCAAATCAGATTAAATAAAACCATAATAATTAACTTTATAATAAGGTTTTTATAGTTAATTACCTATTATAGTAATTACTTAATTAAGCAATTACCTAACTAAGTAAAGGTTTACGAGGAAAAAATATATTATATATACAATAGATTTTTCTACTTAGAACAGATTTTGAGGAAGTAAGCAATTCAATAGTTTTATCTATTTAACTACTACTACTTATTATTACTACCTTTTACCTATTATTACTATTATTAGTATTATTTCTTTTATATTAATAATAACTATTTATATTAACTATAAATAGTTATTCTTAATTATTAAGAATTTTATTATAATAACTAATAAAACGAAAAGTTTCCCCTTTTTACTATATTATATAATATTCCTACCCCTAATAATATTACTTCAATTATATACTCTTTTACAATAAATAAGATCTAACTCCATTATAATAAGTTAAGTTTCTTAAAGATTTTACTATTTCGCTCTTATAATTTCATATTATATTTAACTCTACTAAAGAAGTAAAAATATTTATATTTTATAACATATTAAAAGATAGTATTAAAGATAAAACTATTGAAGTTAACTAACTAAATAAATTCTTCTAATATAAAAGTATTAAGTTATAAACGCTTAAGTACACTAAGTATAGGTATTAATCATTCCTTTAATATAAGTTAAACAACTTAAAATATATAATAAGTTTATAAATTAGCTAGAACTAACTAATAATAACTTAACTAAAATTTTTAATAAGGTAAATACTACTAAATTAAGATAACTCTTTAATTAAAGAGGCTATATTAAGAGATTCTTATAGCTAGAAATATAAAAAGCTTTACTACTATATATAAGGTATTATATCTATCTTTCTTCTTCTTCCTCACCTCTTAATCTATATTAATAACTAAACATGAAATATATAGGGAAGAGAAAAGAATTTAATATAAATTAGTAATATAGATTTATATTTTTAAAATATATTATATAAGGTTAAAGGAAATAATTCATTTAAGTACTACTAAAACTAAGATAAATAATATTCTATTAAGAGTTTTTTGGTTATTAATTGATAACTTGTAAATAGCCTAAAGTAAGAGCTAACTTTGTTTAGACTATAATTAAGTTATAAATAGTGCTTCTAAATCAAGGCTCTAAATAAATCTAAGTAAGAAAAAGTTATTAAATAGTATATTTACTATTTAAAAGTAAAAAGGACTATATTATAACTATTATAAATGATAGACTTAACCTAATGAGATTATCTTTATCTATTCATCTTTAAAGAATATAAAGTTAAAGATAAACGTGTAATAAGTAAGTTAGCAAAATAAACTACTGAAATATCTTAGTTTTAACTATAAAGTTACACTTAAAGAAAGGAAATTAATATATTTAATAAGATCTATAAGTATAATTTAATAGAAAAATATGCTTTAGATAAATACATTATAACTTTAAGAAAGAATAAATTAAACTTTTAGTATTACTAATAAAGAAATAATTCCTACCTATTTATAAGAAAAATAGAAAACTAAAATTATATTTTAACTATAACATATTTAAAATAATAATAATTAAGAATTAATACTAATTACCTCTTGTTAATTAGATAAAAAGCTCCTTTAAAGAACTAATTAGCTAGGAGCTTTTAATATAAATAGCGCTTATAATTTAAGAAGAATAAAAAAGAAATAATGTATTCTTAATATATAAAGAATATTTAAAGTATTATATAATAGTATTTAGTTTTTTTAAAAACTTTTATAACTCTTTTAAATATAATGAGTATAGCATTATACATAATTATTAATATTACTTTAGGTATATATTTAGGCATGAGTTTTACTTTCTCTTTATTACTTAAGGAATACAAAGGGAATTTAAATTATATTTTATGAATACTTTAAGAGATTAGACTCTTAATAGAATATAAAACATAAAATTCTTTATATAGAAAGTAAAATACTTTAGGTATACTAATACGTTTAGAAAATTTAAGATATTAAAAAAAATAGAAATAAAAGTATTAAAGAGGGGCTAATACTTAAGAACTTTTAAGAGGTATTAAGATCTTTAAATTAATTAACTATTACTATAAGTTCCTTAAAGAATAAAGCTAAGTAAATATAGCTGTTACTAACTTTAGCTATAATGATATACCTTTTATATGAAAAGAGTTATAACAAACTGTATTTTAGGAAATAAAAGTTTATATTAGTAATATCCTAGTTCTTATAACCTTTTACTTAAATAAATAGTATAAAAGTAAATAAACTGTTTTGATTATTATTACTTTTATATTCCCTTCTCTTTTAACTTTATAAAGTTAACTTTAAGTACTTTATATAAAAGAAAAAAACTTAGACTAATTAGTAAGGTTTTTTCTTAAAAGTAGATATTAATATTATTAAAACCTATATATGAAATACTTATAAAAAAATAGGAAAGTTAATGCTTTTAGCGAATAACTAGATTATAATATCTTAAGTTAAAGGAAACCTAAGTAGTTTTTTAATAAAATGAGAATAGAGATCTAATACTTATAGGTAAACCTCTAAGAATAAGTAAAACATTTAAAAGTAATATAATTAGTAAACTAAATTAAAAACCTATTATGATACTCTATATATACTTTATATATAAGTACTAAATAATTTAAAATTACTTAAAGAATATAATTATGGAAGAAAGGAAACGTTACTAGAGAATATAGTATAAAAGTATTTAATAATCATAAAGTTTATTTTAAGGAAGAAATCTACTTAATATTAGCTTTATAATATATTATTAACTACTTAATATTAGATATCTCTTAACCTTCTAAATTAATTACTAAAATTTTAAGAAGCTCTTTTAATAATATATAATACTAGTATTAGTACTAATATAAATTACCTTACTAAGTATACCTAGTTATTAACGCTTATTCTAATTTATTCTTGATAGAAGATAATAAGTAGGTATATAATTATTAAATGGAGTAGGAAAGGAGACTAAAAAGATTATTATCTATAATATTATAAAAGTTTTATTTATATTAAAGCTAAAGCATAATATTGGCGTAAATCTATATTTAGAAGTATAAGTTTAATAATATAACTCTTTATTACTATAGTTAAAAGGGTTCTTATAGCTATTTTATCAAAACTTATATACTACTCTAAGTAAAGCTTTAATCTTACTCTTTATATTCTTCTATATATATTACAACTATACATATATAACTTATAGATAAGTAAATATTAATAAGTTAAAAAATACTAGTTTAATATATATTAAGAGTATATCTAAAACTACTAAGTCCTAATTAAATACCTCCTAAAGGAGAACGTAAGTAAAACTAAGTATAACTAGTATTATAAAAGAAATATAAAGTTAATATTCTTAATACTAGTAAAGCTAGTAAATGTAAAAGAGTATATAATAGAAGTAATATTATTAGGGGTAGTAATATTAGATAATATTGCAAAAGGGGGAAACTTTTCGTTTTGTTAGTTATTATAATAAAATTCCTGATAATTAAGAATAACCATTTATAGCTAGTATAAATAGTTATTATTAATATAAAAGAAATAATACTAATAATAATAATAGTTAAAGGGTAGTAGTAGTAGTTAAATAGATAAAACTGTTAAATTGCTTACTTCATCTAATCTGTTCTAAGTGGAAAAATCTATCGTATATATAATACGTTTTTTCCTCGCAAACCTTTACTTAGTTAGGTAATTACTTAATTAAGTAATTGCTATAATAGGTAATTAACTATAAAAACCTTACTATAAAGTTAATTATTACGGCTTTATTTAATCCAATTCAGATATTCTAGATCCATAGTATTATTATAGTTATAGTTTATAGATTTATTACGGATTATTAGTTTCCATTATTTTAGTTTCAGACCTTAACTTAATATTAACTTTAGTTAATAATAACTATATTATTAACTTTAGGGATTTTATTATTCTGTTAATATATACTTTTTATAGTAACTAACCTAATATATAGTTTTTATTCGTTTTAGCTAATTATAGGAATTACTATAATAGGTAATTTATATGATTGTACTTTTTGTTCTAATTAGATAAAGTTATAGTTACTTTATTCCTTTTAGTTATAATGATATGTAATTAATAGTTATAAGGATAGTTATTTAATTATTAGGTATAGCTTTACTAGTTATATTAGCATTAGTATTTTAAGCTTTATATCCTTTTTATAGCGCTCATTATATTTAGTTTTACTTAAATTCTCCTTTAGGGGGTACTTAGTTAGGACTTAGTAGTTTTAGAGTAAAGCTATAGTTAATAATTAAATATATAATCTTATAACTATTAACTATATATTAATATAACTAAAAGGAATAAAGTAACTATAATCTAATCTAGTTAGAATAAAAAATATAACTATATAAATTATCTATTATAGTAACTCTTATAATTAGCTAAAAATGAATAAAAACTATATATTAAGTTAGTTACTATTAAAAGTATATATCCATAGAAATATATTCCTTAGAATTGATAATATAGTTATTATTAATATTAAACGTTCACTTTTTCAATATTGAAAAACTAATAAGTAAGAGAGAGAAAATAAAATAAGAAGTAATTATATGAAACATATAAATATTAACTTAATAAGACTTCTACTTAAGTTATAAAATAAATTAATACTTATAGGTATTTAGTTATATAATATAAGTCTTTATATATTAATAAATTAAAACTTCTTTAATAACGTTAGAAGGGAATAATTAAAAAGATAGTTTAATATATAAATACTACTTTATAGTATACTTATAAACCTTAGAACTTAACTTTATTAGAGATAGATATATACTTATATTTATAAAGTATATATTCTTAAGAGAGAAAGGAAAATAAAGAGAAGAAAGTTTGGAATAGTTTTATATAGCTATATTAGATACTTCATGGAGTATAGACTATATATAATCTCTATAAGATCTAAATTTAATACTTAAGAGAGTTAAAATAAAAAAAAACTATATTATTAATGAAAAAATTATAATATAATAATTACTATAAAGTATTAAGAATAAGAAGATTATACCTAAAATTACTTAATATAGTTTTTTTTTAATTCTTTAATAATCTTTTAAACTTATTAGTTAAATATTTAGAAGTAACTTTTTTAGATACACTTTATAACTTTTAAGTAATAGGAGTTTTAAAAGTAAAATTACTATTACTACTTTAAAATCTTAAGAGACGCTAGAATTTATTAATAAAATAAAGTTTCTATTCAAATATAAGAAACTTTAAATAGATAAATATAAGTAGGATATAAGAGAATTTACTTCTTCTTAAGGATTAGTTTAACCTTAGAGATAAAAAAAAAGAATCTTTAAATTAAAGAAGAAATACTTATATAGAAAGAAAATTTATATTTAAATTTACTTTTATAAAGAAAATAATTTTTAAAATAGACCTAAGAATACCCTTATAATATATATTGATAATACTATATTATCAGTCTAGTCAACCTATATATATAAGCATTATAGTTTACTCTATACTATTCTCCCTTATCCTTTAAACTTAATAGTAGCACTTTTACCTATATTTAATCTCAATAAAGTAAATAAATAAATCTTAATATAACTATTTATTAAGGCTTAGCTTAATTTATCTCTAGCTATATAGAAGAAAGTAACTAAGTAAGTAGTAGAGTAGTAGAATAAATTAGTAAAAGCGTTATTTAGAATATTATTATTTACAAAAGCACTTACTACTATAGCTAAAAAAGTTCTTATAGCTATAGTATAAGAACTCTCTTATTTAAATAAAGCTCTAAACTTATTCTTTATATCCTCTTATATATATTAACTACAATATCTTTCCCCCTTATGATACTTATATAAAAAGTGAATAAAACTATACTAAATAACCTAAACTAAATTTAATAAAATTAGAAGCTTTAAGTATAATAACTTTCTCTATACTAATTAGAAGATTTTATTAAAATTTACTTAGACATATTTACTTAAGATAGTTAATAAGTATAATAAATTAGAGTTATATAGTTTTAAGATTACTATAGATATAGTTAAAGCTACTAATAAGAATTTAAATACTTATTAATACTCTATAAACTTCTTTAAAATAGCTAAGATAGCTTAAGTAGTTAGTAAGTTAAAAAAAAGTAAACCTAATATTAAAGATATAGCTAATAATATTAAGGCTTTTATTAAAACTATATAATAAAGTAGAAGATATTATCTAAATATTATTATAGTATAGAAACTTTAAAGCTTCTATACTTAATAGAGTAATATAGATATATAAATAGTAGAGGAGATAATAGAATAGAAGTCTAAATTAAATATAATATAGAGAAAGAGGTAACAAGAAGAAGATAGTTAACTTAGCTTATTATAATATTTAAAGTTTTATAGAGGAGTATAGAAGTAGAAATGATATTGAAGTCTAAGATTTATATAACCTAAAGGCTATTTATAGAGGCTAAGAAGACTATTCTTACTTATATAGTTAATACTAATTAGAATTTAGTAATATAAGGCTAGTCGCTAGTAATAATTCTATTAATATAATATATAAAGACTTAATACTTATTAAATAGAATTAAAATAACCTTTTTTTAATTTTTATATTAAAGTAATAAAAAGTTATAGAAGAAAAAAAAGAGACTTTACTATATACTTTATAAGATAATAAAATCTAAATCTAATAAACTTCTATAAAGTAATATCTATAAAAGACTAACTTTAAAACCTCTTCTTAATCCCCTTTTATAGTCTAATGAAATATATTATACCTAGCTTCTATTATTAAGGTTAGAAAACTAATAACTTAGTATTTAAAGTTACCTAATTTAGCTAACTTAACTTAAGTAGCTTAGTCTTAAGGTTATAGTTATAATGTAGCCTCCCTATAGGAAGAGTTTAGTAAAACTCACTCTATATATAAGTATAATTCTAGAAACACTATATAAGTACTTTAACTTAAGGATATATAGTTAGAATAATACTTAAAAGAGCTCTTATTAATACTTCTATAAGGGACTTTATAATATATAATTTAATTAATAGTAAATATATAAACTTAGTAGTAGAGGTAAGTAGGAAGGCATTTATATACGTTATAGAGTAGCTTTTCTTTAAATAAGCCCTCTATAATACTAAATTAGAAGTAGTTTTCTAAAGATTAATAAGTATAGTTTATACTAACTAATAGAGAGAATATTACTAATAATAATATAGCTATAAAGGTATTAGCTAGCCTAATTAAATAAGAAGACTATTATAATAATAATAACTTAATAGTAGATAGTAAAGTAGTAATAGAGATAGTATTAGTAATATAAGTAATATATAAAAAAGAGGATAGGTTAGTAGTTTAATAATTAGTAATTAAGTAATTAAGTAATTATAAACTATATTATTACTAAAGTAAAGTTGAAAAATTATAAAGTTATTAATATATATATATATATTAGTATAGCTAACGTTAAGAGAGGTAGTTAGAGATTATAATTATATAACTAAATGCTATATATATTATGAGGAGGTGTAAAGTTAAGAGGTTTATCGCTCTAAGTAGGTAAAAACTATAGTGAATAGCTATAAGCGACTAGCGTAGTTTTAGTTAGCTAATAAACTTAACTTTAATTAACTAAGTGCTAACTCTAATTATTACTTTTAAAGACTTAAAAAGAAATTAAAAAACTTCTTAAGTAGTTTTGAAAATTAATTATCATTATATATTATAAAGAACTTAAGAAAGTTATTAGCTTTAAAATATAGAGGATTTTAGACTATTTAGTAGTATATTTAAAACCCTTCTTACTAAAATAGGTTTTTATTTATTAACTAAATATAAATAGATATATTATAAGTATAAAAACTTAGATTATTATAAAAGGGAACTTCTATTTAAGAGATCTTAGTAATATTTATATAATAACTTTTATTTTATAAAGTTTTTAAGTTATAATAGTAATTACTAATTACTTTATAATTTAACTATAGAGTATATTAATATAATACTATTAATATATTTTAAAATATAAAAGTATTAAAAAGAAAATATCTACTTATTTATAAAAACTATAAAATATTAAAAAATGTATATAATATCTAAATTCCCTCTATGAAATATATTACTAAACTAAATAAAGCTTTATATAAGTTTTAAAATATACTTCTTTTATTATATAGAAAAATTAGTCTTGTTTTTAAAAGATTTAGTGTGACGACTTATCTTGGGATACGTCTTCTGCCTTGCGCAGCCCCCTTAGTGAGACTTACTGAGGGAGTAGGTCATATGACTAGCATAGGCCTCGCGAGCTTATGATTTAAGGACGCTCAGGAAGGCAACTTCCTCCTAAGCAATACACGCCTTTTTATAAACTCTTCAGTCTCCTCTAAGTACTAGCTCTTAGTATTTAGTTTATAAAGTTTAAAAGAAGACTTTTACTTCTTTTAAAACCCTAAAGTAATAATATAAAAAGTTAAACTTTATTAAAAGATAGTTAGACTAATAGCTTATATAGCTATATTTATAAGAGTAAATATTATATTTATAGTAGTATTCTAATTTTAATTCCTTATAAATCTAGCTTAAGAGAATTTAATAGCTAAAAGATATATTATATAATATTTAGATTAGACTTAATACCTTGTCATCTACTTTATATTTTAGGAGGTAAGTTTATAAATATATTAATCTTATTTATAACTATAAATGCTTTATTTATAAATAATAAAGTTAAATATTAATACTTATAAAGATATCTTATAATACTATTTTAGAAAATTAATCTAATAGAAAGTAACTTAAAGTATTCTACTAAAGTAGAACTTTTAGACTTAAAGCAATATTAAACTTAAGCTTAGTAGCTTATTAGATTAAAATAATAATAAGAAGGATATTTATAAGTAAATTATTTATTTTGAAATAAAAAAAATATAATCAATATATTTATTCTTTTAAGTCTATTAGTAAACTTAAGAAGGAGATATAACTACAATACTATTAGTTTTAGAAGAATTAACTTAATACATCTAGCTTAGCTAAAACCTATTATATTTATAAGACTTAATACTATAAAGAATAACTATAGAGAGAGAAGGAATATAATAAAGAGCTAAAAAAAAAAGAGGTAACTAAGAAAATACTCTATTTAGAGGTTTTTATTTAATTTAAACTAAAGTAAAACTTAAAGATCTTTCAAAAGAATAAATACTTTTATATAAAGTAAGCCTCTTTTAAATTTTCTTAATAGTTTTCTTCTCTTTTTTAGCTTTTTGATAAAGCTTTTAAGTAGTAGCTAACTCTAAAGTAATAAGCTAATTATAGACCTTAAGAGTTTTATAATATTAAGAAGTAATAAAGCCTTCTACATATATATTCTATATAAATTTCTAAGTATTTTAAGTTATTTTTTTAAATATATTATATACTTATTAACTAGAAAAATAAATTTATTAGATAAAAACTAATACTCTTAGCTTTAATAACTTAAAAAATAATATAACTTTTAGCTTATAAGTAACATTATCTAACTTATTAGCTTCTTTAGTAATTTAAAGAAGAATAATAATATATTTACTATAATAGTTCTTAAAGTTTAAGTTATAATACTTAAAATTTAAAAAGTAAGAATAATATAAGTAATTATCACTATAATTATTACTTATAGTTATAATTCTTTTAACTTTCTTAAGCTTCTTAAATATTTAGGAATAGTTAGCTTATTAGTCTTTAGAAGAAAAACTAATTAAAGTTACTTTTATACTTCTAAAATAAAAGAAGATTGTTATTACTACTAGTTTAAGAATTACTAAAAGTTAAAAATAATATATAGAGAGACCTTTAGAGATAAGTAAATAAATAATTTAATAAAAAGAAGAGAAAAATATACTTTTTATAAACTTAGACTTCTCTTTAATAGTTTCTTCTTTATAAATAATAGCTACTTTATCTTAAGTAAAAAATACATATATTTATATATACTTATATTTAAAAAGGAAACAAAACTAATTCTTGAACCTTTATAATAGTAAAGATCTATAATGATTTATAAATCTTTAGAAGCAACTTAAGTATAGTTAACTTTATTATTCATAATAAGAAAGAGAGAATCTTTAGAAGTAAGCTTTTTAAGAATAGCTTTTTTAAAAGTAAGCCTTTTAAAAATAAACTCTTTACTAATAAGTTCTTCATAAGTAGATATATTAATAATATAAGTATGATTATTAATAAACTTATTAAAAATAGTTTTAAGAGTATATTTATAGAGATGAATATAAAAATAAACTTCTTAGAATAAGTTTTAGTAAATCTCTTAGTATTATAACTTACTTAGTTAATATCTATAGATAGTAAGTATATATAAGTAGCTTTATAAAATGTAATAGATTATAAGTTGTAAAATAAAAAAATACTCTTAAAAAGGATTAAAAAGGGAGTTATTAGAACAGAAAATAAAGAAATAGGAGATAATAGAAATATAAAGAGTTATATAAAGAAAACAAAATTTTATATATTACTTAGGAAAGGTCTTTTACTATATTTATATTTACTTAGTGAGTTACTTATATTTATAAATATAAAATATATAAGTTAGTATATTTTATATAGTAATAGAGCTAAGTAAATATATTATAAGTTGAGGAAACTTATAAAGGTCTTTTTAACTATAAGATAAAGAGTAAGCTCTTTAGGTGTTCTTTTTTTAAAAGCTACTTCTAGTTTAATATATATATAACTAGTTCTTATATATTATTCTTAGTTAATGAATATATTTATACTTATATCAAGCACTATTAGGTACGTTTATAGCTAAGGGAGTATATAGTAGTTTATCTTATAATTACTTTCTATTTTATATAGCTTTCTTAATAAAGCGTACAAAAAGAGTAAGTTATATAACTAGTATAAACTTTTGAAGTTTATAATTTAAGGATACTTAAGAGGGTAACTTCCTCTTAAGTAGTATATGCCTTTTTATAAACTCTTTAGTCTTTTCTAACTACTAACTCTAAATAGATTTAAAAAGGAATAGTAATGAAAGTAATAATTTATAATAAAGTTATAAACTAGAACTATAATAATACTATAGATTTGATTTAGTTTATTTATATTAGATATAATGAAGTTATAATAATTTACTTTATTATAAGGTTTTTATAGTTAATTACTTATTATTAGTATTATTAGTACTATTTCTTTTATATTATCTATAACTATTAATACTAGCTATAAATAGTAGTTCTTAATTATAAGAATCTTTATTATAATAATATATAAAATAAAAAGTTTCCCCTTTTGCTATATTTTATAATTTTCTTCCCTTAATAATATCACCTTAACTATATACTCCTATATATACTGTAGTTAAAACACTCTCTACTTACTACTATCCAAAGCAAAAAATATACTTTAGCTAGTAAAATACTATTAGTATTATATATATAACAAAAGGTATATAGTGCTATATACTATAAGGCTAATTAGATTAAAGATAAATAAATAATTTATATACTACTTAATACGAAAGATTGCTTAATATAACAGGTACCTATAGCTTAAAATATAGAAACATTATTATATCTAAAGCTAATAATATTCCTTCTTCTCTTTTTCTGTTTTTTTAAAACTACTTTCTTAACTAAGTACCTCCTAAAAGAGAATTTAAATAAACCTAAATATAACTAGCACTATGAGAAACATATAGAGTTAAGATTACTAATACTAATATAACTAGTAAAACTATACTTAATAATAAAATAAGTAACCTTATAGCTATTAATTATATATTAATAAAACTAAAAGTAATAAAGTAGTTATAACTTAGTCTAATTAGAACAAAAAGTATAATTATATAGATTACCTATTATAGTAGTTCTTATAATTAGCTTAAATAAATAAAAACTATATATTAAGTTAATTACTATAAGACGTATATATTAATAGAGTAATAGTTCCTTAACAGTTAATAATATAGTTATTATTAACTAAAGTTAATATTTAGCTAAGATGTAAAACTAAAATAATAAAAACTAATAATCTATAATAAAATCTATAAGCTATAACTATAATAATATTATAAATCTAGAATATTTAAATTAGATAAAATAAAGCTATTATAATTAGCTTTATAGTAAGACTTTAATAGTTAATTACCTATTATAATAGTTATTTAATTAAGTAAAGGTTTATAAAGAATAAATATATTAAGTCTTAGTATTTAAGTGGATACTTCTAGCTAACTAGGTAGATACCTTACTTTTTCGACTAATTAGATTAGTGCGATTAGTTAGTACTACTTCTAACTTTAATATCGCACGTAGCCTAATTTTTTCTGCTAACTTACTAACGTTAATAATACTACTAAAATAGAGGTAATATAATTAATTATTAATACTACTATTAGTAATAACGCTTATAAAGCTATACTTAACCTTCTAGAGGGTAGTATTAACAGTAAGCTTATAAATACTATTTAAGAACTATAGAACTATCTTAATACGTTTATATGCTTTTATAGCTTTATAATTATCTAGACGAATGGCTCTATTAAGCGGAATCATATTAATATATAATAGTATCTAAGATATAACTATAATAGTATATATATTACTAAAAGTATTAGATTATATAAGATTACTATTTAGAAAGTTAGCTATATTTAGTAAAGAATTATTACTACTATTAAGTTAATAAACTAGAAATTTATATAAAAGCTTAAGAAGAGCTATAAGAAGTATAACTACTCTACCTCTCTCTACTTCTCTACTTATACTACTTATTACTAAGTTATAGTTTAATATACTAAATAGTAAGACTACTATATAAACCTTCTTTTATTAGATTAAGTGATAAAGCTTTAAATACTATATTAAGTAAGTTAATAATAACCTTAACTATATAGAGGTATTATTTTAGACTTATCCCTAATATAAAAGAATATAAAAGTAATTCTTAGAAGTTCTTAGCTTTAATAATATATATAAAACTAATCACTTTAATATACCTTTCTTCTAAGTTATAAGTAATATAAATATTAGCTCTCTATTTAATTAGTTTTACTTTTATCTTAACTAAATACTATAAAAGCTATAACTAGCTATTTAAGTTATTTAAAACTATATATTAAGAAGTTAATACTAAATAGTTTCATATTACTATTACTAATTATAAAGAAGCTATATAAAGTATTATTAAGAATATCTTCTCTAATATATACTTATAACCCTATATCTTCTATATTAATATTAATATTAATCTAAACGTTAAGTATAAGTAGTAGAGTAATAGAAGTATCTCTCTAGATAAGTTTAATATTAATAAAGATAAGTATAATACTAAATAAGCTACTAAAGCTAAGAAAAGAAATAGGGCTACTATAGCTATTACTCTTTATAACCTTATTATTACTACTTTAAATAAGCTCAGCTATACTAATAAGACCTTCTCTTCTTAATAACTTACTAATATTAAGGTTAAATATACTTATAATAAGTTTATAAAGCTTTAAGCTTATAATATCTATATTAATATATATAATAACTTTATTATAGCTTTAGGATATCTATATATAGAGTTTAATAACTAGTAGCTTATTTGTAACTATATTAACTATACTTGTTTTTTTATTAAAAATTAATAAGTTTAATACTTTATTAACTTTAATACAAGCTATAGTATATATACTAACTTGTTTATAGAGATTACTTATAAAGACCTAAAGTCTTATATTATTAATAATATATTAAACCTCTTTATTATTATTAAACCTATTAATAAGATACTTAAGAATAAAGAGAATAATTATATTATATATATATCTACTTTAGATATTTAAGCTAAGTATAAATACCGTAAGTAGATTAATTAGTTTAGAGAGATATTAAAGTAGGTTAGTTAAGTAGCTTTCAACTTTATAGCTTATTTGTATAGAATTACTCTAATAATAATATCTTTTAAAGCTAACTTTAACTTATTTAATTTACTAGGTTATTATAGCTATTTTACTAACTAGTATAAGTTACTTTATACCTATATAATTCTCATATTTTTTTAAAAAAAAGTAAAGTTATTATAAAGTTTAATATATTTATGTTAGTAGCTTTATTAGCTTTTAGTATATTATATTTATTATTTTTTAGAACTACTACTAACTATATAAACTAAAATCATATTAATACTTTCTTAAAAATTAAGGATCTATTAATTATAAAAATACTTTCTAGCTAGCTATATAATATTACTATACTATTAGCTTTAGTAATATTAATAAGTAGTATTAGTAATAATAATTTACCTCTTCTGAGCTTCTTAAAGCTAGAAATACTAAGAAAAGCGATAAATCTAATATTATAGCCTATTAAGTAGAGTATCTAGTATAATTAATTAGTATTTAAATACTACTTTAACAATAAGCTCTCTTAAGGTATACTAATAGTACCTCTAGTATTACTAGATATTAAAAAGCTTTACTATAATAGTTAGATAGGTAAGAGATTAGAAGTATTAATTACTATAATAAAAATCTAAATTAATAAAAAGTTAAATAATTATATAATATGCTGTTTTCTAGTGTCTTTAAGGTTTCGCTATAGCGCTTATCCTATTAGCTATATTTAGATAAAACGTAGGGTATCTGCCTAGTTAGCTAGAAGTATCTACTTAGATAGTAAAACTTAATATACTATATATATAATAGACTTTTCTACTTAGAATAGATTTTAAGGAAAAAAAGTAATTAAATAGTTTTATCTATTTAATTATTACTACTTATTACTACTACTTACTACTTATTATTACTATTATTAGTATTACTTTTTTTATGTTAATTATAACTAGTTATACTAGTTATAAATAGTTATTATTAAATATGAAGAGTTTTATTATAATAACTAATAAAACAAAAGGTTTCCCCCTTTTATTATATTAACTACTACCTTTAATTCTAATAAGGTTATCTCTATTATATATACTTTTTAGACTTTTTCTCTTCTTAAGTATTAAAACTATTACTAAAAGCTTTAACTATATCTATATGAAATTTAAAGCTATATAACTATTATAATCTATTTTTATTAGTTATAGTTCTAAATAAGTATTACTAAATAAATTTAAAAGGGGTTATTTTATTAAGATAAATAAGTAAGCTTCAGTTAAAGCTTTTAAGATAGCCTCTAGCTGTTCACTATGATTTTTACCTACTTAAAGCGACAGACCTCCTAACTCTACGCCTCCTAATAATATATACAGCCTTTAGTCACATAATCCTTAATAACCTCCTAAGTCTCTAACTACCTCTCCTAACCTTAGCCGTACTTATATATATACTACTAGATAACTTCACTATCTTTAACTTTACTTTAGTAATAATATAGTTTATAATTACTTAATTACTAACTACTAAACTATTAACCTATCCTCTCTCTTATATATCACCTACACTACTATTAAATACTATCCCTATTACTACTTTGCTATCTGCTATAGTAGCTTCTTTAGAGTAAGTTATTACTATTATTATAGTTTTCTTATTTAATTAAGCTAGCTAACGCCTTTATAGCTATACTATTATTAATAACGCTCTCTCTATATAATTAGTATAAAGTATACTTACTAATATTTAAGCCTTATTAGGCTTAGGCTTAAGCTACCTCTACTTTAATATTATAGAGGGCTTATATAAAGAAAGGCTACTCTTTAGGATAGCTAGAAACTTATATAGCCTCTATATAGAAATATCTAAAGCTATTATTTATTACTTTAATTATATTATAGAGAAAGTCCCCTCTAAAAGTATTTATAAAAGTTTTAGCTATAGCTACTTTAATAATATACTACTAATTAGTAAAAGAATACTTACTAAAATTAAGGGTTTTATTTATTATATAGATATTATTCTATATAGTAATACCTTTAGCTATTCCCGTATAGAAAGGTATACTTTATAAGGGATTAGCGTTTTTATATATCTCTTATAGTATAGATATAGTAAAAGATTTATTATAAGTTAAAAAGGAAGAAGAAGAGGGATAGGTATAAAGCTTTATACTAGAGTTTTTATATTTCTAGCTATAAGAACTTCTTATAATAACCTCTTTAGTTAAGGAGTTATCTCTATTTAGTAGCGTTACTAAGCTATAAGAGCTTTAGTAACCCCTTTAGCCTTCATATAATTAGCCCTACTATATATAGCACTACTAGCCCTATGCTACGTAACTAGCGCTATTACTATTCTACTAGTCTATTTAGCTAAAGTACGTATTTAACTTTATGTAGTAATATTTAGAGAGTTTACTTACTAGTAGGAATATATAAGGTTTCTATACTATTTTCCTTAATTAATAGAAGGTATAAGTTAAAATGCCTATATAGTGTTTCTAGAATTATGCCTACATATAGGGTGAATTTTGCTATAGCCTTTTTATAGGGGGGCTATATTATAACTACAAACTTAAAGCTTTTAAGATCCTTAATTTTAGTTTATTAATTAAGTTATTTAGCTTAGCTTTATTTAGTTTCTATATATATTTATATAAAAGAATACTAAAATTACTATATATAAGAGAATATAAAGAATAAATTTAAAGTAATACTTAAAGAGTAGTTAAGCTTTTATACTAAAGGTATAAGATCTATATTAGCTATATAAATAGTTATACTATTAAGTTTATATTTCTAAGTATAAGTTTAAGCTATTACTAAGCTTTAGTTATATTATAGCTAAAGCTATTACTATATAAAATAACACCTCTATATTAAATAAAGCGTTTAGATTTAATAAAGATTTTTCTACTAATTAGTAATATACTATTAGGGTAGTAATACCTAAAGCTCTTTAAGATACTTTTAAAGAAAACTTACTCTCTATTATAACTAAATATTTTAAAATATTTTTAAGAAGAAGCTTCTTATTAAAATATAGAAAGTTATTATAATTATAAGTGCTAAGTTAATTAAGCTTAGTTTTATAGATTAACTTATTTAGTATTTATTTAGCTTATAAGTTTCACTAAAGGGGAGGAAATATATCTTGTTATAAATAATATAAGAAAAAATTTAAGGCTTAATTAAAATAATTATGTTTTTATATTATTTAAAAAAAGTCTTTTATATTATAATACTTAGGAGTTATAATTTTAAGTTAATATTTTTAAATATAAGTTTAAGCTATTATTAAACTTTAGCTATATAAAGTATTTTATTATTAGTATTATAATAGTATCTTTATAAGTAAAACTCTTATTAATATACTTAACTACTTTACTATCTCTCTACCTACTTTATTTAGCTAAAGATATATTAAGCTAAATATTAACAACTAATTATACTAAGATTTTCTTTCTTTACTTTATTAAGGTTAAATATAATATAAAGAAGTACTATTAAGCTTGAAATACTAAAATCATAAGGAGAAATAGACTATTATATTTATATCTCTATATATTAGTAAAACTATTAAATATAAGATAGTAGTTTTATATTATATAACTAAACTAGTATTAAGTATAAGAGCTTAATTAGTTCTCTTATTATCTACTAATAACTTTAAAGTTATATACCTTTTAAACTAAAATATCTTTTTACTTTATTAATTCTTTAACTTTAGGTATTATAATAGGCTGAATTAATTATTTTTTCTAATAGCTTCTATTACTATTAAACTCTTCTATATCTTATATTAAGTTGAAGTTATGTACATCTTCTTATCTTTTATACTACTTAAGCTAGTTTAAACACCTTTAAAAAGCTATAGAGTAGTAAAGTATATCTATAGCATTATTATAAATAAAAATATACTTTAAAACATTATAAAGACGTTCATGATAATATACTTACAACTAAATAATAATTATAAACCTATACTTATAAATATAAACTTTAAAACATAACTCTTTATATAGCTAAAAGGGTTCTTATAGCTATAATAGAAAAAATAAATTACTATTCTAAAAAAAGAAAAAGCCTTAAGCCTATTTTTTATATCTTAATATATTTATTTAGAAGCTAAGTAATATTAAGCTAAATAATTTATTTTATGAGACTAAAACTAAAGATATTAAGGGTTCTAAGTTAGCTAATATCTATTTATAGTAGTTTTTACTAACTTTAAGTAATAGATCTCTAATTTATTTTACCTCTAAATAATATAGATAGCTTTAAGTTATATAATTATAAGTTAATAACTAATAAAGTACCTAACTACCTCTCTTAATTAAAACTATACTAATATATATATATATATATATAAATAATATAATAATATCAAACTTAGTATTCATACTAAAATAATTTATTATTATTTAATTACTAGATATTACTTTAATAACTTATCTTCTATCTTATTACTTACTAAAACTACTACTTAATATTTTATCTATTATCTTTGCTATTTACTACTTTACTATATTCTATTTTTTTTAATTAAGCTACTTAACATATATATAGCTAAAATATATTTAGTTATACTCTCTTTACATTATAGCTAGAGAGAACTATATTTACTAATCTTTATATGATGTTTATATTCTGTTATTATAATATATAGCAGTTATACTATAACTACTTAAAAGCGCGTTATATAATAAAGTATATACCTTATAGTAAGTATACTAAGCATACTAATAGAGCTTATATATACTTACGCTCCTACTTATAACTTTTTCCTTTATATCTAAGTATTACTTAAACTAAGTTATTACTTATTATGTATTAAGTATGATTTATATTATATATACCTACTTATTATACTTTTTACTACTTTTAAATACTTTAGAAAAGAAGTTCTACCTAGTAAAATTACTAAAGAAATAGTTAAACCTTACAGAAGAATATATAATTAAGAAAATATAATAAATAGTAGAAATATTATATAATATAGTAAAAGGGGGAAACCATATATTATATTTATTATTAATTTAAAAGAAATAATAATAATAATAATAATAGTAATATATAGTAATATTGAAATAGATAAACCTATTAAATTACTTACTTTTATAAACTTAGTCTTAAATAGAAAGAATCTACTATATATGTAAAATAATCCTTTTTATTAAACTCTTACTTAATTAAATAATTACTTAATTAAGTAGTTACTATAATAAGTAATTAATTATAAAACTTCACTATAGAGTTAACTACTATAGCTATATTATGTCTAATCTAGCTAAATTAGATCTATAGTATTATTATACTTATAGTTTATAAGTTTATTATAAGTGATGACTTTCTGATATAATTAGATAAATTTATAGTTACTTTATTCCTTTTATTTCTATTAAAATATAATTAGTAAGTATAAAGCTACTTATTAAATTATTAGGTATAGTCTTATTAATTATATTAGCATTATAAACATTAGCTTTATATCTTTTTATAGCGCTAGTTATATTTAGTTTTAGTTTAATTCTTCTTTTGAGAGGTACTTAGTTAGGAGTTAATAGTTTAAGAAATTCTATATTAATATTAGTTAAGTTTTCTTTAATAAGAGAGACTACTATAGTACTTATAAAGCTTTTAAAAGGTTTATAATTAGAGCTATTAAAATAATATAGTTAAAGCTTTATTCTTAATTATTCTATAAGTATAAGTTTTATATTGAGTATATTGAAACTAAGATTATTCTATATAAAGTATATATTGTTTAAAGATATAAAAGTACTACTTAATATATATTTAGTAAACCTTGATACGTTATATAATATAGATATTATTGAACTTCTTTGAGATTTATTATAAGTAATAAAGCAAAGAACAAGAAAAAATAAGTCTATAGCTTTATATATAATAAAGCTTTTTATAAGTTTAGCTATAGAAACTTCTTAACATAGTCTTAATATTTATAAAGTTATCTTTATTTAGTTAAATTTATATATTAAAAGATTTAATAATACTATTATTAACTAGAGTCTAAGAGTGTTAGTGATACCTTAACGTTTTATATTATAAGCCTTACTATATATTTTACTACTAGCTTTATATTATATAGCTAGCGCTATTACTATTCTTTTAATAGTTTTAACTAAAGTATATATTTATTTCTATACAGTAATATTTAAAAACGTTACTTGTTAGTAATAATATATAGAGTTTTAATACTAATTCTCTTAATTAATAGAGAGTATAAGCTAAAATACCTCTATAGTATTTATAAAAGTTATACTAATATATAACGTAAAATTTACTATAGAGTGCTTATAAAAAGACTACGTTATAAGTATAAGCTTAATAGTTTAGTTATAGCTTATTTATTTATATTCTAAGTTAACTTTTAATTAAGTTAATTTTACTATATTAGTGGTTTACTTAACTTATATAAATAGAAACTAAGGCTTACTCTTGATTTATTTTATAATGCTTTAAATATAATAATAATATACTAGCTTATACTCTATCTAAATAAACTAAATTGAGTATTCTTATTATAACTAGTTATAAATGAGTTTTGCTATCTAGGCTATATTATCTAGCTATCCAGGCTATATAAAATTTTAAACTAAAAATATTTTAAGTTATTATACTTAAAATAATAAAAGTAGTTTACTTTTTATACTTTTAATTATATATTATATATTTATATGAAATTAGAAGCTATATATTACTTTTAATTTAATAAATATAAAATTTAGTGAATAAAACAGATTTAAAAGTTAAATATATAAGTTATTTATATTTAAGTAGTACTTCTATAATAATAATAAAATACAGAGGTGCCGTTCAAAAGTTTTGACTAAGGCCTATGCCACCTCCAGCCCCACATATGCCTAGCGCTAGCTATCAGCTACCCCTACTATACCTAAAACAGCTAATATACTAGCTTATTGCTTTTTTCTAGGAGCTTACTAAAGCCCTAATAAACTTTCTCAATTATATTAATAAAAACGCATTATATCAATATTACTACTTTTTTAACCTCTTTTTTTCCTTATTAATAATACTACTTAACTTAGATCCTATTTAGAAGGTAGTTATTATTACTTTATAATCCCTTTATAGTAGTAAAACTACTAAGGAGATCTTATAGATTACTAGCTTACTTATTTAGTTAATTAACTATATCTACGCGCACGCTATAGAGGCTAGTTTTAAGCTAAATAAGAAAGCTTTTATTATCCTACTTAACTATATTATTAATAAACTTTACTCTAGTTAACCTAAGAAGTAAATTATAGCTACTATTAATATTATTACTTTAAAAGTATCTTAAAATTACTATAGTTATAAAAAGAATTATACTAATATTACTAGTAATCTTACTAGAGAAGGTATTAAAATCTTAGTAACTATAATATAGAAGATCCTTTAGATAGCTAAATATTAAAAAACTAAGCTTACCTATAAACTTAGCTTAATAGCTAAGATAAAGGCTAAGAGGCTTATTTAGTACTTTTGCTATAAGGACTAAATATTAGAGGACTAAAAAAAGGTTATTTAGTTAGATAAAACTAATATTATTCTACTTTACTATTAAGGAGAGTACTATCTCTAGTATTATCTTAATAAAGCTTATACCTACTCTTATATTTATAAGTAGTAGAAAAGTTACTTTAAGTTTATATTTTAGAGGTATTTTTCTTATAAATTAAGGGGCTCTTACTACTACTAGATGCTAGAGTTAGTAAAAAACCTTAAACTAGCTACTAAAGAGGTTACTACTTTAAACGCTAAGCTAGAGCTTATTAAAAAAGCTAAATAAGAGTTTATTACCCCCTTTATATACCTAAGATTATATAATAAACTTAAGCTTCACCTAGCTTAATAATAGAATAAAAAGAATAATAAGCTAGTATATAAGTCTAAAAGTAGTATTAACTAATATTAATATTAAAAAGAGATCTTACTACTTAAGCTATTCTTTTATACTTACTATTATAGCTAGAATACTATTATATAAGAAGATAAGGCGCTATCTTATAACTACTAGTTTAATTAAGAGACTTTTAAGGTTAATAATATTAATAGACTTCTCTAGCTAAGTAACTCTCTTAACCTTAACCCTATAGAGCTTTACTAGCCCTAGATAAAGTAATATATAACCTAGCTAAGCGCTCCTAAGAGCTACACTAAAACTATATAAGCTTAAGAAGTATACTAGAAGAAGCTTAAGCTAGAACGTTTTTAGGCTTAAATTAAGAGGATCTTATAGTATATTTAAGAGATTATTAGGCTAAAAAGTAGTAATAAATATAAAGAAGACTATAACGCTAGCAAATATTATAGTTAAAATTTATATCTTCCTCACTATTAATATAGTGCTAAAACTACCCTTAAGGCCCCTAGCCTTAACCCCTGCTGCTACCCCTACCTCTACTAGGTAGCGTTCTTAGCGCCTTAGTCAAAACTTTTAAACAGCACCTCCATATTTATATATATAATATACTTAGATATAAATATACTTAAGAAGAATTTCTAAAAAAGATAATATTTAAGTATAATAAGTACTTTAAAAAAGTTTATATAGCCTAGATAGCTAGATAACACAGCTTAGATAGTAAAGCTCTTATAAATACTTACTTATATACCCTTTTTTACTAGGAATAAGTTAAGCTAAATAGTAAAATAACATAATATACTAATAAGAGCGTTATTTATAATATTACTATTTATAAAGGTATTATTAATATATAATATAGATAGAGCTTATTAATAGCTTTAACTTGTACTTAAGAGTATAAATTTAATAATATAACTCTTTATAATTATAACAAAGAGTTTTATAGTTATAATTTCAAAACTTAAGTATTATTTTAAATAAAGCTTTATTATAGAAATATCTTACTTAGTACTTAGTCTAATAGCTTTATAATATATATATCTAAAGGTTTAGATAACTACTTATACTTACCTTAATTTATTTATAATAACTATAAGCTTTGTTAATTATAGCTTTAATACTAATAACGTTAATAGCTTTATTTATATAACTGATACTATAAGTAAGACATATATTAGAAATAGCTTTATAAAGTCTTTAGCTATAGAAAAGCTTAGTTAAGATATATACTTCAAAAACTACTTAAATTAAGCATTAAATTTATCTTTAACCTTAAATCTTAAATTAATATAACTAAAATAAACTACTTAAACTTCTTTATATTATATTTATCCTATTTAATTAATGGAATATGATACTATAAGAGTTTGTTTAAGGTATATTCTAAAATGTTAGGATTAATACTAATTATTAGACTAAATTTATAATAATTCATAAAATAATACTTTTAATATAGAAAGTTTTAAGGACTAAATAGCTATAGCTAGTATTAAGAAACTAGTTACTTAGTATTTAGTTAGACTAGTTAGTTAACTAGTCTACTTAGGCTTAAGTTACTTAATTTAGCTAAATCAACTTAACTAGTCTTAGTTAATAGGGTGACTTAACTAGCTTAATCTTAGTTAGCCTATTAAATTAACTTAACTTAACTAAATCCTAATCTTAGCTATAGCTAAGTCTTATTTTAAAGTCTTAAAAGTTAATTTTAGTAGTAATAACATAGAAACTATTTACTTATTCTAATAAAGCTTCTTATTAAATAATAAAAATATATTTACTACTAATCTTAATATTTATACTTACTTTAATAATATTCTTAATAAAGTAATATAGCTAGTAGGTTAATTAAGCTAAATATAATATTATAAGTATTATTAATAAGTAGTATAAAAGATAGCTAAGCTTAGTAATAAAAAGGATATATAAGGGTTAATAAATAGGTTAGAAGATTTCTAAAACTACTAAGTCCTAACTAAGTACCCCCTAAAGGAGAATTTAAGTAAAACTAGGTATAACTAGCGCTATAAGAATAAGATAGGGCTAAAATTACTAATACTAGTACAACTAGTAAAACTATACCTAATAATTAAATAACTATCCTTATAACTATCCTTATAACTATTAATTACATATTAATATAACTAAAAGGAATAAAGTAACTATAACTTTATTAAATTAGAATAAAAAGTATAATTATATAAATTACTTATGATAGTACTTCCTATAATTAGCTAAAACGAATAAAAACTATCTATTAGGTTAGTTACTATAAAAAGTATATATTAATAGAATAATAAATTCCTAAAGTTAATAATATACTTATTATTAACTAAAGTTCATATTAAGTTAAAATTTAAAACTAAAACAACGAAACTAATAATCTATAACAAATCTATAAACTATAACTATAATAATACTATAGATCTAAAATATCTAAATTAGATTAAATAAAGCTATAATAATTAACTTTATAGTAAGGTTTTTATAGTTAATTACCTATTATAGTAATTACTTAATTAAGTAACTACCTAACTAGGTGAGGGTTTATGAGGAAAAAATATATTATATATATAATAAACCTTTTCCACTTAGAATAGATTTTAAGAAAGCAAGTAATTTAATAGTTTTATCTATTTAACTACTACTACTACCTATTATTACTACTTTTTATCTATTATTACTATTATTAGTATTATTTTTTTATATTAATAGTAACTATTTATACTAACTATAAATAGTTATTTTTAATTATTAGGAATTTTATTATAATAATTAATAAAACGAAAATTTCCCCTTTTTATAATATTATCTAATATTACTACGCTTAATAATATTACTTCGATTATATACTCTTTTACAAGATAAAAAAAATTTTTATTATAGTAATTAAACTTAATTACGGTTATAAGGTTATTCTTAAAGCAATATTAAGAGTAATAATATTATAATATTATACTTAAGGCTAAAGCTAGAATTATATAACTAATAAGCTATTAGCTAAAGGGGGAAGTTAGAAGTTATTATAGTGTAAGTTCTAAATAAAATTATAGTAGCTAGCTAGAAGCTAAGTTTAACACTTATATTTAACTTATTATCTTATAGGAAGCGTTATATATATATACTAAAGTGAAGTAATTAGTAAAAGAGTAATAACTTAAAGTATAGTATGCGCCTAAATATAGTAAAACTAATTAAACTAAAGCTAAAGATGTTACTAATATTATAATAACAGCTTTACTAGAAATTTCAGTAGACTTAAAAACTACTATATAAGAATTTACTTCTTAGCTATAAAAGTTAAGCTGTTAGTAGTCTACTAAAGGCATTTATTATATATTCATAGCTTCTAGCTATTCACTATAATTTTTATCTACTTAAAGCAATAGACCTCTTAACTCTATACCTCCTAATAATATATACAGCGATTAGTTATATAATTATAATTTCTAACTATATCCCTCTCTCAACCTTAGCTACACTTATATATATATATATATACTAGTTAATAACTTTATAATCTTTAACTTCACTTTAATAATAATATAGTTTATAATTACTTAATTACTATAGACTACTAAACTATTAATATATCCTCCCTCTTATATATTACTTATACTACTAATACTATCTCTATTACTATTTTACTATTTACTATTCTTTTTATTTAATTAAGTTAGTTAATACCTTTAGTATACCTTATACTATCTATAAATAAAGTAGTATATTAAGCTATTAAGCTTAGTAGTAGCTAAACTATTATTAGTAACGCTCTCTCTATTTAGTATGAGGTATACTTATTATTATTTAGAACTACTTCTACTTAAATATAATAGAAAGTTTATTTAAAAAAAGGCTACTTTATAAAGTATATAAAGACCTTATTTACTTTTATTATTAAGTTTATATACTTATTATAAATTAAAATATATGTCTTAAAATCCTTTATAAAAGTATTAATAAAAACTTTCTTAAGTATTATCTTAATTATATACTCTTTATATATATTAAGCTATATAAAGAAAAAGAGCTTTTTATTAATTTAATTAATATTTAACTTTATAATAAACTATATATATTATTTATATTAATAGGTATACTAAGGTTAAAGTATTTATATATAAAGTTAAGTATTAATATTATAAAAGTTTCTTATTAATTAGTAAAAAGAAGAAAAAGTATAAAGCTTTATATATAGTAATAAAGCTTTTTATACTTCTACTTATAAGAACTTTTTATAATAACCTCTTAAGTTAAGAAGTTATCTCTATTTAGTAATATTTACTTTATTAAAAGGGTTAGTAAAGCTATTACTAAGCTATAAAAGCTTTAGTAACCCCTTTAGCTTTAATATAATTAGCTTTATTATATATAGTACTATTAGCTTTATACTATATAGTTAGTACTATTACTATTCTATTAGTCTATTTAGTAAAATATATATTTAACTTTATATAAAGGTTTACTTATTAGTAAGAATATATAAAGTTTTTGTACTATTTTCCTTAATTAGTAGAAGGTATAAGTTAAAGTACCTATATAGTATTTCTAGAATTATACCTATATATAGGGTGAATTTTACTATAGTCTTTCTATAGAGAGGCTATATTATAACTATAAACTTAATAATATATCTATTTATACTTAAAAGAATAGAATAAATATTACTATAGCCTCTTTTTTAGTAGATAAGCATACTTTCTAGCTAGATATCTTCTAATTCTTAGATAATAGAAGTATTAATAGCTATAGATATTAGATATAATAGAAGGCTATATAGATTTAGGCAAGAGGTAAGGAGATATAGTTAATAATATAGCTTGAAGCTTTTAAACTAGCATTATCTATTTGCTATATAAGTAGATTTCTCCTAATATCTTAAGTGGAAGAAAGTAAAGAAAAAAGCATAGGAGATAATAGAGACCTTAATTAAGGGGAAGAAATAGATAAAAAGGGGTGATAGCAGAGCGAAAAAATAAGAAATAAAAGGTAGAGGAATTTCTGCAGCCTATAATTACCTTAATACTATTACTGCATGCTTATAATCTAGATGAGCATATAGTAAGCAATAAGTTCTCCTACTTAAGGGTAAATATAAGTTTCTAGTAGTAATATAGCTAAAGGCGCGTCTTCTACTCTTATAAACCTATAACAACCTTTATAAGTTTACTAATAATAGAGAGGAGTTATATATAAAGGCTATAAGGTATATAGCATCTTTAGATAGCCTCTATAGCAAATCTTTATATCTAGAACTCTTAATAGATAGTAAAGCTAGACTGCAGAAAGTTAGATTTCTTACTTATTTATAAGCATATATATAACTTAGTTATTATATAAGTTCTTTTAGCGTGCAAACTACTTATTATATAAATTCCTATTACGTTTAACCTTAGTTAAAATAGGCTTTACCTTTAAGAAATGCTAAAAGTAATGTCTTAAACTATTCCTATGCTAACTGCTAGTTGTTACTATTAGTAAATGCTTAAATAACTACTACTATAAAGTCTATAGTTCTTATAGTTCCTTTAATCTAATAATATTATTATAGAATAATTTAAAGTTAGTCTATTATAATATTAAGGCTTAAGTATTTAAAGTTTAAACTAGATATTATTAGTAAACGCTAGTATTAAGTAAGCCTCTTATCTACTCATAATACTTTTAAAATTACTATACTTTAGCTTATATTTCAACCTACTAATATAAGCTATTTACCCCTTTTATTACGTTATAAAGATATAGTTTTATTACTTTATATTTCTTAGTTATTATATCTTAAGGTTTTAATTAGGAGTATATATTTTATAGATAAGTATATTTAGCTAAATTTCTTATATAAGAGGGCGTATATATATTACTAAACCTATTATAAATAGTAGAAAAAGAAGTAAACTTAGTAAATTATATAGTTTATAAGCTAACTTCTTCTCTTACTAGATATATCTACTATATACTTTATGATAAGGTAGGCTAAAGAACTTCTTAGATATAAGCTACTTATATAAAGTAAAGAGTTCTTAAAAATAATACTTATAATTTTAAAGACTACTACTAGCCTAAACTTAAGCCTACAGATGATCTTACGCAAAGCATTTTTCTACTCGCTAATACTTAGGCGCTTAAAAACCATATAAGGTTATATAGCTAGGGCAGACATTAGCCTACAGATTGCTTAATAGAAGCCTGAAAATGTTGAGACGAGTGTAGCATATTAACTGTAGTAACTCCTCGTGATTTAAGCGCAGGCTCCGTACGAAGTTAGAATCAGCATTGATATTGATGGTCAGCGAGTGGGTCAGTGGTACGAATTGATCAGACACAAAAAATGAGAGTCGAGGTGCAGCGAGCATTGCAAGAAGACAAGAAGAGTGCCATGGTAGCATGGGCCTTAGAGAGCATGACCGTATTCAAGGTTTGTGATCAATCTTGATCTTCTTCGTAATCTGACACGATCTGACGTCCAAAGCCGCGGTGCGAGACATCCTTGTGAACTCAGCCGGATCGTTGCTTTTGCTGTTTGCCGCTGTAAGCTTAGCGAATTATTAGCCTAGTTCTTTTTAGAAGGATTTGGGATAAAATACAACGGCTTCAGATCTTGAACTGGGGCCTTGGTGAGTTGTGCAAGTGAGTTGCAGTCTAGATGAAGTGAGTGGGCAAGTGAATGGATTGAGCAACTGAAAAGGTGGCTGAGGAAAGTGATGAAGTGCGAAGTTAAGCTCAAATTACGTCACCCACAGTGCCCCGGTCTAGGCTTTCCGGCTTAGAAAGCGATCTCTCTCGAAGCCTCTTTCAGATAGCTCGTAAGCTTCGATTGAAAAGGCTCACCAAAGGAGCGCCGACTCTCGTCATACCGCCGACCTGGTGGCCATACTGACCCTTCCGGATACGGGCAAGGAGGTGGCCGAGACAGCATGAAAATGAGACCGACATGCTGGCCCTTCGATATTCATTCAGGTTTCTCTCGCCGTCCCACTCTCTACCATCGCTCATTGAGAGAGTATCGACATGTTCAAGGCCTGCGCGTTCTCAACACCCATCACCGAGCTTTTGAGCGGGCCCCAAACCCCACCATAGCGATGCCGAGCCCGGCTTCTTCACGCAGGTGAGGCTTTGCAGCTCAGTTACTCCACAATATCCCGACGGACCGCGGCCAGCAGGAAATACCAGCCGCAATAACCTCCACGATATCATGTGCTGACGAACCTGGAAGCAATCTCCTGTTCCCTCCTGAGGCTCTGGCGGCACCGGCAGCTCCAACATTCTCCACAGATTCACCGACTAGCCTGCGATGGTTCCTATGGCGTAATGCAGGAGAGACATCGAAAAGCAATGTTCATCCATCGATCCGAAACTTGCTGTTGCCACCATCACAAGGGAAAGTAAGTCTGTAGCGACCACGAGCAACCTCTTTCCCATACTTGTGAGACGCGTAGGAGAATCGCCAGGTGAGCAATTCCGTCAAGTCACATCTGTGCATCCATAGATGAATCACCGCAGGGAGGGAATCTGGCAGTACCTCTTCCTCGACGTTGCCACCCTTGGCCGTGCTTGAAATCTACTCGGCGCGGCTGTCTGCCCAAATCTCATCCACTTGGCGGTTGGCGTTCAAATTAATTGACGTAGAGCCACATCTGCAGCACGAGCGTCGCCAGCATGACCGGCTTGCTTAACGGAAAAGCGTAATGGCTTTATCGGCCAGCTTGAGACCCCTAATGCCTGCTGAGGCAGATCGAAGAAGCCTTCGCTGACGGAATAATCTTGCGTGGCTGACGGTGTATCCACAGGAATTTGCACGAAGCGCCCGCCAGTTGGTACGTTTGGAGTTGCCTGTCGGGCCAATGAACTTGCTCTGCCCCCCCCCGAGTGTTCGCTCCTCCTGCTCCTTGTTCAAGATGTAGGAAAGAGAAAGAAGCTCGAAGCAGTCCGCATCCGACCGATGTTGAGGAAATCACCCGCAGGCTTGAGCGAAAGAGCCGATGTCTATTTACGATTCGATGAGAAATGATTCGTCTTGGGCACGGAGGGCTTGGCTTTCGAGGTCCTGCACGAGATGGCAACGGCCGCGAGCGGGCCATGCCCTGTGGCAGTACTAAGGCTTTTTCTTTAGAAGAAACCAAGGGGTTGGAGCGATGTCGAGGAACCTAGAGATTGTGATGGGCCTGCTTGTGGATGCGGGCTTGCGGAAGAGTTGTATGGTCGAGGCTTTTGAGGGGCGGCGACGGCTGGGGCATCTATGGCGTACTCCCAAAAGAGGTGGACTGTTCGATTCAAACTTGCAAGAGGTAGAGCTGGTTGAGGAGGCGTGATTCTGAAAGCAGAGATTTTCGCTGAGGCTTCGATAGTGTTGTTAGCGGAAGGGAGATCGTCGACGGGCATTGGGTGTCAACGTACGTGCCTTCGCAGCCTTCAGCTGACGATAACAGAAAACGAAAAACGGCAGAGCTGCGGGAGACGTCGGTCGGTTTGCGAGTGATGCCAAGGGCAGGCAAAGTGTCTCAAGAGGTCGGTCAAGTCCGTTCAAACCAAGCTTGATGCGGGAGGAGATAAATTGGAAAGCGTCAAGTCGCTGACTGCCGTCGACCCAGCGTGGTCGCAAATGGAGCGTGTTGTCCTGGAGACACTGCAAATGTCAGTGACGAGGGCGTTCATGAAATGGTCGAGCATGTCTTTCACCGCTTAGGTACTTGACAGCGACGGCATGACGGGCTGCGGTGTCGTTGAATTTAGAATATGTGGATGTGGAGGTGTTAGTAGTTGGTCGCGTATGTACAGTTGGCAGTTGGGACACGTCTGCTCCGTAAATGGTGCACCGCAGTAAGGTAGCCCTGCGAGGTCTTGCAAGGTACCTACGTATCTGCACTGCGAACCCTGGAGATTGACCGCACCTTGAGCGCGTTGCTGCCCAGGAAAAACCACAGCGCGGTCCTGAAGGGCCCGTACCTTTAGCGCTTGAGGCCCTGTCAAAATACCGCTACCTTAGGCAAGCAGGCTGCGGAACCCCTTGAGACGTGCTGGACCCGCTGTGGATGCTCGGAGGCAGGTACCCTTAGCATTTGCAGCCGTTGAGGTTGCGGGAACTTAGCTGGAGGTACCTTAGGTACCAAAGGTCAGGCACCTGCGGAGGGGCGTGGTCATCATACCTTCCAGAATGTCCCCCGCCCCCGCCCCCGCCCCCGCGCCCCATCTCCAAATCTGACCCGGTTGACACACCGAACGAGACGACCGATGGATACTCGTTCAACTGGGAAAGCACCGTTTCAATCGCCCCAAACAACGAGTCTGTAGCAGAAATCGTCAGAAGACACACAATATCGGCTCAATGCTTTGGACATCGCGGAGCATCTTTGCTTTTCCTGTGCGATCACGCTCCGTTGACCCGTCTTATCCACAAGCAGCAGCCCATGATGGACATTGTGACGGTCTTTTCTATCTTCGAGCGCCTCCCTCTCCTAACGATACTTTCGAATCTGACAAAGTAAACAACCGCGCACGCTTGAAAGAGGCTCTCACCATAAATCACTTTGCCTTACGCCCGGGGTCTCTGCTAGTCTCAATCATATTCCTGTTTATTCATCAACGTTACTTGAGCCTTCCCATACGCCTGGCTGAAGGCCCCAAAGCCAAACGTAGGCAGGGAGTCCATTTGCGCGCAGTCCCTCCAATCCCAAGCATCCCAGACGACCTTACGACTCGCCAAAGGCTTTCAACTTGCCGACCCAAGCTCAAATATTCCTCAAATCAAACTCGGAAACTTCAGGCACCAGAGTTAATTGCAGCAGCGAAACCAGTGCGAATGCGGGACATGCTGACCCATCGTGGCCCGCTGGATAACGGAGCATGTCAACAACTTGAAAGACTTAAGAAACAAGCACTCCGAATCTTGGAGCGACATCTATAATGCCTCTGGAGACAACGAGGATGGTGACTTCGTCTTCACCTTTTTCGGAAGTTTACGATGGAACCTGTCGAAGATGCCAAAAAAGCTGGGAGACCGGAAGCAAATGTCACCAATCATCTTGTGTCAATGGATCTATGATCCTCCCCTTCTTCAGCCTTAGGCCCCTGGCCGTGGGCTTCAATGTAACGCCCACCCCCTAGTTAGAGGCACGCAGCGACGTAATCTGTCGCCTGCCAACCAACGGAAGTCGGCAAAAAGCTGCAGGACCGACAACTTCATGACCACCCTGGAGTGGGTAGAGGTCGGCCGCTACACGGACCTCTGGAAGACAGCAGCCGGCTTGGCCCCGCCGTCGGTGGCTTTCCACAATCGCCCTTTGGTGGTACATGTGCGTCGAGGCTACCGACGTTACTGATGGTTATATCTGTGCATTTCTTGTATCTGCCAAGCGCCCAAACTTGCCGGAAACAACAGAACCTGTTGACCTGCCCAACGCCCTCACCACACAGCCCGGTGGCACCACGCCTTCAGCAGACAGCACCGAGATGCGCAATAGGACCGCTTGGGTTTTGCATGAACATGTGTTCCTTGCTATCACGACCCTGTCCGAGACGCGCGGCAACACTCTTTCTTCCCTTCTAACTTTTTTCTTCGCAGTTTGCCGCCTGCAGGCGCACCTTGTTGACTGCCGTATGACTCTCACGGGGAAATATTCGAGGGCCAGGATGGCTCACAGAGAAACCTCTATGGCCACCTAAGTAATCGAGGCGCGGCAACACTCTCCACGGAGACAGCGCGATATGTCCCGTGCGTAAACACTCCAAGAACTATATCTCTGCCAGGCGTTTCCCAGGTATTCAATTCCCCCAGTCTGTCACGTTTGATCGACTGGCGATCTGGTTGCCACTCCTGAGCAGAGTATATTCAAGACAGAGTCGCACAAAAGAGCCAGAACCGCTTCATGTCATGGCTGAAGTGCCCCTGTGCCTTTACATCGGATGCATAGTTTGATGCACATATCGCAAATGGAAGCTGTCGGTCTCACTTGAGACCCTCAGAAGTGACTGTGGAACGGGATACTTAGCCAGAAAATGAAAGGGCGGTATTCCGGCATTTTGGACAAGCCGAATACGTTTGTCCGCACCATGAAGAGAGCTATGGATCTTGATGTTGACAGAGACTCAGATGGGCCCAGAGCCAACTCTCGAACTTGTTGTTGTCGCGAAGCCTTCCGGCTCGCGACTTGAAAAAGCTGGCGCCGGCACTATCCTTCGAACGCGACCCCCTGCGCCATGCTGCCTCCCCCTGAACATTATCCAGCCTCATGAACGACTCGAAGGCAGGGAGGCTGCCTCAAGATTCCCATTGATGGTCAGACAAAGGATATTGGTTGGGAGAAGAGGCCTCTCGTATCGCTTATTGCGGCGTTCATGCATGGAAGCAGACATCGGTTTTAGTCTCGCTACTGACAGTGATTTTCGTGTGCACTCATCCAACGTGCGTCCAGAACAAGTCATTTTGCACTCAAAATGACTGCGAGCGTCGGGGCATATCCTGAGTCTGGAGGTTTGGATAACTGCTGGGGCGATGGGCCGCCTCTTTTTCGTATTTGGCCTCGCAAATCCAACGGTGCCCTCACGGCGTCCGGCTCTATTATTTGTGCGAAGGGCCGACATTTGTGAGCAAAATACATGAACATGGAGTCTGCTGGTCTAGTCCCCTTCCACAGCAGCTATTTGAAATAGAGGCGGTCTATATCGCCAAGGAGCTTTCAGTACCATTGACCAAGAAATTCGGGATTGCTTCCTGAAGATGGCAATTGACGGCGTCTTGGGAGGTGGGGTGTAATATTTACTGTCTGAAGACCGAGAGTGCAGCTGAATGGCACAACTGGGCCAATTCGTCCAAACCTTGCAGCTCATCGGAAGGCAGCTGACCACAACTCATACGACTGCCACAACCCAGGTTGTTGTGACGGAAGCAGGAGGCTGAGACTTACATATTGCGAGAACAATATGAGAAGATAGCTAGAACCTGATGCTCTGTCTGTGAGGATTCAACCAGAATGAAACGCAGAAAGGTGTGATTTGCTCATCAGTAACCCACCGCGAAGATTACCAAGGGCTGCCAGTGAACAGGATGGGATCTCATTCGCTCAAGACCATGTGCAAAACAGAATCGGGTTGCCGCGATGCTACCAAGCGGTGGGTGAACCACAAGTACCGCTATTGGCGTGACATGTAAGAGAGGGTCAAGGCAAGCCAGGGCTTGGCCGTGATGACTTGAATCGGACTTGCTGTTGCGCTTCTCGACCCGTGCATAACGCTGAACCAGTCTTGGCTCAAGGCCACGCCTGAGGCACATCGCTCTTATGAAGTATATTACCGTCGCCAAGCACGGGAACGGCCCTAGTGATGGGTTTGCTAAGGCTGGGACAGAAATCTATGCTCTCCCCTTACTAATTCTGCCGGCTGAGGCAGATGACCGTGAATCAGACAATGATAGTCTTTCAAGATACTTATGAGTTACCCTGGAACCCCAGAAAAGTGCATGGGAAAGTTGCAGAATAATTCAGATGTTGAGCTTATCGATCCGTGCTGGGTCCGGGCGACGGCGGTGCGGGCATTCTTCCATCACTAATGAGATGCCCTTCATGGATTCCCGTGGCAGCATGGGGTGCGGCAGCACTTTAGAACTCTGTATTTGGACACAATTGCTCCATCATGATGCGCAAAGAAGCCGGTGTGTACGTGGGCAATGTCGTTGTATATTCTTTTCAGCTCCTTGGAGACTGACGGAGACGGACGACGATGAATTGGCCAGAAAATTACGGCTTCACCCACGGGGAAGCATAGTTATGATGTGCGAGATGCTGGGAGAGAACCTCAGCCAGACATTACTTCTTTGAATGCATGCACTTGAGCAGGGCGGCGCTATAGATAACTTGATCAGCTTTCTAGAAACGTTTCACGCTCTGTTTCTAGTGTAGGTGAAAAGTGCTAGACGAGAGAAAGCATAAATAAGGTACGTGTAGAATGACGACCATCACACGATAATTTGCAAAAAAACATACAACACCGGGCATTCGCCGGTCGTCACCGACCCGACTACTACTCCAGCCCTCACTGGCTTATCTATGGGAGAGCGGACGGGATCCCGAGTTCTCCAGTGGGTATGGTCGTATGTGCTGGTCAGGCCACATGTGCTAACTGAAGTAGGGTGCGGTATGGGACAAAGCGACGGGGGATATGACCGTGAATGCATGGTAGTCGGCGAGAGAGCGGACGAAGAACGTGGGAAAATGACTTGGCGACGGTTTATGGACATACAGTGCCCTGGGATGTATTCGTCCACGAAGCCCACAACGTAGCAGCATGTACTCCACTGCAGCCAAGGGCAAGGTAGTGGTGGGGGCGTCGGCCATGTCACCAATTGCAGGTCAGTGAATATGGCGACGATGGAAGCAAATTGCGCAAAAACAGGCCACGGTCAACGGACGGAGGGACTGCACTAGACCGTGGAAATGTTTGGAAACAATGCGCGACGCATCGGCGCCAGACAGTGCTTGACCGGATTAACGACTTCTCTCACCCGCGCCGCTGAGCCGAGAACCACCATTGCCGTCCGGGCCGCACATCCCCTGGTGGGTAGCGAAGCCATCTCCCGGGTCGCACCACTGATTTTTCGACCTGCTCGTGGGGGTTTCGTAGGAATCCGACCGTCCGGGGGGAAAAAAAAAAAAAGAAGAAGACGCGTCCAGTGCACGGGCCAAATCGCGGAATCTGTTCCGCTGCACCGTCATCGTGATTTTAAAGTGGGCCAGCACCTGTGAGCGCAACCGCGTCGGACTCGCGACAATCGCACCCTCTTCCATCCCACTCGAGCAGAATGTCTGCCAACGACGCGCGACGACTGGCGACGACGCGCATTGCCCGGGCCCCTTCACATCTCATGTGTCTTTCCCTTCCCATTGCTCAGTTCCAAATTTCTTGCTGGCTGAGCTTGAGTTCTGCCTTCTGCGACGGCCAACACCGTAGGCGGCTCTCCACTTTCCCACCACCACAATCAATGTCTGATCAAGTCCAGGAAACTGTCCAGACTCCACAAAAGACGGAGATGCATTCAATTCACCCAATTATTCACAGACTCCTCTGTCCTCCACTACCACCAGGATCGCTCCTGCTGAATCATGCCGCCGCAGAACTTTTTTCTTCCATTTTCGCCCAACATTCTCCCCAGCATCCAACACGTGTCTGTGGGCGAATCGGTGAAGATGCTACTCGCTACCCTTCAGACCTGACTTGGGAAATCGCCAACGGCATCTCTCACAAATTCGAACTCGCAGCGCTCTGACGGAGAAGCCACCAATGTGTTTTCCAACTTCCAAAACAGAACTGAATTTTGACGCACCATCAAGGTCACCTTCCCACCCGGTAGGTACTTGGAAAGCCCAAGCACCTTGACCTCCACTTCTGTCTCCAAGATGGCCACCTTCGACTCCTCTAATTGCACATCTGCTCTTACTCTTGCTTCGTCACAGCATCATCACGTTTCGACTCAACTCAACCAACGCTGCCCACGCTGCCAACCACTCAGACCATCCCAAGAGCGGCGTCTTCATACCATGACTTCTCCAGTCCGATTCCCTGCTGGACGCCTCTTAACCACTCTCCGTCGTGACCGCCTCGATGGACAACCCATGGCAGAAGCTTTGCATATGGGAGACGCATGTGTCACGGGATGTGTGCTGTATGGGATGGCTTGAAATGATGCCGCAACATGGCATACGTTACGTTACCGTCGCTCTCGCCTGACGGGCTGCACTCCCGATGCTGGTCGGGCACTGGCGAAATCGAACCTTCATTGGGAGCAGCGCCGGGTGACCAACTTTGTACTCATACCCATCTCCAAGCGCTGCCGATATTTGTCCAACATCAGCAACCCTGTGCCGCAAGTCTCAAGAGTTCCCAAGAAGAGGCAAAACGTGGGGAGGGCTCACTACACCCTCTTTGTGCAGCATCACCCAGCGATCAATAGAGCGTCCCTAATTCAGTCTTGAGCAATCGGACTTTGTTCCCCATTCATACAGGTCGGGCCCTGATTCCACCGCAATAAGTCGCGGTGACTACTGCTGTTGCCAACTGGCTGGAGTCCGAGCCGAATACAACAGCAGTCCGGCTTCGAAAGCTTGAACGCTGTCCTCACTCAATCGTGCATTACTTATTAAAGGATTACGGGGGCCAAATTCCATTCTCTTCGTAATCTCTCAAGCCTTAACGTAGAAAGATTTCAAGCAAGCAGGCTGTTGTTAGCAGAAGCAGACAAGAAGAAGAACTTGCAGTTGCCGGAGTAGAAGCTTCGACCACTGCACGGCACTGTGTCGGACTTCTAACCAAGCCTCAGATGCTTCACATGTACGGACCTTGAAATCCAGCCCCGTTCCTCAAGGCCTAGATGTCTTTTACCCCGGCTTTACTGTACCCGAGCCCTCAGCAACGATTCTGTTGATGGTGATCTTGCTTCTAAGTATCTTGTCTGCAAAGCACATCTTCCAGAGCGAGCCTGGGAATCCGTCTAGTATGACCTCATATGATCCCTGTGATCGTAATTCCGGTGATCTCGGTCATTGCCAGCCACGAGAGGCCATGGGCTGGCAATGAGGAGCCTTATGAGTAATGGTTTCCAGGCTGTTGCGCAGTTTCAAAGAAGCTTTGTAAGCCCTTCATCTGTATCTTTCCTCTGGTGCTCCTCCAGCTGCTTTCAAAGCACAACCGCTATGTACAGCATAACATTTGCGCCTGACATCCAAGTGACGGGAGCAACTAGAGATGTCTCCGCGGAAGACGTGTTGACAAAACGAAATTATGAGACTCGGCGACGATTGGATCTGGGCTCCAAAGCGGAAGGATTGGAGCAGCTATTGAAAAGCAAATAGACGAGCAGAAAGGCTTGAAATCATACCACCTGGAAGGCAGATGGGTCCATCGCCAGCTCGAGGATGGAAATTGAAGACTAAGAGTGAACGGAAACTGTTGCCCCGTACTGGCTAGAGGCATAGCATCAGACATGAAATCGGGCTTTGGCGCCCCTGCAGCCACAAATTGACCAGAATGTTCCCGACAACAGGCCCCTGACTTGGGAGGAAGATTTGTAAGGCTTCTGGGTTGTTTAAACCTGCCTGCCTCTTCGAGATACAGCGGAAAGGGTCCATTGTGAAAACCAACCAAAACGCAAAAAGATTGACAGTCTTGGCAGGCCCCTTGAACATCGGCTACCTTCGACTGAAACCATTTCCGGGTTGCCACATCGATTAATGAAAGCTGGTTTTTAGCGTTTGTTTACCCAGCTTTTTGATTTCAAGGTCGAATCTCCCAGATGATCAAAGTTAAGTCTGTAGACGCATCTCAGATTGCAATAGAAGAACGCTTGACATATCCTATCAACCAGAGAATCATTTTACACTTCGTGAATACAGCAAGCTGTAACCCTTACGAGCATAATCGCTGAGATGTTTCCGCGGCAGCTGAAAGATAATGATACAAGGCTCAGTGAAGAGGGCGACAGCAAGTATAAAACCATGTTACGCGTGCATTGGAAGGTCGTGGGGAACTTCAAGCCTTGGAGAAACGGGCTATAGCAAAGAAGATGAGGATAAGCCTGCCTTCAGACCCCAAAATCTTTGACCAGCTTGAGGTGCACTCAAGCACCGAAGGGCTCGGCGGTGTAGAGGTCCGAAGGAACGAAGCATCCGTCCTGGTTGGCGCCCCGGCTACTGTGATTTGCGAGGTCATGGCGGTCTTAGTAAGGAGTTGCCGGACTGATAGTCATCATGTATAAAGGCTGCAGGCAGTGGGATCGTTGCTGAACGCGTGACTACCTATCCGATCTATCAATCTCAGATATTGGACTCTGTTTCTGGAAGAAAGGAGACACATATGTTGGACAAGAAGGAAGCAATCTTCGTTGTCGGTTTGTATGAAAGACATCGCCTTGGCGATTAGTCTCTGGTTCCATGCCGTCGCCATCGTCATCGTCAACCGATCGTTCAAAGCCTCAGGGATGTTTGTGCTTCTCAAAGGTGATAAGCCTGGTTTTGAGTTAATATGATCATTGTGTGCGTAATCCCCAGCTCAGAAACTTAGCTGGATGACGAATGACATGATTGGAGGGTTTTGTTGGCCTTGGAGTTGAGATGCTGGAAATGAAATGATGCAAAAGTTGACGACACGGCAAGAAGCATGCCAATCCTTTCTGCTTCCTCAGCTCCCCAATCTATCAGTTACGCAGCCTCAACTAAGATGTAAGTAGTCGACAAAGGTCTTCCACTGAAATTGAGGAAGAGAAGCACCAATCCATGCGAAACATTTTGTCTTTCGGCCTTGTATGACAAGCAAAACTCATCACTCATCACGAGCCCTGATCACAATCTCCCACCGACGAAGATCTATGCCATACAAATTGGATTACCGTTCCACCTGAAACCTCTTGACGGTAATTATATCCCCCTGAAATATTTCTTACCAGTCGTTACCTGCAATACTCTGGAAGAAACATCCCTTGTTGATGTGAGTATAAACGCCCTTTTTACCTTCAATGCTTCCTGAAATCTTTCACAGGCCTACTTCTCAGTACTTCCAAAATTGGGTTCCTCTTTATGAAGCTGATTATCTCGAACTTACCCAATAGAATTGAGTAGAAGGCATCATTCACATCCATGTCTACGTATGTCGTCACTGCCAAGCAGACAACAATGCGACAAGAATCATCTCTGTAAACCTGAGAGCATAACCTTCCCACAAGTTTCATTTTCACAGACTCGTCCTGCACTCCTCAGGACCAAGATCGGACCTAAGTCTGATCGTCTGGCCGTGGGGACGGAAAAGCACTACCGGACCTGGCCCTAATCCAGCCGGGTTTTGTTTCAGGCGCAAGGACGATGTCAATAGCATGGATGCAGACTCAATAACGGGTACTTTTCGGGTTCACTCCCGACATAGGTCGAGGGTCCCAGGTAGCATGGAAGAAGTCCCAAATGGTCATAATCGGATCTCAATTCATGAAGTTTCCTTATTATGACCCAGGAAAGCCGTCTTTCTTTGCTTCACTCGTATGGAGACTATCCAAATGCCGGTACTTACCACTCATCAGATCTTTCCAAACCTACTTGCACCTCCGAAGTCAAGGACATTGAATAAAGACGAGATTGCATCTCACCCACTGAACTTTGCCATCTCAACGGCAAAAGTCGTTCTTTCAACAAATCCCTCGACCCCCGCCATAGACATAGAGCTTGATATACAACTTCATGGCTAATTGCGGCCTATCTGAAGCTCTTTCACTCCTTTCGATTTACTCCTGCTGACTCTTCAGCACGGTCGTCCAGCTACTTCCTCCGACCAATCCAGGGACCTAGGCCGTGTCTATATTGAGCAGCTGCTAGTGTCTCATGAGCACCCGTGGACGACCACATTACGCTGGTCCGATTGTCCGTTCACGAAGCCCCAAATCGCAAGCCGAGAGTGTTGCTATTGCTTGTAGTTGTGAGAAAAGGCCATCTGCGTGGCTGGCGGTCGCCTCAGATGACAAGTCAGGGACAACGCAGGGGTCCGCCCTCTGGACGTCGGCTGACATGAATGTTATTTATGCGCTGTTTTCAATGGAAAGAATGTAATAATTCGTGTGGAATGACGACTGAAAAGAGGTGGGAGTTGGAATAGAATAAGTTCTGGATAGTGAAGTCTCTTATTGTCAATAGGTGCGTGACACAGGGTGAAGGCTCACAGAGGCCAACTGCAGTTAGGGGTCAAAGGATGAATTACTGAAACCTGCCCCTCTCAGAAGATGTGTAACCTGCTACTTATATATGACTTCGCTGCCCCATTGTTGCTTCCTCCCTTCTGTCTAACCTGTTCCGGCGGGCCTTGACACTTACAGGCTTTTGTTCAGCAGATTTGTAGCTGTAATATCCTGTGCAGAGTGAAGATGAAAATGTATTAAAATGCTAAGTACTAGCAGGCTCTGATACATGTCTTCTTATTCAGACAGGCTAATTTTGTTGAGAGGCTGCAGATACTCCATCCGTGTACATTGCCCTCGGCCCAAGTCGGATGAAGCTGTGCTGTGCATGGGCGAGAAATTTCAAAACCGTAAGAGGGGAGGAACGGTCTACAAGTGGCTCGCGGAACTGGCAAGTGAGCTTTTCGTTGCAGCATATTGAGAACATAGAAGCGTCTTGGTTTTGACAGATGGTCAGTAGATAGTAGCACACCCCTTTTCGGCTCAATAAATACCATGCGCGTGAAGCTTTGTTCAAGGCCCCCAAGCTCCAAAGCCACAATTTGTAGAACCTACGAATACGGAGTTTCCCCCTCCCTAAAAATCCCTAAGTTGGTCGCTTATTTGGTCGTGTGTCTGCTGGTTCTTTTGCCTTTCCCTGAGTGAAAACAAATAGGACTGTACCAGCTGCACGGCAGCACTACCAGTATGAGACGATTCGCCCTTCGAGAAAGTATCAAACGGCTATGCGAATAATTCTCTGTGCGAATCTCGCCATATACGTCGAAGATGTTCTTTGCTAGCTGTGGCCGCCGTCGCTCGAAATGCTTTCCCGCGAGTTGTACTACGTCTTAAATTCGCAGCGAGAACCACGGGGACCTCTTGTATTGTGCTGTTGAGAGCCCCCAGCAAGTGTTACATATTTTAATCCATTTGGACGTGGTTGACTTGTTGAAAATGCAATTCATCGTCCCTGACTGAACCTCGCAGTATCATTTAGGCCGCAGAGTCCAGCTTTGCTCATCTGCGATGGCCGTCCACCCTGACGTGGCTTGTGTTGCTGCTGACGACTTCAAGACGACTTTTTGCGTAGCTTGAGTTCCGCGTCGTTCGTGTTACCCTTCGAAGTGCCGCTGTTGCCATTATTAGTCGCGGCCTGAACAGCTTCTTACGAGCTCTACTGTATTCCACATTGACTTTGACAGCGCTGGATCTTGCGCGTCCCCAGATAATGATGGCTGTTTGACTGGATTAGGAGCCATTTTGGGTAATGCCAATTGTTTCTACATATACTGAGCTGTTTATATACAAGGGACATGAATCGAGCGCTGCTGAAGCACCAGGAGTTTTGCCAGGAATTCACGGCAGGATGGTAATCTATTTTGTACGTTGGTAGAGTGTGTATGTAGCCTACCAGCCACAGGTGTATTTCGCTGACATCGGTAGAAGTGCTGTTATGGTTCAGAAAGTATCAGCAAATATGAATTGAGCTCCAGATCTGTTTGAGCAAGTGTTACGTGCATTGCGCAGGGCCAGCCTCTTCAACATGAAGCAGCAATCAATCACTAGACCCATCATATTGTCCGCGGCATTAGGTCTGTATCTCTGAGTGAGATTGGTATGCTAGTTAGCCCATAGCCGCCTTCTGAGCACGGAACCTGCCCGTAGCTATTTGCACGTTTACAGGCTTTCCCCAATCTGTCTATTCTCTTTCGCCTCTGTCATCAATAATGTGTGGGGCCAGGGCAGTATTCGCTCCCGGGTTGGGATCTTTGCCAGGGCCAGGAGAACCTACACCAACGTCGTCAACGCCAACAACCTCTGCATTTGGCCGCTCTCCCCCAAGACACTTTTGACTCTCCGAAGATGCGTGTGGTGAAGCGCGGGCTTGTCCGTACATATCAATGTGAAGACATGGGGTTGAAAGACGAATATTGAGTCCAGAGAAGCTTGCCTGACGGCATGTGAAGAATTTTGGTTTCACGGCAGGTTAAACGGGTGTAATTGCAAACAGCGTGTCCTTTTCTCGCACTTTACACGTTGATATCATACAAACATGCTTCTGGGTAGGATAGAAACTGTACATTACCTGAAGTGATGGCGATGAGGTGGCACCAAATCTCCACCATATCTTTCATATGCCACTGCTGGCAGAACTGGGTGTGGTAATGTCAGGGTCTTTTGGCTACGACCTGGCGGGCCTCCATGATACGCTTAGTGGTACTGAAATGAGGAGACATGGCGTTGGCAGCAATTTTAGAGGCAACTGAGAGATGCTTCAGGCGGTGGACAGTTGGAATAGTCTCGTAGTGTACGTGGAATAGACCCGGCGGTATGTGGAGAGGATCGTGAATAAGCCGAGGAAATTATTCCAGCTAGGCCTGACAGACGTTGAAGCACTATGGGATGCGGAAATGAGGCCGGTGATGCGTTGTTGCTAGTGGCTATAGCAAATGTTGCAGTGGTTGTAATAGAGGGGCAGTCCGATGACAACTTGGGAAGACTATCAATAGGGCTCGAAGTCCCCCCAATGTTACGAAGCAGTTATGACTCTGACACCACCCAAGGGGTCTGCATCTTCAGAAACGAGCGCGGAGATATCAACAATATGCTTGGTAAACCGCCGAGATGTGCACTGCAAGGTGGAGCGCATTCAGCCCGAAGATTGGATTTGATGATTGTACGCTGCTGGCGAAGTTATTTTGACGGAGGCGGTAGAGGCCGAGATGGAGGCTTCAATTTCTAAGCCTCTGTAGGCTGTGAAGAAGAGTTTGAGGAGGGCATACATTTGGAAAGATGCATGAGAATGGTAGTGGTGGTAATAATGACGAGATTGAAGTAACAGACGGATAATGTCATTGTTCACTCGGAAAAGAACCACCAGACCAGAGATCCCGGACATCGTAAATAATGTACCGCTTTCTATGATTGAGACCACGCATGCGAAACGTTCCTTCTCCTATGGGACGTGGTCGGCGACTTGGAATCCCAGCGACATCCTCATCAAATACGCACAACATATCCGCACGACATCAATGAAAGCTGATCCACCTGCATTTCTGGGCAGAAGGAGCCGCCAGAGTCACACGCGGGAACTGTTGTCTGGTTTTTTTTGCAGCCTCTCTGCGACAAGTCACGAACGGGTATGGAAATCCTCCTCCCTGGCCCCCTCTCCGGCCGCGCTGGACGAAGCAATAGCCAAGTTACGCCTACTGATTCTGCTATGAGACGTACTCCAAGAGATCTTGATCACTGGTCAGACCCGAAGTCGCAGATTGGATTCGTGGAAAGAGCCTGTGCACGGTACTTGTGCAGGTCGAAAACCGAGAACTTGTTTACAGAGTTCGGCAGAGTACGTATGGGAGATATCAATGCCCTCGTCTCTGGTAAGCGAGCATGCAGTTCCAGATCTTCGTACAGATGAGACGGCATGATGCAGTGAAAGAGACCTTCCGGGAATGCCATAATTCACGCGGTCGAGGTCACTCTGAAAGGGATTCGGCATACTCGAAATGAATTCCCCTTCTCAGCCTGAGTCTAGAGTTATGCAGTCTTCGCTTTTCCTCCAACGTGCTGACGAACAAAGAGCCGCTTATTTTTAGATAGTGGAAAATCTGGAATGCACCGGGTTGAGAAAGGAACGGAGCTCGTCACCAGCACCAGCGTCGCAAAGGCAAGGTTACATGTCTACAATAGTCATGTAACTCCGGGGACCTGTCGTCATTATGCCCACGGGTGCAAACGGAACGACACGTGCGACTGTACTCAGTAGACGTGGTGCTTAAGACAGGGTTGAACTAATCAAGAGATGTTGTTGTGGATGTTTGGTGCCGCATGTTCGAGCCAAAACGATGCTCGTGATGAATTTCAGGCAGCGGCTATGTTTCGTAGCAGTCACGGTCAACCCTCAGATACCTACAACTCTCTCATCTTTCGCTGTCGTTGCAATTGTCTCAAGTTCCTTGAGTTGAGTATTGCGATGTGACCGGACATCATCCCTGCACCGTAGATACCCTGCGGACTTGCGCCGTTTGCCAATGCCATCCATCCCCGTCTAAGCGATGCTCGATGTAACCTGTTTGTCTGTATCCCGAATAGCCCCAGGTTTAAAATCCCATCATCGTCACAAACCCAGGCAGTGATTTACACACTACCACTTTGCCCTCCTTAGACTCGCGGTACGCTCACGAGTACGCACCTGTATGTGCTGCAGGCCTTCTCACGACGATGCCATGAAAATAGCCTACCAGTTCTCTGATGCCAAAACCGACAACGATGTCGACGTGAACCTCATAAATGACCTCGGCTTCGGCATACCAACTGGACACTTGCGCTTATCTTCTCGCTGGATTCACACCAAACATCACCCCCTACAACGAGGATCGCGTTCGGCTTCCGTCGCCACCCCCTTTCCGGACCTTTGTCTTCTCGCAGTGTTGGATCTGCCGCTAGTTGCCGGTGTCGCCGCAACAAAATGCCCAGTCAACTGCTATGCGGTCCCGGCCACCAATCGCATCACCAAAACTAGTTTCGCCCTGCCCGGTCAGTGACATTGGAATACTTATCAGTCTCCTCTCGGAAGTCTCAACCATTGGCTTTCGCCAAAGTTCCATGTACAAATCATGCTTTGTCTCTAACCACTACTCGACGAAACCCTCGGTTTGATTTCTCCGAAACCCATTCTGGAGACGATCATCGGCAAATGTAGACCATTGTGCAATTTTCCCAACAATAAACGCTTCTCGATTCTCGGTAAAAATGAGTACCTACCGATTTCACTACTCTTGTCGACTTATTACTCGCATATCTGTTTTCAATTTACTACTAACTCTAAATTGCACTGGTATCACAATGTCGTCTCGGCATCTTTCGCGCTCAGTGGCATCCTGGGTTGACGCTGAGCAGAGACAGGCGCCAGAAGTCCGAAACACACCTGGACAATGAGGCCGCGCCTGCTGATGGCACCCGAGATAGACCCGGGGCTGGCCCGGAAGTCAAGCGAAAGGTGCACGCCTACATTACGCGCATCGTGGGCATGAGGTTACGTTGAGGAAGTTTCATAGCCCACCCTATAAGAGGGTCCACAGCAGATAAATCCAGTAAGAGCACTTCGGCCGGTGCTTCGGTGGACATGAGGTTACCGGATGAACTCGATAACATGTGTTGCATTTGCGTTCGACTTGCTGAAAGCTACGTGGAACTGCAGAGCAATGCAGAGCCCTCTGAAATTGTCTTGTTCCTCCGTCTAGGATTCGTTCCACGCTTCCATCCCAGCGTTCTCGCTTCCTTTGTGTCTTAGAAGTGCAGCTGGCAAGGCTCAAGCTGGCTACAGCAAGGTCGGGCTACCTGCACCTCAACTTCTTCCAAAGTGATCAGGTTCTGAATCAGGATTGTTGTTCACTAAAATGCATCCAGACATCAAGCCGGTATGTGAAGAACTTGCCTCGATGCAAATGTATTATCTATGTTGTTCAGACGCATCTGTTCAGCTCATGGATGGAGCTATGTGCCTGTGCCTACCTCAGCTGCGGGCATCCTACCTTCCCAGTAACATTATATCGCCTTGTTCATGCCATTTTCCCACTTTCCACATGCTATCTACACTCTTACAAGTGACGTATGTATTCTCATGCACACTGTGGGAACGGAATGAGTGTCTCAGAGCTTGACAATGGCTTGAACAAGTACGCTTCACCGGAAAGACAGCGTCATGTCGCCTGGTTGGCTGTATTTGTCCGAAGTTGCAATTGCGAGTCGCAATAGCCGTAGACGACCGCATTCATCCGCCGCATTGAAAAAAAAAAAAAAACTGTTCGGGTCGGGCCAAGTGCTGCAAGTATGCTGCAGGCATGAGACTGCGGCCCCTTATTAGATCCAGGCCTTCCCACCCAGCGCCGCCAGGAGATCTCCCCCGGCATCAAACGCTACAATCACATCGGCCATGTAGGTGAACTAGAAGTCGCGGTCTCTGAGATTGGAACAATAAGTTCATGTGCTGTTTCCCCTCTTCACTCTCCCCAAATGTCATTCCTCGTTCAGGGGCGCTAGTGCCGGTGCTGCGTTAATATCGCTGACCAAGGCTACGGCTTCTTCAAGCGCCGCTGCTGCAATACGCTCAGATTCATCAATTAGAGCATCAAATTGATAGTAATTACCTTATAGAACCCATCTAATTCTAGCCCCAAACCTCAGATGCTCGGCTTCAGGCCCATTAGCCGTCAAACTATGAGGTTGATAACCAAGTTTGCAACTAAACCATTCTTCAGGCAATATGAGAGTGGGAAGTAACAAAGTTCGAATGAATTGACCGAAAAGATTTCAAATTGCTTCGGAATCCAGCAGGCAAGAGCACATCCTCAAAGATATTCTGCCTCCTGTAGACTGGGATAAGCAGGTCTATTTCGAGACGCAAGTTTATTTCATAAATTCATCCGAGACAGAAAGAAAGAGGCTCAATACTCTACAAGCTCCACAGAGACGGTGGGAGTTCATACATACTACCGACTTGCCCACCTTTGATTGCATCTGGGGACGCGAATGACGCAAATGATCGATGTCTGACAGTCGACTTCCATCTCCCCTGATACCAAGATCGATGACGTTTTACTTACAATGCGTAGACCATGAGAAACGCATATACCACTTGCAGTGTTTTGACACTCTCAGCTTAGCTCGATTGTGCTGCCCGAATCTTTCTTTCCCCGCACACTGCCTTGCATTATACCAGGAATGAACCTCGCAAAAAGCAGCCGAGTTCGTGATCACGGGCAAAAACTCCGGGCATGAAATGTTATGTTTATTGTTAGCAGGCTTCGATATACATGAATGAATGGGGAGGGCATGAAGGGAGGTTCATAAGGTGAACGTATTTTTACAGTACTGATACCAGTAGGATGTTTAAAGCAGTATCTCAAAATTATGGACAACAGCGGTCTGCATGAAGGCTTGAGAGACCAGCGGGGGCTTTGTAGTGACAGAACGACCAGACCAATGGAACCCAGACACTGAAATACTTCCGCCTTGAGATTTGATAAAGCTGGCCTTTACGATATACCGAAATCGACTGTGCGGCGATTCCATCCAAGTTTTCAGTTCTAGTAGGTCAGCAGTGAGCACAGTGGGCACAGAGTTGCGACGTTCATTTCGATGGACCAGGTCTCCGCCACGTGCAGAATGTTTCCATAAGTCTGACGGGTAATTTCCAATCGAACAACTGACATCGAACCATTGGTTTTCATTGTTAGTTGTTCGAAGTTATTTTCAAATTTGGCATAGACTCGTAACCCGCGCAGCTGGGCATGACGTTTGCCCGAACGTGTTGGTCGAATTTCACGGCCCTTGGAATCGACGGTGTATCCTGCTCCGCCTCTCTGCGCGCGCAATCACACAGATGTATGGTTTGGCAGTATACAATTTCTATGAGATCCAAGAGTTGAGAGACCAATCAGACGCATCAGAACGGCAATGGAAAGAAAACGCCATGCTGCTATGGAAACGTTCTCGCTTGATGGGATACCCAGAGCTATCAGTGAAGCCAGTCGATGCTCGCGCATGGGAACACCTTTAAATGGACTAAAATTCGTGGCTTTGGTAAGGTAAGTTGCTCCCAGGGTCATGAGTAGAGCTTTCTCTGACCTTCAGGTCAGAAACTGAAGTTCAACAAGGCCAGCCTTTCCCAGAAATATTCGAATGGCCTTGTTTGATCCGCGGTAGCTTTCTGTGAAGCAGCTATATGCCCGCATCCAAAGCTCCCGCACTCTGTCCTGCATCAACAGTATGTTTGCTATCACAAATCAAAATCTTATATAATTGGGTGCGCTGTTAGTGAGGTGACATGGTGCTGAAATGCGAAGTCCAATACGCAGCAGCAAAGCCAGAGCCAGTGTGGGTGACACTAGGGAAGAATCGAGGGATATTGCGACAGCCACAGGGTCTAGCAGAAGGTGTCTCTCAACCTTTGGAGTTGTTCTGAATAAGACTCAAGTTTCCACCGCAGAACTTAGAGTCGTCGCTATATTTGGCATATAGCCTGTCCTTGGCAACATAGTCGGGGGAAGCTGGGAACAGAGAGGCGAAAAGCAGCAGAAGTTTCTGCTCATGGTTCCTGCAAATGAATGTTGCCGGTAATAGGTGCAGACAGGAGTGCGCTTTCGTTGTCTTCAGTTCTTCGGCAGTCGACGGATCCCTGGGATCGAGACGGCCTTGGAAATGTGGCCAGAACAGCATGGAATGTACTCGCGGTTGAGAATGCATGACACGCGCTCGAAAACGGCTGACTACAACACAATTGCACTAAATACTGTCATTTGAAGATGTTCACATCACAATTGCTACGAAAGCAAGTGGCTCGTCCAGCTTGGCCCCCGGTCCTCCGCATCGCGCATAAATGAAATCTTCACAATGGTTTTCGTGTCCCCTGTTTTTCCAACTTGACGTTCAAATTTCTGTCACCATCGGATCCTGAGTGGGCTTCTTTGGTTATCTCTGACGGCACTCAGGTTCGTCCCTTTCATGATTTTGGTATAACGCCGGCGGACCTGTCAGTTGTGCTGGAACAGGACACAATCCTGCGCATGTATAGTTATCGCGAGATGCAAGTTTCAACTTGATGCTTGGAGTTCGAACCCCTGTATTCAAGCAAGCAAGAAACCTGTTGAATGAACCATTTTATGCGGTCTGAGTGCTCCCGAATACCACCCAAAGTATGAGATTGAACTCTGGAGAACTTTGAAGTCAGAGTCACTGTAAGACGCAAACGAAAGCAAAGTTACGAGCAAGATACCTCGCTAAAGCTTTGACTGAAGTTCAGATCGGATTGTATTTGATACCAAGAGCTACTGGTCAAAAACCGTTCCATATCCTTGGTTAATTTCAAGGAGATATCAAGATGGATGCAAACGTGAAACTATAATTAGAGTTGGTGAGACGTGGACGTAGATTTTCTAACCAAGCCAGTGGACAAGCCTTCGGAAATACTAGATAAGGAGACTGAGGCATCAAACCTGGTCATGGGAAGGCCAATCAATTCGAGGAATGCTTGGAAAGTGTCCAGGCGACTAAAATCTACATGAGAAGCGGCATCTTAATGTGAAACTTCTGAACTGAATAGAACTCCGCAAATTGTACCCCATTTTCAACCGCTTGACTGTTTCTTTTGAGCAGGAAGTTTTCTAGCATTCTGTAGTAAGTATTCTTCAACGACCGAATGTAAAACCTATATTTTTCACTGTGTAATCAATTCGTTCACTCTGATCAACGGCATCATAAGTATTAAGCTCCATTGCATACTCTCTAAAGCTCATGTGGATTCTAAACACGTTACCATCAGTATTCTTGTTTCGAGGGTTGGTGGTCACAGGGAAAAAGCAAGTCAAGTCGACTTGTCGGTCTCATTTTCATTGAACATTGCCAAACAAGCAACTCCATCGTCATCCACGAACCAAGTTAGTCGAAGCCATTCAGTTGATCAAAGAATAGTAAAATCTTCGTAACTCCATCGAAAGCGGACATTTGATTATACGCCTATCGATCGAGTCAAAGACTCGCTGCATTCGAATCAACGCGAAATTGAATGGTCATGACAGTCAACCAGACGATTAAAAATAGTATTATCGCTACCAAGACCCAAATGGAGAGAAGTTGTGTCGAAATCGCTTTTGCCAGACGGTAAGCAACTGGCCTCTGTTACTGGGGACACTATCAGATATTCAATCCCCTCAAAGCTCAAGCTGAATCATGCGCCTATCGCTTACTATACCAAGGGAAAGAAATCTGCCTGGACTGACACATCAGTCCAGCTGGAGTTGAACGCTGTTCTTTGCGTGTTTGTATTCTTTGTGCTGAGATTAAGAGACTGGATTGGTTTTCGCCTTTTAGCGAGTTCGGCCATTTGACATGTCAGGCCTGCGACCAAACCGAGGGATGACAATTTAAGTTTGGTTTTGAGGCTTGAAAAAACTGCCTGGAAATTTCCCAACTCATCATGATTGTATGATTCCACTCTCTCTGTCCAAAGACACATATCATAAGTAGAACTTTGGATATAAGCCGTCTTGACGACACCTACTACGTTGCCTCCATACTCTCTCTTTCGCTCGATGCACATGGACAATACGTACCAGAAGCAGTCAAATCAAAACTTCAACTGAAAGCAACCGGGGAGGAGTGTCGTTATAATGGTTTGATTCGGTAAATACTGTGCTGAGGGGTAGGAAAAATTCGCCATGTCTGTAGAAAATAGTCATCGTCGACTCGGTTTGTGGAATAAAAATGCACTGTTGTGATATGACTACGGCTCGCATCAGACAGTATCACGTTGAGGAATAACTGAGTCAGTTCGTAGTTTTGATATGAATGATGGGCAATCGCAGCGTTTCCTCAGAAGGATGGCAAAAAGCGTAGTGGCCGATATGAAGTTTTCCGCGAGATGGGATTAGCGCGCCGTGGTGGTGCAGATTCTGCGCAACGGAGAGCGTTTTCTCCCATCATCTGTGCATTTTAAACGGAGCATTCAGCTGGAGGATGACATGTAGGACCCAGCATGTGGTAATATACGCATGCGTGGCCTGGTGTTTTGTCCCCTTTCTAGGCATGCATGGTCCTGGTATCCAAGGTTGCTCAAGCAAGGCTACCGGTAACGAAAGGTTCGGTGGCGGTGGGCTGTTTTTTCTCAGACACAGTTCGCCCCGGAAGGTCGCATGGTTGATTCCGTCGACAACTACACCATCAGACCCATGAATTCCACGGATACCATGCGTCCTGGCCTCGATCGTCATGTTGTGTTGACTTTGGACCCCAGCCACGCTCCTGGCGGTGAGTTGCTTCGGTGGATGTTAACGCCAGACAAACGGTGGCCCTGGTTATCATGTTTATGTTTGTTTCACACTGAGCATTCTAGAAAAGCCTCATTCTAGTTCAATTATCAGAAGAACTAAGACTGAATGATTGGGTGTGATGGATGGTACGAAGCAGTGGTGACGCAGGTAGCTGGTCCCTCCTTTGGCTGAATTGCATAGTCAGCCGACGCTCGAAAAACGTCTGAAGGCTGCGATGGGCAGAGATAGGACATCAACGCATCCGACGATGGTTACACCTACAAAACTTGAGCTGAAAGCGTCTTCGGTTCAAAGCTTCCCTTTTCTTCAATGAAATGGATCCCCAAAGCTCAGGGCTCGCGGATTTTCAAGATAACCATCTTAAGTTTAGCCACGAAAACTACCACAACAGTTCAGAGATTGCGCATAGAACTTCCTTGACCCATCTACGCATTTCATACTTGCGTTTGATTTTGCACACCTCAAATTTTCACCTGACATAAACTGAGAAGCTCCTCTTGACATTCCGTAGGCGCTTTATTCGTGAATTCCGCATCTTTTTTGTTAACTCGACTTAAAAGCCAGTGGTTCTGGTACTTGCTTTAGGCTGGCGCGGATATTGTTCGAGCCTTTTCCTTGACATGTATGGTGTTCAATTCCCCAGCTCACACTCTTTTTCCAATCCCCTGTAAGTCACCAAGCGTTTCAACATTTGTCTTTGTTGCGAATGAGAAGTGATTGCTTTCGCAATCGACCCTCACCAAACCTCTGCCTATTCCTACGTCGAGTGTAGCCAGATTTTGTCATCGAAGCTTTCGGTTTCGATGCTCAATTGATCTGTCTGTATTCAGACAGCGAACCAGCAGTGCCGTTGCGAGCTTCTGACATGGACTGAACCTTTGCACAGCTGAGAACGGTGCTGCAAAGGGCGCCTCAATTCACTAATCGTTTGAAAGGAGCCGATTTAGTATGCACAAGTCTTTTCCGCCTTTGAAAATAGTTGTTTGAATAATTGTGTGTGTGTAGAGTCCGGAATTAGTCCATCGACTGATTCAGGGTAGAAGAGGGATTCTCAGTCGCTCCATGAGTACTATGAGCTGCGCAAATGTCCATCAAGATATGCATCAAGGGGGCCTTCAAGAATGTTTCCATAAAAAAGAAATAAAGTAAATCGGGAAGGGACACTAACTCATCTCGGCGTACTCTGAGCATTCGGCGAGAAATGACGTCCAGTTTCATATCGTTTCGAAGAGCGTGAGCTGTAAAATCTCAAAGCTCACAACGTCCTTGCGGCATCTCATCAATGTTATGAGGAAATTCATTCATGAAGCTTTCTTGTTTTTTATTTTTTGCCGGAGACAGGATGTTTGGAGCATACGTTTCAATTTCAAGCGTGACAAGCAACACCAAAGACTCGCTCCTACATCCAAGCATGCAATATTCTCTTGCTTCTAGGCAAACTGGAACCGTCCACGAGTATAAAGTGAGAGAACCGGGCTTGTATCAGACAAGACCCGTATCTGTAGGCTGGAAAAGCCCATGAAACGACTGATAGTCGCTGATACTCCATGAAAGAGCTTCCAGGGTAAGTCTGAACTGTCAGAATCGGTTAACGACACTTGGAAACCTTGTTGTACTGCCCCTGGCGTCGCTCAAAGCCGCTATGGGCCTACTCATTTTACTGGGATATCTGATGACAGAGTTTGCGACATCTTCAGCAATCACAGGCCGAGACACGAGGCAGCCAAAGTGACGGGTGATGACGCCAAAAGCCAATATCCACAGAGGCAGCCTTGCTTGTTCACAATGAATCGCAAGACAATTGAAGCATGTAAACTTGGTGGGAGGAACGTTCGTGATGAAACTTCCCTCCCGTCCGTGGTCCCACGGTCAGCGTTGTCCTGTAAACAAATGTTGTACTGAAATCATATTCTTCATTTTCTCATGAGATAGCATAAATAATGTGGCGCACATCCTGAAACCTAGTAGAAGTCTAAAAGAAATGATCCAATATGTTCACACCGTAGTGATAGCTTCTGGGCGCCGAAGTCTGGTCAGCCTATCATTTGATGCACATTTGAGAAACGATTGACGGGAGTTCGCTGGAGCCCATCCATTGCGGGAACTCCAGCATGATCAAGATGTTCTCTCCGATCAATGTTGTTCGCTTTTCGTCTTGAGCCGGTGACTCCACTCGTTCATGTTATCAAGAAGCCAAATGTGTATGGAGAGACAGTGAAGCAAGGTCTTATACAGTGTGTCGACGCAATCGCGATTTAGGCCGGAACAACTCTTGAAAGGACTTCCAGCATTGAAAATCGTCTGGATTGTTTGCCATCTTATATCTCCTGAAATCAGTGGTTCAAACGGAAGAACGGACAATGGCTAAGGAAGAGGTATTTGAGAAAGTCAGGTTGAAGCTCCAATGGTCAGAGTCTAGTGACTAATGCGACGAACCAGAGTTGCACTGTGACACCTTCAAGAAAGTGACACGCTGAAGATGGAACAATGCACTTGAAACGAATGGCAATGTTGTCAGCCAAGTAGACACCGACATGGCCAGTTTTTGGGAAAATTTGACCATATGGCCTTTGAACGAGTGATTTGGGGCAATCTGATCTTCGTCATTGACCCTCATGAACAAGAAACCATCTGCTTCAGCGGGAGATACAGCAAGGTTGGCTATTTTGGAAGGTAGAATAGTGCTTTGGGTTGGCGCATCCCTCAGACTTCCATAGGTTTGCCAGAAAAGTGAGCACTGTCGAACCAGCAAGGAGGAAAGTCTCAAGAAGGTGGAGTGAATGCCCAACAGCTGATCCAATGCTTTAGACAAGCTCATAGGTCCCGATGTTATTTATCGAAATGATGCTATATTTTCGTCGAGCAATTTTGAACACGCGAGTGTTCAGCCCAGGCTTCAAGCATGACCGCAACCAGAAAAAAGGCATTGACGAAGGCGATGTTATCATCAACCGCAAAACCTTCGAGGTGGGCGGATTTTCTATGGGACTTCCTGATACGTAATACACGTGGAGCCGATATCACAAAGCTGAACCAGCGCACGAGAAAATGTCCAAACCAGGCTCTAGAACAGACGTTACGCAGGCTTTTGGAGGGTTCGTCATCGCAGTACTGAGTCTCGGAGCATCATGTTCGGTGGGGAAAAGGCCAAGTGGATGACGCTTTGTCATGGCGTACTCAGCGTGCCAGCGCTTGAATTGTGGCCAAAAATCCCGCAACAAACAAGGCCTGGGTTGTTCCTGTTCGCGTCAGAAATCCGCCGAAGGTGGTGATCCCATTCACCATCACAAAGTCTGGTTTCAATATGAACCCAGAATATCTTATACCGCACGCTGAGCGCTTGAATGTGGTTGTAATTCTTCTTGATTCTGATGGATTGCGCATTCTGACATACTTCAGGGGGCTTTGATGCCTATCTGGGCGACAAATTGAGCTTCACCCAAGATCTGTTGAAAGAACATAAGTCTTGAAATAAATCGTCAGAGTAAAGGCAAGGTGCAAACAATCGGTGCTATCAATGCATAACGAGGGACACTTGCGTCTCGACATTTGGTAGCCTTGATCGACTGGGAACTTTTCGCGGAACGATTTGTTCTTCTTGGCAGTCGTAGTCTGACACAGCGATGCCGCCGTTTTGGCAGATGATGAGGCAAATGAATGAATGCTGGCTCCAGATTCTGAATGGTTGGCGAGACTGACAGTTTTGGAAACCCGAGACTGGGCAGGATTGATGCATTCAACTGAATCGAACAAGTGGTCAAGCGTTACATTACCAGCATGTGAAGCCCTGATTATAACGAAGCTGGCGGATACTGAACGACGTGTGATGGGCATCGATCTACTCAGAACAGACCCAACAAAACGGAACAATTAATCTATCAAATTAAGACTATTCCCAGTATTGAATCGTCACATCCACAAGGGTCGCGATTTGAGTAGGTTGATCGAAACGAGGGTATCCGGATCAGTCCAGGGGCCGGGTGCCGACGGGACCCACACGGAAGCCGACCATGGGTCCACTTGCCCCACAATGCCCCGGCCCCCGGCCAAGAAAAAAGGGCGCTCAGCCCAAGCTTCGAACCTGCGACCCCTAAGAAGTTTCCATGCAAATCATAAGTGCCCGCAGCCATACCGCCAACTCATACATCACATCTAAAATCCACCAGATCACATCAAACCTAGACAATTAGCCGAGTGCAAGCCGTTCGAGTGTCGAACAGACAGGTCCGAGGGCCGAAGCTCCTGTTTGATCGAACGCAGCCCTGAAGATGGGTTTATTCGTCCAGTTGGCGTTGAAGAGGCTGCCGCGATTCCGAACAAGAGGTTCTTCTTTGCCAGTCACTTCAGGTCGAATCTGTAGCTGAACGCATGAGCGACAGACCATGTGTGTAATATGCAATCTCGCTGCGGATTTCAGAGTTACTCGCCGATCCTGGGGCTGGCCGTGAGACCCGGTTCCGGGTGGAGTGGCTGGGTGACAGCGCCGCAGGTCCCCATCCCGTTGCTCCGCGTCTGCATGCTGCGATCTTATTATGAAGAAGGTATATTACAAAAAGACCTACTGAAAATCTGTGCCAAAGACAAGCTTTTGCCGTGCATTTTGACAGACATGGGCGTTATTCAGCCTCATGCAAGTCCTTCTCTTCAATGCCGAGAGCGTCGCGGTGGGGCGCCCCCAAAGTCGGCGCAGGCATGGTCTGCCCCTGATGGCTGCACTAAGAAGATTGGCGCAGAAGATGCTGCTGTGGCTCGATGCGCCATGTAATCGCCCCTTTCGCAATTTTTCATTTGGGATTGGACCATGAGCTCTAATGTGGTTAAACTCGTTTTCTTATGTTGCAAGCGTCTGTTGATTGTGAGTCTGACCGAGCGTTGAACTTATCACCAAGCCCCCTGAAGCCCAGGCCACTTTTGGCTGTTACGGGCTGCGTGTGATTGGCGCGTGGCGGGGCATACCATCTGCCCAGGATGGTACGGGCCTCTGATTGGCCACAGGACAACACACTGGCTGGCACACAGGACACTGCTCCCCACGCTTTCACTGTCTGTCATCGCTACCACATGATTGGTCGGTGTTGCTCGGCCAAGCCATTCTCGCCGCTTTGGCCAGGCAAAAGTTATCGAAGACGCTCGCAGTTATCATGATGAGTGCGATTAACGAAAAGTCGTACACACGACTGCGATAACTTGCACGCATGTAGTGCACTTGCAGACCGTCAAATTGAAGCATCGCACCAGATTTTGTGCCGCAGCTGGCATCAAATGGCAATCATAAGCTTCCCGTCAAACTACAAGGATGCAATGGTCTGTGCTGGAGCAGAGGCAGGCTGTGAGCTTCTGGCATCTTTTCTGCCCACATCTTAACTACCTCAACGCACTTGCAATCGGCTTTCCTGGTTGGTGCTGCTTAAAAAGCCCCCCAACCCAACAAATCGCGCTCGGATACACGAATCCACCGATTGTGAACCCAGCGAGGCTGATGAGCATGCCGCAACACGAGTGCCGATCCCCTGGAAGCCGAGCTCCGACGCAAGCTGTGGTCCCCACCGGACGAGCATGACGAGGAACCTCTCGCTCCAAGTTGGTGTTGCACCCCCTCTCCCTTCGGATCAATTGAGTCGGAAGGTCGGAAGGCTTGTCGAGTAGTACGAATCGGATTGATCAGGATTGATTGATGCTGCGTTTCGCTGGGTTGATGGGATCGGTCGGCCGTGTTGACGTTGGAATCATCATCTACCTTGTCGGGGCAACTGGGATGGTCGCAATCGCGCAGCCGCCTATGTTGATCCCGGAGTTGACATGCTTGGACCGATAACACTGGGAACGCGCTGGAAAGATGGCCTTCCCCGCCATAGTCTCCGTCATATCGAACAACCCGCCCAACTCTAACAATGTCGTCGCAAACACTAAGAAGCTGAGTCGCTCCCTCTGTTCAGCAAGCCACTGCAGCATAGTCTGGTGCGAGAAGGGACAAACGTGCTTACTTTCAACCAGAATGGGTCGGTAACGTATCCTCCTCCGTCGAACCTTCCTCGTCAGGAGCCAACGAATTCTCCTTGCGCGCGAAGATCGAAGATGCACTCGTACTACGTAGACCGGTCGAGACAGTTCCCCGCCTCTTTCTCCATCAAACACCCCCGACCGAAGTCAGATACTGCTGGGCGCGAGGTCTTCTCAAGCCCCGACGTCCATGCACACACACACTGGAAGGTCCTGAGTTGGATTAGCTGGCCTTGGGTATAAGTACTACCATAGCCGAAAAAAATAAAAAACACACAACACCGGGCATTCGCCGGTCGTCACGGACCCGACTACTACTCCAGCCCTCATTGGCTTATCTATGGGAGAGCGGACGGGATCCCGAGTTTTCCAATGGATATGGTCGTATGTGGTAAAGAGCATGTCCAGGAACGTTCATAAGGGGTAACATCCTGTGACTTCAACCAGGCTTGAGCAGCGCAGTTGCTGGGGAGAGAAACAAGTTGAACCGACAAGCTTGACTGGGAGCTGGCGGCGCCATGGCTGGTGCCTGCTCCACGAGACACGCACCGATGACCGGCGCATTCACTAAGAGAGGATGGTAAGGTCGGGACGAGAGAGTGCAGGAATGCCGTCTTCAAGCGTGATGTCAAGCTTAGGGGTCCAGGTCAAGGCCAGGCATCCGAGATCACCGTCGTACTTCTATCAACCAGCGAGCCGCTGCGGACATGCCGTGCGGGCCGCAACGGCGGCATTGGGCCAATTTATTACTGGCTTCGACGATCCAGAACCTCTGCGTAGCCTATGATGGTGGATTCTGACCGCAATCGTGTGCATCGTGTGCGAGCAGATGCAAACGCTGCCTTCACGTTCAAGAGGCTATGCCACGATGCACCGTCAGTCGACGCCAACCTCCGCGAGCTGTGACCGCACCATCGCCTGTCCGTCCAAAGTTGCTCACTTCCAACTGCCGCCTACATATCACCACAACCACTTCCACCCCAAGGCTTCTTTCTGAGGATATACTCATTAGCCCCAGGAGCAAAAGGCCGGCAGGGCGTGACGATGCATATTATGCAAGGCCGGTGTGCAAGTGCGCTCAGCCGAAGTTGCATCGAGTGCCTTCACCTGCAAATTAACATACAGGCCGTTATGCATGCACTTTACAGGTAATGTTTGTCGGCGATGCACAGCAGGCGAGGACGGGACGGTCCTAGTGGGCCGGCCTACTAACACTCTTTATCACGATATGCTGCATGGACGCATGTTGCAGCAGGCTCATGCATGTAAATGGTTCAGTCCTCTACATGATTGATTGCATCGTGTCCCGGCAAACTGACTCACCTTAGTCATCCACGCTCAAACGCAGGTCCTGTTGTGAGGTACGAACCTACTTACGGGGTTGAGGATGCCCCGCGACCCGGAACCTGCCCGCTGCGTTGCTGCATGCGCATGGATCAGCGGCAGTCAAATTATCCATAGGGAGATGCTGCCACGAGCGGGAGGGTGCTTCCAAGAGCGAGAGATGCTTCCAAGAGCGAGAGATGCTTCCAAGAGCGAGAGATGCTTCCAAGAGCGAGAGATGCTTCCAAGAGCGAGAGATGCTTCCAAGAGCGAGATGCTTTCTAGAGCGAAATGCTTCCAAGAGCGAGTTGCTTCATAGAGCGAGCTGCTTCCAGGAGCAAGGGATGCTTCCAAGAGCGAGAGGACTTTGCTACACACGGTGACACCAAAACCCAATCATTCATCCATCAGAGTCAGAGGACCCAGATGCTTGATAGAAAAAGGAAAAGCAGGGACAATCAACAGCGAAGCCACTCTACTTATACACAAGAACTGAGAATGGAAGCCAGCGCCTTACCAATGCAAGCTGCGGTGCAGACAAAACCTAACACTTCGGGGTTTTCCATCTGGTGAAGGCAAAGGGCGGAGGGGGGAGGGTGGGGATCCGACGAACGGGCTGTCTGCCAGCATCACACCACCGCAGCTTCCCGTTGGCGGACGTTAGCGGTGAACATGTTGATGCCATGGATGCTTGCGACGAACATGTTCGCGCGCGGGATGCGGCTTGAACCAGTATGCAGGAACCCTTCGGCGGTGTGCCCGCCGCTCCAGCTCCATGGAAATCGGAACCTGGATTGAGGGCATCGCAAGAAGCATCGAGCAAACAGCCGGCTGCCTTAAAGCTAGAGAGGTCGGACTGTTTGAGACGCTCGTCTCTCCTTCTCTCGCACCCGTACACACGTACACACGAGCACGCAAGCCCGTCGTCCCCAAACAAAAGCTCTCCAAGCGCAAGCGTTGTGCCATGTGCAAACATGCCCAGGTAACTATGACCTATGTAGCAAGAAAATCCTCCAAATGGCACCGACGATTGACTGATTGATGCCAGCGTCCCGGCGCACGCGCCATCTGCGGCACGCCCATCTCCTACTACCAAGACAACCTCAAGAACCGCCGCCGCTTCCGCTTCCGACTCTGCCCCGCGACAGAGCGCGAAGTCATCGACGCCGTCATCCAGCGCGGCAAGCTCGAGCCGCCTTCCCGCCGCTGGATTCTTCAGCTCGCGGCCAGTTGCGGCATTCGGTTCTCGGCGGAGGACAAACCCCGTGGCGGGGTCAGGGCCGGGGCCGAGCCCAAGACCAAGGTCCACGCTCCGTACATCGACCGAGTCCTCGAGGACAAATTCGCCAACAAGGTCGAGACGATCCTCAAGCTTGCCATCAAGAAGGGCAGCATCACCACTACTTCTGCCGTCTACTCATCTGGACCTACTGCCGCAGTCGAGCAGCTCCAGCCCAGCATCATCGCAGCCACCAGTGTTACGATCGGTATCGAAGCGAGCACCAACGCTGATGCAATGACGATGGATCGAAGCTCGGATTCGCAGGAGAGCTTTGTCGAACAGGTAGAAGAGACAGGTTCGAAGGTTCCGGAGAAGAGGAAGCAGAAGAAGAAGGTCGCAAGACGAGGACGTCACGATGCGATTGATGCGCTCATTGACGACATTTGGGAGAAGATGTGTCTGTAGCCGTCAGCCTAGATAAGTTCGGCCGTCTCGCCTGCGCGGCGATTCGCTCAACGTATGCGCCTTGCCTGAGGTTAATGCCTAATCAACTCGGTTGTTGTGTCCACCAGCTTCTATTGTGCAGTGTTCTCGTGTTCCATGTAGAGCAAGATCCAATGATTGCTCGCGGGGCATCCAGCTAAGTCATCGGCTCGTTGAAATTAGAGTCAGCCTCAACTGGGACCAGCGCGAACCCGATGCAGAACGGTTTCGAAGCAGAGGGCGGCGACAAGGCCGAGGCTGGACATGGAGTGCGATCATGGCAAGGATTGTCGGAGTTTCAGGGCGGAGGTAGGATTGTGACACGCCAGTGTTGCCGCAGCGAAGGAAGATGGGGCAGGGCAAAGGTAGATACCAGTCCGTGTCGTCGCTCTAGGGTATGTGTCTGGAGATGCGGCTCGTAGTGCGAGCACATCCATTTTGGGGTCTGTGGAGGATGCATTCGTTTTCCAGGGTACGTGATGGAGGTCTGACGCACAATCGGGGTCGAGCGAGGGCGCAGCTCGCTGTAAATTCTCCTGAGCTGCAGGGGATGCGCTGGCGAGAGCGAGGAGTCAATGAGCTTCGTTTCGAGTTTGGAGTTGACCGGGCGGTGTCTCGTGCTGGATTGACAATGATTTTTGGAGCTTTAAGAGGAGAGTATCGTGGCAGAAGGGTGTCGTGATCGTCGTCGGGGAGAGAGGGCGCCGGGGCGCGGGAGGCTGCGTCGTAGACGAGGGTAGCAGTTAGCATGTGGTGTCGAGGCAGATAAACTGACCGGAAGGACTCCCGGTCGTAGATGGGGTGGAAGAATGGGTGAATGCCAGGTTTGACCAACCTGTAATAGAGGCGGCAATGTTAAAAGGTCGAGTGCCTCTGCAGGAAGACAGCTGGAGCACTCGAAAACCATGCTCCTGCAAGGGGGTACAGTACCCGATTCGTCCCTGTCTTATGTCAGCACTAGCTGCACCCGCTGCTGCCGCATGTGCTTTCCCAATGCGCCTGGCTCAGACTTTGAGCGGGGTTCAACGCTGTGGCGGTGTGCCCAATCAGAGAGCTGTACCATCCCCAGAAGATGGTACAGACCCTCAAGCGCCAATCACAGCTGCCCATGACCTGACGCGAGCACGGTCAGCAGCCACGCCAATCCGATGCCACGCGATGTGTTCACAGATGCCGCCATGGTCTCGATCGCATTCAACCTTAAAAGACCGCTGCCATCTGACGATGCACAGAATTCTGTGTTGCGCTTGCATTGAAGCCGGAAGCAGGCTATGTAGCCATGAACTTGTCGCCATCCTCCCAGTTGATGATGACGACAGCTCAAGACGCGACGCGATGGGATAGAAGCTCTGACGGCCCGCGACACCGGGCGAGAACGCGTGAGGCCTAAAATTGTGAGTTTGCAGCCAATGACCTGGCCTGCCTGGGCAACGTCTTGTGCAGGAGACATCAACAAGACTCAGCAAACATGTTGCGGCCGCCTCGACGGCGCGACTCGTCAAGTTCCCTGGCGACAAAGTACATAGTGAGGCTGAGGATAGTGGCTGACGGAAAAAGTCCCCAATTTCTTGGGGACTTTTTCAGCATAGGAAACTCCTGCGTGGGTGGTACCTGCCTGCCCAGGACAGCTTGGGGGGAGTCATAATGTTCGGGGTGTACGCCTTCAAGTCTGTCCGTGTCATGGGCTGGAAGGCACCAGGGTTCTGCACTTGCCCTGGACCTTTTGTAACCTTGATGTCATCCACAATTCCTGCCACGGTTGTAGCACCGCGCGCGAAAGCACCCAAGGCACCTAAAGCCTTCGGTGATGGTTCCTTTCGACCTGCCTGTGGTGCTGCGGCCAACCAGAGAGCTGTACCATCCTCAGAAGATGGTACCCCGCCCCCACCACGGCCCTCCCTCCAACCTCCACTTCCCGCCCAAAAGGTCGTCCGTCATACCTGCCTGACCTTCAGCCGTGTCGTCTCATCTTGAACTCCTCAGGTGCTCACTACCTTGATTGACTACCGAGCACTCAATCAAACATCTTCCATCGACACCTTGGGAAATCCAGACCTGATTAGCCTGGTTCGATCAACGTCGACGGGCGCGTCGGCATCCCAGCCCCACACGGAGACTGCACCTGTGCCACGGCGTAGAAGGGAGGCCCTGAAAGGTCACCAACATCCTGCCCACCCGCCAGCGACCTTGTCAAACTCTGCGCAACGAAGTCAAGTCCCTGCATACCAGCCGTATCGGAATGAACAACCGCCCAATGATCCTCGGCCACTCTTGAGAGTCCAAGGAAGAAGGCGATCCGTTCGAAACCCCGCCGATCGGGGACTTGGATACGATCAGGGAAACATAATTAATAGTCCAAGATGGAACCGTTAAGACCACTTTAGCGATGACCCTAAGTCACAAGGGCCTACCTTTGGACCCCCGTCCGGATTGATCGAAGGACCGACCAGCGAATATGCAGCGAAGTTTCTCCACATGAAGACGTGCAAGGACAGCAAGGTCACAGTGGCTAGTCGATGTCCTCTTTCTTTGGCAGTTGAACGGTTGACTGGTATGGAGCTTCGGAGCATGGGCCGGAGCTTGGGCCGGAGCATGCAGGTACCTACAGATAATGAGGTCATAGTGTGGCGTTTGGGATGATGAGGCGGCCTAATGGCGGTGTATGGTGCGGGGGTGGGACTGTTAAATGGGCGCTTCTACTACCGCCAACTGCTCTCGCGCGCCTCCAGGTGGTCCCATATGCTCGTAACACACTCAATACGAAAATTCGATAGGAATAAAGACCTTTCAGATGCTAAGGTGGGAGGAAATGCAGATGGCTGGTTGGCTGTGGTCAAATACCCTCCCTGAGTCCCTGCATCCGTTTTGTTTGTTGGAGCACCAGGCAGGATCAGGGGAGGGGACCGCGGGGCTGGCTTTAGGGGCAGACGCACGTTTTCTGGCGCTGCGATGAAGTAATGCTTAACGCTGGAGTGGGACCCGGTTAGGGAATGGAAGTGCTGCCAACCTGGGTCCACAGCACTAGCTTAGGCCCTGAGGTTAGTGTTGCTGCCCCCTGAAGCACGGGCTGCCACCCACTGATCTGCAGGATATGGCCCGGGTGGGGGGGTTCTTATCTGCATGCCCGGGCCCAGCCCTGTTGATGAACTTCGCTAGACATCACAACAAAGCCGCCTGACGGGTAGGGCCCAGACCACTTGACGTATCCTCTGACAGCCCTCAGCCGAATGCTGTGGCATCTTCGCGAGCCGTCTGCCATGCAGGACAGGGCTGGCAGAACCCAGCAGACGGGAGAAGGTTCCAGCCAGTCAAAGGCGGCAACGACAAACGGACGCCATCCATCTATGAATCCCTACGACACCACCACCACCAGCCTTCACCTTCCGCTCTTCCCCCCTCCTCATAGCCACCGCAGCCTCTCAATGCTTCATCCAGACGGATGAGACGCGCAGAAATGCCTCGAGAGACGGACCTCTCCCACATGAGCCCGCTGCCAAGCAACATCAGCGACGAAGAGTACCAAGCATTTGTCAACAAACACAAAGAGCTTATCACGAACAAGTTCTTGCTCACACGCGATGACTTTGACTGTACGTTCAAGCTCCTCTTTCTCTCCCTCTGCGACTCTCGCACTTCCTCTTCCACGGCTGACATGTAACAGTGAGGAGCACCCGGTCGGAGCCTCGTGGACGTCTCCCGGGTCAGCCCCTGAACGCAGCGACAAGCCTCCGAGAAGTGAGACGGTCCGCGCCGACGCGACGACCAGTCACCGCTGCCCCCGCGAGCAAGAGAACCACCGGACGACGGAATACTACATATGCTGCTGACTTGGTTGATTTGGTTGACGAGGAGGAAGAGGGTGGAGAAGAAGAGGAGGAGCAGGAGGAGGAGATACTGGAAGAGGAGGAAGAGGAGGAAGAGGAGGAAGAGGAGGAGGAGGAACTGGAGCAAGACGTCCCCGAGACCATGGTCAACAAGGATAGAGTGCGCGCTGCCATTCGCAACTTTGTCGTGTCTTCCGAGAGCACGGCTCGTGCGGAGGTGGAAATGCGCCTGGCCCTTTACGAAATGCTCCGGCACGACGTCGAAGACGTTGATCCTGAGCCGGAGGTGGTCGCCGGCCCCAGCCGCCATCGAGCCCAGGCCACCAAGTCAACACCAGCCAAGTCCTCACCGGCCAAGTCGACGCCAATCAAGGCCAAGCCCAAGACGACCAAGAAGACAGTCAAGGGCAAGGGCAAGGGCAAGATGACAGCCCGGGCCACCAGGGAGCGGGACATTGATGACCTGATGAACCTGTTCTAGAGCAACAATGAGAACGAGACCTGTGTGTGTGTGTGGTTGTCGTTCAGCAGATAGTGCAGCCGTTGATCGCATCGCGCTAGTTAGTAGTGCGATTTGAGAAGACCTTAGCTGCAGAAATCCCAAGGCCCAGCTGTTCGTTACCATATTGGACATACATGCAAGGTGATGATGCAGTCTGCCGTCCTCTGTCTCTCCCACCACCAACACAACCACCACCATCCCCCCCCCCCCCCCCCCCCCCCCCGCTCCCCCCGCAAACGCAGCAAACTAGCAAACGCACTCCATCCACCATCCCTCTCTCTCCTCTCCTTTTACTTTCTCATCTCCCGAGACCCCTTCCCCTTCATGCTGCCTCACCCCAAGTGCTGTAGTCACAATGTCCGCTTCAAAGAAGCAGACCTTCCGCGGCGTCGACCTCGTCACCCTCGTCGGCTCTAGCAGCATCAAGATCCGCTGGGGGCCCGCCGACATCATGGCCATCGAGGCACACCTCGCCCGCCACCGCCTCCATCTGGGCAACTACGGCACGCTCTACTTTTTCGAGATCCTCAACCTGCTCCTCGCTCGCGACGGCCTGAGCAACGAAGTCGACCCCGAGGCCACCCTCATCATCTCTCCCAAGGTGAAGTCCTCCCTCCAGTACCGCCTCAAGAAGCTCGCCAAAGAGGGCCACGTGAAGCTCGCCCGCGGTCTGCAGAACCAGCATACGGCGCGCTGGGAGGCGTACACTAGTTCCTGGGCCAAACCGGGATGGGATGGTTGCAAACAGGCGCCGCTGCAACTCCCGCCGACGCCGCCGCGGGATGTTGATGATGAGGATGAGGATGAGCCAATGCCCTTCCCCTTTGTCGAAGACGCAGAAGAAGTCGTCGCGCCCCTTGTCCAGACACTGTCATCCCCGCCTGCGACTCCGCGCCTCCACCCCCAGCAGGCCGCCAGCGAGCCCTGGCTCGACGTCGCGGGTTTCGGGTCCCAGCCCACGCTGGAGGAGAACCTGGCGGCGTTCGAGATGCCCTCATCGACTGCCGCTGCTCTTTTCGATCTTCCCACTTTGCCGCAGCCGCCGCTACCGCCGCGAGTCTGGCAGCAGCAGCAGCAGCAGCGCCAGCGCCGAGCACTACCACAGCCTCCGCCGCGCTCGTCCGCCATAGTGGTAGTAGACAACTCCCCTCCTGCAGTCGTTGCCGCCGCCCCCGTCGGCCCCGCCGTCGCCCGCGCCGCTACCCCGGCCAGTCCGCTCAGTGACCGATACGTGGCTATGGTGAGAGCAGCCGAGCAGCGTGAGCGTGCCCGATCGCCGTCTCCCCGTCCACATCCTCCTCCGTCGCCGCCACCGTCACAGCAGCAGCAGCAATTGCTGCTCCGCCACGAAGACGAAGACGAGGAGCCCCGAGTACAACAAGACGATCTCACGCTCCCTCGAATCCAAACCCGAGCCCGAACCCAAACACGTCCGCGCATGGTTGGCGCCGCCCCATTCACCCTCTTCAGTGACCAGGCCAAGATCTACATCAAGATGCACCGGTGTGCCCTGGTCGTGCTCCTGCTGACGGCTGGGGTCGCGGGCAGCAGAATGAGCGAGGATAAGAGGGAGGAGTTGGTGGAGGAGGTCAGGCAGCGCATGAGAACGCTTGCGGTAGCGAATGCTGGTATCGAGCGGCGGTTGGCGGCCATCTCGTTGGTGCTTGCTTCGCCTAAGGATGGCAGCATGGCGATCCGGAATCTGTATCGTGTTGCTGGGGTTGAGTATGCTAGATGACCTGTGGTGTGTATTCGTGCTTCACCGCGCGTGGATGGACTCGAACGTTTTTGTGAAGCTAGAAGGGAAGTAGTTGGAATGTGACAAGTCTCGTTGGCTAGGAAAACCAGCTTCTAATAACACCTGGCACCTTACCCAGCGCGCCGCCATCGCTCCGCCGCCCGGGTACCTCCTGCCGCCGCCGGTGCCACCAGAACAACCTCTCACGCATGTAGGGATCCTCCCGGTCGTCTTCCATGTTCCACCTGCTCCAGACCAGGCCCTCAGGCGTGCGGCCGCCCTCATCCTCGCTCTCGATTTCGTCGATGCCGGCCATAAAGTTGACTTGCCTCATCTTGGTCGCTAGGTTGCATTCTTCATACTCCGTCCGGACCCACTGGTGGACGAACTCCATGTCGACGGCGATGATTGGCCACCCGGGGAAGGTTGCTGTAGGCCCAGACATGGTGCTATTGGTGCTGCTGCTGCTGTCGCCGCCACTGCTAGGGTCGATGGGCGGCGACTGGCGTGCGACCACGTCGCGTAGCACGAGGACTGCCGAGCGAGCCCGGTCCCGCATGTCAGCCAGACGCGCGAGGGCGATGGTGCGTAGGAACGGGGCGGCGCGATGTATCCGTGCGATGCCGTATTGAGAGGGGTTGTCGAGGAGTGAGCGCATCCCTTCGTCGGGCGCCACGTTCGGGGGTATCGGGTCGGGCACGACGGCGACGGTTTGATTGACACGCGCGATGATGTCTGAGAGCAGGGCGTAAGATTCGTCGAGGACGGCGGCGTAGAGAACCAGCACTTGTTCCCGAGGGACCCTGGCGTATCCGTGGTCGTGGTGGCCGGGCGCGGCCTCTCCGGGAATGTCTAGATTGACCGTCACAAGTGGCCTCCTGGCCATTTTTAAGAGGCTCTGATGGGTGTTGTTGATCCTGTCCTGTCCATTTGAGTCGGTTGGCAGGGTAGAGGACGAGAGGCTTGGCTGCGTTGGTGTAGGCGTGCGCAAAGGCGAACGCCGCTCGCTTCGTGCGACCATGTACGCCGCCCATGCTGAGCTGAAGGATTCCGGAACGTCAGCATCCTCGGCCAGTCTGGACCAGTCAAGCCTGACATGGGTGGCGGGTGTGGTATCCGGCGATTCGTACTTGGCTGAAACTGTGACGTCGGGTTCGCGTTTTCGGACCTCGACGAGCTCCAGCAGGCGCGAGCTTGAAGCGAGGAACACGTCGGAAGACCAGGTCTTGGGAAAGGCTCGGATCTTGCCGTTGAGAATCGTGAGACGGGAGAGGACCCTGGAGACCTGTTCCTGAAGGGCGGCGAGGGATGGGGCGGTCTTGTCGCCATCTTCCACATTGTCATCGGCGGAGCTGAGGCGGGGGTCGGCGGTGCTACCTGAGTTGCGTCTCAGGTCCCAGATAACGTCAGGGAGAACAAGTCGCAGGTCGGATAGGAAGTACTCCTCTGGTACAAAGTGGCCGGCGGAGTTGCACGCGAAGACCGGGGGTTCCGGGGCATATCGGCCTGCTAGCTCGTGCAACGACCTGGCGGCAAAGCCGAGAGACAGGATCCTCGGCACAGAAGCGTAGCGGACGAGGTTTGCGGAGTAGAGGGCGAGTAGATCGAGGTGGCGAACAGGAGGAGAGGGAGAGGCGTGTGTGTGGCCGCCTTGAGATGGGCGCTCTCGAGCGAGTGGCAGGTGTGGGAGAGCACGAAGTAGGGCAGCCAGACCGACTACCAAGGCAGCGCATGCTGCGACACGCAGGGGTATCGAGCGCAGTCGGGTCAAGTTCCCGAACCAGCGCAGGTAAGAGGTCAAGGGCCAGAGAAGGCGCTGCTGCGGGGTTTGGGCTCGGCTTCGATGGATGACGGATGGTTGAAGGCGGTTGAGAATGACATCGTGCTCGGTTGGGTAAAGCTTGACGAGACCGAGGTGAACGAGGCAGTTGTACTCTGGAGCAGCTGTCGATGCCGACATGGGGGCTAGGCTTCTCCCGAAGGACCCTGAAGAACAGCGCCGCCTCTTGACTGGCAAAGCAGTTGTCTCGCCATCATCGCCATCATCGCCATCGTCATCATTGTTGAGGAAGTCATCGGCTTGGTGTCTTTTCGAGCGGCTGGTGCCCGGACGACGTCTCTTCAACTCGGGATGTTGCGTCTCCGCCTCTTTTAGCGAGGATGCTGGTGGCGAGTCTTGCAAGCAGCATCCCCCATTGTGGACAGATTCGGAATCTGGAGACAGAAGCATGCAGCGGATGGAGCCTTGGCAGCCGGCCCCGTCTCCGAGTCCAATATTCACAATCGCGTTCGCGTCTCGCGAGGTATCGCTATCGGTATTATCTCGGCCGTCGAAATGTAGGCTGATTGTCTCGGAGAGGGAAGGCCAGCCGGAGTGGAAGCAGAGCCGGAGGGTCTGAGGCTCGTGGCCTGGTCGCTGAATGGACAGTTGAAGGGCGGCGAAAGAGTCATTGTTGCTGTTGCTATTGCCGCGTTTGCTTGGGGCGCTGTTCGTGGTCATTTTCAGGAGCAGCAGATGTTCGGTGTCTGGTCGAGTGCCTCCGGGTCAGAGAAGACGACGAGTTTGACCGAGGATGCCATGAGTACGAGAGGTGAGAGTGCCATGTCGAGTGGGAGGCTGGGGTGTAACGCGAGAGCGAGGGAGGGTTGGTTCTCCATTGTCGCGGCGAGAAGCAGACGACAATCACCATCCGAAGTCATTGTTGGTCGCATTGTCATTGCAGCAGCGGACCCACTCGCGATTCAAGCCACAGATGCGAAGCCACAGGTGGGAAGTTACACTGGGGCTGAAGTGAAAAGCCACAGAGCAGAGCCACAGGAAGCAAGCCACATATGGGGCGCCACAAGGCCGGAGCCACAAGCCAAGAGCCACATGTCAGGCGCACCGTTGTTCAATTTCAGCCACACAGCTACGGGTACCGTACCATATGTCCACCAACACTTCAACCGCGACGACCCACTCCAATCCATCCTCATCTATCTAACTTGCTCGCTTTTTTGGCCTTACATCCGCCAAGCCATGTGAATCCAGCGCCGCCGCATTTCCGCCCAATTCGCCATCTTCCGCTGTGCAGGCTTCCGCGCGGGCCCTGTTCTCGCGTTCACATTCCCATCACACCTTCCAAGCCGGCTTTTGCTTCGACCGCACCTGAAGCGTAGGTCCCGGAGCCGGCTTGCTCTTCAACATGGGCCCTTTCCGAGTCTCTGGCTCGTTCGGGCGGTCGTTCACTTGGGCGGGGATGGCGGATGACGCTGGGGTGTTTGTGCGCCTGGCATGCTTCTGGGTCGCTGGCCTGTTGAGGTTGTCGTCAACTAGGGCGGATGATGCCAGGGTAACCGGTGCCTCGTCGCTGTTGTTGAACTGGGCCATGGCGCTGTCGCGGTTCTGCTGTCGTGCTGCAGCCTTGTTCTGTTTGTGGCGCGCGTACCACTGTCGATACCACCGTCTCATCTCCTTGTTGTCAGCCATCTCCTGAGCCAACTCCTCCGGGGTCAGTTCCTCCGGCTGTTGCGCCGACACCTCATCCTCTGCGGGGAACCCGCCGGGAACAGTACCTCCGGTAAAGGCATTGCTAGCTCCCGCGCCAGTGAACTTTGCTCGGTCTGCGGTCGCGGCTGGCGTTTCCGAGTGTTGTCCCGCGAAATTGGAGTAGGAATAGCCAGGAACGGTGGTCTTGCCAGCAGCCGCACCGGTCTGCCACATGCTTGGAGATGAGGACGACGCCGGAGGAAAGCCACCCTCGACATGATAACCCCCGAAAACACTCCGAATACCCGAGACGATGGAGGCCGTCGCATCACGGTTTGAAGCTATGGCTGGAGCTTCCGAGCGTCGTCCCGCTAATGCTAAAGAGAAGCGGCCAGGATCATTGGGAAGAACAGAGAGAGAGTTGGCTGTTGTAAGAGGTACCTCTTGGCTTGGGGGTATGGCTGGTGCTCCTGACTGTTGTCCCGCAGAAGCTGCCTGCGAAGAGCTGGAAATATCGGGAAGGACAGAGGCATCCTCGACCGCCGCATCAGCCACCTCTTCAACGTCCGGGGCCGCGGCTGCTCCGCCATTTCCGACCGTCTTGTCGAGGGAGTTGCGCCACTTGGTGAGTAGGCCGAGATGCGCGGCCAGCTTCCTATCGCCCTCCTCAAACCACTCCTGCGGTACGCGCACTTTGTCGTCGTTGACGTCCTTGATCAGGTGGTTCTTCTTGGCGAAGGCGAGGTTCAATTTGAAAGATTCGCTGTTGGCCGTCTTGACGTAGTGCTGCGGCGCACCCTCGCCCTTGTCCTTGATGGTTTGCTGTAGGATGGCGGCGAAACGCTGCAGTTGGTAGCAGCGTTGGACGTTCGCGTCGGTCGAGCGGTCGATGATGACCGTCTGGCGCGACGGAGAGCTTCCTTCCATGATTCTCGGTTGCGATGCGGTCTCTGCGCTTGCGATCGGTGGGATGGTTCGTTAGATGTGTTGAGAGAAAGACCGAGGCACAAGAACGAAAAGGGAGTGACAGACGACTTATGGGCGGGGGTTCTGCGGAATATCCATTTGAGCCTTCCATCGCCTTCGTGTGCTGCCTTTCCGTCTTCCGTCTCATCCTTTGTGCCTTGTCATTTTCTACGGTCACTAAGCAGATGTGATGCATCAAGATCGGCGAGACATGATGCATGGGGACGCCTTTGTCCGTGCATAAGTTGTCTTGGATTCAAAAACAGCTCTGAAAGAGCCTGAAGCCACTGCTCGCCCGCCTCACTTCCCTCGCCTGACGAACCAATGTCAGATCAGTCACAACCCGTCAGCCCCACCAGCATGTCATGTAGGACGGGGCCAGTCACCTTACCTAGGAAACCCCTGAAAACCAAAGTCCCATCGCGTCGCAAGCCACAAGCCATGGCCCTGATACCAGTCTTTGAGTGTTTGTAACCCAGATGGGAGTTGCTAATCTGAAGAACATCATTTGGGATAGAATGATGGTAAAGCTCAGACGACAAGCAGACAGAGGGTGTGCAGCTCTTCTGGCTTGCTCGCGTCATGGGTCACCGCTCATCTATATTAACCAAGAACTTGATGTGCTTTGGAACTTCTGGGGGGCACTTGAGAACATTCGCGCTGCCTTGGTCTATCAATCAACCTTTCCAAATTTGTCTCCCAGTCTTCTCAAACCCCTGGCGTAGGTTCCCCGCAACCATGGCACGTCAGGCCGATCCAGATCTCATGGCGAGATACATGAAAGCTCTGCAGAGGCGTACAGGGGGCGACAGACATCAAGATCATGCAGCTGAGACTCCCCAGCAACCTCGGTCTCCGGGTTTTCCCCTGAGACCTCAGTCCAAGGAGCCACTTCTGCATTCACAGTCTCAGGAACGTCCTGATTTAGATACCGCTGTGATCAGCAGGCCTCAACCAGAAGTGCCTGTTCCAACTTACTCACACGAAGCGTACTCTCCGCCGACGTCTTACGGTGCCCTCCCGGCTGCCACGCCGGTTGCTGTGACGAACAACTACGTAAACGGGGATATGAACATTCAGCAACAAGATCAGCACAACTACCAAGCCGATGGTAAGAGACACAACACCACCAATGCCGACGATGCAACCGGCCGTCCCGGCTTGCTCGGGAGACCTGGCGACTTTGCTGGCTTCCTTGTTCGCCATTGGCGGATGACTATTTCTGCAGTCCTCCTCTGCCTGCTGTCTCCGGCCAACCGCAAGCTGTGCCTGAATGAGGAGTACCGCCTCATCGCCCGGAATATCCCCCGCGTCGCCGACCTCTGCGCGGGTCTTCCGTCTTCGACCGCGGTTCTAGAAGACGCCGCGTTCCCGCCTTTTTGTCGCACATTCCCCGCCATCAAGGGCTCACACGTCTCGACCTCCGTGGCCGCCATCGCCCGAGAGATCGTTGTCTTGGGCGACATGGAGCTCGCCGACGTGGCCAAGGGCGACGGTGTCTGGAAGAACGTCTTCACCGACACGCACCGAATCGACCGGAACCTCAGGAGAACCAACGAGGCCTACGAGAAGCAGCGGACCACAACCTACAGAGCGCTCCACCGTCTAAACAGGCGCATCAAGATCGAGATTGCGAGGATGGAGGAACCCATGAGCGGCTGGTATGCTTGGACTCCGGACTGGCTGGTCGTTCTTTGGACCGGCCGCAGGGACCAGGCTGTGACCTTGAACCTCCTGGACGAGCTCGAGAGCCTCGCGATGGATGCGCGGGCGCAGCGCAAGGCGCACTGGGATGATCTTCATGCCAGCGGACTCGGCGCTGGAGACTTCGACGCTGTTGTGGGGGATCTTCGCAGCTTTGCGACTGACATTGCTGTTGAGAAGAAGTCGCTTGCAGTCCGTGCTGATGCGGATGGCGATCACGATGGTGATGATGAAGATGTGGAGAAGAGAAGAGCCGCCGCTGAGTCGAGTGAGGCTGGTGTTTGCATGGTGCGGCAGGTGATGCTGGACGTCTCTGCGGCGCACTCGGCCTTTCTTGTGAGCCTTGACAGGGTGAGTCTGGCGTTTCTACTGGGTCAATTCATCCTTGGCTCACTTAGTTTCTGTTTTGTCTTGTTTCTGTTGGTCTTTGGTCGTCGCAATGTCTTCGGACAGAAAACTTTGAGGTTTCAGACCCGACTGACGAAAACCTCAGGAGATACATCACCTCGGAGAACTCATTGAGATGACAATACCGACACTCCGGGGCAAGGCTCGAGACGTATATGGAAAGCGAGAAGGTATGTTGCTTGTGCTACGTCAAGTTCAGGAAGAGACGGAGTCTTGGTTCAGGGTCATGCCCGCCTGGGAATGTGCGGATAAGTGAGCGGTGAATGATAGTGGCTGCGATGCGAAGTGCTTATTTCCTTGGGTTTCTGTTTGGCGTCTTCTAAATTTCGCATTTCCAGTCAAATTGGTCATATTTCTCAAATTTTATAATCCCTAGAGCTTTCCCTCCAATAGAAACATTTCTTTTTTTGTTTTAGATACATGGAGTTCACGCAGGATGGCCAAAGAATGATGCGCGTTCAAATCTGCAGTACTCTTGGGTGGCTGGGAGTGAACCGCTGATGCTTTCACACATCTTTGTCCTTGCAGTTGTACTTGTGACTGACATTTCGTTTCGGGGCCATTCTCACTTCGTCCAGAAATCTCTCTTTGTTTCTCTTTGTATTTGCGTTTGTCATGTTCTCGAAACCTCTGGGGATATCTGACTTGCTCATTGTCTTGTTGGTCTCAAAAATCACTTGAAGCTGCAGGCGAAATGTCTATAAGATTAAGAGTTGCCTGATCGTACTGTACTGAGAGTGCTTTCTCTGGTTACTCACACCAAAAGTAGATTATGTCGAGACCTTTCCGCCTTTCTTTGAACGACAGCCTGGCAGGCCCAGACGTACGAGCTCGATACAAAACAAGACCGTCAGCACAGAACACTACACCACTAGGTGGAGCTGGTGCAGCTGGCGATGGAGGGTCATTCCTGGAAAGGATGACCTGGAAATCGCGGTCCCCTGTTGGCGCCGTGGTCATTGCCCTTTTGGCGTTTACCTTCTGGCCTCGGACCCCGTCACCCAAGCCAGTGCCAGTGCCTGCGAAGAACGACAAGGGGGAGAGTAAGACAGATCACCATCCACTCAGACATCTAAGGTCAGCAGCTAACCAAATGCATGATGAACAGTGCCCAAGGAGATCGCCGACATCTGCGCCATCGAGGCAGCCGTCGTATCTCACGTGCCCTCACACGAACAACCACCGACCTTCTTTGAGCTCCTCGGCCTCGACCCCTACAGCCACCCCTTCAGCCCGCCCGGGTCCAGCACACAACGGGGCGCCGCCGGGGCCGCCAAGGCTGCCGCTGCGGAAAAGCTGATCAAGGAGGCCTGGCTGCGACTTGTCGAGGGCGTAGACAAGACGTACATCTCGGTCGAAATCATCGGGGAGCGGGGTGCGAGAGAGAGCACTGAGTCTGGAGTTACCCAGTTCATCAGCTACAAGGATGTGCGTTCGAAAGTCAAGCTTGAACGTCTCTCGACGGACGCGGAAGCGCTGAGAAGACTTTATAACCAGGTGGCTCAGCTTTTGCTGGACCCCGGATTCCGCAGCATGTACGTACATTACTTTATGCCTGGAGAGCAGCTCTACAAGGCTGAGGTCAAGAAGGACCTTCAGCGGGGATGGGTGCACAACCGGAGAGCCAAGGTGGGTGAGGTTTGCGGATGGGATGAGGGAGAAGGGCCAAAGTAGAATTTGGTGACATGAAGCAATAATGCGGTGAGCGTTGCTTAGTGGAACCTGGCGGCGCCATTCACGGGAAAACTATTTTCTTTATGTTTTGGTTGTTTTTTTACCTCTTCCCTCTTTTCATGCTTTTTGCAGCATGTCCGATAGAACGTTGCAATTATCCACGTCTCTCCACGCTTGGCCTGTGTATTCATTCCACGACGATAGACTGTCTCCCGCGCAAGACTCGCCGTCAGGCGTTGAACCTACCGTCGTCCTGAGAATACCTCAACTGGTACTCAACTCAGCCGCTGGCTACCATGAAGACTTCGCTCCAACGTACAGGCAGCAATCCAAGTGCCTTGCGAGTTCATCTGCCGCCATCATATCAGCAATACAGACGAAAACGAACAACTACTTCACGCCAAGCAGGCAAACCATATGCCCTTCACCCCATCTCACACGATTACCGGAGTTCCTCAACTTGGACGACTTTTTCTTCCTCATCTGAGAGTGAGATCGCCAACGCTGCCGAGTCCAAGGCAAAGAGTTACCTGGACAAGCCCACTGTTACATTGACGATGCGTATGTTGGCACTGCCATTGCGTTGTGACCTGCGTGCCCGATGGCGAGCAGGCCCGGCAAAAGTCACGACTTGTTTTCGAGATCTTGGCGAAGTAGCAAGATTACGGGCGACATCAGACCTCGTAGGACGGTCGCAATTCCTCACGCCATGACGCTCTCTTGGTCAACATGGCCACATGCGGTTCTTTGAGCATTACGTGTGCTTTGCGAACGCGATCAATTACTGCTGTTTTACAGCCAGAGCCCGTCCTTCTCGAGCTCTTCCTCGATTTCAATCCCGCGTCTACCTGGACTCGCAGAGATATCGCGTAGGAAGGTAAGTTGACGGCAGTATTGGGTCGAAGCTGCCGCTCGGCCGACCAGGCGTGAATTCTGTGAGAAGCAGGGTTGGCCGCATAGTTACCATCGAGTTGGCGATCTCACAGACGGAGGGGGGGACGTTGGTGTTTTTAGCCAATCAAAAGATGGTGGCAGTTGTCTGTGCGAGATAAGCGAGCCGATAAGGTTGGTCGGGGTACCTTGTGCAGATAAGGCACGTACCGCAGACACCTGACACCTCACCTCTTCAGGGACATACTGCCAATTCCAGTCCAGAATTCGGCAGCAGGTCCCTGAAGGAACTGGCAGGTGGGCCCTGAAGAACTCGACAGTTGATCCCAATTGGTCCCAAGTTGGCAGTTGGCCCTCGACACCGATCCATTGGGCCAGGGCAGGTGCCTCCGGTGAGGTGCCTTACGTCCCCGGGAGATGTACCCGCGCCAACTGCGTCCTTTCCGTTCGTCTTCGCGTCAACTTCGATTCTCGAACGCCTTCCTTCCTTCCTCCACACTTCCCACTGCCACGTCTCTGCAGGTTGTAACCAAGCAATCAACCGTGTCGGCGCTTCTTTCTGAGACGTGACGAGTCTTCAGGTCGCTCTATTTATCAAGAGCCTACCTACCAAGAGGTCGAGATTTCCCCCGTTGTCGCATCACCATCGCCAGGATGGCTCCTGCCACTGAGCCCGCCGGTGAGTACCAGCCCGTCCGCAGAATCCCCAATGCCTGTCCGATCGAAGTCTGACGCATAATTTTTCCATCTCACAGCGCACAAGGGCAACAAGCTCCACCAGACTACCCTCAAGTTCACCGCCGGCAACAAATCGCACCCGACCGAGACCCGGGCTGCGACCACGAACAGCACGACCAGCGCCGCCGCAGCCGTCTAGAAGCCGACTGAGGACAGCCACGCCGTCGTCGCCACCAGTCCCAGAGCCCCTGCCGCCGAGATCACGAACGCGCGCGCCGGCGTGCACCCCAAGAATGGCCTTATCGTCATGTACAAGGTGCGGACTGGTGCCGTCGAGAAGTGGAAGCTCTCAAAGCGAGTCGACCTGGATGTTGTCGCTGCCTACTGGGTGAAAATGTCTGCCCGGACCGGCCTGACTGAGCGCGCTTGGTTGGCTCGACTTCGCTTCACATTCCGCGTCCAGCTGGCCCAGTTCCGGTTGGGCAGCGTCGCCGCCGGCCCAAGCAAGAAGCGCAAACGCCGCAATGCCGATGACGATGATAGCGACTACAAGCCACCAGGCGCCTAACCGCAGCGCTTGGGTTCGAGCGGAGGAACGCAAGACATGATGGATTCTGGGTGTGGGGGACTGAATTGTGGAATTGTGGAATTGTGGATTTTGGCAGACTGGTCAGACTCATGCAGCTGCAGAGCGCTGTTGATATGTAGCCCTGAAAACGTGTGTTCGCCGCCCGGCATCCCAGCCCATACCATCCAGAGCATATGGTACCGCGCAATTGTTGTGAATGTGACCACCTGCTGTGCAGTGCGAATTTCCCTGAAGCAGGAGCTTCCCTTGCGAGGAACGCTGTGAACGCCGCTGTCGGGCCCCAGCCCGTACCATCTGTCCAGGATGGTACGCATCCTGGGAATGCATTCAACGTGAAGGCAAGTAAACTTGCCAAATTCAACCAATCAAACAAGTCAATTATCAGGTTCAAACTTGGTTGATTGCCTTAGGGTGGGCGCTGCATCTTTTCAGAGCACATGCATTTTGCTCGTTTGCACACCGAGCACACCGAACACACCGATGCACATCACAGTGCACACCGAAATTGCGACAAGAGCCGCCGACCACTCACCATCCACAGCCCGCCGCATGATTGTGTCCGGCGCAAACAAGTGTTCTGTTGGATTGCAGATGCAATAATCACTCCTACGGTGGGCCATGAAGGTTCGAAGGCGACCTTGCGATAATGAGCATGCCATGTGCAGTGTTTTGACTGCATGTGGCTGGTGGCCAGTTCTTGGGCGATGGCGCGGGTGCGTGGGTGGCTGGTCACAAGTGCCGATGCTTCAGTGACTGTGGTAAGCAATCCAGTCTAAATTTCCGAACCCAAGCTCCACATGTCCGTTCAGCAGCCAATCAGTGCAAGCCTGTGTCCCACCACCAAAAAACCGTCACTTTCGTCCAAGTTTCCCAAAGGCGGGTCGGCCCGTGCCTTCGCCCAGCTGAGCACCACACACGATGCCACCCAAATCCAACACCCCCGGCCACTTGATGATGGCCTTCCTGCAGGTTGCATTGAATGCATTTACCCCAACGAAGCGGTGCATATCGGTTGGAAACACCATGGGCCGTCACACTCACATTGGTCGGGCTCGCTGCCTCTTTTCTTTCGCGTGCCTCGTGGTGGTGCAGGCTCCTCCTAGATGATAGTCTCGATAATGGCAATCCGCACAACGATCCAGGCTTGGAGTCCTGCAAAGATGGGCAAGCGACATGATTCAAAGTCATGATTGTCGGTAGCTAAAGATGTTGAGGCCAAGCCCTTCTTGCCAGATGCTCACCTGCTCGCGCGCCGCCGTGGCCAACGTGTAAGTCGGGTCCTTGCAAGTATCGCCTTTGCGTCCGCCTCCACGTCATCGTTCCCGACCGTGCAGACAGGCGCTTCCGGAGTCGAGATCGAAAAAGAGTGGCCGCGCAGGCATAACAACCGGTAAAATCAAATGTCTTTTACTTCCGATCGCTCATCACGACCCCTATTCGCAATTTCGCGCTGCTTGTAAGAACACGTCGACCCTGCAGCTGTATTCCCCGTCTGCGGCGATGCGCAATACTCAGTGCACTAGGCTGTGTCAAGAAGCTCGCCTGACGAAACAAACTCTGGTGTGGAAATCGTTCCTTTCGTTCACATTCCCATACCGCCAGATATAACAGAATCCATGCATACATGCCTGTTTCAGCAGTAGGCTATGATTATAGAAAATTGATCTAGAAAGTGAATGCAAGCTGTGAACAGAGGTGCAGGTACTCGCGATATTGCGCTGAGTGAGGTACGTACCTCTGGGTTGGGGCGGATCCAGGTCAAAAGCTGCCACAATCCATCAGGGCCGTGGCAGGTTCTCGCGAAAAGTGCCACAGTTGTGGGCGGAAAATAACGAAGCTGCCACGCTTGATATTTCCAGGTGGGGGCAGGGTCCATCTTAGCATGCGACGATGGAGCAAGGTTACTTCCTTCCCTGCACCTGCTGCTGCTCTCTATCCAGTCAATGCTGATGCTGAAAAACGTCATATTTGTTTCAATCGCCTCAGACAGTCGCCAGCGACTCCTCCCTTTCGCTCTTGGACTTGATAACACCCGCTCTTCCACGGTTCTCTGGTCTTGAGCCCGACGGCTTTCATCCCAGGCGCGGCGCTGCAGTCTGCGGTCTTCCCTTGACTGGTTCAACAAATGCCACATCATTTTGGCACCCTTTTTGCCCCGTCCGTCGATCCTCGTCCGCTGATCTTCTCCTCGCTGACCTCTTTGACTTCCATTGCCCGAGGATGCCACGCGATGCACGAAATTCCATTAGAAGTCATCACACCTCATGTTGTTCTCGTTTTGTCGTCGGCCATAGCATCCGCCTCGAACTGCGATGGAGGCCACCCATCGACCCCAGCTATATTCGCCTCTTGAAGCCTTTCCACGACCGTCCACTTTCGCGCGACATCTGCTGATAATACAGCCATGCCCAACCTCTGCCCCGAATCTCGGCTTGTGAAGTCCACTCCCGAATCGCGCCCGGTTCCGAAGTCAACTTTCTGCCCCGATTAGATAACGGCCTGCAGCTTCGGTATGAATCTGTCGCATGAACTTCATCACACAGCGTCGAACATGACTCCACGCCGCCCGAAGGCACCGCTCAAGATCCAATACCTGTCTTCTCGAGACCTTGTCAAACCATCGCGAAGGACCACGAAGTCAGACCAAGCCCCAGCCACAGCCAAGCCAAGAAGGCCCCCATCGTTGATGACGGCAAGAACGTATCTCCATGAAGGGAACATTGCGCAGAACCAGACGGATGCGAGGAGCCTGGGCATGCATTCATGGACCAATAATAACAGGCCAAAAAGGACGGTGCATTGCCACTCATTTCCACGAGTACAGATAGACTAAGATGCCAGCCCACGCAGCATTGGTCAACGCCTACACCAACGAGGTATTCAGAGATGGTCCAGCCAAATGCAAATGCGGTGCTGATCTCTCGTCGAAAGCAAAATAGGACGAGAAATTCAAGCTGGAAGAGCTGTGCGATAATCATGAGAAACAGAGAAGTCCGGTGTATGCTTGGATCAACAGTCAATGCGCGAAGGATTCTAATACCTAGTTCAAGAGCGATGCCGTGGAGCTGCAGGGCATAAAAATAACGATGCCGGCGTGCTCATGGGCTTCACCATCACTGAACTGGAAGAGCCACCGATGGCTTGGGTTGCCGTCGGGACGAGTCCAAACCTTTCCCTGCTCGAGGCACCGCTGCGAATGAACACCCCAAACCCCAAAGATGGGAGAAATGAAAGTTCCCCGTCAGACTCCAAGATGGCACCTCTCCCTGGCCTGAATAGCAACAAAAGTCCGCAGTCTGCCTGCTGGCTTGCGGTCGCACGGACGCGAAGTTACGGGAGGGTTCCTGATGAAGGCAATTGATTCGATGAATTCGCCTTCTCTTGAATCGTCAACCAGTCGCTTGCCACCTTGGAGAGTCGCAAATGCTTTGCCGTGAGAGTTTGACCTTTCGATTTAATAGCTAACGTGAAGCACACCCCATCGTGGAAGATGATGAACTGCCATTCTCTCGCGCTGGGCCGGTAGTAATGGCGCTAGCCCATCGAGTCTGCCCCTCCTGGTTGCCGGAACTGGCATTGCGAATGATGGCACGACCGCCGAGTCCAGGAAGCCAGCCACCCCAGCGCTCCCCAGATACTGCTGCAGAGACTCTCGTTGGGGAAAAAGGAAGTGTCCTGCAAAGTTGTCATTAATATCGTTGGCTGCCTTGGTGTTCCGAGACCTGCATAGCGCGGCGACTTGGAAGGCCAGAGCGTTCGAGACTTGGGTGAAAGTTTCACGGACCTCTAACGTTCTAGAAGTCAGGCAAGGTGGCATCGTTCATCAACCTGCTGCACTGGTATTAGAGCACGTGGAATATACGGCGTCAAGAACGGGGCAGCTTTTTGCGGCACTGCCGTCGCGGTGCCGTTCGAAAGTTGATGGCGGAGAAGAGAAACTTAACCAGGGTGCGCACCATGCTTGACTGATTGTCAATTGGATCCAGATTACATGCGCTGACGGAATCGAAGAGCAAAAAAAGGTGCTTAGAAAATGGATACAAAATAGTCTCTGGTGGTCCAGTTCAACTGAACGCTGCTGGCATGATTTCGGTACGGAATACCCCCCGTTCTAACTTTATTGCCGTATGCTTCTGCGTCCCGGAGAGACTTTTGACGGCGAATGACGTGACTGCGTCCGGAGCATGCTCCGGGAGAACAATCTCCCTTTCTGATGATCAGTTTTCGAGCCGCTTGACGGATCGACAGGCAATCATGAAATCAAACACTGTCATATGCTGGCCTCAGTGTTCTCTCAGGCTCAAGCTGTACTGCACACCAGGATTTTGGGCCTCGACACATGCGGAGGAAGTCATATTTCAGGATGTCACACGCATTATGTTGGGGGTTGGAGCTGGACGTTTTATCAAAGTTCTTCGGACGATTTTCCGCAAGACTGGAAGTGTAATAGAGCCTGTGGGAACAGAGTCGGACAATGCCATGAGGATCTCAGGTATGGGGGCAAGGGAAGGAGATCGATTCCTCAAAGGATTCTCTGAAAGGCGCCAGCACGAGGGTAGAGTGGAACGGTGGTATCACTCGGGGCGGGATTAGGCAGATATTCATGCTCTTCCATGCATGGCAGGCGAAGTATCTAACCTTGGCCCTCATAACTCGTAAAAGCAGGATGGGCTTCACAAGACGAAAGAGATCATGGATGAAAGATGAAGGGTGTCATTTGTGCGGGTGAGGCCACGGCCGAGATGAGTCAACTCGCTGCAGGGCTCATCAAAAAGGCCTGCGATGAGGCTTCAAAATTTCCCACCCGATCGAAACGCATTTCTCACGACGGCTGCTTGAATTAGTCTATGATATGTAATATGTCTTGGTTCCCAAATATTTGCGCTCCCTCAACCGTCCTGGCGTCCGGATGATGCTCAAGGCTATCCGGAGCGGAGATCGCCCAGCAGCTGCGCGAAATGTGTGACGGAGAGGAAAATGTGGAATGGAGATTTGATTGCGACGCATTTGAAGGTGAAAAGTTCATTTTGTAATCGTTCTTGAGTTCACAACTGCGCTAACTCTTGCAGTCTGGCATTCTGGGATGAAGTTGTTCAAAATGAACTGTTGCCAATGAATTATTAAGATGATGTCCGAAGTTGGTGTGTGAACAGCTTTCATTTGATTTCACGAAGGTTTCCAGCCATCTTTCTGAGAACGCGCGGTCATCCGAGAACAGCCAATACCCAAGATGCTGAGAATTCAAGTAGTTCATGCCATCAATTTCCATAATAACCCAAGTGGCCGTAGTCCTGATGATTTAAATCACGCTGACTCAATATGGAAGTCTGATTAGGGAGTGAGAAGAAGCCAAAAGTGCATCCCCTTTGTGACTATATTCATACCTGGCTCTTGCAGCTTTATTGAAGTTGCAACATGGCGCTTGGCACGAAAGATTGAGGGCGCCATCTCTCGCGAGCCGAGAAACAACTGTGTCTCCACGCTGGAAGTGTTCCAACGTCTGCCAAGGTTCCTGGGTTTCAGGTCGCCGAAAAATATGCAAGCTGTCCATGATACCAACCTCTGAAGCAAGGCATATGACAAGCCCGAAATAATGAAGGTCAGACTGGGCAAGCGCACAAACTTTCTTCGATGTGGTTTGGCTTTTTGAGGTGCTGGCTCACTTACAATTTCGAATGCTCATTGAATAGTACCTTGTGGGCCACCCAACCTCGTCCTCAAGTAAAATTTGAATACACTGGCGTCGAACCCATTTCTAAGACTTGGGAGGTGTGCCAACAGGGTGACGTAAAACAACCTGTGAAAGCCAGCTGAGTCTTCTGCCCACCATATCTTGAAGAGACAGGTCTGCTGAAAGTTGCTCTCCGAAGTAGATGGCACAAAAAAAGCGATGCTACCAACTGGATCGGTAGAACGAGGATAGCATCAGGGGAGGACGCCGGGATTGTTAAGATGAAGGGACCTGAGGGAACATGACGATTTGATATTGTATAAAAGCTTGAAGTTCTTGCTTGGGTTTAACTGTAGGATATTGGTTTAGATGAGCAGTGCTACGTTCAAGTTTTGTGATCAGAAGTCCCTACGAAGGTATCTGAAGCTTTCATCGAACAATCCCGGAGATCCCCAAGGTGAATCACGCATCGTGTTACAAATAACAGTACACTGCTTCTAGAATAACTTGCAAAGCTTCCAAGTCAGTGGAGGGCTATTCTGCGCGCTCATCATTGTCAGCATAAGACCAGCAAAGCCTCAAAGTCGCTCTCTCTCTCTCAAGTAGACCGGGATCGCGAGAGTATCCCCAAACAAGTTTGAGAAAGGCCAAAGGTACAGGGGATGCCGTGCCTTTAGGTGTCTTCCCATACTCGGATGCGTCCCAGACTTGGGAATCCCTCTGTATGGTATCGATTTGATGCGTTCGCCAGTGGTTTTTCTGATCTTCGGCAGTTGAGGCTTGTGGGGATCTGTCCGACTGCGGCCTTGGCTGCGCTCCTCTTTGGGCGAAGAGGGCCAAGGGCCGGTAGTAGCTTTCGGTCCCATCGAGAGTACGGCTGCACTAGAGCTCTCTGGATCCAGTAAACATCATCATACCACTAAGATGATGCTTTGCCAGTATCCTTAATCATTGTCAGCTTCGTGGTCATCGGTAGTTTTCTCTCACGCAACGAGGACCGCTTGGAAATGGCAACAACTGGCGGATACGGAAAGCGAGAACTAAGGAGGACTGAATCGTTCGTTCAACTTCGGTGACACCTTCATTACAGTGAATGGAAATGATTGGAAGTAAACGGCTTCCAAGCACCACTGGCGAAGAGGCCAAGCCATTTAGGGCTGGTCAAGTCAAGGCTGCTTTTCGCAGGCAAGTCAGCGCCTGCAGCGAGGATGGCTGGGTCAAGACGAAGCCGACGCCTCCCTGCCGTCTCTGCCACTTTCTTGGCACGTAGTAGGTGATGCGACGAGGAAAGAAACTTGAAGAAATTGCCTGATTTTGTCGGTCCTCTTCGCTCGGCAAATGGTGGCAGTGAGGAAATGTTCGGAAAAAGTAGAAGCAAGGCGGCAGTCAGCGGCGCCACTTTGGACCTGACTGTCTTGATGGGGATGGTAGTTTTGACGAAGAGAAAAAGAAAGGAATGACAAAAGGAAGGTAAACCAAAATGAAGACGCCTTGTTCTGCCAGTGCATACTTTTCGATGTCAGGGGCACTTCAGTGACCTCTGTCTGGGTCCCCGTTCACGCCCGCTCCTGAATCCCCAGTCCATCTGAATCTCAGCTCTCTGAACTCCATTCGGCAATGCCCTATCCAAAAAAATAAAAAAATCCCGCAGACGCCCCAGTTGCATGCTCAGCTTGACGACGCATGCTTTCAATCTGCAAGATGCAACGCAGACTACATGGGTAACGCCGTTTCGTCAAGCCCCACCTCACCAGGCCCACAGCGCCTGGCGCCCTGCTGGTCCTTTAGCGACGCGCCGAGCGACAGGTTTCTCAATCGCGGAACCCAAAGATCCCACTCCATAGCTGCAGCAAACCCCCCGCGATGGATGGGCAAGATACCCGAGGTGTTTGGTTGTTGATAGACCACCGTCGTTTATTTGGACGCATTCTGTTCTTGACGGTGTTCTCCAACAGCCCGGCGGGAAGCCCGGTCGGCGCACCATCCTACAGAGCATCTATCTGATAATCACATCTCCAACCCAGAACTCTGCACCTGCTGCATCAGCAACCATTGCAGGCCCGTTTCTAATTTTATCAATCCATCAAACTACCGGAATCCCGTGTGTTTATACAAGTGCGCGGTCCGCCTGCCTGACAAACCTGTGGTCAAGATTGAGTGCAGCCACTGCTGCAAGGGTCTCCTGTCGGTTTTAGCGCCGGCTTCGGTGCTGCCGGTGTCGACAGGCGCCGGTCGGTGCTGTAACCCCAGTGAACCGTCCGTCAACACCGACTGCATGCCTCGCACCATTTCGCAACCGGCCATTCCACCCCTCTGAGGTGCTTTTCATGGCTTCCGTTACCAGGCTTTACGTCTCTTCCATCGCAAGTCTTTTTGATTGTAGACTTGCCTGGTCGTAGTCTCTCCAACCTTTCGGCACTGCCCTCAAACCCCGGCGTCGTCTGTCATTTCTGCGGCTGCGACGACGAATACCGAGCAAGATGACGAACCTCGCCAGCCGATGCGTGATCCGATCCACGACGCACAGAGTCGATCGGATCTCAGCGACTAGAAGTAGTGACGCTTGAATATTGTCGCTGATGCCAAAGGGGATATGCAGGTGCACACGCCGAAGAACAAGCCCAACGCTGGCGTTGGCTCCTCTTCGCCCAAGATGATGGCGTTTTCCACATCGTGATCGCAGTCGGCGCCGGCCCACTCCGCGCCTTGCTCAACACAAGTACAGCTCAAATTGTGAATGATTTCTTCCGTGGCATTGGAACTCGGACCAACCCCCCGGTGCCCGCTCACAGAAGCATACTCAGATTCCCCGACGGCCACAGTAACAGACGCAGGAACCGCGACTAAACTGCTCGCTGGACGGTCGCCTCTATTGGACACTTGGGGCCGATTTATTCATTGCCATTACCATGAGTAGGCAGTTTTCGATCGATTTCGAAGGATGGAATGGCGTAGCCAACCATTTTCCATGACCTCCTTCTACACTTTCGCTGCCTTCCCCTCCACTGCAATCATACCAAAGACGTCCCCGATGAGAGAAAGGTGCGCTGGTGCAATTTCTAAATCTGCTACGACGGGGGGAAGGTCGGAATCGTCCTTCGTCCTTGTCCTGCAAGTAGATGAATAATGATCGTCGCCTGCGGAGAGCAGTGATGGTAGGAGCGTCGATTCGGTGCTTGTCTTCGACTTATCTGAGCCAAGACGAACCAGGAGAAGCAGGTCTGAGCCTGGCGGAAGGAGAATGTCGCTCAAGTTTCGCTATTCGAAGAGAGGGAAAGGAGCACCAAATGCCTGCCGGTTATCATTAGATTGACATGCGACGAAGGAGTGTGTCTGGTCAGTCATCAGGGTCACAGGGGAAAGAAGGAACAGCGGAGGTGGAATGGATCCTGAGAACCGGTAGGAAAGACGCAAAGGTGCCTTATCTAGGCAGGCAGGTACATCGTAGCAAGGACGACGATTGAGAATCGGCAGGTGGTGGATTCGGCAGGAGGAAACTACCATAAGGCACCCAAGGCAGGGAGGTTTGAAAACGGACGGCACGTGGAAAGAGGGGCAATTCGGGCAGCATTCAAAGGAAAGGGCGGGAGCATCAACCGAGCAAGGTGAAGGAAGGTCTACGGCAAGCGAACCTTAGGAAAGCGAGCAGCAGGCACCTACCTCGTCTTTCGGCCGATCCTTCTCATGTCTGGTGATTCTAAACTTGGAGGTTCCATTCCATCCCAAGTCACTTCCTCAAACCATCGAACCAACAGCACAGCTGCTGGCAATTTTCTTCGTCAGTCGAGCACACCATCTTTTGACCTGGGCTCACTTTAAACGCTGCGCAATCCTTCAACATCTTGAACTTTTCGTCAGAACTGCCTCTCGGCCCAGCTTTGCAGTTTCTTGTCAGGCATCTGCGGCCAACGGAATCACGTCCGGGAAACGGCCGGATTGAGGATTCTCCCCAGCCAACACCGAGCCATGATTATCGGAGGTTCTCCCCATGCAGATTGGCTGGGCATCCTGGCGGCACGCCTGCAGCTCCACTGCAAAATGCATCACGCAAGTAATGGTTCCAATCTACCAGCCGGTCTGGCGTTTTCTAACCAGCTCAACTTGTCAGTTTCCTTTTCGCTCGGAATCTTCGTCTCCGTTGTTCTCCCACTTGCCCAAACGGGGGTTCGAATACTCATGTTTTCAAGGGCTCTTTGCGCTCAAACAGCCTCATGGCACCCGATATAGGCCCCAGAGCCGTGGCACATCCTCCTTACATCCCGACTTGCACCAACGGGGGTTCGAATACTCATGTTTCCAAAGGCCCTCTGTGGCCCAGCAGCCTCACGGCACCCAGAGTAGCTCTGCGAGGCCCCAGAGCATTGGCACATTCTGGATCCGAATGAACGCTGTTCTACAGGACATTTTCTGGCACCGATGAGACACCCATTGCCACCCAAGCCGTCTGTTCAGTTGCAGCCAGGCCAGCAACTGGCCGACAAGTTTTCTCAACCGTAGCCTCGGAAGGACCTGAGCATTGAAGTCCAGGCCAGCCCGCAACTATCAGTCAACGGGCAGGGAAGAGAAGGTAGCAAGGTCCTCGAGTGCCTCGAGTACCTCGACCATCCTCATTCAAGGGTTGCTGAGGGACCAGTTGAGGGCGTATGAAAGATGGGAAGCAGCATGTGGAAGCTCGTTTTGCGCGGAATATGTGAGAGCTATCGGGTAGCAAAGGCAATGGGCGATGGATCGATGAAAAAGACTGTCATCAGGATACTGTGGTAGCTTTACTTATCCTACATCATCTTGGCGGGTCTTGAAGCCTCAATTCTGAACTTGCATGGTCTTGACTGCTGCCTTGTTAAGTTCCGCTGGCTTTGACCCTCAGCTCGTAGAGCGCCAACGTATCGCAACGAAAGCTGCAATCGGAGCGTCAGTCAAGCGACATACGATCGACGGCAGGATTGTCATCCGCGGTCTCGATCGTCTTGGTGCCTCGGATCTCTCCCCCCACTCGTCGATGACAGAACTTCACGAAGGCTGGCTTTCACCAGCGCCTTCGCTGCACTTTGCCAGCCGAAGTGACTTGTCTCGACCGTCTTACTGCCACTCAAGGCAGCTGTAGCTGTCCCATTGCTGCCGTTTTGTCGCGAAGTAGCCAAGAATGGATTCAATCGGCTGCAACGCGGGGTCGCCATCGTGACTGCCAATGTTCTCCCCCCTCCTTCTCGACAGGTATCATCACGCCAGCACTTGCCTTCGTTTCTGTTCATACCTTCCCAAATCATTTCTGGGGCGCATTTTGCTTCGCCACACATGCTCTTTCTCCTTCCTGGGATGACGATCGGAGGCTGCACGACAGGTGCCCCGCCCATGGGCCTACCTGACTTCCCCGTCATATTCCGATAGCTGGCGAGGTATCAATCAGTGGCCTTCGCAGCCCCTCGTCTTTCTCCCAATTCCAACGTCTACTCTTCTTCTCTTCATTCAAAACACGACAAATTCCTACCACATCCCCGCTGCCAAGACCGCGCTGCCGATAGCATGGCCATGCTCTAACGTACTTTTCTTCTGCTCACTCTTGGTTTTTGTCCCTCTGCTGACCCTGCTACCGTGAGCAGTCATTTCACAGACAGGCACCGATTTGATACCCTCGACAGCTCCCGTCCTCCTCCTCCTCCAACCGACCATCAAGTACACCGACAACCCGATTCAATACCCTCGACAATCCTCCTCCTCTAACCGACCTTCAAGCACACCGACAACCCGATTCAATACCCTCGACAGCCCCTCCTCCTCTAACCGACCTTCAAGCACACCAACAACCCGATTCAATACCCTCGACAATCCTCCTCCTCTAACCGACCTTCAAGCACACCGACAACCCGATTCAATACCCTCGACAGCCCCTCCTCCTCTAACAGACCTTCAAGCACACCGATAACCCGATTCAATACCTTCGACAGCTCCTCCTCTTCCACTAACCCGATTCAATACTTCGATAACCCGATTCAATACCCTCGACAATCCTCCTCCTCCAACAACCCGATTCAATACCTTCGGCAATCCTCCTCCTCCAACAACCCGATTCAATACCTTCGGCAATCCTCCTCCTCCAACAACCCGATTCAATACCTTCGACAGCTCCTCCTCCTCCTCCAACAACCCGATTCAATATCTTCGACAATCCTCCTCCTCCCACAACCCGATTCAATACCTTCGACAGCTTCTCCTCCTCCAACAACCCGATTCAATATCTTCGACAATCCTCCTCCCTCGTTCCAGCCGAGCACTGGCCGATACCGATGTTTCCCCATCAAGAACACCGACAACCCGATTCAATACCTTCGACAATCCTCCTCCCTCGTTCCAGCCGAGCACTGGCCGATACCGACGTTTCCCAATCAAGCACACCGACAACCCGATGCAATACTTTCGACAACCCGATTCAATACTTCCGACAATCCCTCCCCATTCGAGTACAGGTTCAAGGCCGATGCTCCCCATCGAGAGAGTCGACAGCCCGATGCTATACCCTCAATGACCCGACTCAATACTTTCAAAAATCCTTCCTTCCCACCGAATCGAGCCGGGTCGAGACCTGATGTCTCCCCATCGAACGACTCAACGGTCCGGTGCAATATTCTCGACAGTTCGATGAAAGGTTTCGACATCAGCTCCCTCCCCTTGCTCCCCTGCACGAGAATGAGCCGACACCCGACGTCCCCTTATGAAGCGCCGACGACCCGAATGAATACCCGAATACACACGACACTCCCTCACACACAAGAACGGGTTGAGAACCTGTGTCTCCTCGTGAATACCATCGACAACCCGAACTGATACTCTTGACACTCCCTACTTGCTCCCTACATGAGCCTGCGTCGAGAGAACACCGTTCTTGGCAAGTTTACACATAACTTGTGGAAAGGCTCGTCTGTTTTTGTCTCCAAGTACCATGTTGCTTACGGTGTCCTGACGCCTCCTGAGATATGGTTGTTGGTCTGCTCGTGAGGGACTGTCCTCAATCTTCTCCTTCGCCATTGCTTTTCCTTCGCCATCGCTTGGCTTGGACAGGATCTTCTGACCTTTTCAGCAATCAATCAACTGTCGGTCAATCGTCAGACACCTCCCTTTGCTCGAATCATTGTTGATTGACTGCGTCCCAATTCCTTCATCATCTTGAGCAGCTCATCAGGCACTCTCAACTTCTACAAAAGAATGAGGCTTCGCTGTCCAACCACAGACTCATTCTTCATGACATTTTCAGGACACCGCTTGTATGCTATTGGTATTGTACGCTCACCCTCGTCAGACGGCTGTCGTATTTCACAACAAAGGTCACTCCGGTCTGCTGTTTCTTCCTGTCGGTTATTTTGACTTTCTCGCCAAGAACCATTTGTGGTTGTTGTCTTGCATACTGACACGCCCAGACACACTCATCTTTTCAAAAGAAGGGACGGGTGGTTCTGCCATGCCCCAGCGTACTACGGGAGAATTGCTGGGGCATCAGCTTCGGACTACGTGATTGGATAGCAGACCTGTTCAGAGATGCTTGACTCATGCTGCTTAGATTGACTGACTTCTACAGCCTCGCCCGACTTACATCCTGCTCCAGACAAACCGTTCGCTTCCTTCCCTGCGACGAATCACTGGAACTGGAATGATGCGACACAATGGGACTCCATATCTCTGAGACTTGGATTCATTGAGCAGCACGTTTTTGTTTCCCTGACCCTTCTTCTCCTGGAACTTGGCTATGGCTCTCAACCAGAACTGACCCTGGGCCTGGACATGGAGCCGCACTCGGGGCTGTGATCGGCCGGATTGTGGAGTAAAGAGAGTCTAAGAAGAGCTGACATCTGGGCCTGAACCATATGAGCGAGGGAGTGGGATCAGAACCTGGTGTGGGCAGTCAAAGGATGAATGAAACAGGGTGACATTAACCGAGGCTGATGAAGATAGAAGTAAAGTGGTAAAGATTGGGACGTGTGAATATGGAACATGCTAAAACATCAACGCGAATTATAACTTTTTAAATTGAAAGCCGTGCTCGATCACCCCTTTTCCAAGCCTAGATGCTTTCGTACGGACACAGACACTACCTCTCGCGCAGTAAAGGCGGTCTGAGTCTGATAAGCCCAGCTCCCAAATCCTTTTGATACACATCCCGCAATCATATTGGGTTCCAATTGGAGGCATATGTGGCTAATGCAGGGGATGTTAGTGTCAGATATGGTCTAGAGAGGGAAGCTGGCTGGGTACACACATGCTGCGACTGATGATGAGCATTATTACCAGCAATCGCCTCTGATACAACTGCTGTCTCACAGACAGGATTCAGCAAGACGGAGACAGCTACATGAGACCGGCGTTACTCAACCACAGAGCCCACCGAAACGTCCACGATGTTAACCGCGAAGACACCAAACAGCTTTTGCGACGATTGAGATGTATGGGTTTGCCATCGTCTTGGATACCGATATTATGTAAGATAGTAGGCCGATGACGGCCTCTAGAATGGCGGTTTCTGCTGATTCTCCAGTCGGCGCTGTCCCAAGATTGGCAAAGTGAATACCACGCCGTCATATGAGGCCAAGGAATGGTTCTCAAAGGCGGCATATGAGTGATTGAGAAGCAACACAGACTCTGTTATGGTACCGACGAGATACATTGTGCGGTCGCCTTCGCGTGCGAGGCCGCCATTCTTCTTTGCTCGGTGATTATGCGTTCCATTCACGCAAACAAGAGTTTTTCATTTCTAGAAGCCATTGGTCGGTTTCCGTAGTATTTAAAGACCTCTCGGTTTTCGTGATCCCCTGACTTTCTAACAGTTGACCTGAAGCAGTTCAATGTTCTGAACAATCACGCCTCCGATCATGCCCACATCATGGGATGTTATGGGAGATGTAGTCGAACATTTTGGAGTGTCATTCGTGCCTGTCAATCACTTGAGCTATGCAGACAGACCCACGGCCCAGGAGCAGAATATCTCTCAGCATGCACAAAATCACTTGCTCCGGGATACATCAACAGATGCTTTCGGTCTTCTTGTGGTACGGTGAACGGCGAGCAAGCCATTCAGTTTCGCTTCCAGCCACCCTTACTTCTTGACTACATGGGTGCCTCGACTGATCTTTCAGAAAGGGGGAGGTCGGTTCTGCGTGGAATGAGAGTATCTGAGGTCTGATAACTTAATGCTTCCCTTCGTAGGAGACATTCATGAGGTAACAAGGTGGTGACACTTGCTCCAGATGGCCCTCTCTGGAGTAAAATGTTGAAGATGCGTATTTCATTGTGGTTGCATGGCTTGTTGACAAAATATCAATAAAAATAGATGTGGTGCACCAAGAAGCCGAGGATAATGATGTGGGAGATTTCTGCGCCTATCTTGGTGCAAGTTGCTTCATGAGCGACCTTGCCTTCTGCATTTCAGTAGTTGGCGCATGATAAGTCCAATGTCAGCCCTCATGAGCACCGGCAAAAAGCCGCAGAGTTCACTTGGACCTTGCACAGACATGTTCATCAAAGATCGTGCGTTGCTGTGGTATTCAGCAATCAATAGGTGTTGATTGGCATGTGTAGTATCTTCCAAACAATGCTGATTAGTTGAGACTCGTTTCAAATGATTTGGTGGTGGTAGCCCCGCGGTGCCACTGTCAATCACTGGTCCCAAGCAAAGGTGAGCTGTACGTCGGGCACGCGGGGCTTATGATGGCCTTGGCTCTGGTCAAGATGAGAGGTCTGGAATGAAGTCGGCTGTTGAGGAAAGCAGGTGTGACATGTGTAAGGAGCTTGAATATGACCTTGACTTAAGAACATGGTTTGAAACTGTTCCATGGTTTCTGGACAGCGTATTTTAATCAGATTCTGATGTCTTGTGCAGAGAAAACTGTCTAGTGTGAATTTTCCTAAGGGAAATGAAATGCGCACTCGAGGGAGCGCATCACCCGAAAGATAGACGCACCAAACTGTTTGCCCATTTCCGCTGCCAGCGAAGAAAATGAGAGGCTGTTCTGACCCTAATTTGGGTCTCAATACCATACAGTACATCGTTCCAATCTGCTAAGAAAGAAGTAAAGATGCGGCGGGGTGCCTTCGTTGGTTTAAAAGGCATTCGCCGCAAAGACCACCCGAGCATGGGCCTGCATTCGTAGCCATCTCCAGCGGAGGGGTTTGGAGACTTGCAGATTTGAAGACTTGCTAGACTGAGGTCACTACCTGAAGCAGGGGCAATGATTATAGCTGTCGCATGGAGACGCATTTCAAGCCAAGGATGAGGAAATGTAACATGCAGGGATTAAATACATCCACACAGATGAAACTGCAGACTGCTGTGTCCCTGAATCGGCTGTTCAGGTCGTTGGAGCTAGCAGAAGCTCGGGTTCAATGGTGGTCTTCTTCATGCCGAGTGTGCTTCGGACGATTTCTGCGGTATGTTCCGCACGGAGGAGAAGAGAAAAGACTTTGTCAATGATGCTTGGTTGGAGAGCATGGGAGGAAGTCTCCCAAGTATTCTTGTTTTTGTTTCTTCTATTGAAATGGTGGTCCCTCGACGATAAACTCATCTCTTGCAAGTTTGATGCCATTCGTAGAGACAATACGGGCCTTGGATTTTGCAATCGTGGTCACAAGAAGACAGGAGATGCCGTCTACACGTTGGGTTCTTTAGAAAGCTCCAGTTTCACATGGGGAAATCTTGCAGGTTCAGCAAATATGCTAGCGAATATGAGGCAACCAAAATGCGCTCTTGGCTATAATGGAACGGCCGCGTCTGGAGCGTTATCCCAAATGTATTCAAGGCGGCTGGGTGTACAAAAGCTTGTCCACAGCATTTAGCTATGTATAAAGCTTGTCCTTTGTTCACCGGGATGCCAATACCTCCGTTCGGGCTGCTTGTTCCAAAAGACGCATCTTTCATGTCCATGCAGTCAGAGCCATTGACCACAACAATGAGGCCCACAATCTGAAGTACTCTTTGAACGTTATCGATGGTTCTATAGTCTCTGACGTTGCACTGACGCCAGGGCTTGAAGCTTTGTGATAATCGTAGTTCTACGACACTCATGCGGATAGGAAAGCCGATAAAGATAGTTGTGTTTTAGTCAATGTGATTTCGCTTGATCATGTAAGTCGCCCCTCCGTGTCGGCAGGTCTTCTGGGAAAAGAATACGAAGGTTAATAGGTTGGGGCTTTTGAGAGTAGCCTGCGACCTCCTTCTCGTGTAAGTTACGACAGACAGCACCAGTAACTTGTCAGTGATGATGATCTGCGATGCGCATCACACTCGCTGGTAGGACTTGAGACTTCAGGCTGCGGCCGCTGTCACCTTTTGGGGGACAATGGGGCTCCGAGCGCTATGATGCCGGTGGCTGGGGACTTGAAGGGCATGAGGTTTGTAGTGGTTGACTTCATATGGGTTGCTGTCGTCTAAGAGTATGGCCCTACCTGAGGTAGTGTCAGCTGAACAGTGCCAGATAAAACCTCTAAACACCACCCGTTGTGCTGTTCATGTCGTTCGACAACGAATTGAAATCTTTCGGGCGGATGGTAGAGTACTGGACCGTTTTCAGGCACCGGGTCTCCCGTTCGTATATCTGAGCTTCTGCCGTTCCAAACATGTCGGACAGCCACGTGGGAGTCTCAATAGCTTTGCCCTCGCGGAGACATTTCATGGGCCCCCGGAGGGTTTGGCAGGTCACATAATCCCGCACAATAATCAGGGCAGATGACGAGAATAAGCGCCGCGAGAAGGGGCAAAAAGCCAGAACGCATGTCTTTCGAGACCTTAAATCGGGAGATTATCATTCGCGATGTCATTGGAAACCGGCATGGACCGGCGTGGCCAACACCGTACGCGTGGCAGTGGGGTGTCAGATCAAATTCGGGTTGTTGCAGGCAGAACGATTGCTCGCAGTCTTCAATGAGGCATTCAGTCGGCTCGCGCACGGCAACTCCGCGTCCGCCCAGCTTCACGCCTGAGTTCAGGCGAGATTTCACGCTGCACGCTTTCACACATGATCATAGTAAGTACTGGGGCATTGCCGCTCGAAGCCATCGGCGTTGGGTCGTGGAACCATCATCGAAGTGGCTGTGATGCGTTGTCATTTAGCATGGTGTTTCGTATCTGCTAAAGTTGTTTCGGCTTTTGGCATGACGGGCTGTGTGAGCCATCCATGGCGCGACAGAGCCATCAAACACCGGATTCGTTATGGCCTCTCTTTCCACGAGTACCTGTGGTCTTGTTTCCATATCTGACTTGACAGACAAGTGGGCTGGACTGGGCCGGCCTGGGCGGGTGAAATTATCATATTGTAATGGACGACTGAGCACCTGTCGGCAACGGTCAACCTTGATGATATCCTATCCCCACGCCCTTGACCTTAATGGGCCTCTACGATACCACATGACCCCTGTTCCCGTGGGTCGTACTGATTGTGCCCAGCCAGCATTCCCGATCAGGACCGACGTTGGATGTGGCCGTGACCTTCGTCGTATTGCTCGAATACCTTCACGGCGACGGAAAGGGAATGGCTATTCTTTTGCTGTGTGCCGAGATGGCTGACTTGTGTTCAGTTGGTCTTGCATGTTATTGCGTGGTTGTGTTAGAACTCGGCAGGACGATGAATAATTGGTGGAGTGAAGGATAGGTGAGATTATATGTAAGGTACAAGATTGGAAATGTTAGCGGATAGATTCCAGGAGCAGCATGCGCGGGGGAGGGTTCATACGAGCTTGGAAATCAAGCCGTACCTATCTATCCAAAGAAGAAATCATCTCGTTACTGGGCAATGTTGAAATGTGGTTGATGGGGTCAGTACCGCAAAGAATGCCTAAGGCACATACCTCAGATAAAATATGACAGGAGCTTGGAAAGGGAAACATGCAGCTTGGATGCAGATTGCTGCCTGCTCACCTCTCCCAAAGGCAGCGACAGCATGGATTGCTTGGGAAATGGGATAAATTGACTGAGCACCTGGTATCTGTCCGCTCCCACATGCTACCACCTTCTGATCACACCAACAGGCTATTTGCCGGATTATTCAACTAGGCCTGGAAGCTCTCGGTTGCAAGGTGTTCTGGTCGCACTGCTTCAACAATTCGCGGGATGAATGTATCACTTCATCATGCCTCCAAACATCAACAGCCTCCCCCGCGGTCCCTTCTCAGCTAGAAGAGTCAGCAGCGAAGTTGGCACTGTCATTGCCTTCTCCATAGTGGAGATTTACAGAAACAGAGAGTGCGAAGCTGGAAATCGCGAACCTTCCAGGGTCAGCTCTACAATCTTGTGCACTGCTTCCGCGTCGCTTCTTTCCGACGAAAGCATACGATCATTGTTTCGGTCTCTTGGTCAGCTGCGCGACAAGATGACGAGAGTGAAGTACGACTTTTGTCAAGCGGACGGGAGTTGATTGAAGACGAAGCTGCCAACATCAGAGGCTATATGAACGTGCCGGCATGCGCCACTGACTAACTTGGGCTTACGTGGGATTAAAGTAGTGGCTTCAATCCTCCCCATCGACGGCAGGAATGGAAAGGTACATATTCATGAGGGCGAACCTTCTTCTTAAGTGGTCATGATGACGTTTGTACGCGTTGCCTGGGAATTGTTCAGCCTGACTGTCTTGGGCGCGGCAGCAATAAGAGAAGTTCGTCGAGAGGAATCGGGTTAATGACTGGATTTAGATGATGTTGTCTGCGGTCCATTCCAGGACAGCAGTGACGATGATGCGCCTTTGATGGCCCTGCTGACGTAACTTGAGACTCGGCAATTGTGTCGTCCTCAGTGTCTTGGCCTCGCGATAGAGTCCCATGTTAGGTATATGAAAGGCAGGTTGGGCAAGGTCTTGGGCACTTGTGTGGGACTGGGATACATGACACGAAGTTCGTAATGGCGTTCTTAAGAGGCATCCGTAAGTTGGTCTGGAAGCCTGAGAGACGACCTGGAAGATTTCTCCTGCCTGCAACCTAGCACCGACCACGGGATTGAGACGGTCACGACCTGGATGCCTCGCCGTGTTTGGCCGACCTGCCTGTGGTGCTGCGGCCGACCAGAGAGCTGTACCATCCTTAGAAGATGGTACCGGCCAACCACAGAGCTGTACCATCCTTAGAAGATGGTACCGGCCAACCACAGAGCTGTACTATCCTCAGAAGATGGTACCGGCTAACCAGAGAGCTGTACCATCCTCAGAAGATGGCACCGACCCTCACGCGCCAATCGCACACACCGTGTCAACAGGCAAAACTTAATGGAAGATACCCAAAACCCGGCATTTCTGTCGCTGCTCCCCTCCAGCCCCATCATACGTGAGCTCGCCTCCATACAGTTGTGTGCAAGGGCACAGGTAAGGCGAACAGCTCTTGCCCACCTATCTATCAAATCGTCAGCCACTGTCAGCACTGCCTGGGGCAGTGCAGCATTCTTGCAGCCTGCCCTAAATCGGCATGATACACAAGACACCAAGACGTCAGTCTACTTGTCCAGTACGTCCATCGGATCGTTCGAATCATCCGACGGGCCCAGCAGTCTGAGGCTCAGCAATCACCCGCCGCCTATGAGTAAGGCATCGGGCTAGGCGTTCTTTTCTCGGTTCCAGCTCGCGAAGGAGCACTTCGAACATGATGGCGAGCCAGTGTTTTCGACCTTCAGAAGTCCATGGCGGTTGAACCGCGACAGCTCTGCAGGATGCGGAGATTCTTCTGATGGCGCCGCACTTATTCAGAAGGTTAGACAAAATGCAAACGGCAGATAGTCGAGTCGAACTGCCAAAATTTCACTGCGTTGCTGGGTGGTGGTTCGTCTGACCATTGGGGAGATGTTGAACCGGATGCAGGTCATTGGCGGTTGAAGAAACTGGGCCAGTGGTTCGTTACAAAGGAGACGGTGGGGGTGGTTCGGGCTTGATTTCAGGATGTCGGTGTGGGAAGTGTCGCATGACAAGCAAAATCGCCAGTCGCTTTCAGGCCTAACGTGCCAGAGCCGTCCCAGCTGCAAATGAGCAACTGAATTTGTTCCTGCGTTGCATGATGCAAGATATCTACGTAATTGGTCCCTCGAAAACGCCAAAAAGGAAGGAGATCACATACAACACCGGGCATTCGCCGGTCGTCACCGACCTGACTACTACTCCAGCCCTCGTTGGCTTATCTATGGGAGAGCGGACGGGATCCCGAGTTTTCCAATGGGTATGGTCGTATGTGCCCGGCTGGGAGGATAAAGCTGGAAATAACCTGTTCTCAACTCCAGTCTCTACCTAGGCATTTCCAGATTGGCCTGCGATGTGTCAACACCATGGCCCATATGTCGATTCCCAACGCACACGGTGTTTTATGAAGCAGTGGGTAGAAAATACGTAAGAAAGAGCCCTGCCTGTGAGAGCTGAGGAGCTTCTTCTTTCTCAGTGGGAGCTTCTTTATCAGCGGCATTTTTCACTAATTAGCCCACTTGCGCAGGCTTCCATGGATTCAGAGCGGAGCCACCCTTCTTAACGTGTGGCCCCCAATGAACTGCAGTCTCCGGTTTCAGCTCCAGGCAACGCAACTACCATGACGGTGCATGGATGAAACCTAAGAACTGGCCGCTGGAGGGAAAGAAACGCAGCGGGAAACAATCTCCGCTCCGGGACGTAAACAAGGGAACTCCACACGCTCCCTGCGCAAAGCGCGGCCAGGCAAGCCCCGTTCCTCCACCAGCTTAGCCAACAGCTTCAGTCTTCTGCCTCTCAGTCAGCAGGTCCCGCGCGCAGACATCTTAAATGACGAGCGCGTGCATTGCTTGCTTTGGTGAAATAAGTGAGTGATGGATCTATCAACTTGGTACCTGGGGTACCACCCAGTTGTGACTGGGAACATCTTATGTAATCCAAGCAAGTCCCCAATGCGATGGGGACATCTGAGGTAATCAGCCACCTGCTGTGGCGTCGCTTACTATGGGGTGGGTGAAAAATCCCCAAAGGGTTGGGGACTGTTGAGAGATACGTACCTGCCACCGCCACACCAGATACGTACCTCGCCAGAAGAGTCGGGACCGCCGCCACGACGAGAGTGACACTGCCTTTGCTGGCTGACGACTGCTCCGACAACATGTTCCACCTCCGACCGGCCCCAACACACTGCTGATGCAATCCATTGATCCTGCACTTCTTTTCACTCATTCTCAACCGACCTCGCTGCTTTCAATTGAAAGGAATAAAGTTTGCCCCCACAACTGCTTCCAGGCCCGCCCGTACTATTCTCTGGCTGCCTGCTTTGCTGGCCCCAATATCGATTTGAGCGACATGCATCACCATTCGCCGCTTCTGCCCCTGACACTCACGCTCCTCTCCTCGCTGGCCTACGCAGGACCGTCCCTCTCCGCGATACACGCGTGGCCGAGCGCCATCTTCCGGTCCAACATTCCCCCATCTTGTCTGGAGATGCCAGCAGAGCTCCAACCCGAAAGCACCATGCTGATGCAGCGCCCTTCTACTTCCCTCGCCTGACCAGTTCAGGAGGCTGCGCGTAGGCGGGTTCCCTTCCGGCGGAAGGCTTCCGCCGCGTGAGTGCTCGATACCTACGTGGGCGGCGTCGCTGGGATTTTCACTTGGAATAGACTGCAGCTTCTTTCGCGCCTGCACACACACTCCGCCGACGGCAGATCGACTAGTTTACCCGTATTCCCGATACTCCCACCCTCACTCGACCTTTTCTCGGGCTTCTTTTACGACTGGGATTAATTCTGTCGCCGTTGACTAAAAGTTACCCGACAACCCGACCCTGTCGCCCGAGCTCAGCTGGACTTGCCCATGACCGTTGAAGTCAGCCGCCTCCACGCTGTTCGTATTTCGCCTGTCCACCTTTACGAAGCCTCCGCCATCATGGACAAAACCGTGACCCTTAGCGGTCCCCACAAGCCAAGTAAACTTGCCAAGTTCAATCAGTCAATCAATCAATCAATTATGAAGGCATCGCCAGTTAATTAAGTCAAGTTGGAGGCTCAAAATTGATGGATTACATTGAATCTTTTAGCAGGGGTGCCTTATGGCCCTAAGGGGGGCCTCGAGGGGCTAGAAGGGGACCGAGGACGCCGGAAACCCCGGAAAATCGTTAATCTATCCCGGCCCCCTAGGCCGACCCCGAAAGCCCCGAAAACCCGCCATCGGCCCCACCTTCCGGCTCCCCCTTATATGTGGAGATATTTGCTGATTCCTTGCAATTGATTGCAATCAATCAAGTATGGTACCGCGGTGTGGCAATCAAGTCAAGTTTGACCCTCATAATTGACTTGATTGCATTAAGGGAGCAATGGACCCTTGGCGAGTTCATGGGCATGGAGCTTTTCTGTGATCCTGCATTCCGGCTGCGGAAGGCGACGGTCGGGTACAGATCGCGAAGAATGTATGACGCTCGCGCAGGTCTCATATTCTGAGGAGATCGCGGACGATGACAAAGAGCTTATTGTAGATCTTGATGCACGGCTGCTCACGAAATCAACTGGTGGTGAGTTATAAACGCGGATGATAGCGAGCTGAGATTAAGGCTTGGGATGCGGCTTGGTTGAGTCTTCCCATCCGCTTCTCCGTGCCAACCAACTGACCTCTTTGACAACATGCGCGCCCGCATATGTTGCGTCTCATTTGCTGCCTGTCCAATGTCCAACCAAATGCAAGCGGCTCAGTTGCATTTTACTGTCTGCCGTCACACCCTCAATGGGTTCCCAACTCCTCCGTTCACTGGCGGCAGATCTGTTCCTCGTAGCGTCCGTTCTTGTTTGAGGCACTCGAGATTAGTCGCCTCCCCATCTACACCAATCGAGCCACATGGCTGCCGAAGTATATCATGTCCAACTTGTCCTTCAACGTCTCGAACGCAAGTGACAATGGTCTCGCGCATTCACCCGCGTAGCTGCCGACAGCAATGTATGTCTCTCCAGCTCCCCTTCCAGCTACAAAGCAACAACAACGACCGACTAGAAATGGAATTATTCGCCCTTCACATATGCTACCAACGAGCATGACAAGAGCACTTGTGTGAGTGCCCATACAGAAGCCGCCGCAAGTATGGAAATGCAGACGGGCACGGCAGGGACATGGGCGTGGTTCTGGGTTTCCAAATGGAACCGGCCGAGAGTGGGATTCCGACGATGTTGAAGATTACTATCCGGCAGACAGACTATGATCGGCTGGTCAGTGACCAGGGTATGCACCGCTTTATCCACTGCATATAAAATCTACCCAGACTTGTGCATTATTTATGCATCACTGCGGCTCGGCTAAACCTGCCTTGCCCAAGGTACGTTCAGCACGACGCCTGACGGCACAGTGATGAGATGCGTGTTCGTTTCAAGCTCCTCCCGAGGCTCATTGCAATTGTTCTTGCAACGCTTCAGTGTCCCCTTCACCACCATGTCAGAGACCTGACTTCAAGCTGCAACGCGAGATACAGATCTTGGAGGGCTGCACTTGGCGCTGACGTTACAGCAGGGGGCTGCAGGCAAAATCGGATGGCGCAGATGATTGAGCAAATCATGTCACGCGACGGTGCTCGATGAGGCAGTAGTAGTACCTAGGTACCTCCCCACTCCACTGCGCGCACCAAGTCGAATGGGGTTATCTGGGTCATGATAAAGATTAGCCGGGCGGAAAGGAAGCTCGAGGGAGCATCACGACAAACCGATGACGTCGATAGGCTTGAGCTGGTTGCAAATCGGCTGCCGGATGAGGAGGCAGATGCTTGGAAACAATGTCGTTGAACTAGCAAGGTCGGCAGATCAAGCCAGTTGTGACCTCGAGGTTGAAGAAAGTCGGGGCGATGCAGACAGCGGGCAGAAATGATCAGGGTGGAAGAATTTCCAATCAATCTTTCGTCGTCCATTCTCCACAAAGTAAGGTACAATAAGGTAGGCAATCAAGGCAGGGAGTGTCGATGGTTTTGGGGGGTCTGGTCTGGTCCGTTTGGTTGGTGAGCCCATCATCGCAGGCCCCAGCCATGGTCGATTCGCTTCAGCATGCGGTGCCACCCGGACAGGTGTGGCTATTGTGCCAACCGGTTGGTACGGTGGCCCAATTCTGCTAACTCCTGCAATCAAACTCATTGCCATCAAGGTACAGAGAATCGGCCTGCAAATGGCACCTTTGAGCCTTCTCACTTTGGTTCTACTAGGAAATATTTATGGGGCGCAGGGCTCCAAGGCCCAGGTCCGCGAAAGCAGCTTGATGGCTTGGCCAATGCGTCGGTGTCTCTCCGCGATGAGGCATATGGTTTGCTTACACCTGTACGGATAGAAGCTGAAGAATGCACCGTTGGCGTAAAGAGGTACCCTTCTGGATTCAACCACCATACGGCGGGATCCGCACAACATCCACCGGCATTCACAATTACTCAATCTGTGCTGCCAGATCGGCGTCGGGCCAACACCGGAAAACATCTCCAAGCGTCGATCCCCAAAACCTGGACGACTCTTGGAACTTGTTGCATGCTTGTTTGGCATTGAGAATCTGGCAGCAACCGATTAAACAGAAAGCTGTAGGCTGGTTTGGGGTGGGCTTGATGAAAGCTGTGTCTGGGCTTGCCACGGAGGACCAGGAACCTTTGCGTTAGTCAAAATAATGAGGTGGATGTGCCATCACCCAGACCCAGCGCAGACCGTGGTTAGACACATGCAAGCCGCACCCGTCCGGTCGGCCAATACAATGCAGTGAGTTATAGGGATGAGCACATCCGCATGTTTGTCGTTCTCCATCACTGTTCCATTTTGTGCTGAGTACTGTCCGTCGGCTATGTTGTGGCGTGATGCATCGCGCTGACATTTCCCCAAAGCCGTCTGCCCTGCCTGACTAACAGGTGATAGATCTGTCCGCACGCCTCTCGCAAGTCAATTTTAAAAGGTATCTAGCCGGGAGCCCCACCGCTGCGGAGTTCAGCGCTGCAAGGATCCTGAAAGATAGGTTTCCCTCGGAGCAAGAAGGTCTCACCTTACAAGCCTTTCTCAAGTTTAAACTGCTCACGTTGGGCTCGGAATCGATCCCGCGCTCACCCCGATATCTGATGGCTGATGATAATCTTCTATAACCCAGCGGATTCCTCGAGGCCATAATCTTATTTGCCAGTCTGCAATTTCTCGATTTCTTTGTCCGGAAATGAATGTCAGGATGGGTGACAGTAAGGGATCAACTCTTCAGACTGAGCTTACCATCACGAGATGATCATTTTATCAGTTTTCGCATGAGGTTGTTTATCTCTTTCTGATTAGTTCGAGAAAACGGTATTGTCTTGACTTTCTGCCCTTGCCTCGTGATGGATGAAAGGCTTCTGATGTCCTGGGCATTTACTTACGAACTTCTACGCCAACTTCTCTCAGATGACTCATTCATACCTCCAATACCATCCGTTCATAGGGATATTATCAGTGGCTGCAACATGCTTTACATGGTCAAGAACAAAGATACCTGCGTTTCTGCCACGGAGAGCAAAAGTGTCCGTATCTCCGACATTGTGCTATGATACATGGAACAATGTTAATAGCGGCTGCACTAACCTTGGATTCTACAATTGTTATCTTGAAGTTGTTCTTGTTGGCAGTTTCTCGACTGTTCTGTGGACTATGACAACCACCAAGGCCATGAAGATCACCCAAATGCCGCAGTCAACGTGTCATGGCATCGTTGCCAACTGCGACAATATCTACTTCGTTGGCAATGATGCGCCTTTGAAATGCCTCATCCCACATAGCACAGCACGGTTGTCGGCTGCAATGAGCTTCAGCTTGTCGGTTCCAGCCGGCACATTCAGGATCTATGGATACTTGCTAAGCGCCGCGGCGTCGCGGTCTAGTAGCTCATCGTTTGGAGCTGGTCCATCGGCGGCGGCTACACGAAGATCTGTGCAAACATCCACCCTTGTATCCCTGTCTCAACGACATAGGACTTGTGTGAAATGCGTGGTCAAAAGGGTGAGGGGTGATGGGGTTGGAGTCCAACGCGATGCAAATATTCCGCTGCGACTTTGGTGGGCTTCGACGGGCGACTTTGATGAGAAGGATGCCTTTCTAAATTGAAATCTAAATTTCCTAGGCTCCAGAAGCCAAATGAAAGGACGAGTCCTATCAGACACAATCAAGGTGTCCGTGATGATCTCTTAAGTGTTTCTGTCCCGCACACAGCAATACTGACGCACCAGCGAGGCACCGGCGAGCGCCCCGACGTAGCTCTCGTGGACCTTCTTTTGAGCATATACTCGCTGCTGCAGCTGATGACGGCCGCAACGCCCAATGTCTCAAGGCGCCCGAAGATAATCATTGGCCTTTCAGAATCAAACACAACATTGGAGTTTGTGGTCAATCCGGCACACATGCTCCCCAAACTGGACCATCCGTCTGTGCGATCCTATTGAGGCGTGTAGAAACCTGGCATTCACTCCATTTGTCGTCAGAACAGGCTTGACGTCACTTCAAAAGATACTCATTTGAGTGCATCGGCCATCTTGGAGCTCTGTTGCCTGCGGGCAAGCTCACGACATCTATTGGCATATTGCCGACCAACAGGCCTGCGACAAACTTCCCCGTCCATGCGTTGATTCTTCGGAGGCTCAGTGTACGCTTGACGTCCAATCGCGCCGAGCAGCTGTAGCGATGACAAAACTGAGACCAGTTCTTCTTGCAACGGACTGCTGCCGTAGCTAATATGATCTGGACCTTAGTAGTGGGCCCCATGGTGGGATGGTGTTTCTTGTTCGTATTTGGGGCTCGCTTTGTAGCTCAGCACGGTGAATCTCGAAGACGCCATTGGTGACATTGGTATGCCGGTACTCTCAAGTGGGTGATCTACGCCTCTTTGCTGAAGACCAAGTTGATGAGGCCCTTTGGACTCCTGCTGCAGTCAGCACTCAATAACACCATGATGACCATGTCTTTGCTGCATGGGTCGGCGGTTATTTCGGTGACTCCGGGGGCTGTCCCGCGGATTGGTCCTCTGATGTCGTTTAAGTGTGCGACAGAGGATGAACCCGCAGCATTGACGGCGGTCTCTTCCACGAAAAGGGTTATCAACTGAACCACTACGGCGATACCAAGAACCAAGGTTTTCATGCGCTGAATCTTGCAACCTTACGTTCTGGTCTGTTTCACAGACCTGATCGGTTTCAGCAACAGGAAAATGGGCAATGAAAGCGCCTGGGGCATATCGCCGTTGCTGTCGTCCCAGAAGTCTGGGACTACGTCCAAGAATACCACGGGATATTGGTACGCATCTCAGTGAGGCTACCTTGTTAGCTTCCTCGACAATGCTGTTTGGGTCCAGGATGTCAAGATTGAACTTAAGGCACAGATATCCGTGTTCGGCAGGACCAGCAACAAGGCCCAGGATTATAGTTAACCGCCTTTGGTCTGACGTGCAATTTTTTTTGATCTCGTTCTGACCTATGTTGTTATTGAAAGGCCCAATTTCGAGTCATCCCTAGATAGCACCCATGTTCTAGCTAACAACTTCGCGGTAGCCGACCGGGTCCCACAGCGTGAGATTGGTGATTTGTTTGCCCGCGATGGCGGGGCGGGCATATTTGGGAACAGGAGCCCGGCCAGTCCGTCAATGTAACCACCGTCCGTCATGATACCGCAGTTAAGCTATTCTAAGTACGTCTCGCTGTGGCGACTGGTGAACTTGGCTGTGGTCCATCGAACTGAGTCCTTTGCGATGCGCTGACTGTGAAATTCTGATGTACATATTGTCTATGTTGTCATATCTGGCTTGCGATTCAACGAGCATCTCTCTTTGAATAGGACCGTGATCACACTGTTCCGCGAGATGGTGCGATATGTAGATGAGATAATAGCCACTGCACATATGCTTTAATTGCGTACTTTCTGCCGTACCTGGAGGGGGCGGGTCTTTTGATTTGAACCTCCTTGTTGTTCAGCCTCCGCTTGATGTTCTTTGGAACTCGAGAGAAATGTTGCCCTTGTTGGGATTGGTGCTTGGATCGTCTTTCATTCAAAAGCGCGAGCATAATTCCCACCATGGTTGACGTTGTCGAGCCCGTCATCACTGCCCAACTGATTCCCATTAGCTGCCAAGATGGCTTCGTTAGCCGCCAAGACGACATCGCAGAGGCCTTGACTAGCGTTGTCGCCAGCGGAGAGGCAGGTACTTGATACCAGTGATTTTCTTTAACAGGCCAAACTGCGTCTGCAGCTTGCCTGTGTCCGTTTTGAAGTGAACTGGCGGTAAGGACTTGGGACACTGACATCAACATGATTTTGCTGCTTGGTGCCGACGCTCTCAATGTCCATGATAACATATCACAAACAAACATCGTAGAAGCTGGCCCGACAATAAGGATGTCCGTACCAAGGCTGGGGATGCATTTCTTCTTTTCGAGCTGTGACATGCCAAATACGCCCGTGTGCGGGCCCAAGACGCAGAAGCTACTGCCCGTTCCGCACTTGATTTCAGACATTGTAAATTACAGCAGACGTTAAGAGGCATGGGTCTATGTTCATGAGGTTCTTGCAGCTTTAGAAATCACCATCTGGATTCTTGGGACCACAAAGGGCGTCGGAGATGGGTTCCGACATGAACGTTTCGCTTTTCAACCGAAATATCGCTGGAACTTGATAAAGACGGTCGCATGCTCTATTTGAAGTCGTCAATGATGCTGACTATGAGGGTTTTCACGTCCGCATAGTCCCAGCATCCGAACCTCCCATCAATGATCATAGAGTGGCAACCCCAAACGGTCTGGCGGCCTCAGGCTTTGGCCGAACTATGATGATGGTTAGTGAGCAGAGATATATGACGACGTATATCATGCACAATGTGATGGACCGTCAATTTACATTCCGAATAGCCACCTTCAGGTCGAATGAAATTCTGATTGGGCTTGGGTGTGCTATAGAAGTTCTACATGTCACCTTTCTAAATCTTTCTATGGGACAGGACTCCGCAACGCTTGTCGCCCAATATGACTCTTTCGTCGCAGCGATAGGCCCCGCGACAAATGGCGTCAAGATTTCTGTTTCTGGAGACATCGTTTGGATTGTTGAGATCGTCTATCCAGTTGGCTAGTAAGGAACAAATTCTTCATGGACCAGAGCCTCTAGAAGTATTCACTGCGCAAGGGGACTCATGTCACTGGAGCCCTTTGATACTTTCTAACGAGACAGAGCCTCTTAAACAACGCTCTTGCCATCCGCGAGGCTACCGACAATACCTACCGTACAAGAGGGGGTTTGAAAGATAGCATGGCTCCCTGTTCGCCTACCGCCAAGCTGATACAAATACTGGCGTTGGACTTGCGGACCTATGGAAAGATGACCGCCAATCTGCACTTGTCCGCTGTGCCCATGTATGTTTGGCGAGTCCACGTACAAATGGTCCTATAGTTGAGATGGCCTTTTACGGAATCGGTCAAACGGATCAAGTACAGACTCGCAGAGATGGCTAAGCCTCCGATATTCAGGAACAGAAGTGTGAAATTTGCTGAGAGCGATGGTTACACCCAGGTAGGAGGGCGTACGTGACGTGAGGCAGTCATAATTGACCCACTGACTAACTCACTGGCTGAAAGAATGAGTAAATGAACGGCCTGAAGCAAAAGAATCCCCAAGAAGGCAAACAGCAGCGGTCGACGCGAAAAGAAATTTGCCATGCATATGTGAATCAGCAGCTCTTGAGCTCAGGCGAAAAGGGTCGGACCAATGCAGATAGAAAAGTAGGAAACATTTCGGTTCTCTAACACAGCGTGGGGGATTTGACTCCACCTCATTGCCGCAAGATAACGAACGTTGTTGGTAAATTTGTGTCTAAATCTCATTCGCTTCATGTGTTGCCGAAGTCAGCCTTGACGTTCTGTAAATATGGTCTTCAGGATAAATGGATGAGTGACCATATACCAAGTTTACGCGCCACCTGTCCCTCATTATGAGTATCCATTATTCGCAGCAGTGATAGATGAATGAGTCGAGACCAAGGCGTGGTTACATCACAGATGCAAATCTAACCAGCCGGAAATTAGCTCATCTTCCCTCTGTAGGAAGTACAAGACCTTTGTAGATGATTGGTTCCACGGTCATGGTCTCGGTTCTCAGATTCTTTTGATTATAATCAAGCTGTGGACGGATAGTCTGAATGTAGATTGGCAAATATGAGAGTGTCGCCTCCTTCATGAATAATCATGTATCATCCCTACCCCGGAAACAACAATGGACCATCTAGACACCAAGGGTTTCAAGTCATGTTGGTTCACTGGTGTATTTATATCGGTTGGAGCCAATACTATTCCCGCGAAGGGGAGAAAGGCGGATGACCACATACTAGTCTAATAGCAATAACGAGACTGCAGCAAAGACTAGCAAAGTGACCGTGTCAGATGAGTTACAGGACAAATAAATTTAAGATTAAGAAGAGATACCACGGCAAATACAAATGACATCACTCCTAGGTGATATTCCAGGAGATCATGCCTGGATGCAGGACTTGGTTCGGGCTTTGAAGCGAGGAAAAAATTGAGACGGGGTACTTTAAAACCATCGCATTGGACTTCTGAGCCGAATGATTCACGGGAAGGCACACATGAAGATTTTAAGGTTGAATTTAAACATGACAGTACTGTGGTAATCTGTGAATCTCAGGATTGGCCTGGCCTCTTCAGCGGGCGCTTGAGCAGAAGAACAGCACCAGTATCCCGGCTTGTCGCGTGAGACCGAAGCAATGCACCTTGTTGTTGTGCCTCGGACCAGGCCATTCCATGTGTCTGTGATTTTACTTCTAGCCAATGTGATGGGATTTACCGTTCTAGAGAATTCCCGCCTTCTTTCATGGTTAATCTTGAGAATTGACTAGAGTCTCGGAATCTGGACATTGCATTCGTCTAGAGGATGATCTGGCTTTATTGCCCTTATTGAATCCCCTCCAAATAGCTCTGCCTATCCCGCTCTATCAAGTCTGTAGTCGACGGCCGTTTGGTGAACATCACCAGTCATCAATACAGCGAACTTGTTAATTACATAACCGCACCCAGTCTCGAAACTTCAACATCATGCACCAAAAGAACAATAGGAACAACAAAAATAGAAAATCACATTAGCATGGTGCTTCTGGCCTTGCTGCTCCTCGTAATGGTGTCATTGCCTCCTTCGGACGACGTCAACACCTACAACATCCTCGTGCTCGTTGACACAGGCCGCCTTGACTATTACCAGAACGGGTCAAACTTAAAGAGCAGTAAGGGTTCGAACCACTCTGACCGATTTGTCACTCGTAATGACCACTGAAAACCCTCTTCTGCGTTCATAACCGCACCTCAGACATGAAGAACCCCGACCTCGGCATGAATTGACAAACTACATGGTCAAGAACTGCATGAGGGCTTTTATGTGACTTCTGGACCAATGTAGGTGACAGAACGAGTTGAGGAATAAAAATCCATTGACCAGATAAACAGCTTGAAAGTTCTCACTGCTCAGCAACACGGTAGAGCGCAGCTGGCTGAGCAAGATCAAGCCTTGAATGAAATACGCCTACTACAGACGTCGCTGGTTCTAGATGAAATCGTCTCGTTCATAGACAGTCGCCTGCCAAGCCTCCTACACCAAGCAGACGATCGTTGTCCCTGGAGATGGGACCGACGTATGAGACTCCTAGGCCTGGGGTGATTTCATCCAAAAGATCAAGAGGGGTGCCATTCTCGACGGGATAGTGACAATGGTGGACTGATTTCATTCATTTCCGCCTTCAAAGGAATTACGTCGAGGTCTGTATTCACTTTTCAAGCGGGACTTTAGAGAAAGCATGGTGGACGTCCCCGTGGCCGAGGGGCAGTGCATGGAACGCAGGAAGTACTTTTTCAGAAGAGGCAACCAGTGCATTATTTGTATGAATTTACGCTTTGCGGTTATCCAAAGCTTAGCGCCGAATCATTGAAGATTACTGTGTGGATGCCGGAAATTCATGGGCAGAGCAGGTTGAACGATTGTAACTGACGGTTTCGTCCTGGTCCAACGCCTGCGGTGAGAATTATTCCATTCTCATCCGCTGCGATCACTTTTGTGGGAATAGTACTGGTTCGCAAACCTATAGCTCGCCCAGACCTTTGCTGCAAAGAGATCTGGAGCATAAAGCCTGTCGGCTCACCAGAGGGAACGGCTCCGGCTCCGGCCCCGACAGAAAGCATCCAAGGGATATGGAGAATTATTATGTTTCTGTTCTGAAATGCTCATGTGTAGGTCCCTTTGCTGTTGATTGCAACCAGCTGCGGCATCTAGAGATCAGCTTGTCCAAGTGTTGTGGATAAACCTAAAGTGAACTTGTGCTAACATTGGCCCTTGTCCATGATCCAAGGTAGATCGGCTCTCCATATGCGACGCTCTATAATTACCAAGCAGTCTTCACATCTTCTCCACGCCACCAATGGGCCGCCGAGACCTTGGCTAGGGACTGTGGCCCTGGACTCGATGCTTCGAAACCAAAAGCCTTGTAGGGATTCGGAAAGACTGAGAATCCATTCTCGTTGAACGTGATCAACCCAACTATGCTGGAGTTGGGCTTCCCGTCTTCTTTCCTAATTCCCTTTTGATTCATTGGATTGTCCTGCTAGTGGCGTGTCCCGGACTTTCCGGAATGAGCCAGTCACAGGCTCCATCCGATGGTTCTTACGAATCCTGTTTTAAATCTTGTGTATGGTCTATGAAAGCCTGGGAAAGAAATCTATGGGCTCTTGCGGATGTGGGCACTCATTCGCTGCAATCCGGCCCACTGGCTGGTGCAATTGTTGCCTGTAAAACGTGCCCGATAGAGTGGCGATGGTCATATCGCTAGGAATGGGGCCAGAAGTCTTTTTCAGGGGATCATTGGCAACAATATCAACGTCTCATACAAAGAACTGTCGGTGTGGTGCCGGAATTGACACGCTAGGGGAATATGGTCCGTTGGCCCTTCTTACTTTTCATTAATACTGTCGTATGCCGTGTTACCACCTGAGCTTAAGTGTGGTACAATGGATGTTTGGTTTGAAATAATCAGAAAAGCTCCAAGCATCTTCTTGATGCTTGACGGATTCATGTTCGAGCTTGTTCTCATCCTTTTTTAGCTGTTTCTCATTGAGAGCTTTGGAACTTTTCTTGGCTTTATGTCATTCATTGTGCCAACTCTAATGGCACTCACACGGGACTACTACGAGGCCAAGGCCACCTTCGACACCTCAACATGAGATCACCCTCAGCTCCACTAAATGCGGCAAGTCATAAGACATTGTCTCGTATTGTTCCAATCCATCTCTGTAGTCATTTGGTGTCCAATTTCATGCCACTGTGTGTGCTCTGCGAGCGTGATTCGCCAGCTGATTGATGAGGATATCGAGAAGTCCACAAAATTACAACCAACTGTATCCCTCAACGCAGGAAGCTTTGTTGTCTGGATTATTTTCGTCTGTCGGTGTCTCCCTCTGCGATATCGACCACCACCATGGTCAACAACTGCAAGTGTAATCACAGAACCCATTTGACATCAATCTGAAACTCCCTCTTTTTCTCCGTTATCATCCCTTAGATTCATGCTGCGGTCTATCAGATTGGTACCCGCGTAGACACTGACGTCTAAGCGAGAACTCCGGGGACACTCATCCAACGAGCGTGGGCATGCATCACTTCTGCGCAACCTACCAGCGCTTGTGCAACCACGAATGGACTCAAGCCAAGCCCCTGGCCCATAAAGGCGAGGTTACGAACAAAAAACAGTTAATCTGGGGAGAAACCTCGAAACCTGCTCTGTGTCCTTGGGCACACTTCATGGCTGCTGTCTCGAGTTTCGGACTTCATGTCAAAATTGAAGTTTTTCTGTTGTTTTAAAAAGATTGGTGTGTAAGGTCTAGCTGCACAAACATCTTACCTCATATCAAAGATATTAATCCGTTTCCCACGGCAGCAAATACTGCTAATGGCTTCGTCAGACCCCTCAGTCGGCACAGTTGTTCAAGTCGAAGAACGATGTGACAGAGCGGGATCATCTCGGTTGATCGCGGCTGAATTAATCGGATCCAAATCTTACACCAATGGCAGACTCACCACGTTCAACATAGCGGGATATGGCATGCTGGTCTCTTCCGCGCGCCTACGCAGAATACAACAAGCAGCTCATCCCGGCCGCCTACACTCCTGGTTCCCAAAGTGTAAGAACTCCAGCCGCAGCACGGAAATGCCCTTCATGTGGCTGGTTGAATGCTGGTTGAACAGAAACACGTTCTTCGCGAGTGGCTGGGTCAGCGTTGAGCCGCCTTGCATCACATCGGAATTTGTGGATCACATGCCGAGCGTGGCCGAGCGGCTCAAAATCTCCGACCCCATTTTCACGGAATAGGACGGCACGAAGTTGGCGCTGCCGATACGGATGTCGCAGCGGACCACCGGTCAGTCTTTCGCCGCGCCGTAGAACATCACCTTCGAAGATCCCATAGAAGTGGCCGCCGATGTCCGGCTGATGCTCCACTACAGATGGCGCACCTGGGCCCGGTGCGGAAACGTCCATGGGGCCGAGGCTATGACGGTCCAGTTCAGGCCAGTTTAGCTTCGCGATGCAGCTTCCACAGCCACCTGCAAACGATTTGCACCCGCACCGACCCGGGTCTCAAAAGAAAAGCTGACGCCCAGGTCTCAGAGGCCATCGATAGATTGTTGTGGATATGCGATAATACTACGCAATGTTCACCGGGCGGCAGATCCACCCAGTCTTCATGCCGGCTGGTCTATTCTCCATGACTGACGATTCTTGTGGCGCTTTTGTGCCATAAGCATCCTCGCTATCGTTCAGCTGTTGGTGTGGTGGAACCTTTTTGCGTGGCTCGCACTGCTGGGGTACGGCACCAGGAATGAAGGCCCGTTGCTTACCCGGCCAAGTCCGCTCCAGTCGCCATGTAATTGCCCCACTATCCGCAGTAGTTGAGGTTCTTCCACTGCCATACCGCCATTCGATTGATCCATCGGGGAAGATTTGTTGCTGCCACCGCTTGTGGCTTTGGAACTGTATTCTCCATTAGGGTCAATACGTTTCAGACCATCTAGGTGTGAGCAAACCAATTCAGGGCCTTTGGATTGTCCCAAGTCAAAGAGGCGCTGCGAATGAACCATAAGGATGACAACATGCAATGGCGTTGGCACCGAGGCTGGAAAAAAAACAGATTTCACGCCCCTACTAAACTATACCAATACTAAAGACCAACTCAAGTTCATCTTATTCAATAACGTAGTTGAGCAATAACAACCAAGGGACAATAGCTGTTTAGGCAGCGGCGGAAACATGGTGAGTCTATATCCCTAGCCTCGCTGAAGCACCGTAGGGGATCCTTTTTTTCAGCCAAGAAGGCGTGCAGCAGAAGGATTCATCGGCATTTGTTCTGTAGATATGGCCCAATGATTGGTATGGAATAACGCGTGGGACTGATGGGGGTGCAGTGTTATTATGTCTAACGGAACTGCAGGATCTCACCAACAATCCATCACGTCAAGGGACGGCTGGTCACTATTCCCGGGCCCTTAAGATTGAGTGCGATGGCTCAAAATAACACCTATCGCTTTGCCATCAGCTATAATACCGTCGCACCTTGCCGCCATTCTCTGAGTCTCACAAAGGGCATGTAACGCCTCGATCCAAGCCGCTTTGCAAAAGAATTCCTGTGTGAATTCATGCACAACCAAGGCAATATGAGAGGGCTCCTGATACTTCATCCACATCGTAAACGTCGCGTGCAAGCTACTCACCGTTGGAGGCATGATGTCGGTTGTCTTTGAGGCTTCTGACCCGACCCAATGAAATCATGACTGCTGCTGAGTACCTCAGCTCTCCCTCTACGTGATAATCCCGCGTAATAATCTTCATTCTCTTCGTACGCCGGCTCCGTGGCCTTCTGGGACGATCTCGCGGTTGCTCATATTTCTCAAGTCCAGTTCATCAATCGAGTGGCGAGAGCTTGCAAATCCATTCATTCAACAGGAGTCTGGCTTATGATGGACAGCGACTTTGCATCTTAGAGCGTATTTCGTTCCCTTCATTGGTCGGTTATGAAGGTACAAGAAAGTCTGCATCGTCGATAATGCAGATTTACTGAACCTTCTCTGTGAGCGATCCTCCTTGTGGCTTCACAGTGAGGATTGTGCTATGTGTAGATGCTAACCGAATCACAACATGCTACGGTGACTGGGACGAACAGGCCTATGAAGCTGTAGAGACCCTGAAATCTGCCATTACTTGCGGCAATACTTTCAGTCAAACCATTTGGAACCATTCTCACGAGTGCCGAAGGTGATAGTTTAATGGAACCTCGCTGATGGTGGCTACGACCTTGCTTCCTACCTCAAACAATGCCCAGAGCGATGTTCGTCTTTCAACTCCAATCAGGCTCAATTTCATCTTGGTGATCAGGTCATTGTCAAAGCATATAGCGCTCTGAACACTTAATCATATGATGAGCTCAAGGTTGCCTTTCGGGCTGTGAACACACCTCGAGCCACTTCGCCATCTTGTAGTTATAACTACGACATTTCTCGTCGCCATCTTGTAGTTGAGCCACGTCCGTATGTGCTCCCAATTAATTCCAAGATGAAAGGTGTATCCCTATTATCCCCAGATGCCGTCTTCTTGAGCTTCCACTCGATTCCCGATCAAACCCAGTGTATATAGAATAGTCAGAACACTTCCCGCCTGACATATGTCGCCGGCCAGCATGCTACGAGCACCATCTTTGTCTCGGCGTAGCCAGAGAGCTTACGGGAATCGGCGGTTATCCCTTGCTTCAATGACAGGAGCGACTTAAGCACTTTGAAATACTTGGTGCGAATGGCCGGGCTTGCCGAGAATATCACCATCTGCGAGGCCATGGACATAAGGAGTGATGCCGTCTGCATCGAATGTGTCTAATCGAAGTGCTTCAACGTAAGTCTGCCTGCACTCCATGTTCGAATTCGACTCTCTACGTGGAAGCTCATGTACGTCAAATTCTGTCGCTCGATGCTGGTTGTATAGGGAGGCAAATCGATCGCAAGTTTGAGGCGGTCACATTGGGAGAGTTGGCGTAGAATGTACTTGAATGTCCTCCTTAGGGATATGGGTAGAATGTCATGTGATATCGCTCCATTCGGAGAAGAGAAGCATCAGCAAAATGTCGAATACGATGTTTTCTAGGAAGGGACATGAACACTGAAAATATGTGGCACTTGCCAGCAAGAATCACTGCTCACGTCGTGGGTGGAGCGTATAGAAAGAGTCCTCTGCGTGGGACAGAGCCTTGACGTTTTGATTATCAGTCATGATTACTCTGCGGAAGTCCCACTCAAGAAACTCGACTCGGCCTCCTTTCCAAGCGAATTGGTAGGGGGAAAAGGAAGCCGCTGTTGCCTTCCTGTGAGAGTCCATCAGCAGTAGCCAATGGAGTCTATGTCCTGCGCTTCGTTACAGGAACAAAGCATCAGAGCCTCATCATGCCTTGCACACGAGTAATGATGCTGGAAGTCCTCGTGTCCCAGCCCTACCAGTGGCGGATGATGTAGCGTAGCAAGCATCAAGGCGAATTCAGGAGGGTTTGGTTAAGCTGCCTCAAGCACCAAGTCCGCACACCGCGTTCTCATGTCTAGAACGCAAAATCTACTACGAACTCTTCGAGCTCGTCTGATGATAAATGTCGCCAGTTGACCCATGCAGACTGGAAGTACAGGCTTTTTTCGCCAGCCGGTATGTTTTCATGTGTCCCACAGCTCTCTCGTGCTCGTTGGGAAACCGACTTCTACGTGTCTCTATCGAACACCTCTGCTAGCCCGTGTCGGCCGCAGACCTGCGCTGTGCGTTTGAGGTCTCAAGGTCTTGCGAATCAGTGCCATACAGCTCCAATTTTGAGCAGACGGTCATGTACCTTCCTTTCACTACACTTAGACAGATCTTCAAAGCATTGGCGGCTTGTTACCTGTCCTGTCACGCTGGCCGGTCTTGCAACGTACCAAAGATATAGACATCACGACTCCGCGCAGCTTGGAGAATTTTCCACCTTTACTTGCAGTTTCATCCATTGCGTTCCTCGCTATGGAGTCTCATCATTAGGATTTGTTCACGATCGACCTTTTTTCAGGCGGTCTGCCATACTTGGGCGGGCTCGAGCTTCTCGTGTACTGTCGATTCTTCTATCATACTGACTCCAGATGCTGATGTTCCACTAACCTTGGCAAAACTGCTATCCCTGTAACACATACCGGTCTTTTTGCTTTTGATCCCGACCCTCCACACTCCAGAAGTACCATAGACATGGCCTGCTACCTACCGAGGGCTTGGTAGTGAGCATATCATTGGCAAGGGGGTAATGGTTCCTCTACCGCATGCTCCAGCTCTCGAAGGGCATCGCAAAGCTTTTGTGCGGCCTCTGCCACTCGCGGTCGCTTCTTCATCTCTGCTCCCAGGGCCCGGTCGGCAACACGCTTCCTCCGGACGGAGGAGGCCATCTCCTTTTCGATCTCCTCCTGGTACCCGACCGCATCTGCCTTTGCCTTGGAAAGGGAGCACCAGTCCTCTTCTTCGTCAAGAGATCCCTCGTCCTGGTCCTCAATGGCCTGAAGGCGGGCTAGAGTCTTGCGTCGCAGCTCCGCTATGCATTCTTCCGAATCATTTTTCTTCTGCGTTGCCTCGGCAGCGTACGTCTCATCCTGGGCAATTCTGAGGCGTATCTTTTCAATGCGGTCGGTGTGCGCAATGTCATCCAGAACCAATTTGACCAAGCTAGTTCCCTTCTCACTGCTCTGGCTTTCACGGCAGCCAGCAGCACCATGGTTCGTCTGCCCCGTCTCGGCAACAGGCTGCTCTGTCTCGTCGTCCATATCGAAGTAAACCGCGCTGTCTACGAATTCGTCGTCTGACGTGTCGGAATCGTGCTCTTGGCCTTGGGACTGGGCCATGTAAGAAGGCAGTGACGAAACTTCCGGCGACGTATCTCGATCGTTTGTCGATTCGGGCTCAAATGGCGAGAAGGTGAAGTCCAGTGCCCTCCGTTGGACGCTTGGTCTGGGCGTATCGAGCGGGACGAGCAGGTCGCTTTGCAGTGGTCTTGCTCTCTTGAAAGGCGGCGAGGGTGCGATGTCAAGTGGGATTATGTCTCTTTCTCGCACGCGACAGAATCGACGCGACGCTTCGGGAGGGTCCGAAAATGATCGTCGCAGGTCGGGCGCAAGCGGACGTCTGTCCCGCGTGGGAGTGTGTGGGCTGGTGTCTCGGCTGGAGGTTTCTCGATCCGCAGTTTCAGTAGATGCAGCGACGGCGGGAGTTGTTTCCTTTGCCTTCGTCTTTCTTCTCGATCTTTGTACGTGGGAGGCTATGTTGTCATCGACTGTGTTATGGCGTTCGTCAGCACCTCAAAATATGGAAAGAACGACCGAAGGGAGGGGATGGCGACGCACAAGAGTTTGCTGCCCGCTGGAAGCGTGTTATCTCCGAAATCAGGCGACTGTTGACGACTGTGGGCTGCGTAGTCCAGGCGTCGTACAGCTTCTCGATGCGCAAGTTGGGGTGCGCTTTGCACAACTTGATGAACGAGCTGTTGCAAGCGCGGGAACTGACGACCTTGAAACCAAAAAGCTGCACCAAGATTCCGAGGGAGACGTCGAGCGCTGTGAGTACGTTGACATATCGGCTTGGAAAACCGAGGCGCAGGGATCGGATCTCGTCGGCAAGCTTGCTATCAGCGGCGATTTTCAGAATCTTGCGGTCGACGTTGGATAAAGCCCAACGGGAGAAGTCGGTTTCCTTGAGGTTGGCGTTTTGCTTGAAGTCGGCTTCAAGAGCGTTCCACAGATGGCATGGAGTCTCCTCAGCTGAAGATGCCGGGGGATCGAGCTTGTCTAGAGTTTCTTCAACAGACATGGCGAGAGGAGGGTGGTCTCTGGAGAAGCGAAAGACATGGTCTTCCAAAATCGAAGGGCGGTCAGCGGGTCGACGAAGGTGTGTGTTCTGCTTGGATTGAACTACAGTGGGCAAGTGGTGGTGGGGAAAAAAATTGAGAAGTGTTCGGGCGGGGACAGCGCCTGACGCGAGAGTTTTTGGGAAGGAAGTCATGCATCTTTGAAGGAAGGTGCTGCTCCTAAGGTGTGTGGAAAGAGACGTGGAAGGTACGACGCGTATCAAGGTGCTGCAGTGTGCCGAGTCAATATCTTATCACAGAAGGAGCGACATGAAATCAGGTGATGTAGATAACGATCTCCCATGACGTCACTACCTATTGAATATGGCAGGTTTTCTCGAAGTGCTGCCGTGATGTGGGGCCGAGGATGGCAGCTTTTGCGACAAGCTGCTACACACATTCGGGGGCAGGAACGTCACAGGACCTGCCTACTAATTGACCCGCTGCATCACAGAACTTGTCTTCTAAGGGCGTGCACCCAGCCGAGGGGCATTTTCTCAGAGGCACAGTGAAGCTTGAGCAGCGCCTCATTGTTTTACTTATTCCCGCGCAACCGGCCTTATTATGAAGCGTTTATTCTACATTCTATCGGCTGAAAGGTGAGTGGGAAGACAAATCAGTGCGAGCGAGAACCCGCGTGGTGCGACGGCGTGAGGATGCTAGAGGGAATGCCGTGTACGGAGAGCAAGTTGGAATATCTGAAATTGTTGAATGCTTCTGTTGCATCAGGATCCCCGTGGCTCAGGTCTTTGAGCTTCTGGGGCTCGCCGCTGTAATTGCCGCTTGGGGGTCTGTACCATCATCTGGTGATGGTACGAAGGCTGGTGTCTCTTCTGGCTGCAGCGCCATATGCACCGCAATCGCCGCACTGCGCCCTCCCGCTTTTTTGATTATCATCTCCGCTACCCTGATGGAAAATGGCTCCTACTGAATGGGATTTGTGAAGCGAAGACGGGCGGATCTAGGTAAGTTCTGTCAGAGGCTGTTGAACACCACTGTTTCAAGCTCGACACCTCGGCTACTTTTCAAGATAAGCCCCTCGGTAGTACGGTGTTGGGAGATACAGCAGACAAATACATTCAAATCTGGGAACAGGACAATTCATCCACACTGCCCAGGTGAAAAATGCCGTGGCAAAGTCGTGACGCCGTAGTTCCATCTCTCGTCTAGTACATCATACCCTTGGTCAGATGGCCCAGCAGTCCCGACAGGGAGAAGACACAAATTGTGATGATGAAGAGAGACAATGCTGCCTCCATCGAAATTTTCCATGTAGACAACTTTGTCCCATCCGGGTGCCAACCTCTCCAGCAGTAGAATGTCTTCAGCCAAGGGTATCATTCAGCTAACAGGTATACCCAAATCCACAGCACATGCCCACGCCGCTTAACACGTCTCCCGCGCTGGTTCGTTTCATGTAATATTTGCTACCAGCATCAATATTTGTTCGTCCAACTCTGGGCAGGTCGATTCGAAATCATCCAGTAAACTTGGCGCTCCTCGGGACACGCAGAGCGAAGCCATTGCAGGCGAATTTTGTCTGTCGATGGGATGCTGCTTGGCCTCAGCACAAAGAAGACGATCGCATGTAGGAAATCACTCACCTATTTGCGTTGGGAACCCAGGAACTGGCATGGGTGCCCCTAGCACCGGCACGTGGGAATAGATAGAAAGGCATTGAACACGACGACATAGGGAATGCTGTCGTCACTGGGATCATCGGATTTGCGGTTGCGATGGACACTGACGTCAATCCAAGGAGAGATTCGGCAACCGGGTCGACAATGTCAAGTCCTGGAGAAGCGATCAAACTGAAGACCAAGACCAAGACGATCGAAACATCGGGGTACTGAAAGTCGAAGACAAAAGCGGCATGAATGTAGCCTTCGAACTATGTGAAGTTGTTGTCAGCCTTCGCAAAATTGACTTGTCGCATTTGGCTGAATTTTATATCGACGACAAAAGCGTGCAATTAGGTGGCACAATCATAACGTGGATGTTGTGCGTATTGGGGTGTTTGAGCAGGTTGTCGAGCAATATCCTCAGGGCGCTGTTGTTGATAAATCTTTCCAGACGACTGTCCAAGCGGGGGCACTAGCAGCCACCCAGACACATCTATGTGGGCCAGGGCGAGCAACGTGTGGCCGAAGACCCTTGCGCAGGGATAGAAAGCCAGACTTCCTAAAGCTTAGAGCGTTGAGACGACTCCCGACGCTTTCGAGGATGTCGAGGCAGCGACCAGAGGGTAGAAGCAAATCAAGGTCTCGCAACCAAAGTGGAACGTGTACATTGCGCAGGCTGCTGTCCTTGAAGTTGCACGCCTCGGACTTCGTGTTCGCCCCCGACGTCTTGAGTGTCTCGTAGTCCTCCTCGAGAGCACGCTCCTCGCGTTCCTTCTCGGGCTCGAACCGCCGTGCAGCCCTGCGAAGCTCAAGAAGATCGCCTGCGATGCGAAGGCGTCCGCTTGGATTGGATGTGGTGATTGATGGCGGTAGACAGGTTGCAGGAGATGAAGTGGATGGAACCAGAACAGAAAGGAGGTTCACGGCAATGAGGGTTGTACCTGCACAGGCTTTATTTCCCCTCCGACTGCCTTCCGTGACGGCACTAGCACGGGACATTACAGCTCAAGCGGGACAGAAGGAGTCAGGTCAGATTGCCTGTGCAGCCTAGCTATCCTGCCTATTGAGGGCCTCCAGTCCTGAAACAAAGGCATCCTATTAGCTAGACACCCTTTACGCCTACCTAGCAGTGCCTTCTATCGCAGCGCGTATAGCACTTTAATCGCATATATAACGAGGGCTGTAATCGGGCACGTAACACAGGGCCTCAATCAAGCCCGCGACGAGGGCTTCAATTAAGTCATAGTACAGTAAGTAGCCTGCCGGGTTGCTCGGCCAGTACGCCGGCGGGCACTCGGCCTCGGGCCGGGTGCCCCACACAAGCAGGATAGCTGGGCTGCACAGGCAATTTAACCCGACTCGCACAGAAGGTACGATCACCGTACCTGGCACAGCAGGAGCCCAGCCGACTTGACGGTACAGGGACTCACCAGGTGCAACCCGACTGGTGAGTGTGGGGGCGTACCATCATCACCTGATGGTACGAGTGTCGCACGCCACGTCACAGTCCCCAGAGGACCCTGAGATCCCTTCACTTCCCTCTATTCAGCCTCTGTCCCTCCTTTTAGCCTCTGTCCTTGAAGTCTTTCATTTGTGAGGCGGTCTCTAAGAGTCCTGCTCAGTAAGGCCCTATTGCTGTACACGCTGAATCGGACGTACTGTGGGACGAGGTGCACATCGCTAACGAAGGGACGCATGGTTTCACGCCAGTCCCAAGGTCTCAATTGACTACTATTCCCAACTAAGTGCTCCTTGCATCTAGCCACAACCACGCGACATGAGAAATAATCTATTAAGGGATAAGCAGCAGCAAAAGCAATATTAAACTTAGGAGCGTAGATCGCGGCCTTTGCGGACGTTACGAACAGTGGGAGCACAGGTACTGAACCATTAATGTGGGGCCGGGATGGCAGCTTTGTTAAAAAGCTGCCACGATCATTATAGGAATTGCGGGAACCTGCCATTCACAGTACATATTGCCCAGGGTGGCTACACCACTTACACCCACCTTGAAGCTTAACGTTACCTGAGGGTTATGAAATCCAGCTCTTCCTTTGAAGCGCCTGATAATCGATCGTAATGAGGTATGTTTATGCAATCATCGTACTCATAATTAACTCTTTGCACCGTCAGATCCATCGTGACGGTCCCCAGCCTTCTAGTTCCTTTCTGAGAAGAATGCCCTTTCTTGCGATCGCAACGCCTTGCACGAGCATCTGCGATAACACAGGAAGACCAGCAAAGGTGCGACCGGGGTAGAAATTGACCACATTGGGGTGGGACAGAAACGCTCCCTTCGGCTACGGCCTGACACCGCCATCTCCAGACGCCATGATGGGTTTTATTCACACGCCCAGCCGAGGTTAATTTTGAGTGCTCTTCTTTCCATCTCAGACTCCTTTGCTCTCGGCTCTTGCTCCGACGCTTCTTCTCCGCTCATGAAGTTTCCTCTACGTTGTCATCACGCCTACTTCTTCTCCGAACATGCAGGAGGCCGGTGACAAGTCTGTCTTCTGAACATGGTTTGCTCGAGAATCTCAAGAGGGCCGAATATGCATCGAAGCGTTGCAAATAGCGAACAAGACGGCCAGGTGTGGACCTGGGAGGATTCGCATGCAGGGTCCGTAGACTACGCAGCGCAAATACGAAGTGTCTGGTGCATCGACCAGGCATTGGCTACATTGGCGCCTGGGGGTCCGTACCATCACGACATGATGGTACCAAAGTGTCCGTACCATCATGACATGATGGTACCAAGGGGTCCGTACCATCATGAGATGATGCTACCAATGGGGTGCGGGGTCCATCTGTGAATCTACATCTTGCTGAGCTCTAGGATGAGGTTCCTCAAATTATTATCTAGCCTGATAGCACCGTTCTCTATAAGTTGCATCAGACAGGTGGTAGTGATGATCTTCGTTAAAGATGCGACCCATGTGAAAGAGTCTTCGGCAAACCTCGGAGCGCTCGGACTGAAATCGATTCGACCGGCCGAGCCGGAATACAGCACCTCTAGAGAGAAGTTAATTGTTTGTTGCACCCACGGATCAGTATTTCTGATGGCTCACCGTCTTTGTTTACGACCACGAACGCTGCACCAAGCAACTTATCCTTCGTCTCCTCCATCTCCCGAAGCGACATGCTTCTGAAGGATATTATCCAATAAATCCATGTCAACATTTGACGAGAATAACAGATTGAATGGTTGGAAGCCTTTGAGTGTTGGGTAGAAAGATTGGGCGGGGCTGCATTTGATCTTTATATTTCAAGGTTTTAGTCACCGTCGCTTGCTCTTGGCCGGTGCGAAACTTTCCGCTTCCCCTCATTTCTCAACTTGAACGGCTCCCACTTCGACGGCTCCCACTTCAACAGCTCCCACTTCAACGGCTCAGCGCCTGTCCTCTCATGTGCCGCCTGGTGTCAAGCTCACATTGCATGTCTGACTCCGACACTCGCTAGATCCATCGGCTGTTGATTCCCAGCTTTAACACCGCTTTATTGAATCCGTCTCTTCGGTTCAATGCTGTCATTCGGCACTGATCCCTATGAAGATGAAGAGTTCGGGACCATGTGACTCCAAGCCTCTGAGTTTCTATCTACGGAACCGGAAGGGCGTTCAGGAACCAATCCCGAAACACCGTCTTGCTCCATGTCCTCAGCGCCCTTAGCAGCGCCACAATCTGGTAACAGCCAAGTATTGTATTCGAGGCACCGTCAAATCGGAACGACAACGATTGAATGAGTTCCTGTCGAACAAAAGGTTAGCCGACAGCTCAAAGACGGCAATGCCGTAGGAATGAGGGGCGCTCACGATTCGATCCTCCTTTTCTACTGCGAAGAGCAGCTGCCATGATGACCCCAGCACGAACACCAACGGCAGCGTGATTCCTAACGGCTCATGGGAGCCGATCAGCTGTCTCAGGCGCAGGATTTGCGCCGAGGCCCAGACGGAAAGCTGCGCCTTCGCCACATCCTCAGAGCCATCGTTCTTCTTGGTCTCGATGCTCACGGTGATGGGCGACATGGCCAATGCGGCATAATCCGTATGGTTGACCGACTGGGGTATCTGAGGCAACTTCTTCGCTTTCCTGCCTTTCCTCGGTGACGAGAAGACGTCGCTAGCATCGGACGCAACTGATGATGATGCCGCACTGCTGCTGCTGGCCGTGGAGTCTACGGTTTGTTTGTGCAGCTTGATGGCGTTGCGAGCGGCGCGCTCGATTACTGAATCATTGATGCACATGCAGTAGTCCACTATCCTGGCCTCGAGTTGGACGCCTTCGCTGATGTGCTGCGGTATGCATCCGGGCGTGATGAACGCTTGTGTGGTGTTGAAGACGCTGACGACACATTCGTCTTCGGCATCGTCCATCTGATCCTCCTCCTTGTCCCCCTCGATGGCGATGGTGAGAAGCTGCGAGTGGACACTGTCGTTCCAGTGTGCCTCGGCCAAATTCTGCACGATTGCTCGTTCTGTGTTTTTTACCACGCGCACGAGATCTCGCAGCTCTCCCATGAGATTGAAGTCATCGCGTTGGCAAGACGCATCAAGGTTCTTGTCTTCGAGAGGTATCCCGAAGGGGCGGAGTGCCGACGTAGAAGAATCCACTTGGTCGCGGACAGATGCCGGGACCACGGCAACGCCCATCGCTATCTTATATACTTCCTCGCACAGCGCCTGGATGTCGCCCGGCACCTGGCCACGTTTCAAAGGGACAATCTTAACTGGCCGCTGGGCCCAGCTCATGCTTGCCATCCCCTTCACGGGGCTCCGCGACCTTCGACTTCCGGACTCGGACGGCGGAAGCGACGGGGCGCTGGTCATGGTCGTCGCGGTGTGGTGCGGTCGGTGGGAGATTGCGGCCGTATAGGCTGAGGCGGAGGCTGAGGAGGACATGGAGGGTGTGGGCTGAGGCAGCGACACCGACCGGGAGGGAAGCTCACGGCCATTTGGCTCCAGGTCATCAGCATTATCGGCCATCTTTTTTGGTCGACGCGCAGCCTTCATCGACTTGACAGGTTTCCTGGGAGTTGGGGATTCCGCGCCCGAGTCCGTCGCGGCCAAACTCCGACTGCTGCCGCTACCATTTGGTGGTGTTGATGGCTTGGTATCCTGCGGACCGCCGCTTGCCAGCCTGCGACTGCGGCGATTCTCCATATGTGTTCTGCTTCGGTTGCAATGCAAATGTTGACGACCGGACTGAATTCGATCGGGCCATGGGGCCTTTCGTTTCCGGGACGTCGTGGGTTCAGGGGATCGCGGTCGGATCGGTTGGTCGCTGACAGCGCAAACGTCCTCGAGCCAGGCAGAGACGATCGCGTCTTTAGAACAATCCCACATCGAGCTGAATTTGCAGAGAAAAGATGGGAATGAACGATGCTCAGTGACGGCTCGGTGGCGATTGCGTATTCGTGGTGGGAGATGCGGGCGTAATTGGAGTGGTGCTAATGTGGAGGGATGGATTGCATTTTGGGAGTGGGGAGTGCAGTTGGCGGGGCAACGACTGCTGACTCAGTCATTTCATGGCTTCATTGGTGACAGTGATATCAGATCACTGCACCTGCTGACATAGTGTGGCACGTGCGCCCTTTGTTGTCTGGGTGGAGCCGCCGCCAGAAGCAGTGAACATTTCAAGCACTGAACAGCTGTGATGCTTCAATAAATCGTTAGACTTAAATAACTTCCATACCTCACCTGCAATTTTCCTACAATGCTTGAGAATTCAACGCACTGGGTTTGCAAGCCCACGGCTATTGCCTTGAAGAAGGTTCTGCGTCAAGTGGCTTGATCAATATAGCTACTAGCGATGGGCGCTCTGGCTCCGAAGTGGTGGGGCCGACCCCCTTCCGTAAGGACGGCACTGAGGCCGGCATTCGGGCCCCGGGGCCTGGTTCTGTGTCACAGGTTCACTGAACAACACCTTCCGAGTTTCACATACACTACGGGTTGGCAATGGTATCTCACTCAGCCACCAGGCCGAATCGTCACAAGATCTGCGACCAGGAACTGTTTTGCTCCTCATGAAGTTATACGAATTGTGAGTTGCCCTATCTGAGAACTGTCGCCTGCCACCAATTCGCTCCGTGGATGCCAAAGCATCTGATCATGGAACAAATAAACCACCGCCTTTGCCAGACTATTCTTGCATATTCCTGATGCATTTCCTCTCTAACTCTCGCAAACGCCAATTTTTACCTCTGTTTGACGGTGGCGCATAGCGAGCAGTTCGTCCGCTCTGCTTCTCTCTTAATCTCCGAATTGCTTCGTCCTCACCACGGCCGACCATCTCCAGGCTCCGTATGACTGAAGAACAGTCGTCGGGCTTTTGATTGAATGCATCTGTGCTCGCATCGCTACCCTTAGTTGACATTTCCAAGGCGTTACTAAGCACGGCCACTGCTGTCTCTTTCTTATTCGGCCGGACGTCTTGCTGCTTCTGGGCGCCGGAAATGACTTCAATTCTGTAGGCGTCGAGATCCTTCGCCCACACCGTGAGTCGTCCTGGGTACCTGATGCGGGGGGCATTAGCGGTGGTCGAAGGCTGGCGACGTTCAGAGTTTGGGGTGTGGAACACCGTTCCGACAGAAATGTGCCCAGTCTTCTTTCTGCGCTGAACGCAGCCGCAGCTTGTCCCCAGAATACGTAGGCAGTAATTTCTGGGATCGCGCAACCTGCCATGATATACAAGCCGGACGCGACACCTCAGTGAACGCCGTTCTGTTGTCTAGGACACTCTGAGTGCTCAAAAGGCCGGAAGGCTCGATTCCGACTGCCCTGATCCTTGGCGTGTGCCAGGGGGCTTTCGAGTTCAGATTGAATCCCCCCCTGGCAAGTTGTGTCAGGGAAAGAGTCAAAGACTTTGAAACCTAGCTTTGGACGTGTTATCATCACGAGGACCCAATGCTGTGCTTTCGATAACAGATTGGTAAGAGTTAGAATGATTGCCGTGGGCTCAGCGTCAATCCTTCTTTGTACACCATCAGGGACAGCTTCACCCTTGAATAAAATGGAGTCCAGAAGGATAGTCGAGAACGGGAAGATGTGGTTTTCGGCACGTGAAATCTTGGCAATGACGGTGCCCTCGAAGGGTTTTTCATCTCCTAAACACTTGATATCAACCCATGGGCTGCCATCAAGCAGGATTGGGCAGAGGTTGTGAAACAATGTCTCTTGGAAGGTCTTGACGACAGTACGGCGTTTTCAGTTGTCGTTTTTGACGACACTGACCCGATAGTCGTTGCTGGCTTTTCGGAAGCTGCTGGCGGGTTGGCATTGGCCGCTGGGTCAAAAGATCGGCGCCTGTTCTGGTGTTGGAGGCTGGCTTGGTGTCAATGGCGGATCAATTGTGTCTGGCTCCCGGGTGTCCGAAAGGTAATTGAAAGGGGTGGCGCTGGTACGTCTGATTAGCACATTGGTAGACATGCGTGGGTGCGATGGAGTTTGGACAAGAGACTCGAACCGTGCCAGGCTCCGGCAAGAATATCCTCGGATGAACCGGACATATTGCACGATCGGTTGATGCTGGGCGGTTCGCGGCGTCCATGTCCGGAGGTCTTCTCATCTACATCTTTCTTCCCTTCTATCTTGATCCCCCTGTACAAAGCCATAAATTAGCAAACCGGTCTGGGATTTGAGTGGTGCGCATACAAACTTCTTCTGGATAGCAGCCTTCCGAAACCTCGTAATACTCGACAATGTCAAGGTCTGAGTGGGAGAGAGCCGGTTCCTGGCTCAACCAGCTGACTGGAACCTTCGCCTGCTATATTAGCTGGTTCTTCCATGGAACCGGGTCCTCGCCAATCGTTGGACTACCAGGAGTGCCACCAGAATGCTTGTTGAGACGTCGCTACACGGCTTCCAATGGTTTCTTGGTGAATCTCACTTGATGCAGGTCTTCGTCCGGCGCCCAGAGTCTTGTAAGATGTCGTCCATTCTCGGCGCAGTGCTTGAAAATCTTTCGCACATTGAGAATTGCGCGATACGAGATAGAACCAACTTCAACATTGTCTAGTAGCCATACGCGCCCGCCACAGAGAGTTTCTGACTCATCATGGTATTTCAACATATTCTCCATGCACCTTTTTCTCCTTTTGATGGTGATGATATTGTAGGCTTTTCAGCGACCAGACTGGGTGAGATTATCCGTTATGATCTTCTGGGCTTGATTCAAGTGGGACTTGTCACTGATGTAAGTAAGGCGGATATAGTCTTTAATGTCGGTTCGGCATCGTGAAATGGTAGTGTCAAGGTCTCGGCGTAAAGAAGAATTTCGCCGGTACTGGGGTTGCTGGCCAAGGTCGGCGAGGAAATCAGAGTACTGGAGGAGACACTGGTTAACATTTCAGACCTGACAGTTGGATCGAAACGTCCTACCATGTTTGTGCTGCACTCTGATAAATAGATTCTCATCCGCATCCCATCGCGTGGACGATTCGGCAAGCTTGTGGTCCAGTAGCCGCACGCGCGCAGCAGGGGGGCTTGTAGCAGGACGTCGTCTGTCGAGATATGAGGGCAAGGCGGTTTCGGATGTCGATGTGTGTTCGTAAACAGGGGCTGAGTCATGCTGCTATAGCGGCAATCTATTCAAAAACGCGAGGGAGAAAGAGAAACAGTGTCGCAGGTACATTGTCGTCGGCACTTCGTGGTGTCGCATGCGGATTGTTGGGGTCCAGGGATGTGGCGCCGCGCCAGGTAAACGACCCGGGGAGACGAGTGCGGAGATGACGGGGGTGGGCAACTGCCGTGCAGACGACTAACAGTCGCAAAGGAAGGAAGGGAAGGAAGGGTTGTTTGTCTGGTTCGAGGTTCCACACGACTGTTGACAAGGGCGATGGTGTTTCCGGAGCGACATCTACTACCGAGCTTAAAGACTCTGGACTGTGCTACCGCAGGGTGCAGAGTTTGAATACTTTTGGCCGCGACGTCCGGACATACAGCCTACAGGCATGAAGAAAAGGTTAAAAGATGGAAAAGTGGTAGCATGTCAAGACTGCGCCTACATAAATAGTCCATCCCATCGGCTGCCACGAGTCATGTCACAGTCGGTGGGCTACAGCACGGAGGAAGATGGTTCCTGCGTGGAAAAGTATAAAATAGCCAGGCCAGCACAAAGTCGCAAACTCGTTGCCCCCATTTTCCACACTGCTTTTCGCTTAACAGTGCCGGGTTTCAACCTTCTTGTCATCATGCAGATCAACGCATACCTCGTTAGCCTTGCTTTTTTGGCTATTGCAACAGCCGCAGGTGTGCCGTCAAAAGTTGAGCGAACAGCGCCTCATCCAGTGATAGCTGCACGCGACTACTGCTGTTCACCATCTCCTCAAAACCCAAGTGTTTGCGTGAGTCATGTTCTCAAATGCAATTCATTCGGGGACTAACATGCCACAGGACTGCAGAACTAGGAAGATCGAAGTTAGTTGACTCACGTTTGCTTAATGCCTGATAGCAATGCTAACTCTGATGGAGGATTGTGGGATGTACTGCCTCTAAATATCTAGATACCATCGCCCGAAGCCAAACATCGCAGGATCACTGAGAATTTGGTTCCTATTCGGCTTTCTGTCTTCTTATAAACTGCTTCGCTGTCTTCGCCGTCTTCGCTTCAGAGTTAAGTTCCAATAACGACGTGGTATTTATTCCGCTTGTGATTGATGAAACTACCGTTTAACCATCCATAAATTGTCTTGTCCTGTCTTCGTGCCGTCGGCGTGTTTCTTCAGCAAATGCGGTCGTCATCTTGTGCCAGAACTGTTAGTGTACCATGGAATTGAAATAGAGCTCCTGGGTACAGTGTACAATCAGGGCAAAGTTCGTCTTAATTTGACAGCGGAGGAAAATACCAGGGTCCTCTATAATGGTGTACAGTTGGGGTAAGTGGCATCATTAGGCTCTGGAACACAGTGCTGGCCGTTCAGAAAAGGGAGATCATTCATAAGGTCTTCTGGGAATTTGAAGAAAGCAACACCCAAGCTGCTTACAATAATGACCGACCGAGCGACTAAACTGATGTTACAAAGGGCACCTTTGTTTGGATTAGGGTCTTTGATGACATTGAATGTTAGGATTTCGCTACAATAGCTATCGGAGGTCTTGAAGTAAAAGGCACAGTTCCTGATCCTTGTCGTATCGCTCATGAGTTAAGCTGTGGGTGAAGGCAGAAACTGGCGATGAATGACCAGTTAATGCGTGGTGGGTAGATTGATAGTTGACGTCCGGCGTTTTATGCTCAACGATTGTCAAGTGCCGCTCCTGAGCGTGAGCTCTGCTTGCGCCACCAGTAACAACACCACCGTGATAGTGACTAGGCTTTGCGCACATTCCAAGTCTTCAGGCCGGGGATAAAGCCTCATGGCGTCAGCCACCCACAGCTATACAGTTCATCTCATCCGAACTCACCTGCATGGCCAAAGTCAACGGTACGCAACCTGCCATTGTAGTTTCCATCAGGTCCATAGAAATAAACCATCGCCAATGACTCATTTTCAGCGCGGGCATCTTCACGTTCATATTCTAAGGTGGTGGAGTGCTCATTAAATCCATCTCATCTATAATTCGCCGTTCATCTAGCCCATGTTTGATTCGTTTTCGTCTGCAGCATTCATTCCTCTAGGCGAGGTGCACTTTCGTCTCTGGATCATCTAGAGACGAAACAGGTCCTGTGCAGGCTGCTGAACTCAACAAAAGTGCTAAGTCTGTCTTTCCAGTTGCTGAGCTTGCATGCAGTGGGCAATACGATGCAAACCTTCCATGAGTAGAGATTGTAACAAGGACCTCCCCAATCGCATGTTCTTACGCCACTTCCGCGCCAAGAGTAAGTGTTGCCACCTTTAATCTGCCACTATTATTGCCGTCATGCTCTCAATCAGATGTATGCAGCATTTTGGAGTCAACATGGTGTCATTGCCTATTTGACATACGCCCGAGAAGAACAATATTCTCTTTCTGTTTGGAAACGCCATCGGGCCCCTGGAACCTATATTATGTGCTTACCAGTCGTGTCTAAATGGCTTTGGAAGGCATCCTTGGCCCTCGTATTCTAAACTCATGGCACTGCCCAAACCTGGTTGCAGAAGGAGCAGGCCTTGAACGGTGTAGCTTTCAGCACCAGCATCAACTCGCTTCAGCGCCGTCCATGGGGTTTGGTGAAGCCCACTGCACTGGAAGATGACGGTGAACATCACCGAGAAAGTACGTAAATGCTAGCTTACTGATGGTGCGGGAGAAAGGGGAAGCATGTCAGTAGTCCATTTCGACAAAACTACTGCGCCCGAAAATATGCGGGTGTTGAAAGTGCGACTCAAATAAAGCGAAGACGCGGCTGGCCTGGCGCAATTGTTGGTCGACGGTGAATCATCCCCACCCTCAGAGGTAATCAACGATGTTTCCTCAACGTAAGTAGTCTCTGAGAGATGGTTTGGATATTGGCTGCAAAGATACCGAAACTAACATTCTCCATTACGGCCCTTTGAAGGGAACAGGGTGATGTCCACAAACACGACTTCACGTTCAAGCCCTGCGGAGGCTGAAGACGAGGTCTGGATGGGGCAAAACTTCTGATGTTGACGACCAATGTCTGTTATTGTCAATTGGGCTCCAAGATGAAGCCATGCAAGTCTGAAAGCAGGGCAAGACGAAACGGTCAGATCATAAACACTTCAAAGTATTCACTGACAGCAAACATATATCCTCACTGCAACCTCGAAAATGCGACTTGTGTTTCATCATCTATGAACCGTCGATATCAATTGCGATGTACATTGCCATTCTGACAATGCCCCTGTAGCCTCAGCTGGATCTCGCGTACCAGGCTGGTCCTTGGGTTGCTCAACTCCGAGTGCCAAAGATATGGGCGCACCAAGTCAGGCTGTCCAAAAGGTCCCACTCATAGTTAGCAGCAGCATTGCGATATTCTGGACCGTTGTCCGTTTTTGATGCCTCTCCTCATGCTGTACTGGCTGCTTCATATGAGATACAGCCATCTGCTTCCCGAATACGTCGTCATTTGTAAAAAGGATCATCTTGCCAAGTCATGATCTCAAGGTCAACATGACAAAACCTTTTAAAGACCTTTGGCGTAACCTATATACTCTTACGTTTCAAACCCCGAACAAAATGTTGCCACACAGAGAGCAACCTATGAGCTGCCTTGGTCTAGTATTAACCCTTGCAGCTGCAAGAAGTTTTAGTTACATATAATACCAGCTGGCAACGCTGTGGGTCCCCAGAAGAGCTCAGGCAACGTTGTCCTCTCGAGATATAGGTAGACGGATCAACAAATTTCAGAATGTCTGATAATCTAGTATCATATGGGGCAAACCAACCCTCTGGTGTTAATCGCTCTTCTCAAGTGTTCAAACTAAACGTTAGGTATTCAAAGGGCATAGGAAGTCTCTGGCAGCCCGAGGCGATGAGCAGAAAGAACATCTGCCCAGAAAGGTCATCATGATTGCTTGCAGGATCGGCATGTCTCAGCAGGGCCGCGGAAGATCGAGGGGCTGGGTGCAAGATGCAAAGGGATGTGATGGTATCAGCATAGTATGATGCTTACAGTGCACCTACTCACCAAAAGGTACGTGCCGCCATAGGAGGAAGATGTGTAACAAAAGCGCCTACCGCGCGTACGCTGGTTGCAGTCGTTGCTACCGCCGAGCAGGCACTCAGCATGGTGTGATTACCAATAGATCCGAGCGAAACGAGAGCGGAAACAGGGAAACGTCAACCTTGTCGCAGTGATTGGGTTTGGACTGTCATGCGTGATTCCAGTGACGTAGCGCGCACGACGTCCAAATGGAGTAGTAACACGCATTGGACTCTGAATAGCGCAGAACGGCCAGCAAATCACAGCGTGACGGTTATCCTGAATGAGGCAGTTTGGCATCAAGGAGACGACTCGCGCGACATATGACGATGCACGTTGCCCCTGCAGGCCACCAAAAGGCATTGCTCTGTCCGGTCCCAACCCCACGTGCGTTCCGGCCACCGGACGAGCCCCTCGGCAGCGACATTCCATCCGCTGCCCCCATCTCATCCTCTCCATTCCACGTTTTTGCATCCCCATCACCAAGTCCAATTTTGCTACCTTCTTCTATCGTCCATGCTCGTCATCGTGAATTGCCCCCCGCCGACCGATGCTCATCCCAATATCCCTCGTCCGAAGTCCTCTATTCCTCCTCTATCTTCCCTTTCAAACGAACGCTCGATATGCAGCTGCGCAGGACCCTTCTTTATTCGTGATAACCTCTCCACAAGCCTCTTGTTCTTCAATTTCGGCTGTATCATTGATGCAACCTCATCTCCCTCCCTTCTCGTGAAGTGCGATACAAACAGGCAGATGATATATAATACGGGCATGTAGAGGAAAGTCACCGCGGAAGGCAGTACAGGCAGCAATCGGAAAACCTGCCTTTTCCGACCCTTCAACCCTCGAATTACCTCCGTCAGCCCTACTTCGGCTCCGACACTCCCACCTTCGAGAAGATGCCTGCCTCCGCAGCGCCAGCACTAATGCACGTAGGACCCTGGGCCTCCCTATCCTACCCATACCGGACCCCTGCCTTCTGCGCCCTCTGCAGGGTTGAAACCCCATCGATCGGCCTTACAGGGGAGACAAAAGTCCAGAGCAATTACAAGTGGGCGCCAAGGGCTTGGACAGAGCCACGCTAGCTGGTTGGCTGCTCAATTCCAAAAGCGACGTGGAGGCGCCGTAAGCAATGCAAGCAAGAATCAACGCTGGAACGCGACAGGCAACGCCATGCAACGTGTATTCGAAGTTTCGTCGAATCTTGCCTTTCACTGTGCCGCTTCTGCCGTCCTCAAGGGGGCATCACAGAGGTAAATCTTCCATTGCAGGGCCCTTGCTCCCACGATGCCTTTCCACTCATATGTCATGTGACAGCAGACAACTAGTCGTGTGAATTGTAGGTGCCCTGAAGTAGTAATAGATGAGGGGCTGGAAACTTGCGCTATTGCCTATAATATCTGAGTAGAATGTACTGAGTGATGTCTGGTCCGCAAGCCTTGAATAGCAGATGGCAAGTAAAAGATGCCCAAGTGCAGGACCTGAGTCTTCAGACGCAGCTGGAATCGATGCGTCAAGACGCAGCCCACCAATCGAGCAGCGTCTGTATGAAGCTATTCACAGAAAGCTCCCGCTGACAAAATATTTCCATTGACAAAGGACTCCCGCGGACGAGGGAATTCCTTTCTGACGACCTCTGTCCGACCGTGCTGCTAAGTTGCACTGGGTGTGCGGGCTAGTGGGTGGCCGACGGCCGTGAGAGAATGCCGGGAAGGTCTGGTCATGCTCAAGCTTTCCCGTGACACGGTGACTGTTAGCAAGAGCGAGGGGGATTTCAGAGCAAATACGTCACTGTTGACCGTCCAGCAGGGCGCGGATGAGACTCCAAGTCTCGTACTGTCTCGTCCGGTCTCTGAGTGCTTACTACCTTCTTCGCTAAAGAGTTGAGAGGTACCTTGGTACATACCGATTCCTCAGCCAAAAGTCGGGAGGTATCTCGGTATTCCTCACCGAGGAATCGGAAGGCATCTACGGTTACATAATCAGTGCACCCGTCCAGCAAGGTTCCCACCTCCCAAACTGTGAATAAGTGATGCAGTCCTCTGCCGCGCGAAGACGCTCAACGGGAACAAATCGCGCGATCGTGATGACCGGAATAGTGGATGCGTAATGCTGAAAACACTCGAGCAACATGTTGCGCCGGGACTTACACCTCAGGTTTAGCGGCAGACCAGGCAGAGAACTGCGTCTGCAAAGACGTCTGGAGACGTGCATGGCTGGATGTGACATGATACGATGCGATGCAACGCGACCGGAGCGTTGGAAAACTCCAGTCAGGGTTTGTTGAAGCGTACGAAGTACTCGACGCCTCGGGATGAAATTCTCTCTGAAATAATGGCTCGCGTTATTTCCATACAGCAATGGCATGATTTCGTGAATTGATTCCCGCCGGTATCAGGATGCACGTCATCTTGATGTGCCCATATCAGCCTGGCGCAATCGGGGCACGGTCACGGGTACTTTGAGTGGAATCAGGACCTTGCATCTGGAAGAATGTGGTGGGTCTCGTCCCATAGGTACTTTGATTTTCAGGCCCGATCTTCTGACCAGATAAGCGAAAGTCTAAATCTTACCTCAACACCAGTCGTGCTTGCCCGTTCCAGCACACTAACACGATGGTGCAGAAACTTGCCAGGTCCTGCCGCCACAACATCTTCATCACACCAACCACTCCAACCTCTAACCCTGACAGGAAGATGTCGCATAGCTGTGCCAATCTCTTCTCGGCATCTCTTTGACGACGAGCAATGCAAAAGGACTGTTGCCTCAGCGGTGCGTTGAAACCTAACCCATGCGGTCTCCCAATGTCGTCATTTCCTCCGCCGAAACAGACCCCCAAGTCCTCCCCCGGCACCGCTTCCATCATACCTCGCACAGCAGTATCCTCGCACAGCAATATCCTCGCAAGATGGACTTTCGGCACCACCACGTCCGCCCCCGTCAGAACACTTACGCTGCCGTTCGTATGCCCAAAAACTCAAGGCTGCTCATCCCACACCAACTACATCACGCTAACGTCTGCATGAACAATTGCTTGCATACCCCCCCCCGCCCCTGACTTCGACCCCGATCGAATACACTGTCGCCCGCGGGGCTTTGGTGTTCTGCCAGCGACATCAACCCAAGTCAGGAAGTCGAAAGTTGCCACGGTATTACACCAAGGCCAATGTCCTAGTTCTAAAACCCAAGCTTCGTGATATCCTAGTCAGGGCCGTAAACTGACCAACTGCCGGTTTTACTGATTGTCTATTTTCACCAGCTGCTAATAGAATCTGTCCAGGAAATGACCGGGAAATACGGTTCGGTTTAGGACTTCTACAGATCTCGTACCGTTTTCCCAGTAACAACGTCACTGCTCCGACATAAAATACCTACAAATACTCGAGAGCGTCGACCATCTCTCCGCTCCCTGCAGGGCGTCGACCAAATCGACATTCCATCGACCACGTTACCCATTTCATTTTCTCCCTTGTTCTCTTTTGCTTCTTGGGATCTCCGCGCTTTATTCGTCGGCAAGTCTCAATCGTGCCCCTGGCTCCCTTTGCTCTGCCGCGCAAGGTACACAGAAGCTTTGCCAGCAGTCTGGCGCTCCCATTGTTTTCCAACCGCAAGGCTTCTTCATGCCAGTCGGCACAGATCAAATACTCCAACTATCAATGTACTCTATCAACTGTATTTACTCTCGGCCGCCTGGCCGGCCCCCCTCTCTTTCTGACCTCACGGCTCAGCCCATGTATGTCTCTACAATGTCCGTCCAAGAAACGCGTCGAGTTGCTGGTACTCTCATCGAAACCCCTTTGGTCGCGTGATACATCGCCACTTTCCTGGGCATAACGCTTCCCGAAGACAACCCCAGTGGTGGTCGCATTTTATTCTTCCCGTCTTCCCGGCCGAAGCCTGATATATTTCCTTTCTTGCCATCCCCGGCCTTATCTTTAGTGGCGACATCCCTTTCCCACTAAGAGCCTTTCGAGAAAGAGGTGCGCTTGAGGTAAGCCCAGAAATAATGGAATCCATCAGACGCTTACGCAATTTCACCAGTGCCAACCTCTTCTTTGTCATTACCCGGTCTGTTCTTATCGTCCGCTGTCCCTGAAGACAGCTTATCCCAGCCCATGTGCCATCAACAGCTCTGTTATGCATCCCCTTGGATGCAACGGGTCTAGGAGAGTTTGTAGCTGGGCCTCAAATAAACGTATTGCTTTTCCCTATTTTGTATCGCGGTGGCTTAGCCACTAAATCATCCTTGTTGAAAATGTTTTATAAGCAATTCATTGCAGGTCATTTTTCCCAAATGCGAGCCAATGTTCAGGCCGTCCTTCTCAGCGTCAAGATTGAAATCAGGCTAGGCTGAAATCGTGATCCGTATTATGTCAGGCGGTTGGATAGATTGGGCATAGACATACAGTTATTAAACCATATTGATAGCAGAGGAAAAGCTTTGCGCAAGGAAGCCTCCATTTGATGAGACTTCCTCCCCTGCAACGGCTATGAGAGAAGTCATTCGGTCTGCCCGCAGAAGAGACAAGCAAAAAAGACGGGTAGCACAAAGACTAGTTCTCTAATAATTCACCAGCTCCATGCACGACGTTTTCGGAAACCTCAGCGCCTGTGAGCCGGTCTTGTCACTCTTCCTCTGCTTCTATCCCTCGGCCTCTAAAACTTCCACAGAGAAACTGTGCGCATGGGTACCGGGACATCGTTGATAAAACCCAGAGCAGTGTGGAAGCAATCAGGGGCATATTCCTCGAATCCTTCTCGAGATCTTGATGTCTAATGAAGGAAACCAGAGCAGGGCGTGTCACCACTCCGAAGGAGCGGCACTAAGTGATTTATCAATGGGCCGAGATGAGAGACGAGGGTTTGTCCTTATTGGTTTCCTACTCGTTTACCCTATTGTTATGCTCATGTGGTCCCATGGAACATTTAGGTAGTATTGGGAATTCCCAGTTGGTTATGATACGTTGGACCGGCGACGTCAATGATATCAGAAATCCCCTGTACAAGCCGCAAGCAAGGTCCGGTCCCAACGCCCAAACAACGGCCCAAGTCTCGCCTTAACGTAAGGCATTGGTCACAAGGCGTTATGGTCAGACACGCCTGGAGCGTGTATTAGATTTATCAAGAACCTTAACGCGTTCTCAGCAACTTATCGTCAAAAAAGAAAACCGATTCAAACCGAGCTGTACCGCGTGATTACAATACCTTATAAATTCGAAGGTTACAAATCGTGCCGTGAATATCCGGGCGTCATTCGTTTTGTTCAGCCTCCGACTAATTGTTGTCGTGATACAGCATGCATTTCGTGGACCAACTTCCAACTGAGCCTGTCCTGCTCGAACTTGATCCTTTGCTCGCCTGTGAGCATCTTCCCACAAATACAGGTCCAAAACAGCGTGAACAAGTCGTGCCGTTTAATTCACGCGCCTCCATCTCCTCACTCTCTCCCAGCTCGTTACAAAATATACAGCCAAGCTGCAAAAGGGATGAAACAGACGAGGCGCAGTATTGTGAATCTACTTCTTTTGCGATTTTAAGAGTTTAGCTTGGAAACCAGACTTAGTTGTGAATGTGGTATACTTCAGAAAAGGCTCAGGCAATACCTTCTCGACAATGCGCGAGGGAAGAGACCAGGCAGCCAAAGTTAGGCGAGAACCCCTCGTATGCCATTTGTTGATAGTCAATAATACGAAAGCCCGCATCAGACTTTTCTGACATTTACCCCAAAACAGCGGGGCCCATCATGTTCCTCGCCAGAATGGACTGAAGTTATCTAGGAGCAAACACACAGCCAAGTTGCGCACTGCGCAAATGTTCCAAATAAAGGAGCACTACAAGTACATTAATTTGGACAGACTCTCACTGCCGCTGAATCGCAGCAGTTTCTCATCTACTGGTGGAAAAATATATTTACTGCCCGGTTCATTTGGGATGGCAAGTCGCTTTTAGCAGAGGTATCCTTCGAGCATGATCGGCGGAGTCATTGAGTGGATGTTGGGAATTCGGGTGACCTATATTGTGGAGCAGGGATGCTGGTATGCTTCAGATGAGTGTCAGAGGTTCACCATCAACTCACCATCCAAAGAGGCGATCGCTCGGCTGGTCTCGGTCACTGACCTGGATGTATGGGAGGATTGCCCTGGAGACGCTAGGTCAAACGGTATGAGAGAAGGGACATGGTCGTCCTGGCAGCATCTTGCCATTATCCGCCACAATTACTCTCTTCTCGAGCCGGCAATTTCATCGTTGAGGTGCATCTTTTGGTCAGGTGTACCCAGCCGTTTAGGATCGTTTTGTTTCTTGTTCTGAGCGAAGAGCTGTCCTCGAGATCAGCGTTGCGGCAGCCGTACTACTGACACGACCATGGTAAAAGCAACAGCCTGTGAATTAGAGAGATAGACCAGGTTTCTTACCTTGAACCCCACACACATGTATGGCGTGGGCATCCAGATTGCTGCCTTGTGTGGCTTTTGAAATGGAAATGAAATTAGAAGGCAGCAAGAGACTGTGCGTGAGAATAACCTTCGGTCACATGTTCGAACTTGATGCTGCTCGTTCTAAACGTGTAAGCGCCCTGCTCGACTTGTCTGATCATCATATTGATTCTATTTCGATGATTGACGGCGTTCTGGAGAGTATTAGCCGGCGTCCCAATCAACTGCAGTGAGGAACTCGGTGATAAGGGTTGATGGGGACAGCACCAGGATGGGGCATCTCGCGGTCCAGCTCCTACCCCTGCCCTAATCTTAGTCCATGTCTCGTAAGTAAACTTTCTGTCCGAGCGACAGGGTACAAAGGCGGTGTTCATAAGAGTTTCTTTACACTCTGTGTTATGCATGACGGTAGTGTCAGTGCCACGGTCGCGCTGAATGCAAACAGGTCGCTATTGTGGGATCTTTTTGACTTGTGAAATAGATCATAGTGACATGTTTCAAAGAAACATTAAGCTACGGTTGCTGGTTGGCTTTCAGGCGTTCTAAGTGGTACATTCGTTTGCTGACTCGAAACCTAGCTTTGTTGATATCTGCAATCGTCAGATGCAGCGTTGATTTGAAATCTGTTGCTATTCAGAGATATCTGGCGTTGTCCTGAAGTTTCCCAGTCGGAAATAATGAACTGGGTTTCTCTGGGGAAGTAGGAGTCTCTAGGAAAGATATTCCTGCGGCATGATACCTGCTGTGTTTGCTGATTTCCGTTCAAGATCACCCAGAAAGTTGGCGAACGGCGAATGATTCTTCTTGGGTTCATCCTAGCTAACCAACACCATGGGCTCAGGACGACAACAATGGTTCTGGTAATTTAATGCTCATAGATCGAGAAGAGATGTCGCCGGTTTGATTTCTTCTGTCCATGGCGACGTTCTGCTGGGGCTGACAGAGCGGACGAAATTCGTTCTCAAGCATACTCGCCGTAGAGTTGATATTGATGATTGGTGGGACATTGAGACCAGCGTTAATGCGGACATGTGGGGGCGCATAGAATTGGAACACCCTTAAGGATGTTGATACCGCCCTGCCTTCGACATATGGGACTGTGTGAACAATTTATTCACCGAGAATGTTCCAACAACGGCCTCAACATCATGTTACGGGAGCAGATCGTCTCTTGGACCAGTCACATACGCCCGGTCAACACAGTATCCAGAGTTCTTGAACTTTCTCAGACTTTCTCATCAGCATCAACTTCAAGAAGTTCTTGGTTTCTTTACAGACGCGATTTCTGCAGCCATTGAGAGGGACGGCAAGCATTCTGTGTTTTCCGACTTTATTTTGTAATTACCTTTGAGCTGGGACTATTCACGACACTTTCGCAAAGCGTGTAAACTCGACGCTTTCAAGATCGTTGCGGCCATCAACGATGAGTCTTGCTAGAAGCAAGAGTGGCTGAGAACAGCACAGTGTCTTTGAGTATCTTTGGATCATACCGTGGAAGATGTAGAAAAGTACAAGCCAGTCTTCATCTCCTGGGAAAGCCACCGTACGGGCGCTCGGCGGCCAAGACATCGTGCAGAACTTCAGTAGCTGTTCGTCGTAGGCTGCAAAGCGTAAGCAGGGAAAAGAAGTGGACTCGCTGCAGCTTTGCTGATAATTGAATGGGAAAACTCTTAGAAGATTCTAGTTGTGCTGATGGACCGGGTTATAGAAGGACCACTTGCAGGCCCACACGGAAGATCTTGAAAGGCACTAACCAAAACGCCGACGAGATGAAATCGACAGACGTGGGCTTCGTACATCAACAGCCACATAAATCTGCGCCGGCCCCCATCGGGAGCGTGAGAGAGATTACGAAATTGCTTGCAGAGAACGATCGCTTCTTTCTCCCCTGTAAGTTGTCATTCATACTTTCGGGCAGCAGGCTACCGCCGGCGGGGACACGTCTGACTGCCGTATGACTTTGCCAGAGACAGTAACGAGGACTGTGGGGTACGGCTTTCTCCGGTTCGAAAGCCATGTAGGCTTGGAAAGACGCTGGCGGCTAGAGAAGAACAAATCTGATGTCGTTCGCCGTGCCGTTCAAGATGGGATTGTCTGTTGAAATATGTTCATCCCCACAACGCCATTTTCCCAAGCCATCAACTTGATCGTCATCTTTAGACTGGCAGCTTCAAGCAGAATGAAGATACGATTCCTGATTCCTTGTTTGCCACGGTAGATTGAAGTGAACAGATATTGCTTGGGAAAATGATTGTTGCAGGCAACTGCTACGTTGCTTCCTAGCCAGACGCCTATGTCCCCACTAAATGGAACGTAAATCACCGCTCGAGGCTATCCCTCCAACTTGCAAGTACGCCAGTTCCATTTTGCGGCCACTCAAGGCACGCTTACACATCTCGAATACGAGGAAAAGGACTCATGATGAGGCTTTGGTGAATCTCGCGCCGGTCATTAAGATCGTGACCAATATTTGTGCCTTCGCCCTTCACAAATTCGGCACGAGATTAAACTTTAGGAAACGCCGAAGGGAAACCATACGCTACGTAGTCACATCACTGGCGACTGCGTTCCAGGTCCCGCAGGCTCAAAAATCAATTTCAATTGCTCTGACAAGATTATGGCACCGGACTTAATGCCTGAGAAATGGACAACCTGCTTAGTGCCCTCAAGAGTACACACCATCAAGGCCGGTAAAGAGCCCATCGATCGCGCCAGGATCAAAACCTTCCGATTGGTCGCGCAAATGAATGACTCAATCCACAACGAAAGACAGGAGCTAGCTTATGCTACTCAGCAAGGGGTTTTCGAGGTCTCGTGGTATATTACAAGGATAGGTGTTTCCGGAAACGTGATGACGACCGAGAATAATTTCGGTGGCATGGACGGCCATGTTGTGAGGAAGCCAAACATTGAAAGCCCACCGAGACAATCGGCATTTGGAATGTGAGATATCAGAACGGGCGAAACTCCGGCGTGGAAGGAAGAAATGGTTGCGATGAAAATTGGTTTGTTTCAGCTGCTGGCTCGTGTTAAAGGCAAGATGCATCAAGAACGATGCCGTTTGCATGGATCCTGGGTAGCTGGCACCGGCGCACACAACAAAAGAGGTCACGGAAGATCTAGCGGTGGCGGGACTAGCCAGCAAAAGTCTGCCCGTCAGACAGTGACCATGATACCAGATGTGAGCAGTAATACCCAGGGAATGTTTCTTGGTTAGTTGAGTGTTTCTTTCGGTGCTACAGGGGATTATATCTGCCCTATGATCAGTCCCTCGTGTAAACCCGGCTTTCTGGACATGATTCTAGATGACTGTTCAAAGCTTCGGCTGCAAAACCGGGCCCTCATTGGGTGGAACGTTCAGATCCGTAAAATCTGAACTCTGACTTGGTTCGTCGTCTTCCTTTGAATTGAACTCTGGGAGTGTACCCATTGTTGGTCATGTGTGACTTTCAGTCGACGAGTCTGCCCATTTTGCATTGGACGATGTGGACAGGATGCATCTTATGCCGAAATTTTGATTGCTTCGTAAAGCGTCTCCCGAGCATTGCTGCAATGTGGACTGCATCCCTTTACTTAATAGCCCTATAGGTTCTCAAACCAACACCTGATCAAGCTTCAACAGTGGGGGTGATGATACTCAGCCAGACGCGGGTAGACCGCAGCACATCTGAGATGGAAAACAACCAGAAAACCGTTACGATGCGAGGAAATATCAAAAACGCGTTCCGTGGTCTTCGAGCAGGCTTAAGGGGTCCTTGCGTCTGCCTTCCGATCAGATGACCTGTTCATTGGATATCATAAAAGGTGAGGCACCTCCGTACAGAGGCAGGGCTGCTCGGGGAGTAGTAGGGACGGAGCGGGCCGGGACAGAGTTGACTGAAACGGTGACGGAGACGGTTACGGTCTTTTAGGCGTGTGAATGACGATAACTTACATTGCATACCTGCATGAAGCAGCTCCAGGGGGGTCCGAACCCCTCCTGGTCAAGGTTCCATTGGTTACGTAGTCCTCCACAGCCAGATTTGTAAAAGCTATGTTGTGATAGGTGTTGAGCACGTATTTCACCTAAGTTGAATTTGGCAAATGTGCGGACTGACTCATTGAATGAGGCTTAGAAATTAAAAATCGTTTGACACGAAACCATCTGCATTCGACCCCAGCCAAACGGCATAGCACCGAAGACCCTCTGGACGCCAGGGGTCGTTTGACGCGATTATTGGGTTCGGGCACATCCAAAGTGGCTCCGTGATATGATCTCTTTCGAAAGTACCACTGGCGGCGGCGTCCGCCCTTTTGCGAGCTCTCAAATGACAGTTCAAGTCTCGCTGGAGATATCCGTGCCTCCTTCATATGGCACTCCCAACCTTAGCTAGGAACGCTATTTCACACACCCAGGACTGCGCACGCGCAGTTTATATTTCACTATTCCATCTCCCAAATTCTCTGCAGCAGCTGCCGTCAGAAGCAGCCGTCGGCGCCAAAGCAAACGTCGATGCCAGGACAGCTGGATCTGAATTGGACGACGGTCAGCCAAAAGGCTATGTGGTAGGTCTGCTGTGTGTCCAATAGCTCGTCTGGCCGACGGCACCGTCGCTGGTGCTGAGGAGAAGGGATATTCCTAGCAACAGAACTTTGTTGATGGGCGTGCCCCCGAAGACAGTAATCAGTCAGTGAATAGCAATTCACAGGCCTTGCTGTCCAGCTGTCCGAAATGTACATGAGCGTCACCCTCGCAGCGCTCCGCGTCTCCCGGTATCGGGAATACTTCAAATCCCATCCTCGGCAAAGGCCAACCTCTCGTCACATTCTTCTTGGGGACAAACTCCAGCTACAATAACGATTCCAGAACAGTCGATACGCATCTTTCCCGCCAAGTTGGATCATCTGGCATCATGTTTGGGCACCGAGTTTGATACGCGGTTCGAAGCATGAGCAAGGCTTCGCGTATGAGACCCCAGTCTTCATCCAAAACCAACGCCATCTCTTCCCGGAGTTAGTATTCAAACGTCATGCAGCAGGGCTTGTGTGCCAGGAAAGGATGAGATGCTATGGCAACACATTCAAGATGTTTCTAAAATTGACATTAGTGTATTGAAATTGTAATCTGTTCTTGCGGTCTTACAGCACCAAAACAAACATCCCTTGGGCACCTTTTATGGCGCTTCCAAAATGCGCTCTAGACCATATCATCCCCTACAGACAATAGGATACCTTCTCAGTGCTCTCCTCAAGCCACCTCTGAGTATAACGTGTGCGCCCCTTCACTTCCACTGATGTCTCTTCAAACTCCATTCTCGGGCACCATTTCCTCTGAGGTCCACTCTTCTAACAACCGATTCATCTCTTCGATCTCCTTAGTGACGCAATCCTCCATGTTGTCCATCCTCTCGTTGATCTCCTCCAACGTCTTAGGACTGTCACTCGGGTTACTACCCAGGTCTCCATTTCCGCGGGCTGAAATCAGAGCAAGTATGCTGCACAATACCTCTCCAATTTTGGATATCTCCCACAGGGCGAAGTGAAGTCGATCGTTTTCCTTCTTCAGATGGTCCACTTGAGCGGCTATGGTCTCTTGATGCCATGCCTCAAATTCGTCCTGTAATTTTTTGAATGCGTGTGGGCCTTTGAGATCTTCCATTGCTGTGGAAGGCGTGAACAGGAACACCGGGCCTGGACGTAGGTTGGGAACGAACGAGTCCTAGTCATCGATCTTGATACCGTCGGTGACGGCCATAACACGGGCCCAAAGTCGCAGAGGAACGCGGGTCGCCAGCGGGCATCCTGCCACCGTGTGTAGAGCCAAGAGGAAGACCATCACGGCTTGATTGGTTCCGCCAGACACAGCAGGGCAGTCATGGGGAACCGGCGCTCTTGCGGCTGGGGGGATGCCTGGAAGATAATGTTGGATAAAGTGCCTCGTTTGATTCGTGGCATTGCAACGAGTGGTCTTGGAGTTGGATGGATCAAATAATCTAATAGTAGGCTTGCGGCCGGACACTCTCTCAATAACTGCCAAGGCCCACTTGCTTGGACCAAGTAGCAAAGGAAGAATGATGATCTTTGCAGCCGTGACGTTGACGAACAGCTCGGCCTCCGGCTTGTACGCGTGAAGCTTCGCATGGTCTGTCTTTTCGTAATATACTACGCACGCCCCCGCGGGGGAACATGCGTAAGACAATGCTCGATGAAGTAGACTACCATCCACTACTGGATCACGTAGACAGCCGTCCACTGATTGGCCGCTCAGGGTGACCTCATCAGGACCCGAGACAGTCTTCTGGATGTGTTGTCGTTTGGGTTCAACCATGAATTCTGACTCGGGAGCCGGACGCTTTCTGTTGGATTCTTTGCGGCCCGAAGTCTGTTTTTCAGACCCGTCTGGGGTCGGGGTGTTTGTCGCACCGAGAGGTCCATCTCCGTCAGTGGTGCTATAGTAAACTGACTCAGGCTGACTATCGGGGCTGTTGGAGGTCCTGGAACGATTCAGAGGAGGATCACTGCTCGTCTCAATTCCCTCCCATTCGTAACTTGGCTCGTGTGCCAGAGTCAACGGTGGAGGTCTGGGACACGGCTGGGCGGGATGAGCCGCGGGCGAAGCTTCTGGGGAATGAGAGCCGCTCGGAGACTTTGCCTGGTGCCCTAATACAGACCGTGTCGCGTCAAGATGTACGGCTCGAACACTAGGTTTCTGGGGTCGGTCGTCATTATTGTCTATGTCAACTGGCAAATCTTGACTGCCCGGCTGTGCCGCACTTGTACCATCGCGTTCGTCGGTAGCATCAATATTGGTGCCATCTTTCCGGGTGCTTGGTCGAGGGATGGTGGTGCGATGGCTAGTGCGCTGCATCGAAGAAGGACCGCCGTCATTGTTGGTGTCAAGACCTGGGTCATTGTGGGCTCCAAGGCCAGGATCGTTGGCGTCCCCGAAACCCGCATCATTGTCGATTTCAAGACCGGCCTCGTTTCCAGCATCGAAACTGGCGTCGCCCTCAACAAAACCTGAATCCTCCATCTCAACTTTGACGGGCGGCCGTGTTCCCGATGTTTCGTCGGCAGATTGAGCAGATGTGCGTCGAAGGGCTTCCTCGACGTCTCTGAGGGCAAAGCCTACGCTGTTGATGTTGGTGCCGACTTTGCGCTGCAAATACTCGGCGTGGCGACGTTCCGAAGCACAGAGACAGAGAAGCTCGAGGGAAGACAACCAATTGAGGTTGGTGAGGGCAAGCTGACGTAGTGCGTGGAAAAAAGGCTGCCCGTGGTTGGTGAGGTCGTTGGCTATAGCCAGCAAGACATGCACTGGGGAAATCCGCCAGATCTTGGCGATCTTCTTGGCGGTGCCACAATTCCTCCCCGAGACACGAAAAGGTCGCAAGTTGTCGTCAGTATGCGTCGGCAGCACGCGCAGGAGATTGCTGATCAGGTCGGCGGGGAGCAGGCGTCGGACGTCGCAAGGGTCGACGTGATGGGCACCGTAGGCTAATGCTTCCTCAAAAGTTCGTAGATTTGCATAGAGTGCACGACCGGGATCGTTAGTAATGGATCTCTGGCGTGCGCAGAATTGACTGATGAGGTCTTCGGGCGGTGACTGTGGGGGACTACTGATGGCAGCGGCAGCAGTGTCAGTTGTTGGGTCGGCGTTAGGGGCGGGAAAATGATTGATGTGGTCGATGGCGTCGTCAGCCATGTGGCTCTGCAGATGTTGATGGGTGCGCGAAACCCAGGATGCTAAAGTCGCAGACTCGGAAAGAGGCTTTCGAAAAGAAAGCGCCAAGCAGTATGAAAAAAAAGGCAGAAGGGATCAGGGCAGAGATGATCGCATTGGTCGGAGACGCGAATGTCGATGGCTTGGGCCGACACAATTCCGTCGTCGGGTGACGCCAGCACCAAAGGATTTGGCGGACGTCGTGCGGGACTTTCGGATAGGCAGCAGGGCTTGTACTCAGGTGTCGCTTTCGTCGACGAGCGGAGGAGTTCACCGCGCAGACTGGCGGAGAAAGGCTGAAAAAACGACTGTCGAAAAGAAAGAGGCGGAGAGGGAGAAGAAGAGGGGGACGAGGAGGGGAACATCAGGAACGCAGTGACGTAGCACTAATTACTACATTGTAGTCCGACAGGAAGGAGCGTCGATGGACACTTCTTTTTCAGATCTGGCAGGTCACAGAAAATTGTGATGTGGCTCATCCAGGCAGCCAGCTTCCTTCTTCATCTGGGGTCGAGGGAAGGCACCTGCCTGATGCTCCTTCTGTCATCTGGAAAGAGCTTTGCCTTTCCTACCCCGCCTGGAAAGAGCATTGCCCCTCAGTGGCCCGCCGTTTCTGAATGGGGCGAGGCGAGAAGACCAAGTTTGAAGATGGAAAGGAAAGAGCCTACCTACTGCCTGTTGAGGCGTGCTAGCGTCGGCTGAGGGCATCTCGTCCCAGCGAGACTTGGGCGGTTGCGCGACATGCGATCGGGTTGGGGATCCGCAATATGCATCACCACCTTTTCCACCCGTCGCCTCCTTTGCAAGTCCGTACGCAATTGGCATACGCTATTGACGGCGCATCGGCGGTTCCAGGAAACCACAAGCGGCGCATTTCAGTCGTGGGACGATCCCGATGTTAAACGTTTCGTGTCTCCGTTCGGCGTGTCTCTCACGGTCCGTGTCAAGGCTGCATGCCCGGCAGTCTCGCCGCCCACCACGATGAAATTCTTCGTTTCCTCAAGTTGAGTTGTCTCCACCTATCTTTGCTTTGCCACTGTCGCCATTGCCTCGGGGTTTGCGATGTGAAAGGGGGATCGAGGTGAGAACCATCCTTCAGTGGTCGTGTCGGTAACTTCTCGTTGACTGCACAGCGCTCCGTGGTGGTCTGCAAGTGCTGGAAAAATGTGATAATGGATGACTGGTACTTCTCGCCTTCAAGTTCGCATTTAATGCGACTCGCCGTGGCCTCGGCAGTGCAGCACACGGGGTGATAATTCAAACCGTGGGGGTGTGGCATATTCCGTCCTGGCTTTCTACAGCATAGATCAATCCAGATTCAAATCAGCGGACAAATTACGTACTCGTGCATGCACCAGACGAGCTCACTATGTGTGTATTGCGAGAAAGGGGAGCCAATTGTATGGTGCAGTGTGGCGCATAGGTTATCTGCGAGACAATTCATATGACTGGCCAGACGTGCTTGGTCTCTTCAACGGACCACCGCTTCTGTTGGAAACCTCTCTCAATCCACGACAGCAGTCGGCGTGAATACTTTCTAACATTCATCGACAGATGCGAAAGGTGAGTTTATGTCCAGACGCCAGCAAATAATTCGGTCGGCCGCTTGATTTCTAGTATCAGCAAGAAAACTTCCTCCCTGCTTGCACACGCGGGTGTTCAATGACCTTGCCAAGTCCCGGTGTCATCTCCCGAGTTAATCACGTCAGTTGTCTGTGCAGGAATCTTTCCCGGATTGGCCTCCAGTGTTGAGGTATGTTTCGTCAGACAGGAGGCCGAGATACCTCCCGATTTTCTGCCTGAGAATCGGGAGGGATCTCACAGGGTGCAACCAATCATCGCTACCTTCCCCAACTCGGATTCTTGGCTGTCGCAGCCATTGGCATCCACCTCCCACGATCATAAACATCATCACCACAATTGTTGATCCCTTGGAGGTGACGATGCTGTCGCACTTTCAACCTATGAAAGCACTGCGGCGCGCATCGTTTGTTTGGACTGGATGTTTTGTTGCGTTCAAACTTGGCAGTTCACATGGAGCGGAGGGGGGCCCTGGGGCTGCATTGGGGTGTTGCACGCAGCGACGAGACTTGTGGGTGCTTGAGTTGGGTAATGGCTGCGCTAGTGACTTCGCGCATTTTATCTTGCAGCAGCACGGTCGGACTTCCAGACAGATTGAAAATGTCACCATGCACCGCTTGCGTGCCGAATGAGAAGCTATGGCGGGAAGGGAGATCACCATCGCGAAGGCGGGGAGTCGAAGTTGCGGTGCACATCAAGGTGGTGCAGGCTGAAGGTCATGCGGGTGCACACCGATTATGCCTGCCGAAAATTGGGATGTACCAATGTACTGTCACTAATCGAAGGGCGCCCATGGCAGGAGGCTGGAACACATGCCGATTTTCAGGCAGGACTTCGGTAGCAATCGCAGTGCTGCCTTCCTTGCCTCAGACCTGTGCAGGTTGAAGCTGCCATGCAGGTCAAAGTCACACAGGCTGCAGTTCCCATCCAGGCTCCGTAATGGTTCCTTCTTCCCAAATCTGTCACCATCCCAGCGCGACTTACCGTCTGCAGCCTGTATCAATCAGAACATCGTCGTTCCCGCTCAGATGCAATAGACTCGACACCGCCAAGTCATCGTCCCACGATCCTGTTCGCTCGCCATGGCCAGGCTCGTCATGTCCTTCAATCGTCCAGTTGCACAACGACAGGATGCATCTGACCACGCAGCAGAGTGATGCTTGGAACTCAGTAGTCCGCATCGCGCAGCCCCGGCAGGCCCGGCAGGGATGACCCGAAGCCCGGAGCAGAGACCCGGGGCAGGGTGCAGAAGCGAATGTGACCTTTGATGGGCCGCACGAGACATTTAGTCTCGTTCATCGGCCGTCGGAAGGAAGGACTTCATGGTTGGGAAACCCAGCATGAACGAGACATTCAATTGCTCGCACGACATTCCGGATCCCGTCATAGGCTGTTGAGGTAGAGACCTTGAGATGTATTAAGCAGGATGCAAGGGCTAGAGCGATACCTTTTGTAGGGGGACGAGATTTCAAGTCTCATTCCTGGGTCACTGAGGGAGACGATGTGGGGTAACACGGCGCACGGACACGGCGCACGGGCATTGATGCGGTGCCGGAGTGGCAGGTTTCCCTAACTCCTGCCGCAGTCGTGGCAGCTTTTCATGGCAGCTTTTCACAGAAGCTGCTATCCTGTCCTTAGGTACTAATGGGCCGGAAGGTTTCGGCTAGGGCAGGTTCCCACAAAAGTTCCAACCCTTATTTAACATCAAAGCTTAACTTTTCATCCGTCTGCTAATGAGCACCAGCATGTTCGGCCCCGCCATGATCGGCCCCACAATCGGACGGACAGTCGGCCCTGCGCTGCTCGATCTATCCATCCACCCACCGCGCGTCGATCAGGCTTCGCAGCTATTGCTCTCGAGGTCAGTGCCCCGCGTTCGCACCGGAACACCATCGTCATCCCCGTCCAGTGCAATACCTCAACCAAGCAGCGCCGCAGCAAACTTACCAAGTTTGATCAATCAATCATGAAGCCACCTGCGGTCAATTAAATTCAATTTTAGAGGCCAAACCTAATTAACTACCTTTGTATGTTCAGACAAAGCTGCTTTTGGCCTGACCCGTTCTATTCCGTGGATAATGCTTGGAAGCTTTTTGAGACGTCGATCAACGGAGGCAAGAGGCTCGCCTTGAAAATAAACCCCTCTGACCTGGACGCATTCTTCAATATCGCCAGCTCAACAGTATTCTTTGCTGCGATTCTCCCTCCATAAGATAATTAATCGTTATTTGCGTCTGCCTCATCCCCCACAGGACTGGGAAGCAACTTCTGACGCCCAAGACTCTCTATAGAACCGTATTATCTTTTCAAGGCACCTCAACGTCTGAAGTAGACGCGCGCTCAGTGTTAGCAGTGCCTCTTCAGGGAAATTTGACTCACTGCTTGTGTGAATTTACATGCATGGTCTCGGGGTCCTGATCCGAAAGTTGGGCCATCTTACCCCGCATGCTTGTCCACTTACGGTTGCACGCTATAATTGCTTGCTTTCGGAATCGGGAAGACTCCTTTGGTGCGCGACTGGATGTCAAATCTGGTGCCAAAAGCTAGGGTTTCAATGATGCCAGCATGCAAAACTTGCGCAATCAGGTGCGTTTCGGGCTATTTCCCGAATGATGATGCAGTCACCATCCTGCACATGAGCTGAGGCTTTCCGCAAGAGGGATGGCTGACGTATGTTCCTGGTTTTTTGCGATCTCTTCTGGCATCCTGAAAGCCAGACCTCACAGCCAAACGTCAGTGCTAGGTTGGACTTCTACAATTCTTGATCTTGTCAATTCCATTTTCATTCAGAAATTGAACGTGTTCAAAGAGCTTACCCCAGTTTCAGTACTGCTGCTGTCACCCTAGCCGTATCAATCGTTGCTGCCGTCGAAGATGTCTTCTCAAGGCCTTGCCTACAGGCTCAACGGTAGTGGCACAAAGTACGCGGCAGCGGGGAAGTCGCCTTAATTGCATCTGCTGGCGGGGGCTGGCTGAGAACGGGGAGATCCTTTCACGTCGCAGGTGTTCCATTGTAGAACTTTGCGCACCCCGCTCGGCACCTACAAGCTACGGTAACTGCTCGCCCTCCAACAACCACTGAAATAGAAACAGTTCATTCTTATGTTCCGCATGTCGAAGCGGCACTTCGATTCCCTTGTCAAGTGGCCGAGGGAAGAGGATTTTGTCAGAACTAGTGCCGGACGGTGGAGCACAACGTGATGCCATGCCAGCACATTCTTCGGCAGGGAGGCACCCTGAACGCAACCTCTGACATTTTGTCACTGAACTCTTGTCCGGCAGGAGCTGCAGCATCACGAGCTCCTCGGCTGGGTGGCCCTGGTTGTTGACGCTGTCCGAGCAGTGGGCAAATCAAGTGATTGGCAAGAGAGTCGGTAAGATGGCGAGGCCGATGCAGCAGTATGGGCTTGGTGAAGATTTCCGCGGCGCAGGCAGGGCGTGTATGATAATGGGAGCAAAGAGGGCGAGAGCGAGGATGGTCAGGAGAGTATAACGAGGCTGTTGTATCTGAAACTGATGTTGTCGACTCTAGTGACAACGAGGTGGTCCTTTTCTTCGACGCGTTCAGGGTTCATAACTTGGGTTTATTCAGGGATGGAAAGCTTTGCATCTTGGAGCTACTACCAAGCCACAACAGATGACACAGTATCAGACCATAATCAAACAATATTCCGCCCTTACAGTTCAAACAGAAACCCCTCGTGCTCTGGTTCCGAAAGCTGAGTTAGTTACTGCGTCCAACGGCCTTGCAGGACATATCCTACCAACTAATAGGCAGCAACAGACTCTGCCTTCACTTTGAAAGACGTTGAAATTCACCACGTGCCTCTTAAATGTTGAGAAAAGCAAATACTCTTCTGCGGCTGTATTAGAGCTGATCCATCATCAGAGAGATCTACCTTTCCATCGCCTCCGAGGTTGCCTGACGAGCATACCATCTCGCCATGCCTCGTGGATTACGTTGCAGTGGCGTTGCGCCACACTGCCAACTCAAGCCAGCGATAGGTGGGGCAGTTTCGTCAAAGTCTTACCGGTTAGTTTGCTCTTGGGTCGTGTGACTCCGGGATTATGCAGACTCAAGGCACATGTCAGCTTCCAAAGTCCTCCGTACACAACTTCATTATCGCTGCATCTATAGCATGTTCGGCACTGGCCGGAGGGACGGACAACTACGTGTAAGGTCGGCCTAATCAGCAAGATGGGATGAGTATGTCCAGAGACTGCTGGATGTATGGCGGCGGTTTTTGAGCAATTGATGAAAATCTCTTGGTATGTGTCCGTTAAGGTGCAACACAAACTATTGAGAGCTCCTTGCGAGATCAGACGTAAACTCAGAAATGCTCATGATGCACCGCCTGTATCGGTCGTGCGGAGTACCTTTCAGCTTACAGTCGACTCGAGGAACCGATGCGTATCATTCTGTTTGATTTGGCTATCAACCCATACCTCACGCTGTGGGGGATGAGAACAAAGTATAGTTGACATTTGTGTTGAACATCCACAAGCTCGCTGGTCCGCTCGATTTGGTCATTCAAATCCCAGAACTCTTGCGACCGACGTCGAATATTTGGTTATCATTGACTGAATCGCGCCGGCCATTTGATCATTATGCTGCCTCCAGGTTCACGATTTGCCCCGTTAAGAATCTTGGGAATGTTCTTGCTGTATAAGTTGAGTCGTTCCTCAGCATACCTCATGTCTGATCTTAAATACGAGCGCAGGCTCTCGGGTACGATGTATGAGGTTGACACCGATCGTCCCCACCATCAGCAGGTGGAGTTCCATTATTGTCGCTGTCGTCAGAAAGTCCGCCGTCAATCACGGATGAGGCTGAAGCATCTCTGATCGCGTTCTTCACATTTCAGGTAGTGTGCAACACCATGATGCGTAGGGTGGAGTGAGCCGGCGTGGAGGGGGCGTTCCCATCGTCGCCGAACACTCCGAAAGTGACCAATGCACGGGGATACAGAACTCAAAATTCTAAAGGTGTGGCAGGTAAATCCAATTGCTTTTCACCAACAGCAGATTTTACCAACTGCTTCATTCTCGTCACCTGCCGATTTTGCAGCAGGACGTGCTCGATCGTCAGCGTGGATTCCATGGCTACATTTATAGGCCTGTTCCTTGGCTCTCAGCTCTGACATCCCTTTAAACCAATTGCTGCTAGCTGATATCCTTCATCAGGGGCCTCAGGGTTGGCGATGGAGATTTTGACGTTTGACTTGGTCATTTCTCTGGACAACGTTGATAGGTTACGAACGCACGACTGTGGGATATCTTTGGTCGCTGGCTTGCTTGCTGCCCAAACTCCCTCATTATGTGCCTGCCCGCTCCATCTGCTCTGCCCAATACTTTGGAGATGTTCCTGAACTTTGAGAACAGATCTCGTTCTCTTGATACTTTGCATGAACCATGAACTTGTGTGCCGAATCGAAGCCTATGGATAGCGTAGCATGGGCTTGAGCCACTTAATGATGCGCAGCGAAGTCATGTCACCGTCGCGGTGTGAGATAATGGCGGAACATTGAATGTGCCTTAGCACCATTTTCGACCGGATAGAGCCAATGGCAGGCAGCATTTGGATCATCGTGGCCTTGACAGGGCTTCCTATGGTCATCACCACACCCCTTCCTCGTGTGAGATAAGCTCGTTAGACAATAACAGACTTCTACAGCTTCGGAAATTTCGATCTTGTTCTGTGACTTGAGATCTACCAACCAATACCCGAAGCACACATTCAACATTCAAGTGAACAACCCAATGATATATTTCCAGTTCTCTCCAAACCGAACTTTGAAGCATTCGCCTCTTAGATGCACAAGTCAGCGGGTATGTTCTTCTCGAGTAGTGAGAGCGAAGTCTTGAAACATAGTGTTACGACCCATAAACAAGGATAACAGCTAAGCGACCTACTTAGGTGTTAAGCAGCTATAATAAGACATTTATACTATAGGATTATAGGAATAATAAGGACTTACTTAGAATAAAAGAACTATAGAATAAGTTATATAGAGATAAAATAAGACTAAACAAATAGTATAAATTATTAAGCACTTAATAAAAGTTACTAAGCGCTTATTAGTAATTACTAAATACTTATTAGTACTTAGTTAGGAATTAATAAAGTAAATAATAAAACTATTTAGGACTTATATATAGTATAACTTTAAACTTAGTTTATAGTTAAACTTTTATAGCTCTTTAGTAATTAACTTAGTATTTATCTTTAAGATACTTTTAGCTTACTTTCATTATAAATTACTTATTAAGCTTAAGACTAATTACTTTAGCCTCTAAAGATCTAATCTACTATTAGCTTATAACTTATAACTTAAACTATAACTTAGTATACTATTAGAACGTATTAATCCCTAGCTTCTATTAGTAAACCTTATTATTAGATAGCTAACTATAATACTTTAATTACTTTTATTTAGTAAGTTAACTATTAATACCTACTAAATAATATAAATAAAATATTTTCTTATACTTCTACTAAATCTCTTACCTAGAGATCCTTATCTTCCTTATATAACTAGCTTTAAAGCTTAATATAAGAACTTACTAATATTAAGGATTATAATATATTAAACCTTAAATATAACTTTAATAAAGAAAGTTTCTTTACTAAAGAGGGATATAAATAACTTTAACATATTATTTAGAAATAAGAAACTAAAATTAAAGAAATATAGATTTTTATTAATAAGAATAAATAAGCTATAAATAGCTTAAATAAATAACTTTAGAATACTAGAGAAACCTATAAGAAACTAAAAAAAAGTATCTATAGAGATACTAACCTTAAGAAGATTTAGAAACTTTAAGGAGAACTTAATACTTTTTAAGCTACTACTAATATTATTACTACTTTTATTAGAAGATACTAGAAACTTAAGCTTAGTACCTTTATTACTTATAATAATACCTCTAGATAACTTAAACTATACTTAATTTAAATTAAGACCTACTATAACTTCTATTATAATAACTTTACTAATTAAATAGAGAAAGTTATCTATATAGCTACTTATTTTTATAAATAAGCTTTTAAGTAGTTTAAACTTATTTAAAAAGAATTCCTTAAGTATAAAACTTTAGATAAATGCTCTATAGAAATATATAATATCTATAGTAGTTTTTAAAGATTTAAAGATACTTTATAATCCCTCTTCTAAGATCTAAATAAGAAATACTAAACTAAATATAACCTTACTTAGTTATAATAAACTAAATTAGCTAAAGAATATATTACTACCTTTAAATAGCTTAGCGTTTAACTAAACCTTATTAAGGAAATTAAAATCTTTATATTTTACTAAGAACTAAAAGATAATATTAAGAATAAAATAGTTAAGTTAGATAAACCTAAAGACTTCTTTTAATATATTAATATAGCTATTAAGATTAATAATTAACTCTTTAAATAAAGAAAAGAAAAAAGTAAAAGATAATAAGAAGCTAATTCTAAATATAAGTATTAGTAGTAACTTTAATATAAGTTTAATAATTAATATAATAATAATAAACCCTATAATAACTAGAATAATACTTAATAAAGTACTACTTATAGATAATATAGTAGACCTATAGATCTTAGTATAATAACTAAACCTAATAATAAAAAACCTTAGAACCTTAAGTATTATAATTATAATAGATAAAGATATATTACTAAAGATTATAAATAACCTAAGAAGCTTCCCTAGAAACTAGTAGCTAAGTAATCTTAATAAGTTAATATAATTATAAAAGCCTTATATATATCCTAGTTATAGATTAGATACTATAATAATAAATATTAAATCTACTTTAAAGATAAGGAAATATTAGGATACTACTTAAAGAATAGTAACCTTAGACGATCTAGATATAATATAACTATCCTAAATACTTATCTTAAGACTTTAGCTATAATATACTATAGTAATAGTAAGATTATTAGAAAACTAGTAGAATAACTTAACGAAATACTATAGGTATAATAGTTTAAACCTATTAGTACCTTAGTAATATAAGCTTAAAACTAGGAACTAAAAGATAATAATAAGCAAAAGTTAGTATACTTCTAGCTAGTAAAACTTATATATCTAGAATATATCTAAAAGGAACCTTATAACCTTATATAGGAAAGATAACTTAAAGCTATACTTTTATATATAGAACAATATAAATATATATATAGAAACCTTACTAGAATTAAATAAATTAACTAAGAAATAGAAGAATAAGTTAAAGAGGAATCTAAAGAAGAACCTAAATATTAATATAATCTACTAATAGAATAATAACTCCTTAGTATAACTAGTAATTAGACTTTTAGGGAAAGCAAAAGTTTACTTTATAACTTAAATAAACCTTATAATATTACTTAATAATATACTTAAGTAGAGATTACTTATAGTTTTACTTCTAGTATAAATAATTCTAGCTTTAAAGAGGAATCTAATAACTAAGAAGATAAAATTAAATAACTCTTAAAGTACTAAAGAATTAATATACTCTAAGATAAATAATAACGCTATTTTTATAGCACTTTAGTAGACTAATAAAACTAAGACTATATCCCCTAGCTATATATAGAAGATTATCCTACTCTATAAAGTAACTATTAATAATATTAAACCTTCTTCTAGCCTTAATATTTCTATAATAAATATAAAGAATATATAGGAGATAAGCATAACTACTAATTCTACTTTAGAAGACTTAATAATAAACTTATTAAGAATATCTATACTATATATATTATAATTAGATAGACTATAATAGCTTTTAATAGAAGAATTACTACCTTTTAACTAAGCTTATAGTTCCCTATAAGATATTAATATAATAATAGTATGAAATAGGATAAATACTAATATAATAAATACTAAGTTTACTACTAAGATAAGGCTTACGCATAGAGAATTACAAAAAATAAACTAAAACCCCCTTAAGTTAGAATCTATAAGAATAGCTTTACTAAAGCAGTATAGAAAGGAAAATAAATTACCTACCTAAGATAATTAGAATAATTAAAAAACTAGACTTACTTACTAATAATAGATTATAATAGGTAATAGAGAAAAGATCTATCTACTAAATATTATAAGGATATAAGAAAAACATAGAACTTAAAGTTATTATTAATAAATAAATAATACTTATACTAATTAATAGTAAAGCTAAAGTAAATTTTATTACCTCTTAAGCTATTAATAAACTAGAAGTATAATAAGGAGGAAAAGAATAACTATACCTTCTATTACTTAAGGTATAAAGGGTTAAGTTTTAAGAAAGATAATAAATATTAACTACTTAATACTTAAATTTTAATATAAAGTATTCTTTTCTTAAAATTAATTATTTAATATTTTATAACTATAATATAATAAGGTATTTTAATAAATATATATTATTTCTCTTTATAAATAAATTATAATAACTCTAATTTTAATAAAGCTTAATATTTAAGAAAATATAATTAATTTACTATTTAAATATTAAAAGTAAATAAAATAATATACTTTAACTTAAGCCTTATCTTTTAATTACTAAAAGTAATTAAAATAATATATTTTATGCTTAAACCTTATTTTTTAATTACTAAAAGTAATTAAAATAATATATTTTATACTTAAGTTTTATCTTTTAATTACTAAAAGTAATTAAAATAATATACTTTATACTTAAACTTTATCTTTTAATTACTAAAAGTAATTAAAATAATATACTCTATATTTAAGCTTTATCTTTTAATTACTAAAAATAATTAAAATAATATACTTTATGCTTAAGCTTTATCTTTTAATTATTTTATTTTAATTACTTTTTCTTTTTCTTCTTACTCCTCTTATTTAACTTTTATAATATCTCTCTCCTTAATACTTCTAATAAATACTAATAATAATAAGTTTAATACTTCTTTCTTTCTCTTTTCCTCTTATATCTATTATAAAGCTTATATTACTTTTAAGTTCTTCTTAATTTTAATTTTATTTATAATATTTTCTTTTGCTATTTTATAAAAATCTTATAAAAATAGTAATCTTTCTACTAAAGTATAATAGAGTAATTCTATTTTTTTCTTCTTTTAAAACCTAAAAATCTTATAGTTCTTTCTACTTTTTAATTATTTATATTATAATTTAATATTCTTAAGTAAAAATATTAAAATACTTAAACTAAAAACTTTAATAAGAATTTTAAATATAATAAACTTATAAATTAAGTTTATAAACTTCTTTTCCTCTCTTAAGCTAAGCTTTTTTATAAAATAAATAGCTAAGTAGCTATCTACTCCTTTTTTTTATTAAGTATTAAAGCTTTTCTTTTTTAAGAAGTCTTATAATTTAAGTAATTTAGGCTCCTTTTCTTAGAAAATACTTTTTAATTCTATTTACTTCTTCTATAGCTTATATTACTATATATAGATCTATATTTATATAATAGTAGTCTTTATCCCTACTAATTTATTAATAATATTTTTCTATTATCTTATAAAAGAAGCTAGTTATAAATATTAAGCTCTATTAAGCTTCTCTACTAATCTTTTAGCTTTCTATACTATATTACTTAATAAGAATATAGCTTTAATATTATATTTAATTAGTAAGTAATATAATTAATCTTTAGAGGTAGTTCTAAATATTTAATAGAATATAAGCTTCTTAATATAATAATAGTTATCCTCTATAACCTTAATCTTATCTTTTTGCTTTAGCTCTTTTATAATATCTTAGAATATAGCTTAAGATTAAGATAATATTTTTAATTTATCCTCCTCTTTTACTTAAATCTTAAAAGCTTTAAGTATTCTTAAAACTTATAAAGTTAGCTATAGTTACTTAAGTAGTTTCCTCTATAATAATAACTAGCTTTTAGTTTCTCCCTCTTCTTCTATTTTACTTATCTTATTATTAGATATTTAATCTTTTTCTAGAACCTTATTAAGCCTAATATCTATATTATCTAAGTTTATATTATTATATTACTCTTTAGAGTTTATAAACTTATCTACTATAGATAAATTATTAATAGAGTTAGCTATATTATTATATTATTAAAGGTTTTCATAAAATAAACCTAAGTATAGGGTTAAGGGTAAAATATTATATATATTAAGGTTAAAAATCAGATTAAATTACTTCAAAATATTTAAAAAATAATACCTCTTACTATTTTTTTATATATACTACTATTATTTTATAAAGGATTAATATAATTTGCTAGTTAGATACGCTTTAGCCTTAGATAGGCTTAGTATGTAATAGAAACTTAAGAAGGTTTAGTGTAGGTAATAGAAATCCTAATTAGGTATAGCTATCCCTATATACTCTAAGAATCACCTTATTTAATTACTAAGTTAGGACTTACTATACTAATCTATATCTAGTATAGCTTTATCGCTATATAACTTTATGTTTTATAGCTTATTTTAGTAATAGAAATCCTAAAAAGGTATAGTTATATTATCTCTATTACTATCTAGTCCTAACTCTTTACTTATTATCTTCTTATTCTTCTTATTATTTTATCTCTCTTATAGCTTTTTAAGATTTATAAACTTAAGCTATTTAATTTATAAATCTTAAACCCCTATCTTTATATATTACTTCCTAGATAAATATAAATTAAAGACTATTAATTATAAACTATTATTTAATAACTATAAACTATAGACTAAGACTAATAAGATTTTCTATATACTTAAACTTATTAAATATATAATAAATAGATATATCTAATTAGATATCTATTAAAACTATCCTTCTTTTCTTCTAATATTAGAAACTCTAACCCCCTTTATATATTTATAAACCTTTCTATTAGATATCTATTTAGCTATAATCTAAATCTCTTAAGATAGAGCTTATTAAAAATAAATTAAAACGTAAGTAACTACTAAAGTATTATAATAAAGAAGAATAAAAAGCTAACTATTACTAAAGATAGGCTAAATATTAAGCTTAAAAGAAAGCTACTTATACTTCTGCTTTAGTAAGTTATAAAGTAGCTACTTATAAACCTATATTAATAGTTATACCTCTAATAATATTTATTTAATATTTTCTATATATCTTAAGGCTATTATTAATAACTAGTAATATAATTAAGCTCTATCTTCTGCTAGATATTTAGATCTTAATATAGCTATTAGTTTTATTTAAAGGTATCTTAATATAGCCTTAAAGCTAAGTAGTTCTATAGTTTTTTATCTAGATATCCTTATAATAGCACTTATCTAATATATTAAACCTAAACCTACTTAATAAAAACTAGTGAGGTGCTTTTGAGAAAGAGGTTTATATTTTTGCTCTACTTAATATAATCCCCTCTCTTATATGCTGAGAGTTTAAAGAAGAGAAGGAATAAGATAGTAAATACTTAGATAAACTTACTAAAGTAATTAAATCTAAGCTCTAAATTAATTTTAGATACTTCTTAATAGAAGAATAAGTAGCTTAGAAACTACTATAACTGACTATTATATTTATATTCTCCTCTTAAAGTTATATTAAATTACCTAATATATATATCCTAAATCTTAAGCTTTACTAACTACCTTCTATTTCTAACTAAGTCTAAGCACTAATTAAACCTCTATCTTTTATTATATTAAACTTTTATCTAGCTAAATAAATACTTAGCTTTATATCTTTTCTTTTAAAAAGTATATCTTTATCTATATCTAATAAAACTCTAAATTTAAAGAAAAAAAGTAATAGAATAAGTAGTTCTCTATTTATAAGATTATCTCTCTACTAAATAACACTCTTCTTCTATTTAGCTTTAAGTAATCTACCTAGTTACTATAGTTTATTAAATATTAAAGGCTTAATATACTAAGTTAATAATCCTATAGCTATTATAATTAGCTCTATATCTTTAACCTTAAAGTTAGAAACTAATATAACTAATATTAATAGTTATTAGCTTTATATAGTAGGTATAACTAAAGCTTTTACTAAATCCTTCCCTTTATATTATACTACTTATATAATTAATTAGCTATCCTATATCTTTAAGCTTAGTATTATAAGTATAAGGTTAGCTCTATTTAATCTCTACTATAAGATTAAAAAATAAGTATATCTTTTCTCTAATAATATCCTTAATAGATTAGCCTTTATTATATTATTAATTTCTAGTAAAGACCTATATCTTAGTCTTAAGACTATTACTATCTCTCTTAACTTATTAAGTATAAGTTATAAAGCTCCTCTAATTATACTTATTAGGGTAGAAATTAAGTATATTATCCTTACTTAGGTCTTATTTTTTACTCTATTTATAGTAGGTAATCTTCTTAGATTAATTAGCTATTAGGTCCTTATAATTAGGAATTAGTCTATATATAAGTACTTAGTCTTTAATACTATCTTATTAAGCTACTAAGATGATATTATGATATTAATTTATTTCTTCAACTTATTATTACTTAGATTAAAACTTACTAAAGTAGGGCTTTATATAAACTATTAGCAAAACTTTATCTTATATATACTTTAAACATTAGGCACTATTTATAGCTTACTTATCCTTAAATCTACTAAAGCTTTTATCTCCTTATATATAGACTTAATTATAGATAATACTTAATAAAACTTAGATTAAGTAGCTTTATACCTTATAAACCTATTTCTAAGTGCTAAAGAGGCTACTTAAGTTTACTAGATAGCATTAATCTTATTAATTCTTAATAGTAAACTAGTTATAATATAATAATCCTTATAAACCTACTTATTAATATAAATAATCTAATACTAAACGCTATAAGACTACTAACTAACCTTAAAGCTAGTAGCTGTTTTATAGGTAGACTATCCTAAAAGGAGTATTAGTTCTATAATTTCTAATGATATTGCTAGTCTCCTTACTATAGAATAGCAAACTTTCCCTTTATATAGTTTAGCTATATATACTAGCACTAATAGTCTAAGCTATACTTATAATTAATAACTCCTAACTAAGTCTTCCTATATAGAGAGGAATACTATTATATATAGCTCTCTAAATAAGATTTCCTTTTATCTTAAGGGGCGTACTAACTTAAGTAATATACCTCTAAGTAATATATCTTAACTTCTATATCTACTTAACGCCCTTAAAGACCTTCTAAAGCTATTTACTAAAAAACACCTCTTTAAACTATTTATAATAGGAAATAGTTAAAAGAGTTTCTAGTTAAGCTATTAAATAATATTTAAAGAGGCTACTAATAGCTTTAAGCCTTATCTTTACTTTAATAAGTTCTATATAAGAATTAGTTTTATTAATTCTTCTTATATAGAACTATTATATAATATTAATAGCTTTTATAGCTTTCTTAAATCTCTTATTATTACTAAATAGGAGATTAAGTAGTACTTATCCCTCAATATTCTTAATAACTATATATTAGATATATATCTTAGTCTACTTATACTAAAGATTAAAGATAGTTTATTAAGCTAAACCCTAAAGTTTAACTCTTAACTACTCTATATAATCCCTAACTACTACTTTAGTATAGTTAGTAGTATAGATAAGATATTTATTTAGATATTCTTTCCTACTCTCTATAAACTAATAGTTAGTCTTACCTCTACTACCTAAATATATCTCCTAAAAGGCTAATTTAAATACTAGTCTAATAAGGTTATTATTCTAAGCTTTCGCTATACTACGCCTTAAGCTAATATAGCTTAATATTTTCTAAAAAGCTATAAAGCTATAGCTATAGCATCTAAAGCTTTTTAAGAAGGGTATATTTAAGACTTAACTTAAAATAGTAATAAAAGTAATAACTTATATATATCTAGTAACTAATAAAAACTTAACTACTTTTAATACCTCTAAGCAGATATTCTAGCAGACTTCTAGAATATAATTAAAAAATAAGCATAATAGTTTCTAGAATATTAAGGTATCTAACTTTTTATAATATATAAAAATATAAAGCTTACCTTTATATAACTAACCCTCTTAAAAATACTTAATCTTTAGAATATAAAATAGAATTTAAGTATTAACAATATATATATTAATAAAGATGCTATATTTATTAATATTAGATAGTAAATAACCCTGAAAATATTATTAATATTTAAATTAAATATACTTTTATAGTAGAAATATTACTTAGATATACTTTAGTATAAGTAACTTAAATAGCACTAAATATATAACTAATTACTACTATTTACTAACTCCTTCTTTATACTAATATCTCTTTAGTTATTAAATATATAAAATAGTACTCCTAATAATACTAATACTAAATATTAAACTTAAAAATAACTATCTATTTTACTAATAAAGATAGAATACTTATTTACTATATTTCGTAATATAGTTAATATTACTATTCTTACTTACTCTATAAGTAAAGAATATTAAAATAGCTTAATCTATAGCTAATTCTATAACCTTATTAAAGTTCTTTTTAACTTTATTAAATAATACTTATTTGAAAATAACTAACTTAAATGCTTCGCTTTAGATCTACTTTACTTAAAGTAGAGGGAAGAGTAAAGGCGTGCTATTAGCGCCTAGTTATTAATACTTATCTTTATATACTAGCTTAGTAAACTATAAGTCTATATTAATATTTCCTAATGTAGTTTATCTAAATCCTTATCTCCTATTATACTACTATTATTTAGTATCTAAGCTGAAGATAGAGTTTCTCTTACCTTCTTTCTTTATATTACTAATATTAATTAAGATAACTAAACTTAATAAGATTTAGAAATATTAATCCCTTAAAGCTTACTATTCTATAATATCTTATCTCTTAATATAGGTTGTTTTCTCTACGTAATAATTAATTAATATTACTTCCTCTTTAAATATATTAAGAACTAAGTAATAATAAAGTTTAGCTTTCTAGAAATGCTAGTTATAGCTATAGCTCTATAAGGCCTTTAATTTTCCTATAGTAGTAGTTTACTTTAAAAAGAGTTCCTCTTCTAGCGTAATATATAGATAGCTAAATATAAAGTCTAAAGTAGTTAAGGATAATAAGAGGCTAAGTATGAAAAAGAAGGCTTTAGATTCTAAAATAGTATTAAGTAGTATAGTTTTAGCTAGTAAGCTTTAAATAAATTTAACTAGTTACTATAGCGCTTTTCTAACTATATTGCTAATAAGCTAGCTATTAGTAATTTATTACTAACTAGTGAGTATTAAAGATAGTAATATGCTATTAAGGACCTTAAAGATATATATATCTACCTATAGTAAGTAAAACAATAGATATTCTAATACTATATTCTAGAATCCTAGATTTATTTAGAGGTATAGTTTAAATACTTCTAGTATATAGTTATTAAATAATTCTAATAGGATATATAGGCTGAAGTCTATAAAACTATAAAATAGAAGTAAAGCTTAGAAGTTATAAACTAAATACTTTAAGATTTCCTTATTAATTAACTGCTAATATTTTATTTTAATACTTTCTACTATTCTTTTATTAATAAAGTAAGTAATAATTCCTATATAAAGCTACATATTATATCTAGTAATTATTCCTACTATAATAATCTATTTATGCTTACTAATAATCTATTTGAATAGAGGAGGAAAGGCGATTATCTTTCTAAATGCTAAGGGTAGAACGTAAAACTATTCTAAGTAGCTGCTAAAGCTGCTTATAAAGCTATCTAAGAGCACTTTAGACTTACTATAGCAAACTTTTAGCTAACCTAGCTTAAGAGGCTTATTCTATTAATATATTAGATCCTTTTATAGCTTTTAGAAATAATATTATTTAATATAACTAAGTAATATAAATATTAGAATCTTTATAGAAGGCTAATATAGTTCTTAATAATTTATATACTTAAATAAATTATTATAGAGATTAATAAAGTTTAGAATAACTTAAATTTAACTTTTCCTAAAAATACTACCTATATATTTAGATTAAGTAATTCCTTTTCTAAATATATTAACTTATATATAGAGACTAAACTTCACTTAATATAGTAAAATACTCTTAATACTAAACCTTTAAAGTTTATTAAACTAACCTTCCTCCTCTTAATACTTTTAGATAACCTTTAACTACTAAGAATTTTTGTCCTTACTTTTATGTATAGCTAGGCTATTAATTATAGAGTACTAATAAGATGCTTATACCTCTTAGTTAATATTAGTTAACTACTTAAGCTTTAAATAGTTTATATAATTTAAAGCAAAATAATTAAAGAACTAAATACCTTATTTAATAAAGTTATAAGTATATTAACTAACTTAGATAATAGTTACTTATATAAACTTAATAAAGTTCTCTAAGAAGTAATTACTAAGCTTAAGAGTTTAAGAAGTAATAGTCCTAACTCTATTAATAAGAAGCTTATATTAAAACCTTATAAAAACTCTATATATTAGGTATATAAATAGTTCTATTGCTCTCTACTACTTAATATAGTAATCTAAATCACTAGTTATTATATTAAACCTATTATACTAAAGGCTACTCTCCTATTTATTAAGGTAAAGTAAAACCTAAAATAATAAGTAGAAAGTCTTCTAATAGATAGTAGTAATAATACGTTATAGCTATCTTTACTATAAAGCCTTATATCTAATAGTATTTCTAATTTAACTAAGATATTATAGCGCTTAATAAAGCGCTAAATATAGGTATATATATTATATATAGAAAGTAATAAAAAGGTTTAAAATTTATAAATAGAATTAAGTAGGAAAAGAAATAGAAGCTATTTAAGATTTATAAATTAATAAAGTAGTTATATATTAATTTATAAATCTTAAATAGCTTTTCTACTTAGTATTCTAAAGATGAAGTTATATATTAAGTAGGGGTAGTATAGGTCTATAAGAATATATAGCGTAGATTACTATAGAAACTAGTAATTATAAGAATAATAGCACTAAATAGGCCTAACTATATAGGCTATTTAAGATTTATAAATAGTAAATAAGTAGACGCTTAGTTTGTAAATCTTAAATAGCTATGCTTTATGTATATTTTGAGTAAGTTTGCTTAGTATAAGATATCTATTATCTTCTAAGTAGGGGTAGCATAATAGATAATTCTATAGAGATAAACTTAGAAACTAATAATATAGATTACAATCTAAATATTAATAATAATCTAAAACTATATTAATTATATATACTACTTATAAATAATATTATATTTCTAATAAACTAATATAGCTTTAGTTATAAAAATATAGACTACTATTAGTACTTAAACTAGATATCTATCTATAAAATATATTATGTTTTATAGTTAACCTTAGGTATTAGTTTCCTTTATACTATTATTTTTCTAATCTAAAAGCCTTTCTACCTTAAGCTTTTACTAACTTAACTACTATCTCTACTTAAGTCTTATTAGGTCCCCTACTTATATACTATCCCTAGTTAGGTATATACTATCTCTTTATTATATCTAGAATGCTTATATAATCTAATATATTATATACATTAGTAATAAGAAGCTATAGCCTTAAGTAAGAGCATTATAATATTTACTAGTAGCAGATTTTATATTTTAAATATTATGAATAGTATATATCTTACTTCTTAATACCTTAAGATCCCCTAGCTTATTTATTTCTAATCTTTAACGCCTTACTCTTTAGTTCTATTTCCTTATTAAAACTATTACTATTAATATAGCCCCCTATATAATTAAATATAAGGGCGCTTATAGCTATAAGCTATCTTATTTATACTACTTAAAAGCAAACTATAGTAATAGCCTTAATATTAGTATCTTCTTATTTAGTAATTTCCTTAGCTAATTATATCTTAAGATTTATTATGATTACTAGGAATAGAGGGATGCTATTAAAACTAATATTATGCTTACTATACCTCTTAATTTTAGTATAAATACTTATAGCTATAACGCTATAGCTAGACGCCTCTATTAGGATACTTAATAGTTAACTATTAAATTCTATATAATAAGAATAATATAAACCTATAGTAATTACTTATTAAGCCTTACTAATATATTTACTTATTAAGACTAAGACTTAACCTCTTTTAGCATTATAACTAAACGCTCTAAGGCTTTAGCTACTAAATACTAAAGTCCTCCTTACCTTATAGCTTACTACTAAAAAACTACTATTAATATATCTAAAGAAATAAATATAGCTAGTACTTAGTTTATACTCTAAAAGACTAATATGCTTCTTATTATTAGTGCTACTAAGTAAGTTAAGGTAGCTCCTACTAGTAGCTATATATTTAATACTTCTAAGGTAATTCTTAAACCTTTATATATATTAATATTAAGCGAACTAACTAATATATATCTAGGAACGCTATTAGGACTACTTTATTTCTAATTATTACTAATATTAAGCTATAGTTAATAAGACTTCTTAGCCTTAAGTAATTACGCTACTATATAAGTATAATAGGTCTAATAAAGAGTAAAATAGAGTAATCTTAGGAATAAAGACTATTAAAATAGTTTCTAATAAGCTTAGAGTTAAATAAGATTGTTTAAAATATAAAGAACCTAATTTTATAGTGCTTATAATTTTTTAAAGTAACTTTTTTCTTATTCTTAAATATAAAAATAATAGAAATATTTATAGTTTCTTAAATATTAATATTATTATAATAAAAACTTATGTTTACTTATAAATACTATATAGAGAAATTTTTAATAGTGAATTTAAGTCTTAGTTTATAATTTAGATATCTTATATATAAAGAATTGCTTTAATTATATATATCCTAAGCTGCTAGTAAGTAAGTTTAGATTTTTACTAGCTAGCCTAGCATAGCAGCCTCTCTTAAATACCCCTCCCTAACTATTAAATAGGTTCTAAATAAACTAATTATATTATCTTATTCTATAATATTATACTAGAAGTACTTAAGCAGATATATTCCTATAGGAAACCTATATAGCCTAGTTTAGAATTCCACTCTAATCTTACTTAAGAAAAAGTAGAATTAGAAACTATAATAGAAACTCCTATTATAAGTTTAGGCACTATAAAAGAAGAAATTCCTGTTAGTAAAACTAGCTACTCTATTCTAAGAGCAATAGTTATATATACTTTTAATTATTAAATAAACTAACTTAAACCTAAGTAACCTAACATTATTAATAAACTAATACTATTAATTTAATGTTATTAATCTATTACTATTAATTTATTACTATTAACTTATTACTATTAATCTATTATTATTAATTTATCACTATTAATCTATTACTATTAATCTATTACTATTAATCTACTACTATTAATTTAATACTACTAATTTAATACTATTAATCTTATGCTATTTATCTATTACCTAAACTAACTATTATCTAGAATATCTTTTTAACTTTATATAGTTAATCTATATGAAGATAATATTTTTCTCTACTTAGTGATTATTAATACACCTAATCTCTAAACTAGCTATATATACCTACTATTTAAGATTTATAAATTAAGTAGTAATAGATTATATAATAGCTAACTAATTTCTCTTATGCTAACTTACTTAGGATAGCATTATAACGTATAGACTATATAAAGGTTTATAAAATTAAACCTTTAGACCTAGTAAACCTAAACGTTATATAAGCTATAGTTACTACTTATAAATCTTATAGAACTAGTATATAGATTTATAAATCTATATATAGCTACTATCTTCTAACTTTATAATTTATAAATCTTAAAAAGCTTACTTAGTAAGTTTAGTTTTTATTTTCTTTAAAAACCTATTTAGCTTTATATTATAAGTAGCCCTCCCTATAAGATCTATAAGTTAACTAGTAATACTTTTTAAATCTTAAAGTAAGCTTTAGTAAGTAAAGGTCTTTATATAGCTTAGAAATCTACTTATTAAGATTTATAAATTATAATTTATTTTAAATATATTTACTTTATAAATCTTAAATAAGTATTAATATACTTAATACTTTAGTTATATTATTTATCTATAAGTATTATTATTTATTTATAACACTTTCTATTTAAGATTTATAAAACTTAATTAGCTTTATTTATAAATCTTAAATAGTAATCTTAATCTTATTATTCTTAAATATTAAAACCTTTAAGTTACTAACTAACTAACTATTCTAATCTATAATAATAGATACTTAATTAAGCTTCTATTTAGGAAACTACTTTTATAAGTAAAACCTTTAGATTATACCTAGCAACTATAAGAAATAAAAAAAGCCTTAATAAGATATAGAGGCTTTTAAGTTAGATAATAGCTATAATACTTAAGCTTAGATTACTACCTCTATTAACTATATAGACCTAGACTACATAAATTCACAATCTAAGAAGTACTATCCTAAAAACCCTATCTAAGACCATAAAACTAACTCTAAAGATATTATTAAGGATACTATAATAATAGATACACCTAGAGGTAACACTTTTATCTCTAAGGAAGATAATAATAACCTATTTAATAAGCTTTACTAGCTTACCTTTATTAAGAACTACATTATCCTACTTATTAATAATAATAATGCTTATATTATATTTAGCTTATACTTACCTTAGTATTAACTTTTACTACTTTTTAAGAACTAAAGTTTACTAGATATATTAAATGCTATTTTAAATAAAAAAGAGCTATTTAATAGTATTAAGATAACTAATAATAATTAGAAATCTAAATAACCTATTATATACCTAAGTAGTTAGAAATTCTTTATATAAAAGGCTAACCTACTCTAACTTAAGCATAAATATCCCCTTATAAGCTAATTAAGTAAAAAAAGAGATAAACTTATAGATAAGTTTTATAAGAAGCTTTAGAGTAAATAAAAGAAGCTACTATTCTAAAATATACCTATTAGAATTTATATAATAATAAAATCTAAATACCTTAATGCTTACTAAGTAACCTTTCTAACCTCTTACCTTAGCTTTAAGCTTATAAAGCAGACTTTTACTTTCTTAAATTAAAATAATAAGTAACCTACTACCTTACCTTTAAGATTTATAAATTAAATACTATTTTAGTTTATAAATCTTAAAGGTAAGGTATTACCTAATTCCTATTTATAAATCTTAAACTCCCTTATATTATTAAGATTAGAAGCTAACTTACTCTAGTTACCTTCATTTTATAAGATTTTACATTAGTCTAGCTTATTTAGTCTAGCTAATTAACTACTACTACTTCTACTAATCTATTAGTAAAGCCTATAAATACAAAACATCCCTCTTAAGATATTATTTTTAAGTTTATTAAAAGCTTATAGTTAACTAAGAAGAACTATTTATAGAAGCAGATTATTAAAAATAACTATCCTAACTTTAAACTAAATAATAATAGTATAATTAAGAATTAAGTAACTATTTAGGTAGCACTTAAAAGCTAAGTTTTATAAGAGGGTACTTTTGCTATAGCATATTATACCTTTTTAGTCTATTTTCTAGATATCTATTATAAGTATAATAGCTATATAATTAAGGGTATCTCTAAGCTAGTAGAGTATTATATCTAAGGCTATTTAGTTAAAGACTAGCATTAAGCCCTTATTACTATTAAGAATTTCCTTAATTGCTATAAAACTAAGGATAAAGGAAAGGATAAGCGCTTAAAGTAGATAATAAAGATAGTAGATAAAAAAATTAATTAGATTAAATACTTTACTCCTAAGCTTACTAATAAGAAGTAGGCTAAGGTTAAAATAATTAAAATATAGCAGAAAGCTAAAGAAGATACTATGCTAAGCACTATACTTACTAATTATAATAACTATAACCTTAAGATTAAAAGACTTAATAAGGAGTTTATAGAAGAGGAGATTTACTAATATTTTATATAATTACTTGAAAAATAAGGTCTTAATAATACTTTTTAGCTATACTAAACCCTAACTGTTAGGAGTCTAATCCCTAAACCAAATTTGGTTTGACAATTGGTTAGGATTGGTTGAAAAAATCTGCGCACGGTCCTGGTTTCTTATCAGAAAAGGTACAACACCAAAAAAATGGTTCGCCCATAGTAAAAATGGTTCTTGAGATACATTTCCTTCTCACAAGTGACCTTGTACGTAATCACACATTCATTTATTGACTCGAATTACGCAATCCAGCACAGTAACCAGATTCCCACCTTAGAAACGGTTACAATACTCCTTCAGCCCAGGCATTGACAAGTCATTATGTACCTGCATAATAGCCCTAGATACATGTATCTATGTTCATGATACTTCTAATCGTATAAACTCCAGTACCTAACGTCCTGATGTCTGCGATGCACGCTTTTAGAGAGCTTCAGCTACACTATAACTACAAACTACATCTTCTATTGTTTTTTCTAGATTTTTTCCATCCATCTCATAATTGATATCGCATGAACTAAACCGACGCAGTAAGTCCAATATACTTACACAGAGATTGCCCATCTAAACTCCTCTACGGGTACTCATAAAACCTGTTGACTACACCACAGTCCCATAATCCTTGTTGTTCCCCTCACGTTCTCTAGGTATGTCTAACCAATAGTTATGGTATTATTTGACCCACACTGAAACCCGCATAATCATTTTCGGTGTTGTGATCAAGTCACCGTTTTTATTGGCTAACCCACGTATGCGGTCTCCGTCCTGGATGTAAATCATCACACTAACCTAACCGTGGTCTCACCCTAGAAATCCGTGACTTTAAGCCTTGTATTGAATGGACTGTCTCAACTTCTACTGCCTTTATTTCCTCTATATAAAGTAGCACATTCCTCTGATGAAGATGTGATCCTAATTCCACATCAGTATTCACCTTTTTTATCAGTAATATCAAGCATCCCTTCCTAAATCCATACATCAACATCACCATGACAGGCACTTCAGAGGGGACGCTGAAGCGTGGCCGGGGTCGTCCGCGGAAGCATCCGTTGAGGTCCGAAGATACGCCTCAGCCGAAGCGTGGACGTGGTCGGCCCCGAAAGCGTTCTCCGCTGGAGCAAACTGGTCATCATCCGAAGCTCCGACGCGGTCGGTCGCGGAAGCCTCAGCCTAGTCCTCCCACTGCGACCCCACCGCCTGGACAAAAACCACTTCCCAGAGTTTCACCAGACCCATCTTTCTCCCCCTCCCGTCACATTCGTCACCTATCTCTCGACTACATCTATCCAAAATATTCTTCTTTTTCCTCACCTGAACCCGAAACGCCTATCGATAGTGCACGAAATGGCACCGGCACAGACTCCGGCCCTGGTTTATCGTTTTCGAAAGATATCTCCAATCCGGCCCCTGCAGGTCCCACGTCTCCTGCCGCCGGCGTAGGTCCCACTACTTCGCCATCTCCTTTATCTCATCCCATCAACAAGATATCTTCATCGACAATCCCTCACATTTACCCACTGTCCAGGGACAGCGAAGCTCTTCCTAGAGCAATGATGCAAATAAATGGTATGTGTAATGCAATCTTGCTATGTTTTTGTAACTCACACTAGAGTTCATATTAAAAATGGACTTGCTAACAGGTTAGGTAAAGCTCTTGACACTGCAGAATGCCCTTCCCTCCCTTTCCGAGAATGCGTCAAGGCCTCTCCTGAACTATTTTGCACCACTACCTCTTTTGCACAAGGCGATTACTATTCACCTGGACCCGGGTCCTCGCAGTCGTCCGTCTCGTTCAAGTCACAGATTCCCATAACACCTGTACCTTACTCACCAGAGTTGTCATGTACGACCCCTACAGTAGGAGAAAGGGATTCGTGAGCATAGCAACCCTTCTATATAAAGTTGTAGTATAATATCGTTATTGTATAGACTTTGTCGATCATCAGAACCATCATGCTACAGTGATTGAAGACCCTCTTGAATGTAACTTGCGATTGGTAGTGAGAAGAAGGACATAGGATATATCCAGCTAGAGTAACTTCTTGTTTAATATGTAGATGTCGCCCAATAGCTATGCAACTACTATCTCAATACGTCACTTCATTAACAATCGAGGTAACCGAATATAATTCAATGAATTTTCCACTGTTAACCTAGTGCCTAGGTCGAAAAGAACTTCGCTCTTATAATGAGGTAAGTTTACCTGTCCACAATATCAGGACACTTGACCGAGTTAAGGTGGCAGTAATATTCCACATCGCTAGCAACAATGGTGGCTGTCTGAAGGCCCTCTCTATCCGTCTATGTTATCATGTTCTATCGAAAAACGTCAAGAATAGCGGCGTATTTAATCCGTTGGCTACGCAGTCAGGATGATAGGTGAGGCCCTATCCTCGTAGTATTCATCAAGCGACGCCCCAGCAGAGTTTCAATCGTTAAATTGAAATTCGCAACGTCGAAGAGGATTGAGGAATGTAGAGGAAGAGGGGTCCAGTGAGGAATCTCCGCAGTGTGGCGAGGTAAATCAGGTCATCGCTATAGTATACTGAGAGGTTCATAGAGATTAGCAACCTGCTTTACGATAACCTCAGCACGCAGAGGATATGTGAAAAGCTATCCAAAAGCCTCAGATTGATGCTAAGTAACGCCACCATACATATGTGCCGTAGTCTATTCTCACATACGCTTGAAACCGCGGAGAATGAGTTGGCAGCAGTGCATAGGTGTAGTGTATTGTAGTAATTAATGGATAAAACTAGGATGAAGAACCATTTACGAAAAGACGAGATGGATTAATTGGTGTTGAATATGGTGGCGTAGGTGTGCAGACCACCCCAAAAGAGCCGTGTCTTTCCACTTTTCTCTTCCTCAGATATAACCGAAATGATTGGCCCGAAATGGTTCCCAGTCATTGCTTTTGCTGCCCCTCCAGCCAAGCTCTCAGGGATCACTATCCCATGTTCACAATCTCCAACGTCTCAGCCGCAGCCGCTCCTTTTAACCATTTTCATTCGTCACGTACGGTTTTCGAAACCCACTCAATCAAACAACTCCCGACACCGTTCTGTTCCCGAAGGAGCCGACACCTTAACCGGATAAGAACCTTATGTAGCTGCGGTGGGTCGTGATACCATTCACACCATTTCGTGGCCAATGAAATCGGTAGAAACCGATCTACACTCATACGACGTCCTCACTCCCTACCACAGTCTTACACCTATACAGGTTTGCAGCAAAAGACACGTCAATAATGCCCAGAAGCATGCTAAGCCTGATCGCTACTTCTGGCTTATTTATTCTACCGTCGCTGAACATGACGTTTGCACTTTTCAGTCTGGGAACACTACCCTCAAACTGCATTCATTTTTGCGCTTCCAATCTCAGTACCCTCGTTGATGGAGTAACCACGTACCCTTCTTCCTCCCCATATCTTGTTAATAATTTCTTCCACCCTTCTTCCCTATCTCTCGCATTAAAGCCATCATCTTGCTAGCATTCGCCGCCCATTGCAGCTCAATCCAGATATCGTACGTTTGGAAACAGACCGAACAACCGTTGCGTCTCGTCTCAGCTGCGCCTATCGCAGTGAACACTGCATACACCGCATCGTTCCCCCAATATCACACCCCTTCATCCACCTTACGTACCTTTCACACTACCCACCCGCTCTTATCAGGAAGGGGCATCATAGCGTGTGAACCGTGAACGTAACAGTCATCATCGCTGCCAAAGGTAAGGGTCATAAGCTGGAACTTGTCTGTCCTTCCCATGGATATGCTAAGATGAAGCCAGAAGTCCGCGTTTGGAAACCGGCCTATGCCACTGAAGGAAGCCACATCCCCTAGACGGAGCCGCCGTCGTCCCCCCATACCCTCTCTCCAACTGAGGCATCATCTCAACCCGCATCTCCGGCGACAGAGATATTTGGTGGCCCAGACAGAGCCAGGTACCATACGTCAGGGGACCAGTCATCCCCAACTCAGCCTCAACACAAGCGATAACCTACTATACCCAACGGTGTTAACATCCCGGCAAGTTAGCGACAATTTCCACTACGGCACCGATTGGAACCGGAAGATCCTCGCCAGATCCGACGAAGAGTACGAAGTCAGAAAACAGGAACTTACGGAAAGAAATAATCAACAAAGGCAGCAAGCCGCCGCAGCCACGCTAAGGCAGCATCAAGGTGAGGCGGAAGCGATGAGAGTGTTTACAAACCCGTCCATCGCCGGGAGTGGACCTCCGACGGCCAGACATACGCAGCGGCGTATCCCCAACCGGCTGGATCCAGCACTCCCTGTGACCCCCCGCCCCGAGCTGCGGTCAGCACCCCCGCACCGCCGTCGTCGGATACCCATGAACCTGTCAGACTCGGACTCCGACATCCCTCTTTCCGCCACCCGCCCGGCACGCGCCGCCCGAAAACAAGACGGGAGGCGGTCGAGCCCAATCGTCATCCCGTCGTCGCCGGACCGCTGTCCGAACGAGTCTGAGACTGTGAACACGCATAAGACACCGGCACCGGCAGCACGACAGGCTCGGGTGACGAAGCGCGTCCTCAGCTGGTCCCCCTCCAGCAGCCCGTCCCCCGCGCAGCGCATCAAACGGAGACGCAAAACTTGCGCTACCACTCTGTCGGCTGAAACTACGGCCCATCGCCACCCTCCAACTCCAGCCCGGAACACATCCCTCAGCCCTCCAAAGCTTGCAAGCCGTCGCGCGACTGGAGCCGAATCGCCGCGTCTGGATTCCCCTTCCGCTCCCTGTCCCTATCCAGTCGCTGCAGAGCCCGCCGATGACCGGCGCGAGGCCTCGTACCCTCCCTGCACCCCGTCCCCTTGTGCAGAAGCCACGTCTCAGCCTGCTCCGGTCCAGGCTCCCGAAGCCGTCGACGATCCCCGTGTGGACAGAGCCACCCACTTCGGGCCGTCAGCAGGAGTCGCCGGAGCGGAAACCCCACCCAACGGCCAGCCAGGCGACCACGATGCGAAGTCTGAAGCATCCTTCAGCAGCTTCGACTTGGATGCTGACGATTCCGTAAGTGCGTCTGTGTTGCATGCAATCTTTCCCGAAGAGTCACTGACGTGTCTCCGGGCTTCAGGAATCTGGGCGATAGCGCAGTCCTCCCATGCCGCCGCTCCCGGCGACCCCTCTCCCCCCATTAGACCCTCCTTATCGCCCCTCCGATCAAGCCAACGCACGTCAAACACCGCCGAATCTCCACGTGAAGCGCGGGACATTGCCCGCACAGCTCCCCGCCATCCGCAGCAACACCGACACTCAACCCAGTCATCCTCGCGCACCCTGTCACCGACCGCAAGCAGTCCTCTATCTGAGATACGTACACCGTCTACCGACTTCAACAAGCGCTCTCGGCTGGCGCTTCTATCATCTCCATCCCAGACTTCCTCGTCTCCTCCCATCATTCGGGCTTCCACGTACCTGCGTGAGGGCTCGCAGACATCCTACGCATCTGGTGGGCTGGCCGCCATGCACCTAGCCCGCTACAACCGAGAGCTACGCAGCATCCCAGGTGGCTATCAACGGCCAGGTCCACGGAAGCCTTCTCCATCCCCTTGTCCATCGACAAACCCGAGAATGTCGCTGCAGAGGATAGAGACGGACCAGGCAGCCGGTAATAGGCCGAAAGAGGGCAGATCCAGAAGTGGTCTTAGTCCAACTCGTCGTCCTTCTGGACCAGCCCAACCCGCATCTTTCGCACTGGACTATTTCACATCGTCAGGCAGTGGATGGGCAAACCTGCTGTCGTCGTCCTCTCATTATACACTCTGAGAGTACTATTTCAACCTGCCCTCATGTATTTAGGAATTGCACATGATGCGGCTCACAGTCCGCACCATACAATAGAGGCCCGTTGTAGGCCGAGAGGAATCAAATGATGAATTATTAGAAAGGAACAGACATATAAGTTTACAACCGCCGGCCTACCGATCCTCGCTCAGGCTCAAATCTCAGTACTATAACCCACATCAATGCCGTTCAGCTCTCCAACGTCAAGTCCTCTCTTGCGAGAATCATCCCGAGCCTTCCCAGCCTCTTCATACCGTAGCTGGTAAGCCCACATGTAGGGCAGGTAACTAGGATAGAAGTAACATATTTTGTCTTCTCCGCCTCTCCCTCTTTCCCTCGGATCAGGCTTAAGGCAATATGTTGAAAACCTTTTTCGGCTTATCGCTCTGTTTTTGCCTCACATTTGCCAATAATGTTGATTGATCCATGTGGCGTGAAGATTGCTAAGTTCTAAATTGTACGGACATGTACCGAAATCGCCACGTCCTTCTTGTTTTCTATCACCACCACCACCACCAGTCACCCCCCCCCCCCCCCCCCCCCGTTCTGCAATCTTCATGTCCTGCTCCTATACACGTCCAGCAATCCCCTTAACATCGTTGTGCTCCTTCAGAACATGATAGTGAATACAACTAACATTGAGGGTAGCGGTATCGTTAGGCGATTCGAAATCCATGATCATACGGACAAGTTGAAGGCGATTAGTGCGTGTAAACTGTTCCTCCATCTTCATATCACGCGTGTAAAGACATGTGATACGACCTCGATCTACGCAAACTGAAATAAAGTCCAGGTCTAAGGAAATAGAGTCCTGGACAACCGTCGTGTGCGGATTCGTTGTGTGCGGATTTTCGGCAAAGCCTAGAAAGGTCCCGAAGAATTCCATGACTTTCTCCCTGCCGGCAAAGTGCAAAAGACGACCCTCCCTTGGGAAGGTTTTGCCACGGTCGTAGATCAACGTAACGTCGGTTTGCAGCATCCGCAGACCAAGCCGAATGATCGAGGAGGGATCCACGCCGCGGGATTCCAGCCCCCGCACTAGCTCTTTCGCCGACCCCTCCAGTGGGGGGCCGGTAGCTACATTCCTCATGTCGGCCGAAAGCTCGCCGAGGTAGCGTTGTAGCTTGTCAGGTTCATCTGCGAACCACCGTGCGATTTTCAAATGGTCCATAGCGATAGTGATGGATGAAAGGGTGCGGATGATTATCAGAGATAAATTTGGTGATAGGAAGGGCCAGTTGGTTGGATGGGAGAGGGAAGTGGAGGTGCAGAGCCTTATTATTAAATAATATGTCGGTAGAAGAAGTTTGTTGATAAGTAGAACCTTCGATTGCGAGAGCACTTTCTTTATAGAAGCAAAAGCGGTGACTCAGAAACCTATTAATATGTCAAAATAGTTATTCCTTAGTACTCTCGTTCTTTTTTCATTTCGAGACGTTTCTTAAGTGTACTAGAAGAAAAAGTAGTTTGTTCAATGTCTTAAGGAAGAGCATCTCGAGGGATCTTCCCAGGGCGGGAATTGCTGCAAGCCTTTGCCTAACTTGTGCATAACCTTCTTCACTAGAAAAGGCATAGCTCTTCTTGCTAGGCGGCATGCGAACCCAAGCGTCAAATCACCTTACCCGGCAGGTTCGCTACATTTTCCCTTTTGGAGCGGCTCCGCGACCTCTAGTCAATCGCACCCATTTGCGTTTACCATCTTCGAAATCCCTGTGGACGCAAATGCGCGATTTCGCGGGTTTTCCGCTGCGGCGCGTTTTTCGCTAACTTTGACCGGGAATATCTCCGCGAATACGGCGTGTATATAAAGACGAAACATGTTTCTATAATTGCTGAAACTAGGGCTCTCGATTAGTATCCTTTTTGATCGCGTATATTGAGGAATCAAATTGGTCGTTTGTTGAGGTTATTCGCAAATTCCGTAAAATTAGGAAAGTTTCACATGATATGAAGATTATAAATGAAAGGTGAGTATATATAAGCATAGAATATACCGTCCGATAGCCCTGATCTTGCTCACTATAGAAGTATAGATTTTTATGTATTACACACTGTGTTCATTGAGGAAACCACGAAAACGAGGTCAATTAACGTTGAAAACTATGAACCTAGAGATCCCTCAGCTGACAGGGGTTCCGGAAGTGGCAAACGCAAATAGGTAGCTGGAGGTGCGCGCGCACTGGATTAAACTTTCTCCTTTCCGCTTACTCATCACCTCACCGCGTACCTAATTTCCTGTGCACTCCTTTGACCGCACCTGCATTACCTCATCTCATCTAACCTATCTACCCACAGTACTTCCCCTACATACGGTCGCTCTCATTCAACTCAAGAGCCAGCCTTCAGACGCCTCATCTGCAGCGGTTCCAACAGGTAGTGTGCCCGAGAACACTCTACTCATCGCAGCGTCTATCAAGCGAACTCTTGCAGACGCTATCAAATTCGTTGAGTCATCTGAATGAAGTTGCCGATTCGCAGTCCGCAGAGGTCATACCAATCGGTCACATTCCCAGAAGCTCGGTTGAGGTGCAAATGAACCTACTGGGCTTCCTATCATAACAAACAAAGCACGCAATATCCCATCCGTCAACCTCCTCTCGCCGACCGTTGGTCTGCAGCGACAGTCGCAAAACCATTCATATATCAACCCTTTCCTCCCACCAACCCATTGCACACTCAGCTCGAGAGTATCGCAGTGAAGCATCTGATACTAGGTACATACTATAATAGCCTTGACCAAGCCCGTTTACAATTGCTCAATGTGTACAGCAGCTCTGATTCGTCCAGCACTACGCACAGCTGCCCGTCGTGCCAACCCATGTGGGCAACCAATTATCCCTCTCGTCTCCGACGCGGCCCCTTCATCTCCCCAGGCCACATGGCACATGTATAAAGTGAGCAGCAGGCCGTCCGAGCGACCGTTCATACCTTCCACTTTCTTTGTAGATATCACCTCGATTAATAACCCTGTTGATCGGTGACAGACCGTCCTCCCTACGTACGCCTCAGCGCCCCCGATCGCTACAGTATTCACAGTCGCATAGCAGATCAGAAACCAGCTGCTGTTGGCCAACGCCGTTCTCCACTATACCCTGGTTCGCCAAACACCAACAGCCGATACATAAATGAAGTTCTTTGCCGGTAAGTGATAGTCTCATTACCATGTCACACTCTCTACAGACACACGTCACCCTCACATCAGTTCCCGGGGAAACGAACGCCTGCGATGTCACCCGCAACATATGGGCAGCAAGAAAAGAGGAAATCCATAACATGCCGTCTACCAGAATACATGTACTTCTTCTAAGCGCATCTCCAGACCTTTCACCCCCACCCGCCTTCAGTGTCTGCTCGCGTAGCTCAGCCTTCGGCCGCATCATGCCTTCCGCCGATAGTACCGGAGACGCAACCCTGTCCTCGTCGACAAGTCTCACGCTCCATCTCAGTAGCAGCGCCGTCCCCGCCCCTAATCAGGCGTCGAGGAAGAGGCGGTCATCCCAGGCCGACATCGAGCCCACCACATCGCCAGCGGCCAAGCGACGCTTCGGTTCCAAGACGTCCTCCCTCCCGGCGCCGACTGAATGCCGTGCCGATGACGGCCTGAACCGCATCGACCTCAGCAAGAGTCACTTTGTGCGCACGCGTTCCGCAGAGCCGCATTTCCTACAGCTGGCTAAAGTCAAGCTTTCGGACATGCAGTTCAGCTGGGCACGAGACACAGGCAGCCGCGAGATCATTCCGAGGCAGCTAGACCATCTGATTGAAAAGTTCCGGCACGTGGGCGTCCAGCGCCAAGACCCGGCCAACTTCATGAAGGCCCTCGTCTCCCGGAAGCAGCTGGATGCCATGGTGTCCCACCTAGGCGTGGACGCCAAGGACCCGCCGCGGCACATCATCCTCCCATTCTGCGACTGGTCTGCCGTTAATGAGCGTCCCTTGGACGTAATAGCGGGCCAGCATCGGGCGGCGGCGTTGAAGACCTACCTGAGCGCGGACGGCGGCGCTGACGTCGATTGCGAGGAGGCCTGGTGGATCTGTGAACTGTATGACGCTGACACCCTCCCTGAGCGAGTACTCGTTGAGCTCCGAAGCAATGCGGACCAGTGCGTCAACTCCGTCGAGAACCACCGTGATACGTGGCGTAATCTCAGAGACCTCCTGTCGCCGACGAACACAGCGTCAGCGGTTGCCGAATCCAAGTGGGAGCAACTGACGACCGCGTCCACCGAGACTGACGGCATGTCCGGGTTGGAGGCCATAGTATGCCGGACTCTGGGCCTCGCGGGGAAGAGAAAGAGCATACCGACCCGCCGCCTCGTGACGCTCTGGAAGAACAACACCTGGCGGCCCATCATCACTCGTTGGTGTGACCGTAGAATCAGCGACACAACATTCAACATATCCAGGTGGGATTGGATGATGAGAAGCAGGATACAAGACGTGAGTCGTATTTCAATCCCTGAACCCCATCCGTCCTTTGCTTGTGTATTTCCTCGCTTGCTCATTTGTCTTTTCCCTCTTTTCTCTTTCGCCCCTTCTACGTACTTCCCTCTATCAACCTACCCTCGGGAGACTTCTCGAACTGCCTCCTCGCCGCGTGTCCTCAGCCCTCAGTCGCAGCCAGGCACACGCGGAAAAAGAAACCGGGGCCCGGGCAGCGAATCCCCTCACCGGGACAAGGCGCCTCCCAGCTCCTCCCAATAGCACGAGTCTCGCTAAAACAACCGAGTTACTCTCTGATAGACTGACTGACTGACGATGCAACCCGTGCGCCAGTTCTGGCTCCAATGGATCGATGATGTCCTCCACGTCCTTGATCTAGTGACCGACGAAGCCCAGACCACTTTCGACCCATCGGCGGACGATTGGAACCGCATCAGAACAGCGACGATGCCAGGACCTGCAACACCGCAGGGCGACCCGGCAGGCGCCGTCCGGGAACTTTTCTGTGCGGACCTTACAACGGGGGAAAACCCGCCTTCGAAATCGAAAAGGGTGCAATTCCTCGCCCGTGTCCCCTCCAAGGAGTCCCTCGACCGCCTGCGCGACTTGTTCGCCTCCCACGCTCCGCTTCCCCTCTTCGACATCACGGCGCGTTTAGCAATTCGGAGGTCGGATGCCGAGGTGCTGGCCAAGGTGATGCACCACGTGAGTGCCTGGGTCGCGGGAAACGAACCTGACCCCGTCCACAGCGAGAACACGAAACCGCCTTACCGATCCGCCCTCATCCCCACACTCAGGCGCATCCTCAGCGACGGCACACAGAATCCATCGTCATGCCCGGCGCCAGTCACAGCCATGTGCCGCGGTCTCGGACTAGACCTCGCCCGCGTTCGAGAGGACTTCTCTTCCGTCTGCAGCAGAGGTGTGCGTCTCAGCAGGCTTTCGGACGCCGTACCGCTGAACCACTTCCATGCTCTGCTCCGAGCACACCCGTCCGACCCTCTCACCGGGCTGGCAGAGGTGCTGTCGATAGAGATGCAGAACGACATATGGAGGGCGATCCAGCCCAGGCTGGAGCTTTGGAGAAGCGAATCCCACCTCCGCGTCTGGTTGCACGACACGCATTCCCTCGGCTCTGCCGCCTACGCCGCGCGGTTCGGCGCCCACGGTCCGTGGAGCGACATTCTCGGGGTTGTGACCCGTTGGCTAGGCCGTGAGCCCTTCGCGCGGCCTCCCGTCAACCTGCCCACCACCAGCCCCAGCCTGTCGACCCAGCCGTCGGGGACAGCATGGATGGACACGGTCCTTGCCGGCGACAGTCGCCGCGTCAGCCTCGCCGACCAGCTACCCTTCACGTCCATGCCGGATCTCGTCGCGAAAGGGTTCGAGCACCTGCAGAACCGGAATCTCCAGTCCACCTCGAAGCCGGCCATCGCCGCACACTACATGTTCGCCAAGAAGCTGCTCGATCGAAGTATACTGCAGCGAGAACCCTTCGTCAACCTACTTCTCGTCATCGCCCTCGTCTTCGGCAGCTGCAGTGGCACTCCGTATGCCTCGCCCGGCAAGGAAGCTTTCGAAATCTCCGTGAAGGGGCCCACTCTCGGATCCGTCCGCGCCGCCGCGCTCATCGTCAGAGCCCTCTGGTACATCAAAGATGCCGAATTCCGCGAAGCCGAGGACAACGGCTCCATCCTCCGCAGACAAGAGCTTTTCCGACAGGTCGGTGAGTGAAGCAGCATTTCACTAACCATCTACCATTTTCATTTATCCCTGGCGTCGCCTGACTGAAGTTCCGCTTTCATCTCACCGCAATTCGCGCTTCGAACTCGGTCATCCTTGCGCCACCCCGCTCATCCATCCACCCCCCATCTAAACTAACCGCGATGAAGCAAGCCCCTTGCTATCACCTCGCACCTCCCTCACACCTGAAAAAGAAAGGCCAAAAAAAAAAAAAAAAAAAAAAAAAAAAAACCAAGAAAGAAAAGAAGAAGACAGTCCGAGTCTTCACAACCCTGTTACAAGCAATATACTCACTCTTCCTCGCAGGCAGTCCCGGTATCAACCATCACACCCTCGTCCTCATCGGCCTATGCGATTTTGACGCGAAGAAGGCCGCGAGAGACAGCATGTTCGACCGCCAGAAGATCAAGAGCCCCCAAAAGCTCGAGGCGATGCGCAAACGGCTTTTTAGCTTGTTCAACGACCCCGAGTCCTTCTTCCGCGAGCTCTTCCACACCAGCAACTGCAGTCAGTGGCTGTCAAGTTGCAGCTCAATCGTCGTCACCATGGCTTCGTCATAGGTCTTTTTCTTTTTCGGTCTGACCATAAGAACAGGGCTGCGGAACCCTGAGAGACCAGTAGCAGATTCATACTTCATAGATGCGTACACAAAGATCAAGCCACAGATAAAACGCCCGCCACCTGCAAAGGGTCGTCAATATAGATACAAATCAATGCCCCCAACATACCTAGCCCAGTCTTCAAGCGTACAACGGGAAACCTGCCGCCTCCCGCCACACACAAACCTAGCCCACCCCCATCCCAACCCAACCAACGAATACCCCCAACAAAAACTCACAGAAGCTCGCTAACACACATGGCCATTCTAGTGACCCCGAAAGCTTCCTGCCGATCGTTGGGGTGAAATCCCATCTCACGAGACATCCACATCCTAACATCCTCCTTCCGACCGGCCGACCAGCCTGTCGCGATGCTCCCGAGAGCCCATTGCGCGACGTCCGTGTTGTCCCACCAATTGTCCTCTCTAAGCTTGCCAATGATGTCATCCGTTGCGCCCAGCCGACGGAGCGTCTCTTCGGACGCTGACCATGGCCTGGTGGCCAGCAAGACGACCCATGCCACGACAAGGAGGGACAGACCTTTCCCGCTCGGCACGCCGAAACCTCGCACATTCTCGCCTCTCTCGTCGCACGGCCACTGCCCACCCTGCTTCAAACCCCGGCACCCGAACACGGCCGTGTTCACAGGGTTGCCACCAGGCTTGGGCTGTACGCGGAAGCATCCCCAGCAGCAGCCAAGGGGGGCCTTGACGTATTTTGTCCTGGCCACCCTCCCGTTGTCCTCGATCATCCGATCTAGGCGGGTGTCGCCCGCGCCCCGGCCCCCCTGCCGCGTCTTGGGACATTGCATGGGACCATGGCCGACATCGCCATCGCCGTCCACTACCTTGCAGACCACGCACTTGGTCCCAAACAGCTCGGCCATCCTCACCTGATGCGTCCTGAGCATCGCAAAGATGTTACCGGACGCGGGTGCCTCCGCCGGCTCTTTGCCGTCTCGCCCATCGTCCCGAATGCCCCGAATCTCGCCGCTGGTGCCGTCCTTCCCCGCCCTTCGCGGCTGCTGTGGCCGGCTGAGCAGGAGCGAGGCGTCTCTCCAGGCTCCGGCGCTGTCCAGCTCCAAGATCTGCCCCCGACGTTTTACCTGTGGCACCTTGGCCAGATCCACAACAGTGACGTCCTCTTCAATCGGAGCCTCGCAGAGTTGAGCATCACCCCCGCCAACGTCGGCGAATCTTGACGCGGCAGCGAGGCGGATTCTCTTCTCCCCTCTCCCATCCCGCCGCCGATCAAACTCGTCGGGCCAGGATGGCCTCGCATGCTTCACACCAACGGTGCGGATCCCGCCTCCGGCGACATACCCATCCACACCACCCCTTATGCTCGGCGAGCACTGCACCACACCACCACCACCAGTCTTGTGCTGTGGGTGCGGCTCTCCGGGCCCCCGAGAAGAAGGCGTCGCGCGTGGGCTCTTCCAGAAGCCATGGATCCCGTCATCCGACGTGGGTGGAATGGTAGAAGGCGGTGTTGAAGCGGCCGAGCGCTGCTGGTCCGACCTCGAACTGTCGGCGGTGTCATCCGCGACGCTCGAGACTCCCGCGACCCCGGCGACCACCGAATCCTCCCACCCGCCGTCATACGCGTCCGCAATCATGGAACGCTCCTCGCACAAGTCGCACAACGCCTCGCCCGCCTCCCAGGAGCACTCCGTACGGCGGACGTGTTTGTCGAAGTAGCGAGCGAGAGCGGCGCGGCGGCACCTCCTCGTCTGGACGAAATCATCCCTCGCGGCCCGGCTGCCAGTGGCGAAATCTCCAGGAAGCCTCGCCTTGCCGTACCACTCCCTCTCGTCCGAACCGCCCGGCGCCGGGAAGAGCTCAGGGACATCAGTGCCGTCTCCCTGGGGAGCGAAGTACACAGCCGTGCCTTTTTTCCCAATCCTATTGGCGCGCCCCAGCGTCTGGACAATGTCGCACATCCCGAGGGACCCAACCATCACAGCGACGTTGGCGTCAGTATCAACGCCGGTGCCCATGATGCTCGTCGCGAAAAGCACAACGCACTTCGTGGCGTCGGCGATCGGAGGCTGCGCCGGCCCCAGGGGCGTCCAGGCATTGGGTGCAGATCTCCACTTGGCGAGGGCGTCGTCCGCACGCTTCCGCCCCTCGGGGTCCTTGTCGTAGTTGTGGGCGGCGCAGATGAGAGGCTCGCCAAAGTGCTCGGCAACCTGCTTCGACTCGTGCACGTTGAGGGCCAGCACGATCAGCATCTTGCGGGGCCGCTTCAGGTGCCTGGTGTGGACGTCGTGCGGCTCGCCGATCGCCTCCCCCAGCCGCGACAAGAGTTGTTCCCTGCGGTACCGCACGACGCGGTACGTCAGGTCGAGCCGCTCGGTGGGACGGCGGAAAACGATGTCCGGCAGCCCGGGGCCCCCGCGCTCGTCGTACGGCAACAGCCTGTCACTGCTCAGGACGGCGTCCAGCATGTCCTCCACGCGCTCGTAACCCCCCGCCCTCGCGCTCCTGAAAGTGTTGACAACGAGGTGCTCCAGCGACGGCGGCAACGTTGCCGTGAGAACGACCCAGCGGGGGACGCGCGCGAGGCGGTGCAGGATGGCGTAGAACGCCAGCCGCCACCGGCGGATCATTGTGTCGAAGAGACAGTGATACTCGTCGAACACGGCCATGTCGAGCTGGTTGCTGCTGATCAGGTCGGAGACGATGGCGCCCACGGGGCCGTCCCTGAACGACTCGGGCACGGCGATGATCAGGCGTGTCCTGCTCGTGAACGCGGGCAAACCGGCCGAACCGCGACGGCTCTTCGCCAGCTGCGCCGAAGTCACGGCCACGATCCCGGCCGCCTCCGCCCGCCTGCACATATCCTCCATCGTCGACAAGAACGGCACGATGAGGAGCGTGACGCCCGAGGTCTTCAGCCTCGCGGCAGCGAACGTTATCACGGTCTTCCCGGCGCCCGTCGGGAGCACCACGACGGACAGAGGCCTCCCGGCGTGGGCGAACCTCAAAGCCTCCTTCTGGCCCGGCTTGAAGCAAACCTGCCCGGACCCCTGGAGAGCCTGCAGCACGAGTTCAGGGTGCTCCGCCACATGCCTGTCCGCCGCGACCAGACGTGCGATCTGCGTCGTCGTACTCGTCATCCGGAGTCTCTCCAGATACTGCAAGCATCCTCCCAATGGCAAGGCATCCAGTGCTCGCGCAGGCCATCTAGGAAACGCAACGTCAGCAAATGATCATGTACCGCCGTCCGCGGTCCGATCCGCAGCCTCGACCCGGGCAGGCCACGCTGGCGCACTCACCGCTTCAAGATCGAAGGCGTCGCCGGCCTCTTCAGCATCTCGTCGCCGCCGAACCATTGGTGGAGCAGGACGCTGGCCCTGCAGTGCAGCATCCTCGTCTTGACGTCCATCAGGCTGACCCCTCCCGTCGAGTCCACGGCGTACTTGGCCGCCGCCATACTGTCGCTGTGCCCGGCCATCTCGTGCACGACGGACAGGAAGCTCTCCTTGTGCCCCTCGAACCCGGGCATCGTGGCCTTGTCGAGGTCAAGCATGACGCTGATGTGCCGTCCCCAGATCTCCGCCATGTGACGCCAGTCGGCCAGGCCCATCTTGACGCCGAATCCGAGGAAGAAGCGGGAGAACTGGACGTAGAACATCTTGGGCGCCCAGGCGCCGGGAGAGTTCGGGTTAGGTTTCAAGGAGTGCAGCTGCTTCCCCGGCGCCGTCCCGCCGCCATCGCCACCGCCGCCGCCGTCATCCACGTCGAGTCCCGCCGTCAAGATCTTGCAGTACTCACTGCCCACCCTGCTCTCCAGCCGTCCGCGCATGGACTTGTACAGCCTTCCCAGCTGCTTGCAGAGCTCCGCCTCCGCCGTCGGCGCCGTCGCCGCGTTCTTCCTGTCTGTGCGCCGACCCTCTTCTCCTTCATCTCCATCATCATCATCATCAGCCCCGTCACCCACAGGCTCGACGTCAATCTTGTCCGCCGACCGACCGTCGCCCACGCCATCGTCCACGTCAACCCCCGTCAGCTCTCTCGTCGCTGCTTCGTTCCCGCTCCTGAGCTCCTCCATAACCTCTTCAGCGGTCAGGTGTACCATGAGCGCCCGGAGACGCTTGGCAAAGGCGCCGGACTGCTGCTGCTCCGGGCCCTTCATGCACAGAAACTCGCTGTGCTCCAGCCCCCGGACGCCCAAGTCCCTCGCCCGGCTCTCGTGTAGGGACTGCACGAAGGGGAGCACGTAGAAGAGGTAGTACGTCACGACGTAGCCCAGGGGCGGCGGCAGCAGGTGCCAGGTAGACCTCGTGTCGGCCGACCCGTTGTCCGTCTTGTGGTACCTGATGTTCACAACCCAGCTGCTGTAGTCCTCGTCCCAGAACAGGTTACGGCGGCCGTTGGCGACGGTGTTGGTGTGCCGGACGGTCAGGAACTCCGTCCCACGACACTGGGTCCCGAGGAGGAGGAAGATGGCCACCAGCAAGTCACCGAGGAAGGCGTGCGCCTCCACGAAGTATCTCGACACCGCCTCGTCCCTCAAGGCAAGAAGACCCCGTCCGCAATCCGTCCAGGCGGATGCGTGCGGCTCCACGGCCAAGCGTCCGAACAGCTGCGCACCCCCGCCGTGGTCTGGGAATGTCTGCGTGTACGCCGAGGCACCCGCGTCCCTGTTCTCGAAGTCGTCCCTGATGTCCGGGTGCGGGAAGTACCCGTCAATGTGGTCCTGCCACGTGGAAAACCGCGTCCCACTCCCACGTCCGTCGGCAACGTCGACGACCTCGGGGACGAGCAGCAACGACACGAGCCTCCGGTGCAGGTCGGCGACCAGGTCACGCAGTCCGCTGCGTACATCGAGAATGCTCAGCTAGAACCGCGGGCGCGCGTTCGCGCGACTGTCAGCCCTCGCACACCAGATTAGAACAAGCCCCGTAACAGAAGAAGAAGAGGAAGAAAAACGTGCGACGCAAGCAGCCCGGCGGCCCGGCGCCGCCGCCGAGGGAGAACACGCGGGCGAAGGAGAGGAGAGTCGCAGAGAAGACTTACCTCGATATTGGCGCCGTGCGCCACTACATGGCCGTTGTCTTTGAGGGTAGTGACTGTGAGGCCGGGAGTGTTGTAACACGCCTCCATGGCGATGTTACGGAAGTCGTACAGACAAGCAAGCGCCGTCCTCGGGACAAAGAGGCCGGACTCCATCGCATAAGCCGCATCCCGCTGCGTGAACCAGGACAGCACAGGTCGTATGTACCGCGGCCAGCAAACATCCATGACGCGGGACGCGTCCATGAGGGCCTCCCCCCACAGCGACTCCCAACATCCCCAGGAGACGAAAGACGCCTTGGCGCAGGCGATGAGGGCCGACATGTCCTTGCTGGCGTGGGTAGGGTGCCTGATGCCCCTGGCGTCAACGCAGAGAGCACCCGCCGCGCTCACCAGCGGACACGCAAACTTCGAGGACGTGATGACGCCCTCGCTCATTGCCAGGCTCAGCTGCAACAGGAGCATCTGCCAACCAGCCTGTCGTAGGCTCTCGACATCCGCCCCGTCTCCCGACGCAGCCGCGTTGCTGATGTCGCCCTGCTGGCACTCACCGCCCTGCACAAACTGAACGATCGCAAGCAGGGCGCCTGCGACCGTCACGCGGTTGAAACTGGACACACCCCGCACAGCCTCGGTCACCTGGCGCGGGACTTCAAAGTCCCACAGGATGCGCGGCAGGGGGCCGACACCGCCGTCGACGAACATGTCGTTGTCGATGAGGTAGCGGCGAACGAGGTACAAGCAGGCCCTCTTCCAAACCCTGAGGTAAGCGAACAGTGTCCTGTCTTGGGCTGGGAAGGCCGCTTTGCCCCTCGCACCGCGGGCACCGTAGCGGCAACAAATCCTCTCCATATCGCGCTTCGTGTCCTGCGAGAAACGTCGCGTCAGCAGCCGTCCTGTCCCGCCTTCAAACAGCCGAAAACGATGGAACATCAACGTTCACGGTCCCGGAGGCGACAGCTCAATCCAAGCGTCCGCTCACCTTGTCCATCAGCACCGTCCAGCAAAACGCCTTCGCTTCCCACAGGTGGAAGTTGTCACTCATCTTCCTGACCACTTCCGGCTCCCACCCCTGGACATCCGAGCTGGTAAGGCTGCTCAGTCTGTCGACGTCGACACCCTCAAGCAACCCACTATCAAGGTCAATGGCAGACGCGTACTTGAACGCGTCGTCGACGCCCGGCCCGCTAGTGGCGAACACCGTCGTCGTCGGCCTTGGCGCCAGCTCGCCTGCCAGACGGCGCAAGTCCGATCCCACATCCGGACGAGCTACTCAGCAGAGGTTATCGTCAGCTCTTCTGATGCAAACGCAGCACAGTGACAGACCGTCATGTCTACACACACACACACACACGGAACACTGACCTGTCGGAGGCTGGATCTGCGCGCCGGATCCATGCGAGACCTGAAGCGGACCGTCCACGCGCACGCTCGTCTTGGACTTCTCCCATTCGCCCTTGCCACGATGAATGGTCTTGAGGAACGGCTGGACGTATATGACCTTATAATCCGCCGAGCAGCTGCACCCGTCGTCGCTGCATATTGGGCCGTCTCCACACTGGCGCGAGTCACTGCCGTAAGACCGTTAGCTGATTCCGCTCACGCAGATCGGACACGGAGGGCGGGGCCGGGCGGGCGTGGGACCTCGGTCGTTCGTTCCGCGAATGTACGTCTGAGGCGATAGGCGCCCATCTGGTCACGTACCTCCATTGCCTCTGGTGGTCGGTAGTCAAGTGACTCTTCATGACGTTCTCGGTGCTGGCAGTTTTCCCAACATCGTTAGTGAAAGGGTTTGATCCCGGAGAGCACCTCAGGCAGATCCATTTCTTGAGCACCGATGCAGGTTCGTTCTTGAGCTTCCCAGCACGCAGATCCGGCCGCGGCGGGCCGACACTTCTATCCCACGGCGGGAGCTTCTCCATGAACCTCCCTCTCAAGTCGACCCCGGCAAGATTGCGGAGGTGCCGCCCAAGGGCCGCCAGGTCTCCCTCCAGCACAAGAGAGGATGCCCCTCCGTGTTTGTTGTTGAGGTGTTTGGAAACCTAAGTCGTCCTCTGTTAGCTCCGTGATAGCGCAGTGAGAAGCACATCATAGCCTGCCTGCGCCAGCAGAAATCGACAGAGTACACGCGCACCGTCGTTGTGCGACGGGGAAACACGCCAGAGCCTCTCGACCGGGCAAAACAGAGGCGCAAAGATGATAGATGATGGCACGCCCACCTGCACAGACTCACCTCAGCAAAGCCATCAACGGGGCTATTCTCGTCGTCTTCTAAGGCCAACATGCCGTAGTTGCAGGACACGCAGTAAAACTGGCCCCTCCCAACCTGAAGATCACCCCAGAATCGTATATTTTCATCTACCAGCCTGCGCACCTTAGCGCGAATTCCCGGCCCGTCCCCGTCGGAGTCAGGCGGTCCTGGCGCCGCCATTTTGGCGGCCCCGCCTAGATCGTCCGGCACGGAGAACGCCTCCGCGACACCCGGTACGTCGGCCGGAAGTACGACCCGAGGGTCTTGGTCAAGGATATCGGCAGGCATGGCTGAGATGGCAGTGGACGTTGAAAGTCGAAGCTGAGACTTCTTCCGTTCAGTCTGAGCGGTGCGTCTATGCTCACGGACTCACCATCAGCTAACACTTCCAACGACAGATAGCAGCAGTACTGCAGCAAACTAGACGACGTGGGATACGACGATGACCTAGTGCTACGACGCCTGGTATACCAGCTTGTGCGAGAAAAGTCCCGTACAACCGACCAAGATTGTGCCAGAGATAGGATGCCTAGGTAGGTAGAAGAAGTATGACTTACTCACAGTCTGTGTAGATCGTGAGGTGCCAGAGAAGGATCAAACGTCCTGCTTTGCGGATCTGACGATAGCAAAAGTTTGAAAGATGGTATGAACAAGCTATGGATTGTAGCGGTAGCACTCGACACGTACTGCAATAGAGAATAACACTCTTTTCCGTAGGCACTCTTGGTTGATGTAGGATGCGGGAGACACTGATTTAAAGAGGGAATCTCTGAAGGAGTGATCCTGGGGATGAATTAAACCCAACCCACTTCAACCCGTCGCGAAGACTCAATCAGCCCAAGCATGTTGGATACGCAATACCCGGAAGCTAATACACACACCGCGACGCGTTTCGTGCGCGTCTTCCCATCGCGTTTCTCTGTAGCCTGTAGGTCTAAGCAAGGTATAGCAAACAGAGTCAAGCAACATCGGCTAAGATCATCAAATATCTCTCGATGTTACAGGCATGGAGAAGGGAAAAAGAAACCAGTAGGTGATGAGAAAGGTTCAGACTGGGCATACAGTTAATTTCCATGTCGACGTGCCGTCTGAGAAAACCTAATATGTCCTAGCGTCCTCAGCCTTGACGGCTATGAATGAGCATGATACGGGCGATGGTGTACTCGTCTTCAAGGTTGTTATATGTTCCCGCCAAAGTGTGAAGTGGGTAGACGAGCTCACTCTTAGATACATCATCGATAGGTACAACCAAATAGAAATGAAGACGACAGTGCATGTAAACTAAGGCAGCCCCCCGGACAAAACGTGGAACAAGACAGTAAAGCTGAAAATTCCCTCAGAGATGAAGCCAACGTGCCCCCCTTCCTCGTCCTCCGATACGGATCCCCTCCGGAAGACGCCGAGCAAAGGTCGCACGCGTCACCTATATGGCAGACCGAAGCAGGATGCGGCATGCAGAGGCACATCTCCGCAGGCACAATTCTCCTCCGCGAACCCAGAACCGGCGCCTAGCTGCGAAAGCCTGCAAACGCCGACATGCTGAGACCTGGTGGAGAGGAGGTCCATGTAACTTTCAAACAGCCACGTTACGGCCACAGCAGCTGGTTGCATACGATCCCTGCTTCTCAACCTACCATGCAACAGGGGAGACTGGCGCCTTTACATCACTCAGAGTCGATCGAGCCTGTTCCAGCCTGGGCGGTGAGGGGCTTGGAAGAAGAAGTCTCGCAGGCTTTGCGTTGCCACAAGCCGACCTACAGCTGTTGGTATCCCGCCGTGCCTTTCATTCCCCGCTGGCGCCGGGGGGCGTACGTTGTTATATATCACTTCGTTTCCATCTTCCGGCGACAGACGACAGAGAACATGCGTTGGGTGGAGCCTCTTTCACTCGTTTCATTCAGCGTATATGCGTGTGTGGGTGGGTGGGGATGGAGGCGTCTGTATACATGCGTGAAGGTAATCCAGCATAAGAACTCTTGACTTTTACTAAGACCTTCGATCCTCATAGGACTAGAAATACATAACTTGACATCAGATGGAATCATAGTAAGAAGACAGCCTGAGAGGCTACTTTCTATACATCAACCTTAATCTCTCGCATAAACAACTGTGAGTATGAAAGTATTGAATGCGATACTGCTGACCTCCTTTATCCTTCGGTTTTCGAGACACTACTCTTATACATAAGTGTTTACAACACCTACGATAGCTAGACAGTTGAATCGGACGGACAAGTACTACTGGATTTAGCAACAGCCGTCTTTTGCAAGCATTTCCTGAATCCTCCTTCTCGGCTATTCCTTTACCTCGTTACGTTATTCCACCTGTATACATTTGTTACTCCTTGCTCTTTATGTGTCGTAAAAGTTGGAAAAAAAGCAACTCATGTCGTCGCAGTCAGCTGCAGGTAAGGAGGTAGTGGCGCTTGAACAAACTGAATCCGGCTAATCCCCCATCAGAAAACGGCCTCGCCGATCTGATGGGGCTGCCCACGTTGAACGCCCCCATATGGCCACCTCCCGGACGTGTGGGGCGATGCTCTTCCCCTCGACCAACCAGCCATCAGGCGGCAGAGCAGCCGGTTCCCCCGCAGCAACCATCAATTGAGGAGTAAGAGAGGTGGCGTACCTTGATGCATGGGCAGGGACCCTGGTCACCAGGTTGCTTGCCTACCTGCGCCCACTGCCCAGCGTACTAGCACTACCTACCTACCTACCTTGCTTGCCCTGCCCCGGCCACGAAAAGTTGGAAAGCACCATTCGTAGCAGGGTAGGCTGATGGGAACGCTGTTGCCCCCAGGTGCAGCCCCACACCCAAGTCTCTGCATCCTTACACTGTCGTCAACACACTTCATGGCCTCCTGTGTCCGATCAGCCGTCCCCGATCCATCAGAGAGACATACTGTACCCGCCCCTTTATTTTGGAAACACCCCTTTAGCGCCCACGATCGCAACCGTTGCCGTCGTAAGGTAGCCCCCGGCCCCGAGAGTTGGTTGTTGTGGGTCTTGAAGAGTGCTTGAAGCCTCAGCTTCCTACCGGTTCCGCCATCGTCAGTCATCTCTTTCAGCAAACACAAGCGCGGTCGTCAAGGTGCTAGCTGAAGTATTCTCTGCCGCTCGGAACGATGGCTGGCCGGGGCGGCAACAAACACTCATTCCGAGACCCTTGCGTCGCCGTCCAGGCAAAAAGCATCAGAGGCCGGATGGTGAGCGTACTGGTCCGGCGGAGGTCGGCGGATTTGAGAAAGCGTCCTCACAGCAGACGGGCAATATATTGCTCATTCGTGCAGTACTGATACGTCGATATCGTTCTCGTGAATGGCGCTTTTCATTACCACCGCGCTGTTCCAAGCAGCCGCCGCTGCCGTCAGCCAGAGGTCTTTCGTCCCAAACTACCCCTGCTACCAAGAGCTGCGCCGGTGGGACAATGCAACATCGGCCAAGACACTGTGGTGGACTGCTGGAAGGGGCTGTTGGCGCCTGAGGCTGATTGCCGGGCCCGGCTCCCTGTCCCCATGGTAGTGGACGTCCACAACGGGTGCGGACGGGAGCTCGTCCTAATTTCGGGGCTCGGCAGGACTGATATCCCGTCGGGCAGACAGCTATCTGATTGGTCGAGCAGACTCTGTCTCAAAAGCAAGCCCACCTCACCCATCACGTAAGGTAAGGTAGGTAGGTAAGTAGGGTACAAACAAACGCACTACCCGCTCAACTACCCTGCTCTCCGCGTTGACGAGCCATCCGGACAGGACAGCGCAGCAAGCCCATCCATCCCAAGCCAAACAGCATCCGCTTCGCAAACCCCTCTTCCTTCAATCACCCGCTTAGCCGTGTACCTACCTATTCTACCGCCTGTTCCACCACGCCCCACAGTCCCTCCTGGCCGGCAACAACCTTGCGAGCCTGAGCATCCCCATCAATTGGAACAACTCCGGCCGCGCCCTCATCCTGGCTCACGCGGGCGTCGCCTGTACGCTTGCAGACTTAGCGGCGTGCCCAGGTCTAAGACGGCAGCAGCCAGCGGGCGTCTCTCCCACACGACACACACTGTAGGTAGTCTATCTGCACGTCAGTTTTATTCCTATCGTTCACTCTTTGTTCAATCTCTTTCGTTTTGTTTGCTAGCTTCCGCCACCCCCTCCCTCCTCCCCCCTCCCCCCTGAAGGCATGCCGGGAGGCATCACCCTGATGTCCTGACTGACACTGGGACGAGAGACAGGCCGGAAAGGAGGTGATGCCCAGGGGAGACATGCAGGCGCCCCAACCCTCCCAGCGCAGCTCGACAATGCTATCTGTGTTCGATGAGAACGATGCGGCCAAACCCGGCCCTCCTGACGTTCCCGCCACCTCCATCCCAAGGGTTACGCCCGCCAGGCCACGGACCGAATGGACTGCCGCCGCCCCGCCACCCGTGACAGTCTTCGTCCCGGCGGGGGATGTGACGATGGACCTTCCCTGGCACGTCTTCAGTTCCCTGCGCGCGGACAACTACGACCGCATCCTCCGGTTCCCAGCCTCAACCGGCATGGGCTTTGCGAAGGTCCGTCTGGACACAACTGCGGCCGGCTTGGCCGAGACGTTGTTGGACGATGTCGAACCACCCCTCCGCGTTCGAAGATGTGCCTTCCGCAGGTCCGAATTTGTCGGGGTGTCTATGCTCGACACGCAGGATTCGGGGTCTGTGGACGCAGACCCCGAGGAAACACTCTCCGGCCGCTACACCTCGCATGTGCCCCCGGAACCGTCGCGCGTCCCGCAGACCCCCTTTCCCCCCCACGCCGTGCCGACGGAGCCCTTCTCTTCCCAGCCCCGGCCCATCACTACGTCATATCTCGAAGGTGTCGACAGAAGGTCGAGCAAGACCGAGACGGGCGGAAAGGGTCTTGCCGGCAGCCAACCCATCTTTGATGATACCCGGGTCTGGAACGTGTTGTCCCCGGCGGCTTTCAGCTGTCCCGGCATGTACCTGCAACGCTCTACCTCCATCACCACCGACTTCGTTTACAGGGGCGGGCCAAAGGTCTGGCTCGTCGTCAATCCCGCATCCACCAGCAGACTCGAGGAGTGCATTGGCGACACACTGGCCGGCTCGCGCCGCCAGCAAGGACGGGAAGGCAAGACCCTTGGGGACGACGGGCCCTCCAACACGCTTTGTCATCAGTTCTTCAACCACGACAAAATGTTTGTCACGAAAGCCGTCCTGGACAGGTGGAACATCACATATTCCATATTTCACTGCGCAGAAGGCAATGTCGCCATCATCCCCCCGGGCACCTACTTCCAGGTCGTTAACGCCGGCCCATGCCTGTCCCAGGTGGCCAGAATCCCCGGCCCCGGCGGACACACCTCGTACCGAAGCAACCTCCGGCCTTGCGGCGAAACCTGCGGGCCGTCTCTGGTGCCAGCGTGCCAGGCGTCGGACGACGCCCCAAAGCCGGACCGCGACGATGACGATGGCCGCGCCGTCCACGCCACCACGCCCGTGATCAGGACAAAGCTTCCAGAGAGTCGGCGCGGCGGCTGCCAGAACGGCGGGCCCGATCCTTGCTCAGTCTCGGAAGGCCGGCACCGCACCTCACCGCGGCGTGGCCGTCTCGGGCCGGACCCCCCCTCCCCGCCGTCTTCGGGCGATGACGACGCTGGCGTCGGGGCCCCAGCGAGGCCCGGCAGCGTCCACAGCTGCGGGTCAACTTCACCGCCGCCCTGCCGCAGCCGCCTGCGGCCAGCCAGCGGCAACAACGCCACTGTCGCGCAGGTGGACACAACCTTGCCAGCAAAGACGGTGACTGGAAAGCGAACCAGGCTCGAGGCCGTTGACGACCCGCCTGTGGTCGGCCATGCCCGCGAAGCCGCGGGACGCTCAAGCAAGAGGACGTGCTTGATGCCGGAGTCGACGACGACGACGGCGGCGGCGCTACCGCCCAAAAGCCCGCGTCGAGCTGCCGCGCTTCTTTGCGTACGTGGAGACCGGTCGCAGGCAGACGGCGGCGCCTTCGGCGACAGGGGTACGGATGTTGGAGACGACGGGGCAGAAGACGACATCGAGTCGCTCAGCTCCCGCGACAACACGCCGGAAAGCCCGGATAAGACGCCTGGCGCTTGCACCAACACCAGAGCGCAGCCGAAGAGCACCGTCGCAGATGAGACCGAGCCCGCCACCACCGAGCCGGCCGTTAGCAAGAGCGAGGCGTTCGTCCAGTCCCTCCTCGCCGACGGCGTCGAACGTTGCGAAGCATTCTTCCGAGCATGGCGCGCCGCGCCCGCGAGCGCCGCGCTCCACCTCCCGCCTTGCGACAACCGCGTCACACTCTACCGCAACATCCAGCAGGCCAAGAGTCAGGAGACCCTCGCCAGGTACCGGAAGAGGCTTGCGCACATCCAGCTCAGCACGCGTCTCAAGAAACCGGGATCCAACAGCGCCGCCGTGTACCGGAGCCGCAGCGATATCCACAGCCTCACCTGCGAGGTCCTCGGCATCGATCCCTCGTCGGCGGACACCACGTCGAGGATGTTCCGTCTGCAGAGGGTCGACATCAGCAGATGCCTGTACACTGGGACAATCTTGGACACAGTCTGCGGCGCCGGTCTGGACTTCCTCCCCGCCCTCCCGCCCGGCAAGCTTGGGCTCACGCTGTCGGACTCGCACGACGTAGCGCTCCGCCTGGCTGCCGTGGTCTCGGAGAACGGCGAAGACGGCGTCAAGGTGAAGAAGATCGGCGCCTTCGGCAGGCTGTTCGCCGCGGTTGTACAAGGCCAAGCCGCGGATGCCCTCCTCGGTCTCGACGTCGAGCTCATCGCTGCCCTGTCGCCGCAAGCGCCGGCACATCCGCCGAATTCGATGTCCCGTGTCCAGCGCCTCGCCTCACATGAGTGGGGACTGGCGGATGAGCTGATGGCGTCCATCGATCGGAGCGGGCTGCGAGACAGCCTTGTGGCGGACGGCTGCGCGATCTGCACCCACAGGAGGCGCTCCCACCGGCCCTGCGAATCGTTACGGGAGCACTGTGCCCACCTCCACCCGTTCGTCCGCATATGGTACAGCGGAAACTCGGCCTCAGAGGCCCCGAGGCTCCAGGCCGTCCGTCACCCGTCCGTCCCGGCGCTCGGCGACTCGGAAGGCGCCCCGTCCCCCGCCACCATCCAGGACCAGGTCGGTATCGTGGAGGGAGACGTCGTGGCCGTCGTGCCCGGCGAGGTCGTGCCGGATCATTCCGTCGCCCCGGAGTGCCTTGCGCTCGCCGACGGCGCGTCGCAGCGCTGGCGGGACCTCGCGGACGCCGTACGGTTAGCGCCTGGCGTAGCTCTTCGTGTTGACAAGCGCCATCCCTTCATCAAGATGTTGCTGGCGCAGCCCACCAACACCCAAGCGTCCGAGCTGGAAGTCAAAGTCTTAGCTGTCAGCGGCATGAAAGTCTTAGCTTTAGTTGCCGCCTCTGACATCCAAAATGGCGATACGCTTTGCGTTAGATGAGGCGTAAGACATCTTCAAGTATGTGATTATCGCGTTTCCTTTCCCTCTCCACAAGCCTTAGGCGCAGGTTTCTTCAAACTGCTCACAGCCGCCCGCCATCCCATTCACAACGACATGCCGCCCTGCCTGCTCCATCACAAGAGGCATGCAGATATTCGGCTCCATTTCCCGCTATGTGACCTGGTATATAGATACCCAAGGTATAATAACAACCAACCCATATCGTCCTAAGGCCGTTGAAGCCCAGCTATGTACGTTCGTGCGAAGTCATATCCAAATGTGAATTTTCGACTAGGACGAACATTCTGCTTATGTGAGAAGGTTATATTACGTAATTCGAGGCCGAGCGGGACACTACCTAGCCACATTTGCATCAGACTCCACTCTATATCCACAGCACGCACTCCGCACTCCAGTGTCCGGGCGGGCACACACTGCACTGTCAGCGTCGCGCCACAGGGCAGTTCCATCACCTCACAGCCGTAACAATGCCTACCTACCTTCCCACCCTTCTGAAGCTGGCAGCGCTCTCTGCCTTTCCATCTCCCTCACTTCAGAGTATTCACCTCAGACAAGTCCTTTTTTTCGTCTGTTTTTGCCCACACGCTTTCTTCTCTCCCTTCCCCTCCCCTTGTTGCCTTATTTGCCAGCGGTCGGAGTGGGACTTTCCCCTTTTGAAACGAACTGCCGACACTGACCCGGCTCATGCAGCTGCCTCCCGTCGGGCCCTCTCCAGACGGGCACCCACCTCCACCCGCAAGGCAGGGACGCTGGACTCGATCCATCCGTGCACTGTCCCGTCCGGCGCTCCTGCTGTTCCTACCTCGCCTGTGTATTGGCCCGACCTACCTACCCTACCTTACCTAGGTACCTTAGGTACCTAAGGTAACTTTACCTGTCAGCCAGGCAGCCTCATACCCAGATTCCTTTCCTCCACCTTCACTTCTCTCCTCTTTTTTTCTTCTCCCCCACCATCCCTTGGAACCATCATCACAACTCTCAGACTTGTACATCACAACCTTGGCAGCAGCCTCTTTCGAGGTCAGTACCACTTTACTTCTTGCTGCAGGCCCTGCAAGTATGGCACTAAACAGGCAACCCAGGCAAAAACAAAAACAAAAGACGAAACAAATCCGGTTCGCTCCTGCCCTGGCGCACCCCCCCGACGAGCTCGTCTAGGAAGAAGCCGCCCAGTTGCTCGCACTTTCCTCATACGTCGCATTTCTTCCCAAATCACCATCTCCCTCGCGGTCCGCGCGCGTTCTTTCCAAAACGTACCAACGTTTTAGACAGCTACCAGATTCCATAGGTACGTCAAGGTCCGCCCCGGACGAGCCGCATGTTGTGCGTCGCCGTTCTCCTTCCGTCAAAATCCTCTGATCGTCCCGCCGTTGACAATCTTGCGCCCTGCCACCAGACCTGCCTTGTCCATCTGTCCTTGACCGTCCCGGTCTCCGATTGCCAGCCGCGCGCCGCCGCCCACCGAACCAGAAAGAAGCCAAGACCGCAAGAGTACGGCCCTTCCTTCTCTACCTTGTCCCGAGCCCTCTGCCGGAGATTGCCCACGATGGTGAGTGATACCTTGCTAGTACCACGGCAGCGACGAGGAAGCCACCCCGCTCGTCGACCGGTTCGTCTGATGCCGCGTTACCATCCCGCACGATCGGCTGGCAAACATCGCACTTGCCGCTCAGACTCACCACCATCCCCTGCTGCTTTTGCCCAACCAGGCCGCAACAATGCTGACCATCGCACCCTAACAGGCGCCACCCGTGAGAGGCCCGTCACCTGGAGTCGAGGACGCGACCAGGCCCGAGCCGTGGATTGCTGGACCGGCCATGGGCGAGGACCCGGCCATTTCCGCCGTCACATCGACCGACCCTACTGCCTCACCCGGCGTCCATGAGGAAGTCCCCCCCCCCTCGCCGGAGACGTCGGCAACATGTCCATTCTCCCGACCGCAGACCCCCGCTCCTCACTGGCCGTCTCCGCTCAAGCGCACCAGCAGCGCATCCGTCGCAGGGGACACCGATGTCAGCGCGCCCAAACGGACGCGCATACGTCACGGCAGCAGCTACGCTGGGTCCAGCTGGACCGAAGCCACAGAAGGGTCACCTGAAGCCCCCTCGCCGCAAGCCCGCATCCAAGATATACTACAGCACGCCCTCGCCGACTTTGTGCATTTAGACGTCGACACCAATCAGATCCATGTCCTTCGTCGAGACGTCTTCTCTTTCCTCACCGCGGATCGCACCGCCGTCCAAGCCGGATCGCGGGGCCTCTAGAAGTGGCTCAACGACGACAGGAACGCTAAGCGGTTCCACGACCTACTCAACAACCTGGTGACCAACTTCAACGGCTCCGCCCGCGACGTCGTGCTGTGTGTCCTGGTATGCGGTAGTTGCATATACGAGAGCAGCAGCACTCTTGTCGACGTGACCGGCGGCCGCTGGCGGCAGAGCATGCTGATGGCCGACGCCGAGGTGTCATCGTACAGCCGTGCGCACAATGTGCGGGACGAGTTCGAGCTTACACGCCGTGGCCTGCGCGTCGTTTTCGTGGTCAAGCATCGCCAGCCAGATCCGCAACCCGTCGGCCCAATCTTGGAAAGGTTCTACTACAGTGGCGATCCGAACACGTGCCCGGCCGACCATGAACCCTCTTCAGTCGGACCCCAAGACGACGACGGCGGCGCTGACCGAGCTGCCTTCGGCTCGATCGAAAGCCCACCCGAGGAACCCCTCCCTCTGCTCGCTACCGAACACGATGACCTGGCAGACGTGCCAGTGATGGAGGATTCGTGCAAACCTATCCAGGTCCAGGACTCGAGTAACAATCTCGTTGAGCAGCCGCGATCGCTACTGGACGCCTTCATCGTCGAGGACAACGAAGCAGCCCGCGATCGGTACTTTCGGTTCTGCGGTATGGAGCCGGGCGACGAGACTCACACGTTCCGCGGAACAAAGCTCCCCCTATACGCCTGGCAGGTATACGATGTCGTCAAAACGCTCGACATGTGCTCTCGGCCCACGGGCCCGAACGGCCAGGCGCACACACACGCGCCCGGCGCAGGCAAGACGCGGGTCTTATTCGGCGGCATCGCCGTATACAACCTAGTCCAGAAGAGTAAGTTACACGTCTTAGAGTACCCACAGATGCACAGCCTTAACGGCGGACCGTGCCCCCTGGGTAGGTCGATCCTGGGAATTGAATGCTATTGCGACGAGAAGTCGCTGACACGGGCAATCTGCAACCGTTTCGATCCGGGCATTTGCCTGTTCACCTGTCAGTCATCTCTCACCCAGGAGACGCGGAAGAAGATGGAGCTTTACTTTGAGTCGGAGATCGAGATCACCGTGCTCCCCCATGGCGCCGAGGACGACGACGTCATGTCGACCGAGGCGATCCCGTTCGTCAACATCACCGACAAGAACAACCTCAAAAGGAAGCACTACCACCCAGGCCGTCTCCTCAACGCCAGCCATCCGACGGCGCTACGGAAGGAACGAAATGGGGTCCACGAATACAACAGCAAGATGAGCAAGACAGTATGGAAGCAGCTCCTCAAGGAAGCGAACCTCTCCCAGTACCGGTTCCAGAGCCCCTGTCACGCCGAACGAGCTGTCACTTTGCGGGATGACCCGTCGTCCACGCTACTTCTGATCAGCCACGATTGTGTCTCGGCGGCCGGCTGGACGTCATTCAACACCATACCTGTGGAGGTTCCCGTCAAGGGTCGGGTGAAGAAGGCGAAAGTCTGCCTGCCGTACGCCGTCTATGTCGGCCTGTTTGTCAACGACGAGTGCCACAAGAGACGCGGCGTGGACACCAAATTCGCCGAAGCGTTGGAGTCGATGTACATGCACCAGGACAAACCCCCCATGCAGCTGTGGTCCAGCGGGACGCCTTTCAACAAAGATATCAACGACCTGGCGATGCCTTTGCGGGCGCTCACTTCAAGGTGTCCCGCACAACTAAAAGCAGACGTCATCATCCCGAAGATCAACACCGCCATAGCGGCAATGAACACGGCCAAAAGCGCGCTGCAGGGGCTGGAGGACGGATCGAAAGGCCGGGTGCTATCCGCAGAAGAAGAAGAGGCGATCGAGTCCGCCAGAGCCAAGGTTGCAGAATTGGAGGCCAACACCTACCATCTTGCGCTGGTGCACGCCGGTCCCAACATCATCCGGCGCACGGTCAAGTCTGGCTTCTTCGGCAAGCCTTTAGGCGAGCTGATAGAGCCGAGGAGACAGGTCCTACGCTGCGACATACCTCCGGAGTATCTGGAAGACTTCCTCATGCTGATGGAGACGTCCAAGAACAACATGATCGCCGAGTTAAGCAGGCGGGATCGGCCCGGAGAGGACCGCTCCTCCTCCGTCATCCTCGGCTCCACCCACATGAGGACCTGTGCTCTCGCCGTCCAGTTCCCCTCCTTGTCCAAGATTCTCAGGGAGGATCCGCACTTTCCCGTCAATTGGGAAGACCACGCCGAGTACGTCAGCAAGAACGCCGTCAGCGAAACGGGGGAACTTATCCCGTGGAAGAAGGAAAACAACCACCCCAAGGTCATTGCGAACTTTGACCTGGTCGTCGGCTCCAACACCAGAGTTCTTACCGCATGCCGATTAATTATCAGGGCCTTGCAGATGCAGCCGGGTCACTCCAACTGCTTGTTCTTTTTCCCTGACCCAACAGCCGTTTGGCTCGCCCATCAAAACTTGGCACAGGTCTCGTGGGCAACGATGCACAAGGGTGCCGAGGTCACCTGCGCCGCCTACCTCGCCCACTTCAACAGCCGGTCGAAGGACTTCCTTGGGAAATGGTATTGTGACCCCGGTACCAAAGCAAGGCCCAGGACAGACACGCGGGTCCTCTTGACCACCTACAGGGGCGGCTTTGCCACGGGGACCGACGGCCTGCAGCTCGCGGGCAGCACCGTTATCCACTGGGCCCAGGTCCAAGATATCACGACGGAAGAGCAAGCCACCGCGCGGGTCGCCAGGCGCGGTCAGAAGGCAGACGTTACGGTCGCGTCGTGGGTGTTGTCGTCCGAAGAGGCGCCCGACAAGCTCGTCTTAAAAGCCAGGAGGGACCGTGAAGGCGTCGTGGGCTCGCTAGTCACGACGGATGACATCGCAGAGTGCTTCATGAGACAGGGCACCGAGCCGGAGACTTCATAGATCCATTCTATCGACAGGCCGCAGGTAACAGGTAAGAAGCCACAACCCCCATCCCTCCAACAAAAAGAAAGTTGTGTCACGTACAGTTGCTCACACCATCAGGAACCCTCCAGTGTTGCTGGCGAGCCTCCAGCGCGAGGCGTCGCCCCCAGACTCTCACTAACGCATCCGGTGATAAGCTTGGCCTGCATGACGCACAATCGTGCATGGAATTGAGAAGGCATCCTCAGGCAGATGGACTGGAGCGGGGGTGGAGGGCGAGTAACGGTTGACTGATGGCTGGGAGGTGCGGAAGGAGAGGACGGAAGGAAGTTGGAGTGGGAAATGGTAATGGCTACGCGGAGAACAGGGCAGCCACCCACCCGAGGCGTTGCGTGCTAGGAAGGCCGCTTCGCACCTGGCACCCTTTGTACTTTAAACGTGTGACTACCTTATGGAAACCTGCTTGGTAGGAGATATCACGGACAGCCCGAGAACAGGAAGGCCAGTTGCTTGCTTCATAACTCCTGCACCCAACAGAACGTGAAACCCCCTGGTAGAATGGATAGATGATTCATCTTCCCGCACAACACGCCAAGCCCGGTCGCCATGGATCGAAGCACTCACCAGCTTTAGTGGGCAATGGGGATACTTGCTGGTCTCCGTACCTGTTGTGGTAGTCTATTGGACATAATCAGATTAATCCAACCTGCAGATCAAGCCCGCTATGTTATTTGCTGGGGGTCACAGGGTCTCCAGTGAGCAAAGCATCCTAAGAAGCCGGCACCTCCCCAGTCCCCTCCTCCCCTTCTCATAATTGCTTTTTACACCGAAGAAAGAAAAAAAAAAAAAAAAACGCGAATCAAAAATGCTCTTGCTTTTTACCCTGCCCCCCCCCCAACTCTCATCACTCAAGTTCAGGTCTATCCTCATTTCCCTCCTTCTCCAGCAAGCGCAGCCATCGTACGGGCGTGCATACATTCAGGTATTCCAAGTTACTCACTCCATCAGAACAGACGTCGACCTAACACCGCAAAACAATAAGCAGAAAAGAAACAGAAGCAAAGACTCATTGTACAATGATGGACATACCGGCGAAGAGGAAGCGCGTTGTCATCGACCTTGACGAGTGGGAGGCCGCTCGCAGTCGTCGGTCGACTTCCGACGTGCACCAAGCCGCTTGGGGAGGGTCTCAGCCTGAAGTTATTGATCCTGAGGAGTGGGAGGCTAGCCGGCGCAAGCGAAACCTGTCGGCAGCAGATCTTACCGGTCCGCCGCAGACACCTAGTCACAAGCAGGACGACCACGTGATACCGTCGCCTTTTCGACTGACGCGCATTCCGGGCCTCGACGACAGCGCCAACCGCGACGCCGTCACGCTCGGCGATCTTGTAGGAGACCCCTCCATCACAGAACTCTGGGAATTCAACTACCTCCACGACATCCCCTTCCTCATAAGCCACATCGACGAGAGTTCCCGAACGTCCATCAGTGTACACGTCGTCCACGGTTTCTGGAAGGCGGACGACCGCCGACGTACGGAGCTCGAGAGGGATGCAGGCCGCCACCCGAATGTGCTCCTCCACACGGCCCACATGCCGGAGATGTTCGGCACGCACCACTGCAAGATGATGATACTGTTCCGGCGCAACCGCTCCGCCCAGATCATCATCCACACAGCTAACATGACACCCAAAGACTGGACCATGATGACGAACGGCGTGTGGGCGTCGCCGCTGCTGGCATGTTTGCCGAACGGCACCGACCCTCGCCTGGACACGCCTGGGCAAATTGGAACCGGCTCCCGCTTCAAGCACGATATGTTGGCGTACCTGAAGGCGTACGAAAGCCGGGGGGGGGCCGCGTTCAAGCACCTAGTCGACCGGCTACTCCAATTCGACTTCAGCCTCGTCCGAGCAGCATTCGTCGCAAGCGTGCCGGGACGACACCGATTCGACGAGTCGGTGCCTTCCATGCACCGCTGGGGATGGCCCGGTCTGCGGCGGGCGCTCCAGGCCGTACCAACAAGCAGCGATACGTCAGACGGGTCGGCGGAAATTGTCATCCAGGTGTCCACAATCTCGACCCTCGGCCCGAAAGACAACTGGCTGCGCAGCTGCCTGCTCGACACCCTCGTCCAGAGCAGTAGCCCGGCCGCCCGAGCGCCCAGGTTCAGACTTGTGTTCCCCACGGTCGAAAACATCAGGCGCTGCGTGGGAGGATACTCATCCGGCAGCCTCATTGTCACAAAGACCCAGTCCAAACAGCAGGCAAAGCAGTTGGACTACCTCCGGCCGATGCTATGCCAGTGGGCCAGCGACAGCCGCGTCGATACGGCCAAGGACAGCGGACGCGGTCCCGCCGCACCTCACATCAAGACCTACGTCCGCTTCTCGGGCTCAACTGTTGACTGGGCGCTGCTCACTTCCGCCAACCTTTCGAGGCAGGCATGGGGTGAGAGGCCCGGCAAATCCGAACACGTCCGAATCGCCTCCTGGGAGGTTGGCGTCCTCGTCTGGCCGGGCATACTCGGCGGCGACCAGCGCTCCAAGATGGTCGCCGCCTTCATGTCCGACACGCCGCGCCCCACACAAGCTGTTGCTGCCCCGGACTCAGTGGCCGCCCGAGGCGGCGTGCCCTTCATCGGCCTGCGATTGCCCTACAGCCTGCCTCTCCAGCCGTACGGGGCTAGTGAGCAACCGTGGGTCTCAAGCCTGCCGCACATGGAGCCCGACGGGGAAGGGAGGACGTGGTGCCCCAGACCCGGAGTCTAGGTAGTTAACACCGCGACGAGACCCCTATCATCCAGCCAGTCCAGAGTTACCAAGGCTGTCATCATCATCAGCTCTATTTACACGCTAGGACATTCAACATCCTAAGCCTTCTCACCTGTAAACATAGATGTATATATTTGTTAAGAGTACGTGGTCGATAAGTCCTATTTGAAGTTATGACGTGCGCATCACCCGTTCGTTCGCGTAGGAGCATGAGAAGCGTGCCGCTTCTGCTATAGTTCCCACGATTTCAAGCTGGAACTAGAGATAGAAAACAAGTAGAGTTTGAGGGTTCTATTTAGTATCGCTGATTTCGCTAGCCTTCATAGCATCGCTCGTCACCAGATGCATAAGGCGAGTATTGAAACATCCAGGGTAGAGGCTAGCGTCACTTCCGCCTCGGGCGACCGAGTTTCATCCACAGCATTTGCTCATGATCATTCCTAGCTCGAGGTAAGGCTAGATAAGACTGCGTCCTAAACGGAAGTTTATAGCAGAAAGCTACAATATCTTAAATCTCACAACAATCTGAGCTTTCTATATCTGTGATATGCTCCGCTATCTCAAGCCCTCCCCACACCGCAATAGCATCTACCAAGAAGCTAGATAAGAAACACAACGGGGTGGAGGTTTTAAAAGCATTCACTCGTAGGACATAGCAAGAGAGTACGGGATCTTGAATTCGACAGCGATGCCGACCTTCCCGCATTCAGAATCCGCTTCGCCGTTTAAAGCGCCGAGTAGCTACCACACAGCAAACACAGCCACCAACAGGCCAACAGGAAACACCTAGAGGCAGACGTTTTGAAAGCATCTACTTATAGTACGAAACACAAGGATTCGAGACATTGAATTTCGCAGTAGTGCCGGCTTTCCCGCCTTCAGAATCTGCTTCGCTGTTTGAAGCGCCCTGTGGTCACTACACAGCAATCACAGCTGTGAAGAAGCTAAGCAAGAACACATCCAGAGGCATACGTTTTAAATACATATACTCATATAAATAAACAAAGAGATTCAACGTCTTAAGTTTTATAGTGATGCCAACTTTCCCGCATCCAGAATCTGCTTTGCCGTCTGAAGCCGTCACTACGCAGCAACAACAGATGCGAAAAAAGCGAATCAGGAACACATTCAGAGGCAGAGCTTTTGAATGCATTTCGGAATAGAGGAACACGGAAAGCTTCAAGATCCCAAATTTCGTAGCAATACCAACTTTCCCGCATTCGGAATCAGCTTCGCCAATCCAAGTTCTTACCACGCAGCAGCCACAGCTGTGAAGAAGCCAACCAAGAATACATTCAGAGGCAGACGTTTTAAATGCATTTCTGCATAGAGGAACGCAGAAAGCTTTGATTTCTCGAATCTCGGAATAATACCGACTTTCCCGCATTCGAAATCTGCTTCGCTAATCCAAGTTCTTACCACGCAGCAGCCACAGCTGTGAAGAAGCCAATCAAGGAAACGTCCAGAGGCAGACGTTTTAAATAAATATACGTATAGAAACAAACAAAGAGATTTAACATCTTGAGTTTCACAGCGATGCCGGCTTTCCCGCATTCGGAATCTGCTTCGTCGTTTGAAGCCCTCACCATGCAGCAACAACCGCTGTACAAAAGCTGATTAAGAACACATTCATAGGCAGAAGTTCCTAAATCATTTACTTGTAGTACACAGAACAAGGATTTGAGATCTTGAATTTCGCAGTAATGCCGGCTTTCCCGCATCCAGAATCTGCTTTGCCGTCTGAAGCACTCACCACGCAGCAAGAACAGCTGCACAAAAAGCGAATCAGGGACACATCCAGAGGCAGACGTTTCAAAAGTGTTCGCTCATAGAACATAACAAGAGAGTTAAAGATCTTGAATTTCACAGCGATGCCGACTTTCCCGCATCTAGAATCTGCTTCGCCGTTTGAAGCGCCAAGTAGCCACCACACAGCAAACACAGCCAGCAACAGGCCAACAAGAAACATGCAGAGGCAGACGTTTTGAAAGCATTTATTTATAGTGAACAACACAATGATTCAACATCTTGAATTTCGCAGCAATGCCGACTTTCCCGCATCTAGAATCTGCTTCGCCATTTGAAGCGCCGAGTAGCCACCACACAGCAAACACAGCCAGCAAGCAACAGGCCAACAAGAAACATGCAGAGGCAGACGTTTTAAAAGCATTTATTTATAGTGAACAACACAAGGATTCAACATCTTGAATTTCGCAGCAATGCCGACTTTCCCGCATCTAGAATCTGCTTCGCCATTTGAAGCGCCGAGTAGCCACCACACAGCAAACACAGCCAGCAAGCAACAGGCCAACAAGAAACATGCAGAGGCAGACGTTTTAAAAGCATTTATTTATAGTGAACAACACAAGGATTCAACATCTTGAATTTCGCAGCAACATCGACCTCCCCGCCTTCAGAATCTGCTTCGCCGTTTGAAGGTCCCAGTAGTCACCACGCAGCAAACAGATCCACCGACATGGAAGCCACCAAGCGCCAGATTGTGATTGCTGTGGATGCGGCCAGTGCTGTGACCCACCTAGCGCACGTCTCTTCCAAGGGAGAAGCAAATCGACAGAAATCCAAGATTCAACGCTTCACGAAAACCTGCCTTTCCGCAACACCTCATACTTATACCAGAGCAGAGACACTTAGACGACTAGTAGCAGCAGTATGGATTCCCAGTCAGTGCAGTACATATATCTGTAGCACCTTTTCCCCTAGCAAACTCTATCCCCTTTAGCTTGTGGCATGTTGCGCAGTAAAAAGCCGGAAAATGCAAGCATTGCATCTGGCCGTTCCATTACCGTACGCTAATAAAACGTCGCACCCTTCTCTCAGCACCTGCCCAACCGTCCCTCCTTCTAATCCTTTCTTCGTTCTTTGGGTTTTCCAAAAGACTCGGCGACCCCACGGCTAACGCGAAGACAGGCACCTGCTCCTAGCCATGACACAAACGGGCCTTCGCGCCCCCCCGCGCGCGTCCTCCGGGCCAGGCTACCGACGAGCCCCTGGACGACCGCCCGAGAGATGACGGAGGCCCTCCGGAAACTTCCCACTCCGAACGGCCCGTACATCCACCCTAGACCTATATGCTTCAGCTCTTCGGCGCATAGGAAGCGCTGGCGGTGCTATATGTCGGAGGCCGAGCAGGAAGCCCGCTGTAGCGTCAGTGACTTCCTCCGGGCCACGCACGACGGCAAGCGTGTCTGGGTCGGACTCTTCAACTGCGAGGGCCCGGAGCGTGAAGAGGGCACGAAGTGGCATAGCGTTAACTGGCACTGCTTCGTCGCCGCCGTGATCGCGGACTCCAGCGGACAAGGGAAGCATCTCTTCCTATACGATAACGACGTGGACAACGAGCCTGTGCGCGACGCGCGCCCCCGCATGATATTCTGGCGCCTACAGTGCAGCTTTTGGGAGAGAATATCGCAGCGCTACCGCATTCTGTCCGTCTGGCATTGGGCAGACACGACGTACTCGGGCTCTGGCAGATGCGTGGCCCTTTCCTTCGGCCAGGCTCATGGCTGGGCGAACACGCAGGACGCGCCGATGAGCCTGGCGTCGGCCAGAAGCGGGAACGATCCCAGGACCAACCGCTTTATCGAGCTACCCATCAAGCGGTTGCAGACCCTCGCGGAGTTGACGGAGCGCGCCCGGCGTCCGAAGCTTCCCGTCACGCAGGGCGAGGCTTCACGGCGGAGCGCCCGGCACTCCACGGGCGCCAGGGATCCACTGGGGATCAACGCCTTACTGGCCTCCAGGCCCTGGTGCGCCAGATGCACCGAGTACGTCCTCGACATCAGCACACCCTTCAGCGCCCGCAACAGGGATCCGGCCTTTACTTGCCGCGAGCGACGCATGGACGGCGCAAAGATTTGCGGGAGGTGTCGCGATGCGGGATGCGCCGCAGGAGAGTGCGTTTTTTTCCTCAAAGCCGCCTGGCTCGAGATTGCCCCGCTCATCGCTCGCCGCCGGCGAAGCCTTATGCGCGAGATGGAATCAACCGAAGGACAGACCTGTGGCCGTGCTGCCACGCTCGGCGGCCTCCAGAGAGATTACCAACTCATCTTTTTGCATCACCAGCAGTCACGTCCCCCGCCGCGTCGCCGCCGCGGTGTACCAGGCCCATCTCCGGTTGCTGCCAGCGTACCGCCGGCGGTCGGAACGACATAACCCCAATACCTACGTGCAGGGGATAACGCGCTGTAACACCGTCGTCTCACTCGCACCCATTTGCGTTTACCATCCCCGAAACCCCTATCAACCGAGGGATTATCGGGGTTTTCGAGCACAGTTTTCGACGTCAATTGACCTCCTTTTTCGCGTTCTCCTTAATGAATACAGCGTGCAGCACAAAAGCATTTACACCGCCGTAATCAGTGAGATGACGGATATTGACCGATATATGTTTTACTTACGTACGTCGACTTTTCATTTTTGATGTTCTCGTCGGGTGAAACCCGCCCGATCTCACGAGATCTGCGAAAATGGGTGGTTTTCGCCCGACCACCTCAGCGAAAACGACCTAATCAAATCGTCGATATACGCGAACAAAAGAAAAAGATACTGTTCAATAGCCCTGGATTTGTAGATAATGTAAGTATCTTCAACATTTAGATGCACGCACTATTCGTAGAGATATTCGTAGTCAAAGTTAGTAACAAACGCGCTGCGGCGAAAAGAACGTGAAATGGCGCATTTGCGTTGACAGGGGTTTCAGAAGAGGTAAACGCAAATAGGTGCAGCCCTCTTATACCCCATCATGCAGCGTTCCCCGCCCCAGGCGCCAACTCGCAGCGCGTTATCCCCTGCATACTTAAGGCCCGGGGTACTTTTCAGGTTACCTACCTACCTTACCTTACCTACCTACATACAGTCAACGCTCCACTGAAATCAGCAGGCGCCCTGAAGACGACATATCCACCCGGACGGAAACAACAAGATTCCTATTCTTGCCGCATGTACAAACGTCAAACACAGGGAACGGCCCATCGCTTCCGCCTTCAAGCCATCACGCAACAAAACAGCCTTCAGTTTACGGGTACTACTAGCAAGGTCTGAGCGACTGACAGATGGATGACCAATTATTCATCTCGCAGCCCGATTTTGCACGGGTGGATGGAGATGCCAGCCCCAACGGTCGCGCGGAGGGCGACATCCGAGACGGGATACCATCGAGGCCGAGCCAGGCTCCCGGTCCCGCGTCGTGAATGGCACATGTTGCTGCCCGCACCCACGCCGTCCGGGTCAGTGCTTTCACGGCCGATAGCGCCGGAGCCTCATGTCCTCGTGCGCCGAGTATATCCGGGCCTCGCGTGTAACCGCTTCGGTAGGATCCAACCCCATTAGCTGGACCAGCGTGACCAGAGCACTGCCCAGGACTTCCTGTCGGGCCGCCGGCGCGATGTTGCTTAACACGCCATCGACCTGCGCTCTCTGCCGTATCATCTCTGCCTGGCTGAACCTGAGACCAGACGGAACAGGCCGCTGGCAAAAGGCCCATAACCCTCGGGCGGCGCGGGACTCCTCTGCCTGATCCGTTGTTGAGGCCGACGCGGGTGCCCTACTGTGTTCAAACCTTGCTGGGTCAGCCCCGGCGTCGTTATCGTCAGGTGCTTCGACCTGCGTCCGCTTGCGCTTCCGAGGGGACGGGGAACGACAACCTCGATCTGTCGATGCCACGGCATGTCTACTGACGTGGGAACCTAAAGCTTGGGACTCTTCATGTCGCTGGTCTTGAATCGGCCGAGGATGGTTGTCCTCAAGCGGACGACATTTTGGGGGTTGTGGGGACTGCGCGCCGGGCCGCATCTCTTTGTTGTCCGCGCGGGGCACTGGGTGATGGGTACAGCAGGAGATGTTGCAGGAAGGATGGTATTACTTGCTGGGACCCGCCGAACCGGGATTTTCGCTTGGCGACAGGCTTGATTATGGCTCATAACACGGCTAGGTGATGTGATATCGTTCCCTCCGCAATCACTCCATCGCTGGGTGAACCACCAGTCTAAATACCAGGGCGCATCCGCTATCCCTGAATACCCTGTCGGCCTGGGCGTTCGATCTATTTACTTCTAACTTCCGATGTATCGCCCCGGAAGCGCCGCCGAGGCTGAATCCAGGCGTCACCTTGTGCCCACGTATCGCCTCTGCAGAGTACCCGGCTGTCCATAGCACGCCAGAGAGTGGCTAAAGGTAGGCAGGTAGTCACACTCAGATGTGAGTTCGTCAAACGTCATAGTATTAAACTCTTTGATGCCCTATGGAAGTTGGCGGACATTCCGGCGGAGGGTGGCTCGTCGTATCCAATAACGGCGTTCTGCTCTCCGACCTCCGTAGGCGCAATCGACGGAGCGGTGGAGCTCTGCTCGGCACCCTGCTGCACACCATTTTACCTACAAGATGCGGCGGTGCATCTCGCGAGTGTGGCCCACCAAGAGCACTGTGAAGCCGTGAGAATATGTCCACGCCGATGTTTACACTCAAGGCGCCCAAACGACGAAAATTGCTTCGAAGATCAAGAGGATCAAGAGGATCGGCAACAATAGGGCGTGAAGAATATCGAAAGATACGCGGTTAGGAGGTTAGGGTTGGGTTAGGCAGTTAGTGTTGTGGTTAGGAGTTAGGGTCAGTTTAGGCGTTCGGGGTTGTGAGATATAGCTGCCCTGTTCCTTTCTCCGTCAAGCAGGGGAGCGCTGAAGAGTGGTGCCCCAGTCGACGACTTCGCGGTCAGTTGAGCGATGTTTGGGCCGGAACGGCCCAACTTTGCGATCGACTGAGCGAGACCGCGACCTATGAGCACCATCGCACGACTGGCGCGCTTGTAATTACTGAAACGGCTTTATAATTGATTGAACGGCTTCGCAATCAATGGAACGACGTCGCGTGAGACCGAACGACTACATTACTTACGAGATGATTGATGCGCCGCACCCCTGAGCCAGGCGAGGAAGGAGCGACGACCCAACGCAAACTTCCATTAGCAGCCCGGAGCCGGACAGGAAAAGAGTGCGGCCGTTCGCCGATCCCGTCTTCCCGTCCCATTCCTGTCCCGAAAGATGGATACCTCCTGCCATTTCTGATCTTATCACCTCCCCGTACCTGCTTACGCTGCCTTACCTTACCTTAGGTCGCTCCCTATTTCGTGGTCGCCAGCACCTAGACAGACTCCAGCGTCCGACCTTACCTTCCCGTCTTCTCCTTCTCAATATGGCCAATAGGATGGATACCTGGTCGGCAGATAATTCTGCCACCGCCCCAGCCCATACTAACCTATTCTGGTAAGGATGGGTTGTAGCCACTGGCCAGCTGGTGCACCACGTGACCAGCACATGCTTCTGTGGGGCCGGCCAGCCCAGCTTTCTCCACGCACGGGCCCCCGCCCCCGTCTTCCTCGACGTCTTTCTGATTGTCGATCTTTCTCTCCTCACCCTCCTTCCCTTCCTCACTTCACATCGCCGGCCCCTCTCCAAAAGTCGCCGCTGTCTTCCACATCCCAACCGCCCCGCCGGCGATACCTCTGAAAAACAAGAGAAAAAGAAACGTTCAAGCGCCGACAATCACAGGTCGAGGCAAGCCGGGTCCCATCCAACTTGACAACCCTCCCGTACTGACTCTGTGCCCCAGTCGCGATGCCGAGAGAGGACGGCAACATGGCCGGCGACATGAACGATGCCTAGGACGCGTCTGTCTGCCCCGTCAACCTTGTGAAGCTCGACCTCAACCGAATATCCCCGTCCACACCATACGTTTTCGTCCTGGATACGAACGATTCCGGCCGTGCGACCGCCGTAACCTGGCTCACGGCGTCGCTCGGTTTCGAGCACTCCCTCGATTGCCGAGACGCACACGTTGAAGCTCAGGAACGTCTCCCAATCGCCAACCGTCGGTATCGCCCGGGTTTGTGTCCGCTCCCGGCGTACAACATCCTGTTCCTTGCGTTGGTATCCGACTTTTTCGTGGATTTTCAATTCCCAAGTAGCATTAAGATTTGTCTTTGGTGGTCGGCGGAGGACAGCGAAACCGACTTCGCAGCCTACCTCGGCCGTTTGTTTCAGGAAGGCAAGACCGGCCTACATGCGATCTTCACCACGTCTTCTGCCTGCAACCTGGAGCAGCATTGTCGCGGACTTGACCCCATGGACCCCAAGGTAGGCAGTCCTTCGAGCCCTGACGCCTTTAGCCCGCTACTTTGTGCGTCGACACATGCTGACGTGTTTGTTCACCCCCCTCCAGACAGCCGACGTGCTGATCCTCGCGACGCCTCGGGCCGAAGCCGAATGCGCGAATCTTTTCGGTCAAGATGGCGCAGACTACGATGCGCGCGGTTGGTGGGAAGAGGCTCTTAAGGTCGGCTTCTAGACATGAAGATCGGTGGACTCTTGGCTTGCGATGTGGTGGAGGGCTCGGGTAACGGGTAGAGCCTCTTTTCCAGAGACTGCCATCCATGTCTGTAGCGTTGTCGGTCGCCTACATGCTCGGCCCCGCGGGGGTTGGGCTCCGAGGCGACGGTAGCAGCGCTGCCGCCGTCTCTCAACCTACCTATGTCATACAACAACGTCCGGCGTCAACAGCTTCTCATTATTGCTATGTAGTGAAGCGAATACCAGAACGCTGCTGATTGGAATTGAAATACCGCATAATGAACGCTGAAGGTCGATTTGCAGAGTGATAGTCAGAACGAGGCTCCATCGGATCTCGGCGGGGATGAGGCACCAAGTCCGAGATGGCAGATGAGATCTGAAGCTGACGACGACGTCGGGCCGGGAGGGCCAAGCAGAGCTAAGTTATACGTATGAGCTGGCCTCATTCCATGAACGAACTGCGGTGACCGTATCCATTTTCATGCAAGTCCATTTCATTAGAACGTGAGCCACAATTCCGCCGCCGATTACTCCAACACCCAGCTCGTTTATACGTAAAACGCTGGAATCTCCAGGGTGCTAGCAGCTCCCGCGGGTGGGAGCGGCCTCAATCCGGACGCAGACTCGGAACCATGTCCCCTTAACGCCTGCTGGGCTTCGCTTGGGCCCGTCATCCCCCCCCCCCCCCCCCCCCCCCCCCCCTCCACATTGCCGCTGCTAACAGCCGCCTCCCCAGGCTTAGACCTCCCAGACAATCCCACAGACCTATTGCCGATTCAACTCATGACGGGATTAACGTGGAAGAGTAGCGTTCTCTCCCAAGCAGACATATACCATTACAAAAGCTTCAATCGTCCTCAGATCCTATATAATATCCAATGAAAGTAAGTACAAAGTAACTATCCCACCCATACTCTGTCGTCAGCTATCATCGTCACCCGATCCCCCTTTCAAGCCGCCTTCAGCATCTGCATTATTCTTTCCAAACCACATTTCTTCTGCAGTGCCGCCCTACCTAACTTTTCCATCACTAGCAGCTGTCCCCTAGGAGACCGCATCGTGTAGGACCACGTCTTGAGCGGTTGACCTTGACGGTTGATTCGTCCGTTCGCTTGGTTGAGGTCGCTGGTGTTGCTGTGTATGCCCCAATGCACCACGCGGTTCGCACACTTCAGCCCGTCGAACCCGGTCCCAAGCGTCTGATAGGTTGTGATAATCACCTTCACATACGTTTTCGGATTATTATCCTCGTCGTAAAACTCTCCTAGCCAGTCGACAGCTTGCTCCCTCTCTTCTGGCGTCATCCCGCCGTGGATCCAGACAACTTGAAGGCCGCGTAGACGCCGATCCACATCCTCGGCACAGGCCGTCTCAAGTGCTAACTTGAGAAGCCATGCATCCACGGGCAGCTCCGTGAAGACAAGTATATTCTTCGGCCCGCCGAACCCCGACCACCTTTCATTGTCGTTCGGGTACACCTGTGTATCCGTAGCCGCCTCTAGGCACACTCCAACGAGGAACATTTTAACCCGGCGGGTCATTGCCATGAGCATCTGCGCGTCGTCTCCCATCCACGCTGGCATGAACTGGAGATGGCTGTACGTCGCACCGACTGGATACGGCTTTCCCGACCCTTTCCGAATAAACTGTCGCAACTCCGCCCATAATAGCTTGCCGTCTTTCGCAGGGTTGAAGCCGGGACCCGTCTTTTGATACAGAAGCGCCGCATACTGCGGAGCACGCGTGCAGATCCTCAGGATCCTCGCCCATGCCGATTTTTCGACCATTTCCATCGCATTATTGCCCGCTTCTTCGCCCACACACCCATCAAGCTGCGCCAGCAGTTCTTTCTTCGCCCACAACGTTATCTTTCCGAGAGCGACCTTGTATTCGTCTTCCACCGCACAGTGGACTTTCATCTTCTTGATAGGGTCTAAAGAGAGGATTGCCTTCTCCCGGAACTCTCCACGGGCTGATCGGATGAACACTCCATCGGTGTGCTTGGCTAGCCTACCTCTGGCCTCGGTGAGTCGCGCGACGTCCTTTTCGCCTTCCAGTTCCCTCGTTATGCGGCGCAGAGTCTCTGTCAGCTCGGTGATCTGCTCTTTCCCCGGAGTGTTGTTGATCAGGGCGAGATGGAGTCGCATATCTTTGTAGCTGCTACAGAAGACACTGCCCGTCGACAACAGGAACGCCGGCGGCGGATCCTGTTGTTGTAACATTTGACGCAGCACGTCTCCGGTGCACGAATCGGGATTGCGGATGTCATGAGCCTCGTCGAAAATGACCAGAGCGAAGCAGTAAGCACCCATCAGCTCGATTCGCACGCGTTCGGTCTGGGGTGCATCTTTGCGCTTTAGTCCTACCTCTAGAAGGAAACGCTGCCGCCAAGTATTGTCTCTACTCATCTTGTTCCAAGAGGTGAGCAGGACCCGTCCACTAGTGGCCTGTATGTCCTTAACCCGTTTGAACCTGTACTTGACTTCCGCCTGATCTAATAGCATCTTTGCTCTAAATCCATTGGTGTTCTCCATTTGTGTTGAAGGTGGGAACTTTTGCACTCTTGCGAAGCTGACCTTCTTAGGCAAATCCTTACCTTGGACGAGAGTTACCCCATTAGCCGCGAATGGCCCTCTGTCGACCCTATCTTCCATGACGGAGATTGACACCATTGGGACTGGGTTGCCCTTGCGCGCAGGCCATTGGAGTCCGCTGGGAGCGAACTCCTCGTGGAAAAAGGCGAGCATGTCCTTTTTGGTCTTCTGCACGAGAGAGGCTCGCACAGCAAACAGTGTTGCCCTGCTCTGGAACCTGCCCACGATCTTCTGGCTCAGCCCGCCCTCGACGCAGCTGCATTCAAGGCCAAATCGCAGGCCACATTCGGATGTTGCGCCCCCATGCATGTCCGGGTGATCGTTGTAATGGTCCCCGCTCAGACATGCGACGGTGATGGTCCACAACACCAGGCACATTATTCTTGTCTTGCCGAGACCCATCTCGTGGCCGAGCAGGGCGCCGTTCCCTTCTTCCGATACCATCCTCAACACCGCACGGTATGCGTCGTGGAGCTGCATCGGGTTGACTAATTGCTTGGTCCCTGGGAGTATCACGCCGTGGTCCGGGTTCCTGCAGTTATCCTTGGAGATGTCGTGGCCGTAGTACCGGCAACAATCCGCCCAGGACCTGTCGTCGTCTGTTATGTGCGCTATATCTCCCGTCAAATCAATCGGCGCCGCACAACCCCCCTCCGTCTCCCCCTGCGCGTCCTCCTCTTCGTATAGGTCGTTGTCACTAGTGACGTCTTCAGTCCCATCCGACCGATCATCCCGGTCGTCAGCTCGTTCCCCGGCTTCATCCGCAGGCGGGACATCGTCGCTGGTGTCCTCGGCCTGCGCAGTATCGTCCCGTATCGTGAAGTAGACCGCCAGGCTCCTACTGCCGTCCCTCGTTTGCGTGATTTTCCCGGCCTGATGGAGCACCTCATCCATGGCGATGCGAAAGCCACTACCGTCGACACCCCGAAACTGGCCCTCCCACACCTTTTTCTGACTGTTCGTCAGGCGGATGCTCACGTACTCCGTGGCAGTTCTGAAGCGGAAAGGGTCGCGTGACAGGATGGTAGACAGCTTCTCCCATTGATATTCAATGGCCAGTCGGCGCAATGTTGACATTATTCGGGGGCGCAGTTGTCCATCCATAAGAAGATACTGCATGAGATCGTCGTATCGCCCCCCCTGTCCCCCGTTCCTCTCGTCTACGACGTGGAACTTGGAGTAGAGTAGAGGGTCCGACGACGGGTGGGCGACCTTGGCTCCGAACTCGAATATTTCTTTGCCGCTGCGGCTGCCAGTAGACGGGGCCCGACCACGCGCGGCCGCACCGCTCCGGTCCGGGTCGTTTCCTTGCAGCCTTTCCGGCGAGAGGCTGGTATGCCGACGACGGCGCTTAGGTCCGCCTGGACCATCGTTGCTGTCTCCCGGCCGCTTTCGGGAACTCCGTGACCCTAGGTAGCCGGAAGCTATGTCAGCGTCGCAATCTTCGGTTCTCGTTCAGGCTCGCTCGCGATATACAGGTAACCCACCCTGAGCGAACGAACTCGGCTCATTGCCTTCGCTGGCATCGCCTGCTTCTGACGCCCCCTGCACACGTCTTCCCGCACCGACGTTCAACGGCCCGCCAGATGACGAATCCTCGGGCGACGGATCGGCTAGAGCTGCTGAAGAAAAGAACGAAAACAGAAAACCGTCAGTATATCGACTTTCTCCGTCTTTCTCTTGCTACCATGCGGGAAGGGTCAAGGTGAGACTCACAATTGGGTGACGCTGGACTCATGTCGTTTCCGTCTGGAAAGCCAAGGTGTGACGCCATTTCGCCATGTACGCTCTCTTAGCGATCTAAACACATCCACTCGAGCGGCCTGCCTGGGTGCACACCTGCTCGGGACGCTCAGCCGTTGCGACTGACTGCTCAGCCTTAAAGGCGTGGGACTTGTGTCCCTTGCTTGAGGACGAAGCATCCATCACTCAATAGACGAGAAGTTTGTTTTCAAAGTCTCGTATTGTTATATCACTTGGAGGTTTGCGGAGATGCCTCACTCCATTGACGTCTGCGCAGCAGACCGTGCTCCCAGCCCATTCCCGGTGCCAACTACCTACCTACGTCTCAGTAAGTTGCCTAGCGCTAATCGATGCTTGCCCGTAATGCCGCACGAACACAGCGCCTGTCGCGTGGCATGCCACCCCACGGTTCCCCCGCTGTCCTCTGAGGTGTGACCAGGCCCGCGCACGCCTCCATGCAGGGTCATTCAACTTCGCCACTCTGCATTTATTGCCTGCCAGCAATCAAACTTACCTACCTTATTTCAGGGTCAACCGTCTTCAATAGCATCACAAACACGCGTCCGATCACTTGGCCTAGCAAGCAGGACTGTCATAGTCATGACCAGAGTCGACACCAGGATTTCAATAATCAATTAGCCATTGCGGTCTAGATAGGTATGTTCCGATTTTAGTTCGGCACACCCCCTATACATACCTTAGCCTCCCGTGAGGAGTTCGGCCGCCGAGCCTACACTGGTGCATCCCCTCAGGTGCTGGAGGCGACTCAAAACTCTCGCAAGGTAGCTACAGCTTTAGGGCATAATCACCCCACGACCGCTAATACGTAGCATGCTCCCCGCTGAAAGATAAAAAGGCATAGGCCGTAGTGGCCCTCCTGCTGCATGGAAATCTACCTTATGCCTAAGGTACCTCCACTACCGGGCTACCTTAGGTACTAGACAGTCCAATACCAGCCTCCTGTCCCAGAATGCGAGCCACCGGCGCCGATCCGCGCTCAAGATGCTCTCCTCCGGGCGCTAACTCCTGCGGTCCGTCACCGGGATCAGTTTTCCTCTTCTTAGCCGGCGGCCCGCTATCATCATATTCATCTGCGGAGCCGTCATCTTCCCCATCGTCGGCGGAGTCCGTCGCGGCGTCGTCCTCGGACCGGTAGAAATACCCGTCTTCCCCGTCGTCGCCGGAGTCCGTCCCCGCGTCGTCCTCGGACCGGTAGAAATACCCGTCTTCCCCGTCGTCGCCGGAGTCCGTCCCGGCGTCCGTCCCGGCGTCGTCCTCGGACCGGTAGAAATACCCGTCTTCCCCGGCGTCGCCCTCGCCTCCCCGAGAATCCCCATATGCCGCCTCATCGCCCCCCCGCTCGACAGGTCTGACATCGGCGGAGGAGCTCTCCGGCGTTGCTGGGCCGCCGTCGCCTCTAGCGGACGTGCCGTCGATCAGTTTGACCGCCGGTTTCGATGAAGCTAGGTGACGATCCCGAAGTTCGATCGTGCTCTCGAAGCCGTTGCCGCTCGGCCTCGTTCCATTATCTCTCGATCCTGGCCGAATGTGCGACGGGTAGTACGCCAACCGTTCCTGTTCTGGGACGTGCATTTCTTTCGGACCCCCCTTTGGCGGCCGTTCGGTCGTGGTATCCGCCTTGGTTTTCGGTATCTCGTCTAGGTTGTTATCGTCGTTCCTAGGCCGCTTGAGCCTTCCCCTGGTTCTGAGCGTTAGTATTCTCTCCCAGTTGCAGTTCGCAGCAGTCGTCTTGTCTCCTTCTTTTCCCATACAGTACATCTGAACATCTGTTCCCTCCCAAATCAAAATGTCGCCGACATTCACACCTACTCGATTTACCTCCATTTCCAGCTTCATATATAACCACTGAACACCTCTGTAGAACTCATCCCAGTTGGTGATAACGTAACAGTATTTCTTGCCCAGAGGAATCGTGCTCAGTTTGAAATGATATTGTGCTCCGAAATATAACAGATAATCGGCCCGTATTACGGTCGTCTTCCTTCGGTCGCTTATGTTCTTGGGCTGTAGGCCAAGTCTCACGCACTCCCGCTCGCTAAGATCCTCAGGTGGCCTCATTTCGAACCGCGGATTTTACAGCGGTATGAGGTTGACTTTGTAGTAGAGTAAATACTTACTTGGTAAGTATTTCAGGTAGGTGATGCTATGCCTGTTTCGCAGCTCTGGTTAGGCGTGATATGATGATTTTTCTTTTGAGTTGGCCTTGTGACTGGCTTGGACTGGATGTGTTATGCGGTAAAGTCAATGCTTGAAATATGGAGATGGATAGGTAGGTACCACCTGTGCGATCCACGCCTCCGGTGGTGGTCTTATGTGGGCAAGCAGGCAATGATGAATCCGAGAGCATTCATTTAACTTGACGGAAAGGTTAGTCAGAACACTACTCATGTACATTTTCAGTTGATATTACAGACAAACTTCCCGGAATCTGTTCACGAACACCATTTCCTGACCACCACCTCCCCCCTTTCCCATTTTCATTCTACCTTTCCCTAGGTACTTGAGATACCTTACCTTACGGTACCTTCGACACATTCCTGTTCCAGCGTACTTACCTATCTGAATGGTACTTGTTCAGGCTGCTTGCCGCCCTTTCTGCGCCCTGCGCCCTCCTCTGCCATCTTGGTGCGCAAACTCCATCACCCCACACCCTCCCTACCTTACCTGCCTAGGGTAGCCGCGACCGTGCGGCAACCCCTGGGTGGTATCCAGCGGGGTTGTTCATTGTGTCGTACCTTGTTTTGCGTACGCAACTACCCCGTTCCTCATTGTTCGCAACATCAATATGCAGTTTACGTGGAACCGACCAAACATTACAGGATCAATCGAGGCCACTCACCCTCTGCCAAAATAACTCCTAAAAATAACCAGAACACGCTATCCTTCCGTCAACAAACATCCCACCATTGTTCGCAATTGCAGTTCTAGCTCAAGCCATCCTTTGTTTATTACGCAGGCATTTTCACTCGAATCACCCACCACGCCCCTCAGCCACGACAATCCAACCCCCCCGCGCAACGCGATTGATGAGGCAATCCACCCGCGTACTGCCAAGAGGTCCATCTCACACCTGCAGCAGCGTATGGAGACACGCACGTTACTCGGGGGACATTGTTCTTTATGTCATTGTTCTTTATGTCGCTAACTGACGTCGCGCCTCTCCTGCCTCAACGAGCGGCGGCTGGTGAGATGGAGACCCGTCCCCATCATGAACACTGAGTCTATGTTGGACCGTGCGCAGCCACAGCCCCTCCTTCCTCTTTGGGTCTTCCTGGCCAATCAACATCCATGTCACTAGACTGGACTCCAGGTACGTTCCTGACTCCAACAACTCCTCCCAGCGCCACTACGCAATGGCAGAAGAAGGTCTGGTTTGGAAGTGCCACTCCTCCTCGCCGTTGCTGCATTGCGGTCGATCATCTCTGCTCTGCTTATTGAGGTAGAAGGGGAAGGAAGAAGACGAAACCAGCAAGCGGCAGCGCCGGCCCACTACACAAGGGAGCTCCTTCCGTCGCCTGCGAGGCAAACCACGTGGTCCGTGAGCCCAACCTGCACTTCGAGGGGCCACCGTCGACCTCCTTCCTCTTGTTCTCTTCCGCTACCGCTATTCGAGAACCAAAAAAAAAAAAAAAAAAAAAAAGAACACGGCGGCCGCGCTCCCTTTCCTCCCTTCCTTTGGTCAACACAACAACCACGCTTTCGCAGCCAAAGAACGAGAGATCTTTGCTTCCTTCCTTTCGTCGAACGCAGCAAACGAACCCTCAAAATGTTGCTTCCCGTAAGCCTCCTCCTTTCCTCCTTCCCAGCGCGCCTACATACCCTGACGTTGGTGCCCGCAGTCAAACACCGAAATCCCTCCCGACGAAATACCGGACCATACCCTCATACCCAGGAACACCGCCGACCCCCATTGCTACCGATACCAACTGCCGAAGGAGGTATGGGTTCGCATATTCGAATCCTTCGAGGTCGAGGCTGGAAGATTTGCCGAGCTTCTCTGTTTCGCCGTTGTGTGCCGCGACTTTGCAGATGCCGTCTACCCCATCATCTGGCGGGGCGTGCCGCCTGAAGCCTTGTACAACCTCCTCCGGTCAGGACTGTCGGCTGACGAGCGGCTAAAGGAGGTCTACAGGCGCGTACGGCACATCGTCAGCTGCCCTTCCGAGTGGCAGCGCGACACGGAAACAAGTTGCCTCACGCCCAGCCCGTTCATGAGTGATCTCTTGGGCCGTTCGATACCCGACGCCTTCGAGGGCCATCTCATCATCCAACGCATCGATGTCGTGGTCGACCCCGTTTCGATGCAGCTCCTCAGCACCCTGCCGGTCTAGGCGACCCAGGCCGCCGATGATGTGTCCATCGAATCCATACGCGCGACGCGGATACCCCTCGGCTACATCGCCAAACACACGCCCAACGTCGTCATGCTCAACATCCGTGGTGTCGTCTCCGACAACCAGATGGGAAGGCAGCCTCACAGCGGTATCCTGCGTCGACTGACCAGAGCAACAATGGCCTTATGCCCCTACGAGGCGGAACAGAACATGACCATCTGCGCAAAGGTCATCGACGCACTGGGTCAATGTCCCAGCCTCGCCGGCCTCGTCCTGGACTCCTACGTTGCCGACCCGCTTTCGGGAAGAGTCCCGGGAGCCTTCAAGAGCCTGCGGACCGTCACTCTCTGGCCCCTTCGCCAGAACGTCATATCATCCCTCGGCGACATCGCTACTCTCGCCGACATCACATTGCGCTTCGGCCCTCACGCCGACTGGTCGGTCGCCGGCGAGCTCTGCCACCTTTCCGCCACCAAGCGCCTTGTCATCATCGTTGACCGCCCCCACCGTCCGCCCCCCACGCCGTTCTCGGCCGATGACCTCGCTTCCGCGATCGAGGCAATGCGCTCCCTCAACGCGTTCCGACTCGATGCGCCCGATGGCGTCGTACCCTGCTCTCCTCGGTTTCTCGATACAATCGTCAACAACCACAGGTGCTTGGCAAAACTCAGCCTTGGCATCACCGTCCTGTTTGACGAGAGCGCCCCTCCGCCGCTGCCCTCGGAATCGATGCGCTCCGTCACCCTTGAGCGGGTCGAAGAAGCCTCGCTCATCACCTTCAGACGCAAGCTCAGGGCCATGTTCCCTCACGCGGTCGAAGTCGCGCTGCGCCCCTACCCCACGCCGCGGGCAGCCGCCTCGCCCTAGACCAGACAGACGGTCGAACTCGCAGCCATAGCCATTCGGCCGACGATCGATGCAGGATCATGCCGCAAGTGCATTACCATCGGTGCATATGGTTTTTAAGGTAGGAATTGAGCCACAGCGGTGTGTTGCCCATGTGATGTGTGTGTGGCCGAAGGAGTGTCCATCTTGTATAGTAATGGCCCTGCGCCCCCCTCCATAGAGGACTATTTCGTCAAGCAGTCCAAGTATTCATTCATTAGGCCATGTGAACCGACCATGCCCGTCACCGCCTTCTCTCTCGTTAGGCTCAATGCGCACGGCTCCTCGCTCTCCTCCCCTCCTCAATCTGTGGCCACGTGTGGGGCGCCGCGCCCACGCCCACAGGTGCACTGCCTTCACATATACCACCGCAGCTCCAGCCAGGAATCTGCAATATCATCTCCCAGTCCTCCCACATCCACGCCACACTCTCTACGCAGCTGCGCAGCGTATCAACACACTTTACAGGGCCATGTACTGAGGTATGCTATCCCACTCCTAGTCTCTCTTTTCTCTCATCTTATCCTCACTTTGCCACCATCCCACATAAGCAGCCGACTTAAGATCACAGACCCAGTCAGTCAACGAAGAGTTGCAGTGAGCGCTGGAGCACCCACCTCATCTCATCCCACATAACCTTCCTAGCTTCAAAGAGGATATATAAACCGCCGTTATCCCCAGGAGACATATGAACCGCTATTTCTTATCTGCGTATCAGCATTATCTGGTCCAGCGAGCATCTTTACATCTTTGCATCCTTTGCAATATGCATAAATTGTACACTATCTAGATAAAGAACGAGGAGGATTCTAGAAGCGATGCATAAATATAAAAGCATATCGGGTCTTCACGATCTCCCACAATACCATCCACTAAAGGCGGAGCGTTCCCAAACCACATCATCACCTCTGTCTGCATGAACAACGAGGAGGACTATCATATTAATCAGCTTGAACGCCTTCACGCTAAAGTTAACTACAGCTAAAGACCACACTACACCTAGGTCATCCAGCAATTCAAGCTCGTAAAGGATGAAGTTGACCTCACGAACAAAGCTGGGTAGCCCTCGGGAAATCGACGTCATCAACAAGCCGAGCATTGAGGAAACCAACAGCAGAAAAAAAAAAAAGGCATGGGTTTAACAAACACTCATCCCCTGAAAGACCAAGGTTCTTGCGGCCTGGTCAGCCTCGTCTTCAGTTGTTGCGGGAATTCCCAGGGGCGAGGAGGCGCAGATGAGCTATAATACTCCAGTCCGGTTACTAGGCTTCGTTGGTCTGGTGAGAGACAGCTCCTAGACAAACGGTATATGACCGTCGTCATGTCCAAGACCCAGCGCAAGCAGGATGTCAGTCAGGGAGGATAAGAAGGTTTTATTTGAGAAATTGTGGCATTGGACCGGATGAAGCCGAGAGGTAGACCCTACCTTCGCATATCCTACGCTTCTCACACTCACCTGCGGCCGTCTGAGGGCCAGATTCCCCAGTAACAATGGACGATCCATAGAACCCAAGTCTCTGGGTTATGTTCGGACCTCTTTATAGAATGATCGTAGATCGACCGAGCCGCATCGTGGACCGATCGTGCCCGCCTTGTCGACGTCCCTGCCTGTCACAGGCCAGGCGTAAGCCGCTGCCAACCCTGCAGAGGCCGATCGATAACCACCTCACTTCCATCAACGACTGCATTCTCTCTTTCCTCCCCTCTACCCCTCTTCCCGTCCATCTCCCCCTGGCGCCGGTCCGATTTTCTCCGTCAGCCCCTAACCTGGAACCAGCCAGCGATCGCAGTACTCTGTCATTACTCGTTGCCGACTGACTCCTTTGCTCTACGAGATGCATGAACGGCCTCCCATCTTACGGCATATCCTCCCTCTACCCGTCCTCTTTGCGCGAGCGTTGACCCACCTGCTTCCTCAGGTAGCAACTACCACTACCCCGGCCCTTTATTCCACCCACGCAAACGCCTCCCAATGCGCCGCCGGTCAACGCTTGGAATCAACCATAGTATAAAAAGCATTCCGTCTGCAGCTAATGGGTTCAATCCTGCACAACCATCCACAAAGCCTGTGGTGAAAATGGCGGCATATGATCTCATCTGTAACGGCCCGTGTAGGCGGAAGTTACAACACACCTGCTTTTCGAAAAATACCAGACGCAACCACTCTTACGTGAGCCATCTCGTCTCCTTCCACGAAAATCCCAATTAACAATACAAAAGGTCTGTCGCGACTGCCAGGAGTGGCGCAATAGCGTTCTGTCAGGAGCAGCTCCAGTGACGCCACTTAACTCGACGACAACAGCCGACAGCCACGCCGCCACCCAAGATCGCATGGTCGCAGACGCGACGAGCCTCCCGCCCACCAAGGTGACAATCCAATCGCCATCCTCTTTTTTTCCCCTCCTGTGTCACAGTCACAGTGCGCTGACTCGTCTACCCACTACCAGGTCAGCAAGGGAGACTACGATGTGAAATCCGCAGCCGACCGAACCGCCCCGGTCCCGCCCCCAGCACCTGCCAATCGCGAGGCAGCAGACACGTTCCTCGCCAACGATTTCACAGCTGCGGAACCTGCCTTAAGCATGGCTAGCATCTGGGCTTCGCTCACGTCGGAGAACGGCACTATTGCGACCGCGGAAAATATAATCAGCCGCATACAAGAGCAGGTCACCCGAGGTCGTAACCCGGACGACAGTGACAGCACCCCGGTCGGCCGCGCCCGCCCTTTCGGCGGCAGAGCAGTAGGCCGCACTACTTTCCCAAAACCATACAGAGCAAGTGAACTGATTCCGGTATACAGGAACGACAGATGGACAGGGTCGCCCCTTCCCTTACCCAGCGTGAGGAACAGCTGAAGCCGGTCCCAGTCTATGCTCCCCCATACGACGACGATGGTTCAGATGAGGATGAGGCATGTTAGACAGCCAAGGGCTTGAGAACCGAAAGGACACATTTGTATAAAAAAGAAAGGGGTAATCAGCCAGGTAGAAAGGATTCAACTACAACAGTTCGCAAGACGATGCAGTATGATTTGCGTTGTGCGTGATTTTTTCCGCTTCATTTGGTCCGATGTTCAATTCAAAAAAACTACACACACTTCCTCGCCTGTTTACCCCCAAACAGTTACCGAGTAAGCTGAGAGCAAGCTAAAAACACGGGAACGAGAGATGAATCGTGGAGCAGACGCCTACCTACACTAACGTATCTAGCTACAATCCTGCACCCATTTCTGCCTACCTTATGATTCATAGGCATCCCAAGGTGCCTCTGTGATACCCAGACAACCCAGACTGAAGAGGCCGTCCGACTTGGCCCCATGTCGTCTTACCGCACGGCCCTTGTCTGCCGCAGGCGTGGAGCGGACACTAAGCGAGCCAATCGTAATCCCCCAGAAGAACCACTGCGCCAGGCCCACAGCGGAGTGCCGCCGCCACGCCTCAGCACCCATTTGAACTCTTTTCGGCGGGCACCTCAGAGGGAAAAAGAGGGCCGTGCACGCAGGACACTCACCCGCCCACCCGACACACTAAGGTACGGGACATCAGGTCGACCCACGCCCCCATCCATAAGTGTAGATCCCACCCCAAAGCCAAAACTGGTCATCGGCCAGAATGGGCCCGCCCTCTACCGTTTCTACGACACCACCACCCGACCTCTCCCTAGCCCCGGAGCCATGACCGCGAAGAAGGAACAAAACGACACGAACAAGGCCGCCGACAAGCAAGCAAGCGAATCGGATCATGCTGAGGCGCGGCGACTCGATAACAACGACATGACGCCTTTCGCGTGGTCAGCTGGCCGACTCCGCTCGACAACCGTTGGCACGAAGAAAACCGCACCATTCCGCGAAAACTTGACACCTCTCATGGTTACATACGCCTCAAGGTAAATACTCGAACGGCAAGGTCGGCCGTTACTCCTTCACGCGCGAAAGGGTCAAGGAACCGAGAGCCAGGTTCGCGAGCGACGCCCGGAGCCGCCCCGGAGAGCGTGGGATGCTATTCTTAGGGTGCCTCCCCGGAGTGCGGGCCCTGTACGACTCGGTTACGATAAACCACCTCGGCGTCCCGTTCACCAAGGCCTATCTGGGATTCGGTGATGCGCCTGCGTTGCGTCGGCCACTTTTCTCGACTACGACGGTAAGCCCCCTCCCCTACTTACCACCCTCACCATCAGCATCGATGATTCCCAACTGGGACATGAGGGTTGGTACCCAGACGGGACGACCCGCTTGATTCTACGCTTCCCAATCGCTCGAGTGTCCTCTCCCCCATCATCGCATCCGTCCAGCCGCTGACCATGCGTGCCACAGCTGCTTGTGTCCTCCAGCATCTGGTTGAGCCTTGTGTGGTGATCAAATTCAAGCGCAAGAGGAGGATGGATATCGCGTCCAGCCACACAGACGGGGTGGATGACAAGTTTACCCGACCGCAGAAGAATGAAATTAACGAAGCGATTCTCGAGCTGAACCGAGATTAGCCCGGGCGGATGCATCATGTTCTCGGCTCATACCCCCTCCCCATCGTCACCAAGAAGGCCAGCCTATCGGGTAAGCTATGGAAATCGCTTCGGATGCTCGAGGTCGACTAGGAGAAGTCCTTCAGCCACGCTGCGTACTACCTGATGGTTTCCTTCCCGGAAATATTTGTCGAACACGTTCGGAACCCGAAGTTCGTCGCAGGCGGAAAGACGCCGAGGAACGAACACCTCCGATTCGAAGGAGTTGGCATGGTTGTCCGCATATGGCGCATCCCTAGCCACCCGGGCCGAGGAGCCTCGAGATCATCCACTGGGACGAGTCGTTGCCCATGGCCAATCGAGTTCTGCAGAAGTCGAGAGCTGAATACCCACGCCTGGATTCAACCCTTACCTGTGTTCCACAGCACCACGCCTCCGCCGTCGCCCCGCGGTAGCGGGGGTGGCACAGACATCAGCCACAAATAGAGGGGGTGGCGCAGCCAAGGATCCCCTCGCCCGCATAACAACGCTGTGAATGGGCCCATTGATGGGGGAACGAGCTACCAAAGCTCTTTTCACAGTTAACTACAGGCGCGACGACGTCACATGAGCGTTTCCACGCCTGAACCGCGAACACTTGGGCAGAGTCAACCGCGGACTACGTTCAAGGCGCGTACAATCATCTGCAGGTCTGGTAGGCTGGAAGCCGTCGGTCCCCTAGCGGAGCACAAGTTTAACATGATCCATCACCGCATCGGCCAAGAACTCCACGGTCAACGTGGCGATGGAGATAAAACTGTTTCCTGTTGATCGTTCGGTTAGGTATGTGCTCCCCCGCCGAGCCTAACGCTGATTCCGACAGCTACAATACGAGCCGGCCGCTGTGTCCTCACGCCGCCCCAAACCAAGACCCATGTCCAAGTCCGCCGTCGGTATGCAAGCCGAAAGATGCCTCCTCCGATGCCAGAAAACATCCCACGGAACGTCCTCTCGGCCTCTAGCGCCCCCTCAGCCCCCCGCTGGGCCTCGATCCACGCGAGTACGGGCGGTGACGCGCCGGGGCTCTCGCTCTCGGCGATGGCCGACCGTCAAGCGCGGGGGTTTAGTCGACGTCCCAGTCCCAACCCGACGGGGGCCGCGAAGATTCATAGGTCAGATCGTCCTCATCCACAATCTCAAACTCGCTCTCGTGCTCCGCCGTCTCCTCGCGACGCGGGGACTTGACGTCCTCATCGGGAATGCCCTCGGCGCAGTATTCATCGGTCTCGGGATCGGTACCGTGGGCCATGTCGTCGTCGCACGAAAACACGACCACGTGGTCAGCTAAATGCTCGTTGTCGGGCTGGGTTCGACGAACGTGGCGGCATTGGGCGCCTTCGTGAGACCGAAGACGCTCGCCCGGCTCGCCAACGGGCGGGCTCGGGTTGAACGGGTAGCCTAGGGTGCGGTATGTTCGTACGATCTTTCAATAGGTCGTCTCCCTGATGATCCCGCCCCCGTCGTCGACGAGAAAATCTTTCGACTCGAGCGGCTGGCCCAATCTCGGGAACGCGTTGCGGGCTGCGGGCGGCCGCACTTCGAGTCTGTCGGTTTGGCAGTGGCGACTCGCAAGTTGGAAGGCTTTGTTGATTGCATGGACGGTGGTCTGGTCTCTCTCCCACGTACCGCTCGAAGGGGTGGGGGGACAGCACATCAATGCTAAGGGCATCAAAGACGTTAAAGGCCGGGATATCCATGGCGAGCGGCCCTGGCGCTTGAGCAAACGTAAATCAGCTCAGACCGGTCACTCAATTGACGCAACTCATTTTGTCTCGCATACGTACCTTGCTCGTGTAGCTCTCGGGCTGGTTGGTGAAGAAAGAACAAGTCGCGCGAAGGGAGGGACGAGGGCGCAGGGCTAAAGTTGCCAATTCATTGTCGTCGCGATTATACCTTAGCAGAGGAGCTGTCGGGTTGATCGACCGAGCAAGAAAAGTTGCTCGGAGGCTGAGTTGAGCGCTCAAAGTCGACGTCATTGATTCTCAGGGAACGAACGAGATCGGGCTTGAGGATTGATGGCTGATGGGCATCAGGAGTCCCTTTTCGACCCGTTCCCCCTTTCATTACTATCCTTTCTGTTATTTTATTTATTTTTATTGTCCTCGTCTTTTGGCTTTCGGGACCCTTTTCCTGTAGGCGCACGGGTGAAGCGGAAAATGCCCTTTGTCGGACAACAATATCGTCAAGAGTTGACTCGAGCCCGTCTTGTTGGAGAGGCACTTGGCGCCATCTCGGAAGGCAGCAGCGAAAGGTATACTGTGGAGAGAAGACACCCCCTCAACCGCAATTACCCACCTAAACCAGTTGCCAAAAAACATTCGACTAAACCCACGGAACCCTGCTCATGTTGGTGTGCGATCGGGTCTAGAAGCCGGGGCGAAGATTTCTCACCACCTTCCATCGCCTACTACCTCTGAAGCCCATCAACATCCTGCGAACAGCACTTCATACCCACGGTAGGGAGAAAGCCAAGTCGTCCACGTCGTCCACTGTGCGAAGAGAGCAACAGGATGGCAATGAAGTCACAGATGGAAGTAAAGCAGCCAAGCGGGCATTGAATGTATTTCCTTTGATTTCCAGGGATATCGGAAGGCCCGAGCCTATTTTTGTGCTTTGAGACCCCCCACACCCTTGGTTCCATGCCATTGTCCATACCGACGGAGACAAATCAGCAACGCTGTCCGTGGACAACTACGGGGCTGATGTGCCACACTATGTGGGTTTTAATAGCGAGGCAGCGCAGGCGATGGTAATTCCAAGGGCCTCGCGTTTGCTCTCAAACCCACAAAGCCGGCCGCGACGCCAAGACACCACTAATGTGATTCATTACTGGAGACAATTGAACCGAAAACCACCTCCGAATGTAGAATTTGGAAGCGAGCACGAAAGCAACAACAACCCGGAACAAGGACAAAGAGGCCATGCCTAACCATTTGACCGGCTGGGGGGGCAAGAGAGGAAGATGGAACAACTTCAAGTATGTCGAGTTCGATAACGTGAGATACTATTCCAACCGTGAAGGTATCACCAAAGACAACCCCGATACCAGACCATTCCTCATCACTGACCTCGAGAAGTTCCGCAAAACACACGCACAAGCGTCCAAAGCACTCGGCCCCAACCATAACACAGGGGAACGAGTTCTCATCAGAGAAGGCACAAACGTCAACGAGGTGCTGGGCACCCGTGGCGTCGAGACCAGCTGGGACGGCGCAGAGTGGACAGCCCGACCCAAAACCGCAGGGCCTCGCCGCCAAAGCCCTCGGGGAAACAAAAGACGGAAAACACAGCACGAGGACGCGAGAAGCGAAGACGAAGACGGCCACGACAACCACGCAAGTCGCAACGACCACAGCGCAAACAACATGCCACCCAGAGCAAGAGCCAACTCGCTCACGGAGACGGACGCGGCGCAGACGATTGGGCCCGATGGCGTCCACACCATCGAGGACGTCATCAAGACGATCGGGATACACGTCGAGGGCCTGGACGACATGGCCAAGAAATTGCTCGATCAGAATGAGACAACAAGGCCAGACCGCGAAATGGTAAGAGGTGGGCTGAGGAGGTGGGCCAGGATGATCGAAGCTGAAAACCGGAAATTATCGTCAATCCTACCCGAGCAAGCGGGAACAGGCAACGACGTCTTCTACCCAGAACGATTCCTAGCAAGCAAAGTCGTACGAATGCCAGCACTACATCCGGACGACGTTTTCGGCCCGCCCGCAGGGGATCCCAGTACTAGTGGCAAGCATGACAGAGACGAGCCCGACACCCCAACCCGAAAACCTACCAAGTTCGCACGCAGAGAGGGGCGGAACGAATGCGATGCATCCCAGCTGCAACTGTTGAAGGATTGCACGAGGCATCTGACCAGACGTCTGATCCAACCCACACCTGGACATGCCCGCAACGTCGGGGGACCCCCGACGAGCTGGCTCGTTAACGAAGACCACGGCATCTGGGCACTGCACCTGAACAACACCGTGGCCCTAGCCCCCAAAGCGGTGACGAAGGCCATGGGCAGACTCATCATGGCGCACGTAACTTTGGATAGCGGTTTCAAAGCAATCGACCTCAAGTTCCTCTATAACCACGTCCTGAATCCCAAAGCCCAGGTCGTAGTTCCAATAGCCCATCTCCACGAGCCACGTGCAGACGACCGGTCCACAACCTCCAATGAAGCGTCGCTGGGCGACCAGGCATCTTCCGCCCCCGCCAGAACAGCGGACTGCACAGCGCCCAGCCCTCTCGAAGGCGTCATACCCGGCGAAAAGGTCACCGAAGCATCAGAGTATTGGGCTCACAATCATCACCTGGTCGGTAAAACCATCCAGCTGGTGGTTGCTCTATCCAAACTTTTGGACGAGAATGGCGGGATATGCCACCTCTCCAGGATCCAGAGGGAGGTTGTAGGAGAGAGGGCGGCGGCGATCAAAACCGACGATCTGTACAGCTACATCGACCTTGAGAAAGACGACATGCCAAAGCGACCGCAAGCTGGATCGGGATCAGAAGCCGGATCTCCTTCTTACGACCCGGACATAGACGGGGTCTAAGGGTATCCCCAGATCAGCGTCCGCAGTTCATCCAACAGTGCCCCTTTTCTCTTCTTCTTTTTCCTTTCCCCCCCATCTCCTGCAATCTGACCTCATGTACCCATGTGAAGGTAGATGAAACCTCCCGCATAGGTGCACAGGGGCCAGACCATCACCGCAAAGCGCATAAAACGACTCCAGACAGGCGCAGCCGAGGTCTACAGTCACCATTCCTAGGTAGGCAGTCCTGCCCATGCCTAACCGAGGCCAGGACGGCCTCGGAAGGAGACCTGACAAGACTACGCGTCAAGTGCCGGGAAGGAGATTACGACGACAACACCATCAACGACAACGGCTGGCCCGTCAGTTCCGTGGACGGCCGAAGCTCCATCATCAATACCATCTCCCGCTTCACTAGCCCGCTTCACGGAGCTCGAGCACCCAGATATCGAGAAAACCAGCGACAACTACGTCAAAGTTCCGGAGACGGAGACGTTGCGCAGGCTCTGCGTCTCACTCTCTCTCGTCCGACCCGTGGACGGTGGAGATAGTGGCCCTGGACATCCTCCCCAAGATGACCCGGCTGGAGCGCCCGGAGCTATTCGCAAACCGGCACGGAGCCTGCGCACTCTAATGTTATCTCTCAAAGTTGAAACAGGGCAGCAAGAACAATCTCAGGCCAGGATAAAATCGAGCTCTCACTTAGATGCTCTTTAGAATAACTGCTCAAACAAGTGTATTTGTTTAAAAACCAGCGTATCAGTGCGAGCGCCAATCCAGAAGCAGCATCCTCGAAGTGATTTAGGGAGGTCACAAAACTCCAGAGGCATGTGCAGCAAACACCCACCCATCCCGTTTGATTAGTATGCGGGTGTCCGGCGGGTTGTCAAGAGTCCTGTGTGATGTTTAATTACTTCTAGCGCGAACAAATCGCACTCTCGCAGGTTCCTACTCTGCCGCATAACCTTCTCCCAACCTCTCTATCTAATTTCAAGGTTCAAGTCTGCTTTCTCTGGTTGACCAAGATTCCATGCGCCATATAGTCACTAACAACCCATGGACCTTGGAGCCCAAGGCCTGTGATCTTGCCGCCAAACATCGGCAAAAGCACCAGCCGCCTTCTCGGCAGAGATATACCACTCTAGAGGCATCCCTTGATGAGCTCGAAAAGGGAAATATCCAGCCCCACCTGGCGTGGATGAACTCAACGTAACGCACTGAGGCTCCCTCTCACTGTGCGTATCTGAACAGACGGCATTGTATAAAGCACTCTCGAGCCGAGCCAAGGCGTTCATAATCACCATTGATGACATCTCCGCAATAGATCCGGTTCCTTAGCTTGGCCACCTCCCATGATCCAAACCTGAAGCGACCGCAGGAGTGACAATTCATGCTGTTTCGTCCCGTCTGAAGGAACCGGTTCCTGCGACAAGCTTTCATCCAACAGGTCGTACCAACTCGGTGCGTAGAAGGGCACTTGATTCGCATCGCCGCATGGCCTTCCAAAGGCCAGCCTATCTCCTCTCCACAGATGTCGCAGTCCCTGTCGTCTTCTGAAAGTGCGGCGATCTCCTCCTCTGACAAAGGTGTCACAGTGTTCTTTATCGCCGTCGCGCACGCAAACTCGTCGTTCTTTCGAATCAAACGGCTGCGATGGAAATGATGGTGCATTCCCAGCATCCGCAGCTGGTCGAACCAGGCATCACCGCTAAATCGCAGGGGCTCGCTGATGTTAGGCAAGCGCCTCCGATGCGAGTTCAGCAACCTTGTTCAGGCAGGCCCGCGCAGGCTGAGGAACTTGGTCCCCTGGAGCCGGCTTTTCAAAGAGCAAGAAATCCTCGATTACGCGCATCACCTGAAGCATGCGCCGGAACGTGAGACCGGAGTCGTTGATGACCAGGTTCTTTGCTGTGTTGAGGAGGCGCGTTAATAAGTCCAAGTTCTCCAAACGATTGTCGGTTTCCTCCTTGGAAGAGCTGGGGTTCTTCTTGTACCATTCTTCGAGTCCGCCTCCTTTTGAGATCAGATCTTGATCCGTATAGTGACTCCTTAACATGTGGGCCCTGTCGTTGTCGAAATTGTCCATGAAAAAAAGGGATAACTTGGATATCACCAACCGATGTCGGCCGCTTCAGGTGATTCAGCTGGCTTAAGTCAGGCTGTCCGGCTATCTTCGCCTTTGCAGTACCACGAAAAGTGTGACCTGTGTTCATCGGATCTTTCCACACGTACTCCGTCCTAGATTCACCGATAAGTAACTCCTCGCCTCTATCGAACACTCGGGTGGGCTTGGTGCTTCATCTGGGGTAAAGATAGGTTCGAGCAACAGTCTGTCGCACTGCTACGGCAATATTGTGTAGCTCCGGTTCCATGTTCGTCTCGCTGCAGTCACATAGGCCAACCTTGTCGAAATGGTCCTTGCTGAAGCGGCAGGCCATTTCCATCTTCGACGTGCGATAGAGTTTGAGATGGTCCTCGTCGGCAGGGATACTAGGCCATCTTGTGACTGTTGATGCTACCATGACATCGAACAAGGCTTCTGTGTAAGAGAAAATAGCTTCCTCTTCCTATATATTTCGCGGCTCGACATCTGGCGGCGTCTGTGATATGGGGCTGTGGGGGATTTCGGGACTCATCCGGCGTGCAAGAGGCTTCTTATCAGGCTTGATGAACTTTCCAGTACAGTTGTAGCGGGGGAAGGAGTAATTCTCTTCACGAACGGGAAGTACATCTTGTTTAATATAGAGTTCATAGAGCGGATTCGCACAGCGGACGAGGTATTGATGAATGTGGGTGCCAGGGGCGCCGTTGACATGGCAGGAAGAGTGTCTGCTCAAGAAAATACACCTCGTTGTAGTAGTTGAGGAAGGAATAAGACTAGTGGAACCACGATATCAGGAGTTATTAAAGGAGGAAGTTGAAAAACGCAGCAAGAGCATGTCGTCTTCAAGGACGGCTAGTAAGAGCCTCGCTCGTCCTAAGAGATTAACTCCATTGCCACGACCGCAAGATACCAATATCTATAACTTATAAGGGAGGCATTTAGAAGTCCCTAGAGCAGGCCGGAAGAGGCGACACGAGACATTGTATCTTGGTCTTTCGAGGGAGCGGAGGAATTGAAAAACTCTGCCTGCTTTTGATGGAAGCGTTGCATCTTTATCCCAAATTTCGTCGGGGGGCAAGTACAGGTAGAAGAATACCTAGTAGATGCTCGCCCGGTCAGACTGCAAGTTAAGGGAGAATCGCAGCCGCGACGAAAACAGGAGCTTGATTGTCTCGGTACGTCTCCAACGGCGCCTGTGAACTAAGAACGGCCCCTGCCGCAAGTCATTATATATAGGGAACACATGGCACTTGCCGAGTGCAGCTCCCAGTGTGACAAGACAGATACTATACGATGAATTGCTTTCTTTCCTTGGCAATGTTGGTGCCCAATAGGTTTGGAGGCGAGGGAATGCAGGGTGCAGCTGCACAGTCGCCCTGTCTTCTCGGCAAAGGGACCTGATTCAATTGAAGGAGGAGGGCCGTTGGACTGCTATTGAGATTGGGGAGATGCAGCAGTATCGATCCGGCAATGTTAGCATCGAAGTTGCGTAAGGGAGCCGGTGCTTGCCGGTCATGCTTTCAATCAAACGCCATCGGGTAGTGGGAGCGATGCAGGAGGAAGGTGATGCTGGAGAGAACACACAGAAGGGAAGAACAATCTAACGTCGCATCGGGACCAAGGCCTGTTTAAAGGCGTCGATGGCCAAGCCAGCTCACAAATGCAATGGACCAACATACGTAAACAAGCCAGCAGAAGGAAATCGGGTACGTAAACCATCGCACGCGCATTCGGTCAGTGTTCATAGTCTGGACGCGACCGGGATTTCGGGCGGCATTGCCCCACCCGCCGACTCACACAGCTTCAGCAAGTGTTCAGGAACACACTACACACCTTCCCGTCCAAACCTCTTTCCTCAACGAGGAGTTAAAGAAACAAACGAAAAAAAAAAAAAAAAAAAACCATAAGAAGACAACAACAACAACAACTATCAGAACAGCCGCCCAACAAGCAAGAGGAAGCTCCGTTGCTGAGCTCAGTAGATGTGAGCGGTCGATCCTCCTAAGAAGCAGCTGAAACGCCCACTGACCGGCCAGAAATGGCTCCATACCCTACAGATCGCAGCCGGCGCAATGCAATCTTCAGGTCGAGGTTATGCTCCCTGCCGCCGGAGATAGTGCACATGATCATGGAGCTCGCCGTAGGCCCCGACTGCCCGAAAAACATCCTGCCCTTCATCACGTGCAGTAAGGAGTGGTTCGACCTCTGCATCCCGCTCATCTGGAAGAGGACATGCATCCAGGCCATCACGTCCGGCAATATCGATCCTCCGCGAAGGCAGATGTACGCCGACCTGGTGCACACCATCTTGGGCAGCAGCGTGTGCGGGTGCCGCCGATGCGTTGAATGCCCAGACGACGAGCTCACCTCCGCACGCGGCCGACATCCTGACCCCATTGATCCGTCAACAGGTACACGACCCGAATCCGATGGAGAGGTTGAGACATCGGACGAGGAGATCATCCGCAGCCTCGAATTTCCAAACCTGCGAAGACTGGAAGGCGTAGCGGCGCGCTCGGGCGACAACCCCGCCGCCATCGTCGCAATCCTCCACGACATCACCAAACGACACCCGAAAATACACAGCGTCGGGTTTGCAGACTGGGGAGATATCTCCAACATTTCAGTGCTCGACATCCTCAACAACCTCCCAGAACTGGCTGAGCTCAATGTGAGGCACGCATCAGAGCCAACAGCGAAACAGTGGCTGGAACGCATCCCGGTTAGGGAATTCCGCTGGGACAAGCTGGTCTCAGCCGACATCTGTATGACGAACTTCAACGTCGACGAGGAGGACCTGGACGAGGACCTCGACCACGAGATTCCCGAGTTCTTCATCTGGACCCTGGCCCACTGCCCCAACCTCAGAAGGCTCCGCTCCCGCGCGGCAATGCTCAGCAGCTTCTTAGACCCAAAGCCACCCACGTGGTGGTACAGACGCAGGCGAGAAGATCCATCCAGGCTCGTGAAGCCCAAGCCACCCAGCCAGCCCTTCGCGGCTCTCGAGGAGCTGACAATACACACCGAGGATGAGGAAGTACTCCACTCCATCAAGCACCTGTCCAACCTGGAGAAGCTATCAGTCTCATTCAGGCCGGGGTATATCAACTCCAGTTCGTTCTTCACCAGCATCTCAGCGCTGCACAAGCTGCAGCATCTCAGCATCAAAACGGGCTGTGACGATTCTCTACACTCCCAAACCGTGCAAGACGAGTTCAGCCCTCGCAACCTGGGCGATGCCATCAGGTCCTTGGAACATCTGCGATCCCTGACCTATGCCCTCCCGACGTACTTCGCGCCCCCGGACGGACATGTGGAATCAACGTACGATCTGCTCGAACTCGTCGCACGCCACAATCCCAACATTGAAACGCTAGTACTCGGTCTCCGCGTCGTGTTCCCGCTCCCCGCCACACGGCCTACTATGACTGAGCCGCATCCGTCGCGACGTTCGCGCCTCCATCACCTGCGGGTATTCTCGACCACGGAGGAGGATCAGACTCGGGAGGACTGGTTCTGCTCAGGTTATCGAGCAGAATATCTCAAGCCGCACCTGCAAAGGCTGCTGACGATATTCCCGGAGCTAGTCGTTTTCAACTCGGACGAGGAGAGGGTCAAGGTCAGGGTCTCCAAACCCAAAGAGAGCACACGCACCACCATGTAGTTGTAGTGCAGATCAATACGTAGGACAACGAAGCGAATTTGAGCCCTGTAGAAGCTCCCATCGTTCGAAGTAAGATACCTTGGGCTATCACTGCCAGCGGGTGTAAAGTTTTCTCGCAACGAACGAGCATCATCAAGACGGTACACAGGTGCCTGCCTCCCGTGCAGGTGCCGAAGATCATCTCAGAGGTGGAAAAGACAGAGGTTCCACATTAGCCAGCTAGAGCGCGAGAAACAGCTCATTATCAACCAGAAGGGCCCCCGACAATATGAGGACAAGCGATAGACATAAGGATGGACCGCTAACCGAGACCTACACAAGATGACATGCAAACCACAGTTCCGGCGTAGGCAACTAAGGCGGACTTGACAGGTTGAAGACTACCTAGTAAGGTATGTATCATATCTTTCCACCTGCCGATCTTGACAACGGAATGACAACGGAATGGTCCAGCCGTGTCAAGGGCGTGCAATAGGTGGTGGACCTCCTCAACCACCCAAGTCCGCCAGTACCCCGCGGACAACCTCCTCCCCGTCAAACGCAACCACTACAAGAAGCACCGCGAGAACAAAGACGTTCGATCTTGGAGACGATCACAACACTCAGCGTCACAGAGAACATCGCGAGCCCTCAATTTAAGCATAACCCCGACAACGAGCACCACGAGAAGGCCATCAGCCTCAGGAAGCACGTCAAGCTTACGTTGAGCGAAGGTCTCTTGATCGACCAGCGTGTTGGTACCCCGCTAAGAACCTGCCTGCCGTCTGGAAAAACTTACACGACGAGCGACCAGCGCAAGAAGGCCTCCGCCGTCTCATCGGGCCCGTCGAACGAAATCTTCCCTCGTCCCTTCCTCGCCCGCGACTTCCCACTCACAACCCCGCAACCAAGAGGGAACGTCGCCCAGCTGCCGAGAAGCCTTTCGTCTTTTCTCTCCCACAGCGCCCCTCCCGCGCAGCCACGAGTACATTTTCACATTGCGCAGTGCACCTTCACAGAAACCGCCCTGCCCCCCGCCGGCTGGGATACTCTCCAGCACACAGCCGTACATCGTGAGTGATTGCAACTTTTCTCTCGCTTTCTCCGCTTCTTCTTCTCCTCCCCCTCCCCTTCCCTTTGTATTTTTTTCTAATTTTCTGTACTGTATTTCCATTCGTCACACAACCAACCAACCAACCAACCCCCCTGGGTCGTTCCTGCCTTCGCCGGACGTGCTCCTCTCTTTCCTCCCACGTTGCGAAACTTGACCCACAATCTCTGACGCGAACCTTCCTTCACAGATTCTGAACGCTCCCAACACCTGCGATTGCTTCGTCTCTTTACGAATCCCTCCTACATCATCGTCCGCGACTTCACACCGCCACCATGACCAACGAGGGCGTCTTCGAGTCGCCGCGGCCCAAGCCCGTCGGCAGCCCCCCAGGAGATCGGTGTGTCGAAGAGGATCGTCGAACGCTGACGCCTTCCCCAACCCAACGGCCAACCTGGGGACTATTGCCTTCCCCGCCGCCTTCCGCGACCAAGGCTGCGGCAGCGCCCGAAGCCTCCTCCCCGCTGATTGACTGGGACCTACCTGAAGATGAATTGAAGGCTCAGCTGGGCATCAGTGACAATGTGACGTACTCCGGCTTCGAGGCGTTTGGTGGCAACCAGCGTCATGACGCCGCCCCCTCCGCTGACCACCTGGTCCCCGACCACCTTGAGCCCCAGGGCACCAGCGTCACCAGCCAGCCGGATGCCGCTGTTGCCGATTCCAAGTCTCATTACCCCGCCTGCTCCGAGTTCGACGCTTCTGCCAACGGCCCCGATTCTCACCCCCCCGCGCGCTCCGAGTTCGACGCTGCTGCCGACCGGTCCAAGCTTCTCCCTCCCGCCTGCCCCGAGCCCGACGCTGATGCGGACGGCTCCAATCCGCGTTCTGCCGCTTGCTCCGAGCTCGACGCTTCTGCGAACGGCTCCGATTCGCACCATCCCGCGCGCTCCGAGCTCGACGCTGATGTCAACGAGTCCGAGCCTCCTTCTCCCGGCCGCTCCCAGCTGGACGCTGATGCCAACGAGTCCGAGCCTCCTTCTCCCGGCCGCTCCGAGCTCGACGACCACGCTCACAGTGACGATAGCGATCCCACCTCAGACTATGAAGATGAGCCACACGAGTTTGGCGAAGAGAAGTACCATGACGCGGACGTCGATTCCGATTGGTCTGGCAGCGACAACGACGCAGCCGCCGTGACTAGTACTCGAGTGACGCGCGGTATGCAGAGGGAGTTCGAAGCTAGGGAAAAGGCACTCGAGACTAAGGAGAAAGCACCCGAAGCTGGGAGGCAAGAGTTCGAAGGCCAGGAGGAGGCCCTGGAAGCTGGGAAAATAGCACACCACGTGGAGAAAGGAGCTGTCGAGGCGGAAGCCAGTGGCGCGAGGCGCGGAATACCCTCAGATTATTCGACTTGGCCCACGACCGTACCTCCCACCATGACGACGGCTGCAAATCAATTGCGCAACAGCCAACACGTCCAGGAAAGACTGAAGATGAAGAGGGGTAGAGATGAGGATGGCGAAGCAGACCTACCGGCCCAGAAGAGGCGTGAGCATCCAGGGGCGTAGGCTCAAATCGGCAACCTCAACTCAAAACGGCGCACCACCCCGTTTTCCACCGAGGGGCATGCCTACGCGGGGGCTGGCTCTTCAACCTGGTACCGACAGCTATACGTTCCTAAACAGGCGGGATCGACAGATCGCCGCGTCGAGAGAGTTATGCGGTTTCGCCGGGTGTTGCTAGACTTGGACGTCCGGGATCTGAACGACGGCAATGGACACCGAGTTTCAGGGGATGCGAGGGCTTCTGTGGCATGGCGGTGGACGAGGACGCCCGTGATCTGCGCTTCATAGCGGGGTGACCTGTTCTTCTTCTTTCCTGTACTTAGCTCTCTTCCATATGGCTGCAGATATTGGCTTTAACCCCCGCCAGGTCGGGCGAATGATACCCCAGCTACTGTTCCCATCTCCTTTTCACAAAGCTGGTCTGATCTGATCCCAAACGCTTCCCCGATAGACCGACAGCGGCGCCGTCGTTCCCAAGGAGCTTGAGAGAAACAGCTCGATCCTGAAAGACCACGCCGAGTTTCACGAACTAGCCGGTCTAAACCCAACTCGGCAGATATGCTCCAGCTTCCCTAGGTATGGAGTACGCAGTATGTTCTCCTTGTAACTCGGAGAGCCTTGAAAAGGCATCGGTGGTCATGGCATGAAATCAACGGCGCAGAGATGCCCAAGCTGAGCCGGCAGCGGGTTAGGTTGTTAGGGTTATGGTTAGGCAGTTCGGGTTAGGCAGTTAGGGTTATCATGGCTAGGCAGTTCGGGTTATAGGATGTTTTCATATTCTTTCGAACGCTGCGGTTACCAACTGAGTAGCCTGAAGTGAAGCCTACTTGTGATTGCTCCCCGGTACTTAGGTATGTTGCTGATTTCTTCAGCGTGAAGAGGGAGATACTGCTGAGTAATCTTCGCTCTAGACGAGCATTCCGCATCAGATGGATGCTTATATAAGTATTCATTACATACATAATCACCGGCCGAGTCCGGACTGCCACTCGGCCCTCACTCCTGAGACCTGCCCACGAGTGGCAGAGGCTGTCATACAGCCCTCTCCAGCGGTCAGTCGCCATGAATTGCTCTCTCCATCACACATCACTGTTTCCCCGCGTTCGTCAGGTTACGACCCCAGGCCTTTCGGTCAGATCGACTGCACATCGAGGTCATCAAAAACGTCAATGAGTACCTCGCGATCGTGTCGGCCGTTCTACCTCGTTTCCCCCCGTTCTTCATGTACGCGGATTGGCGGACGACCTTGCGGACGGTTTCGTCCGTTTGCCTTCCGACACCTGACGCGCCCCGACGGGCCGCAGCAGACGTTCCCCCCGGAGACCTAGGTTGATATAGGGCGCTCGTGGCCTAGCAGCCCGCCGCCTCACAAGTCAACGTATCCTCGCCGGACGCTTCGATACGACGATCTTTCCCACCACTACGTTATACGGTCCCCTCGCGAATACGTCCCCTTTCAACGTGCCGAAGCGGCGCGGCGAATCGAATTGGACGACCTGGAACGCCCCCATCGTTGCGACACTTCGAGCAGCCGGTATCCACGACCACGTCAAGTATGACCTCTCTTCAAAGCCCGAAGGATTTCGCCAATGCGAAGGGTACTGCGGAGGTCCACAATACACTTGTCGATGCGCTCGGGCGTGCGCAGCCTATACACCACGCCAACCAGTCCGGCGACGAGGGCGACAACTGCGGTCGTGCCCATGATACTCAGCAATACATGATCGCCCACACCGAGTTTATACTGGACGACTGGCGAGGCTGCAAGGCCGTCCTGACGATATTGGAACCGCATGTATGCAACGCCAGATGCGAGTGGGACGCGCCCGAGAACAACAAGTCCGTCCATGTTCGCGCTTCACCGGGCATTCTTGCTCAATCCTGGATAGCTAAAGTTCCCGGCAGAAGGCCCACGGTCGTCGCCAAGCAGCCCGCCCGCGATTTTGACAACAAGACAGTGCTCGCTGCCGTCGCTAACCGGAATATTCTACACTCGTACGTCATCCTCGACTCTAGCTCTCGACTCCATCGTCGACGAGCGCAGGTACTTCGTCACGCACGAGGCCAAGGCCGACTGCACGAGGGTTCCAACGGAGAGAGAGTATCGGCACAGTCCAGCTCCAACCCGTTGATCCCCGGAACCCAACCCACCCATCCAAGACGGTCGACCGGACGACAGCGTTGAGTACAGTCCTTGAAGCTTACTCTTGGCATAGTGCAGGTCTCATCTGGCACCCCGTTCGCCAAAGTTGACTGGCGATCGAATGTCTGCGTCGTTCCCCCAACGATCAGCACCAGAAGGACGTCATTCTCGACACAGTCATCAGCGTTCCCGCAGTTCGCCGCAAGCAGCCGCCGTCCCTATGAAGCTCATGCATCGTCGTCTTCCGCATGCCCACCTTGATCGCTTTGCGGAAGCCTGCGGCCGTGTCGGCATACATCAACGAACTCCGTTGCGAGGCTTGCCATCTCACCAAGCCCACCAAGATCATCAGATGAGATGTCCCGGTGCCATTGACTAGCGTCGGCGATGACAATCACATCAGCATCATCGAAGCACAGGCGAGAGATCCGTTCTGGACCTGAAGGATTGCTACAGCGGCTACCACTTGGTCACGCTCCTGCTCGACCACGACCATACAGTCGTCTTCAATACTATCAAGACGTTCAGTGATGTTTTCGCCAATACAACGTAGATTGACTTCAAGACCTGGGTGTACGACCATGCGCCCGAGTTGAAGAGGGTCCACCGAAAACACTTCCTCCTGGAGTTTCGCATAAACACGTCCACTACTAACGCTTCGTCCATGAATGGTGATATCGCGAGAGCCGCAAGAACCATCATCGGGACTACACCGTCGACCCCCCCGTACAGGTCTTCAACCTTATTCTGCAAGCTAACGAGGGTAAACTGAGCCCCCAGGGATGAGACAACAGCCCGTAAGCTCAATATCGCTGCTGGATCCGAGCCTCCACACGTAGATGAGGCTTGTGGGTTGTTATCGACGGCCTTCTTCTGCTCATCGATCGCCACACCAGTCTCTTGCGCTCTTGCGCTAGTAGTTTGGTACATATCACCGTTTCCTAGGTACGTCGGTGCGGTTCTCAGTATCACGCGGCGTTTGGTAGGGGGTACATGTTTCTGCCTGCTTGCCCTCGGTTCAGTGTCCATTGCGCGGAGCATGCATGGTCCGACCGTCCCTTCCACATTTGAGATGCCTCGCTCGCGCCCTTCTCCCACCGCCTTGCTAGCCCACTGCGTACGTATTGTTCGATGGTTGATTGCTGAAAGCGAATTTTTCGTTTGTTGCGACGTCCCTACGTATCCCTTGTGGGGATCGACCCTTCGCCGCTTTTGTTGAAGTGCCTCCCTTTTTCAACCGCCGTTCTGATTATTGATTGCGGGGGTACGTACCTTGGGCAGTCAACAAAGACAACACGCCTCGCGATCTCGCTGTTTTAAACTCGACACCTCTAGTACTCTTTTTTGCGGCATCACAATACTCACAGCCGCTGGTTTCCTGCCACTTGTTTTTCTTTCCGTTTCTATTCCCCCCCTCCCCCCCCGCCCATAGCTACCTCCACCTTACTCACGTCTGTTGGAGTCGGCATCCTTCTTATTGATATCACCGCGACGGCTTCGACTCTTGCTCCTACCGCTACGTCCTTCCACCTGTCGACCACCCTCTCTTCCACTTCGACGCATTCTCACCCCATCCACCTCTTGATTTAGGGAAAGAGGTTTCACGTAAGCAGGCCCGTGTACTACGGACGTTGTCACCGCTAATCGCTGGTTCTAGGTACAAACATGTCGCCTGGAGACATCGACATCAAAGGGCTTAATTCGATGCCCCACGAAATCGTCCTCAATATCATTCGTCGTTTGTCTAAAGCGGAGCTCAGGCGCGTTGTCGAGTCCAACACTTGGGACCATCCGATTACTTACGAAGTGTTGTGGAGGGACACCAAAGTCTGTCAGCTTGCGAGTATTAATAACGACTTGGATTTCCAGACTGCCGCAGAGTTCGTTGAAATCTTATCGTTGAGTGAGAATCGAGATCCTAAACCGTCCGAGGGGCTCCTTCGTGTGCTCCAACATAAGGAATGGCCTCGGCTTCGCCGCGTCGAGAACGCCCACGCAGAAAACAATTCTTACAACATCGCCTTCTTCAAGAATCTTGCCAGGGCTGGCAAGCAGACCGTCACAGAAAACAAGCCGGAGACTGAGCAGCAACACGCCATAGATACCGGCGTTACAGATGTCGAGTTTGTGGGTTGGTCTGGACGCCACTATGACTTTGCGAAAGGGATGAGGGAGTTCACGAATTTACGTTCACTGGAATTCAAATTCACCGCCAACCGGAATCCGTCGGCCTGGCCTGTTGGTGAGGGCCACTTCGAAGTACCTCCGTTTGCGTGGAAAAAGCTTGAAACCGCGGTGGTCGAATGGGGGATTGACCCTCCGCCGCCATCACTCCACAAAACTCTCAGTGGAAGTTCGAAGCTAAAAAGGCTTGAGATTCGTGTGGACACCGCCGAAGCTGTACGGTATGTTGGGAAGATGCAGTCCCTAACCTATCTTCGCCTTGAGATTGGTTCGCCAGCCATCATCAGCGGGCCTGCGCAGCTTGAACCGATTTCGGCACTGTCGCGACTTCAATATCTCGAGCTCTGGCAGCGCGAACACCACGTCAAGCAAGGAGAACCACCATCAAATGGCCATGACACTGATATTGTCAAACTGGTTCGTCGTATGAGAGACTTGAATACCTTTCGTTGCAGCACGCTTAGATGGGAGATCAAAAATGAGGAGGCGCTCAAGTCTAATCTACAGGGAGAACACTTGACCCTATTGGCGGACAGCATACGACTTGTTGACTTGGATGACGAGTAGTAGATGGGAAGGGACATGGACCTTGTAGCAGGTAGTCGATGGGATAGATGCATGACTTGACGATTCTTTAGCAAATATACGACTGCCGATTTCTTTTTTTTTTTTTTTTTTTCATACCTGTGGTGCTATGATTTGGTGCCCATGCTCACTTCGCACGTAGGCGGTCGTCTTTCCTTTCAGGCCCCCGCGCCCCCCCCCCCCCCCCCCCCTCTCTGTCTCTTTCCCTCTCTCTCTCTCACACACTCTCTCTCACACTCTCCCTCACTCTCTCTCTCTCTCTCTCTCACACACACACACACACATTTCGCTCTTTCCCCCACACCACAACAATTGAGATGCCTCGCCCCAAGCGCCAACGGGCCAAGGCGCCCCTAAACTTCTACAACCCTTACAACGTCGTCGTCTCCGATGATGGTGACTATCACCTCAATATCTACTGATTTTCCGCTTACTAACGATACCCAGAACGTCCGTCTCGCCGCCGCGGCGCCGCCGACCCTCCTGCTGCTACCACCACATCCACCGCTGCTGCTGCTGCATCTACCGCCACAACCGCCGCCGCCCCAGAGCGCAAGTTATCCCACCTGCATACCAACTACATCAATAGCTAACAACCGGTCTTTCAGAATTCGCTGGCCACCCGCCCTCTTCCTCCGTGCCGCCCGAGTCGCCCGCCGCCGGCCCCGCGCCGAGCCCCGCTTTCGAGACCCCCGGCCGCCCGAAGCCGCTGATGTCTACTGGCCTAGACGTTGAGCGTCTGGTCGAGGAGTACAGCACGATGACAGACGCCCAGCTGGCCACAGCCGAGTCTGAACTGGATCTAAGGAAGACCGCTGTGGTGTTAGCTCGCCTCGAGCGAGAGAAGACGCTCGCCCGCCGCTTTATGGCTTTTGATGACGACTCGGCTGGCGGTGAGGAGGATGTCGACATTGCTTTCACTCAGGATATTCTCCGCTCTTCACCCGGTCCCTACTAGAGGGAACTGCGGCGGCTTCGGCTGCTGCAATTCAAAGTTTCAAGTCCCGGGCTCCTTACATTGCCCCCTACTATGTGAATAGCTTTTACGGTTCTCACGCGGCGTTGAGGCCGCCGCATCACTCCTATCGTCGGCTTCGCCCCGGGAGCTTTGATGGAGACTGCTCTGGCATTCAAATCGAGCATTGCTGGTGATGTCTACGCCGTCCGCGATCAGCTCTTGAGGTCGTCCTTCAAATAATCCAGTCAATGTGGACGGGGCAGGTTTCGCGCGTTACGAGGTACTTCTGATAGCTTCCATTCACGTGGAACACTTCACGACTTGACATCCATCACGTAGACAACAGCGGACGCCGTTTGAAAGGTACCTCAGATGCAAAATCAATGACGCAGTTAAGCGGCTCTGTAGCCTGTGTACCCGTGGAACGATCAATGTTGGTCTCTCTTACGCATCTGGCAGGGTAAGCAAATTGTATTTATCAGACCTTGAAGCCTACTGTTAACATAGTTTCTCTGTCGCTGTTCCAACATTGCCTGGCCGGCGCCCCGATTACTCCAACCTAGCTTGAAACACCCGCGAGCACGGCCACTTGAGCCAAAATGCCATCCTTTCCCAACTGCTGACCTCGGCCATCCCGAATTTGGACCAGGACGGCATCTGCGGCCTGGTCGGTGGACTGAAGATGGAAGACGTACGTCGGCAAAGGCTGTCCTCTGCGGTCGATCCGACCTACCGCCTGCTCAAGTCTGCTGAAGTCGCCGGTCACAGAGTGCAGAATCAAGTAGTTGGCTGCCTTGAGACAGTCGAGCCCAGTACCGCAGAGTTCGTATGTACTGACGAGAATTTTAGAGTACTTTTTGAAGGATCCATCCTCCTCCCGGAATTCCGCAAACCAGTCGTAGGCTTCCTGTCGGCTCTCCTTTGACATACGAGCTTCGATCATGGTAGATTTGAAGAGGTTTTGGTCCAGCTCGGTCTCCGTCCAAGCCTTGACTAGCACTGACGGTGTAGGAAACTCCGTAAGGATGACGATGTTCTTGGGACCGTCGTAGTTGTTATACGGCCCCGCGACGTTGCCACACGATGTTGGATCACGCAAGGCCAAGTAGCAGATCTTCTTCATTTCTCTGTTCCGAGAGCAGTCCCGGAGGATGAGGTGGGCGTGAGGCTGCATCTCAGCCGGGAGGTGGTCTGCGTATTGGCGAGGCTGTTTTCCGGTCGGTCCGGGTGGTAGAGCATCTTTCGTAGTCGTGACGGTGTGGCCCTGCGCGAGGACCAACGCGTACCCGGGAAACTGGGTCGCCAGCTTGACGTCGCGAAAGTCGGTATCGTTGGAGAGAAAGTTTCCGAGCATGGCCGGGGTGAATTCTTGGTCGTTCGCCATGGCTTCCTGCATCTTTTTCTGGAGCGCCGTGCCTGCCTTGCGCGTGAGACTGGCGAGAGCGGGCCGGAACTCTTCGTCGACAGGGCACTCCACCGGGAGCGGAGTGCAAGGTGGCTTTTCCGAGACGGGGTGTCCTAGGAAGTGAGACGAATCGTTGCGGTAGAAGTAACCACGAAGGGTGCGCGCAATTCGCTTCAATGCGCTCTGCGACGGTTGCCGTTCGCCCTGCAGCTCGGAATCGTACCCGCGGAGCCTGGCCCGGAGCTCACCAACCTCATCCTCGCCATCGGCATTGTTCCAGCTATCCGCCCCGGTCTTCTGTGTCCATATCCCCCTTAGAAGTGACAAACAAAATGTCAGATCGACCAGACCATGGGACATGGGCGTCCCCGACATCAGTGCCCAGCGAGGTGGATTCATCTGTTGGAAGATGGAATCGAACGATACAGTCGCTTGTCTCGCGTTTGTGCCTCGGATCTTGTGGACCTCGTCGTGCACGATGAAAGCGAAGCACGTCGCATTGGTAAGATTGAAAAACACAGGTTCCTCGCTTTCCGTCAGAAGCTCTACCTTGACACGCCACCGTGCGTCCCAGCTGGCGGTCCGCTGCGTCATGTTACGCGATGCCACCAGGAACAGACACGACGCGGGGATACCGTCGAGATCTTCGGGCGCAGAAAAAGCCAGCTTCTCCCCTATCTTGCCAATATGCCGCTCGAGTGTGCGTTGGTCGAATGTCTTGCCTTGGTAGTCGTCGGGGAAGGAGACGGCAGTGTCGTCGCGCCAATCGGGACTACCCAAACCCAATTTCCACAGCCTGTCCTCATCCTCGGAAACGCGTAACTTCTCGTCCCAAGACACAACCTTCATGCCGGGGAATTCGAACTCCTCCTCGCTAATGCTGATGGTGAAGGATCTGGCGAAGAACGCCCGGGCACTGCTCAAGGCTTCCATCACCAAACAGGCCGGCACGATGACAAGAGCGCCAGCAGCCTCGGTCTGCTCGGCAATGGCGCGAGTGAGGCTGGAGCGGCGGTGCGCGCACGGGATCTGGCCCTCCCGACGGCCCTGTTCGCAGGCCGGCTTGTCTCCTCCATGCAACCTGTCCATCCTTCCAGCGTCACCTTCGTCCCTCAACTTGCGCCATGCGCCGAAGAACGCCAACGCCTGTGTCCGAACCAGGGCGGTGGCCTGGTAGATGCGCGTCTTCCCGAGGCCCATCGCGAGCGCAAAAATGGCCCCGAGCTGTCGGTAGTTTGGGTCCGTATGCGTGATCAGGAGAAAATACCGGTAGACGCTGACTGCTTGGTATCCCAAGAGCGTTTGTTCAGCACCCAATATGCGGACGGTGTCCCTGACCGCCGGATCGTGGTTGAAGAAGGAACACGTCTTCATCCAGAGGCTGTCGTCAATGTTTTGGTCGAGTATGCCGGCAATGCGTCCTGTAGCGTCTTTTGCTTGTTCCTCCTCACCCGTCAGGTCGATGGTGGGGACGGAAGGAGTCGGCTGGGCCGCTTCGGAACGTTGGCACGCTTCTGCGTCCGGGGTAGGGCCAACGGTCGCAGCGGCATCTCGGACGGCAGGCGTAGTAGGCTGGGTCGCATCTGCTTCGGGGGCAGGCGCATCGAGTCCGGCGGCCGACACATCCCCCTCGGGCTGGTCCATGGCGGGAGGAAGGTCCGCTCTGGCAAAAAGATCGTAGGTGTCGCGATACGGGTCTCCGTCTTGTAGTTCGAACGTGATTGCGTAACGTGAAGCCTCAGCGATGTAGTCGGTCGCTTTGCCGGACAACCGTATCATCAGGCCGATTGATTGCAGGTACTCGCCCTTATGTCCTAACGTGCCGGTAGCAAGCACCTCTCCGTCATAGACAAGCGTCGTCAGGTACACCGTATTGCTCTCGTCGACGTATAGATGCGTCCTCGCAGCGTCGAGAAAGTTCTGCCATGAAAATTCGCTAGGAACAGCATGGTGTAGGGGGTTGCGATCATAGGAAGCCGCATCCATGAGCAGCGAATCCATGGTCCATACAATCGGCTTTAGTTTCTGATCCGGCGGACGGCTGACGCGTCCATCAATGAATGTGCACCCAACCCACGGCAGAACCAGACGTTCAAACTCTTCGAAAAGGGCGGAGTTCGAACTGCTCGTGCGAAGACGGCCGGGAAGGAGGTGCGATCTTCCCCTGTAACCAACGATCGAAGTATCGTTGGAAATGATCGAGTTCGTGTTAGAGCACGACCTCTTGACTGACTGGCGCTCCCTTTCGGGCGACGACGATCGAGGCCGTCGAAGTGAGACCTGTTCCCCTAGCTGGGGTTAGCACGCGGTCTGACTTGGAGGAAGGACTGGACGCTCATGAGGAGCGGACTCACCACATGCCAGGCTCGGCGTTGCTGGGCGGTCCGTCATGGTGGGCTACTGCGACTACCTGTGTCGGACGGGAGAGACGGGGCCCCAATGGTGGGTGGGATCGTATGTCGACTGAGAGTAGGGAAGACGCAGGGCCGGCCGGAAAAGATGTCCGGGCACAAAAGGGAGGCGCAGAATGAAGAGGTTCGAAAAGAGAAAGAAAGAAAAAGAAAAAAAAAAAAAACCCCGGCCGGGACTCGCTGGGCTTGGGGGCTGGAGAGGCTCGTTGCGATACGGGTGGTGAAAAGGTTGAAGGTGGGAGGTTGACGGTGGCAGGCGAGGAGGAAGCCGGAGAGGGCTGTTCTGTTTGTTCCTCGGACTCCTGGACGGGAAGGAGCCCATCCAGGACGGGGGCGGAAGGCGCGACGCGAAAAGCGAAAAGCTCAACGATGGTTGTAATTCTTTCGGATGGTCGTTGTATCAGCTGGGCCGGACCTCACAGTCGGGGAAACCGCAGAGAGTAATGCAATGAGAGGTTGCAAGGTGGACCTTTTTCGGGGGGAACCCAGCGAGGGATGCGGCGGACAAGGCAATACCTTCCATACTTTGTGGTACCGGAGAAAGGAAAGTTGGAGAATACTGTAGGCTGCGATGTTTGCTTTCAGGGCAGGAGGGACGACTTGCCCCTTCCCCCTTCCTGACAATTCAGTGGTTTGCGAAGGGAGCGAAACTCCGGACGCGCTCTTGCATTTTTAACCCTTCCACACAGTTTGCGAACCTCCACATCATCATCACCACCAGCACACCATCAACATTTCCCGCGTGCTTACCCATATTCAGTGAGTCGATCGATCTCTTAATTCAAGCATGAAAGTGGTCGAAAGAAAGGAGGAAAAACAAAAAACAGTTGACTGATTTTACGACGTAAGATGCAGATGCAAGCGGGCACCATGGTCAATCACAACGCCGCTGCGGCCAACTTTTGCCACGGACGCTCTTTCCGCGACAACCCGCAAATCAGCATTGAAACGATGACCCATTTGATCAAGTGCGACTTCGCAGCGAATCTCAAGAGCAGTCACGGCAACCATCTGCCGCTGGTGTACGTCTTGCGTGACGGTCCCGAGATGATGGCATACATCAGCAACCTCAGCCTGTGGCCGAAGATCTTCTTCTATGAGGTTGAGAAGCCGGGCGCCGTCAGTATACCGAAGGAGAACATCGTCCCTGCTGGACAGGGCCAGTCCGTGCAGGACTGGCTTGGGACCTTTTCCCGCGAGGACCCCGACGTGCGAGCAACCATACGCCGTGAGGAGTACGTCTTGCTAACCTTGGTATTTCCAGACCGCTGGAATCGTGGTTGTGACAACCCTCGAGTCAGTCAGAGGAATTCCAAACTGGGCCCCCGAAGGATTCACCGACGTTATCGTCCCGAAGCAAGTTTATGGGTCATAGGACTCATCCTCGTTGGCGCGCCCCCTCCAGGTGTTTTCATTCGACATCCATCCTACGTTATAAGCCCAGACGATAATATAGGAAACCACAGAGTATTCGAGGAAAACCGTCCCCTGCGTGTGAAGTCTCAAAATGGTGATGGATTCACGACGTTTGTTCTCAGATCACATTCAACCAGGGCGGCTGCAGCTCGAGCTCCCAGAAACCGACATGGCTCATGCTTCGCCTCAGAACAATAGTAGAAGAAAGAGGCTGCCCGACTGCCCGACTGTCCACGAGCCGCCCTCGAGACGCCGGCTGCTCGACTGCCAGCAAGTCGCCCGCGAGGCGGCTGCCTCCAGCTATCGCAAGAAGAGGCTGCAGTCCCGGAGCTTGTTTCCTGCCGATAATATCGTCGGCGGTGGCTGGCCCCGGAAGGGGAGAAGTCGGGGGAGCTTTCGGGGTGGGAAAACCAACATCCATGTTTTGCCCGGCGAGCCACCAAGTACAACATAACCTTTCTCAGCCAGAAAAGTCGCGTTATCCAGATGAAGCTTCAACTAACTTGCCTCAACAGAGGAGAGTCTTGCCCCCAACCCTGGCCCCAACTTTTCTTGACGCTACAAACGAACAGCCCCATCAACAGATACATATCTCACAATAGCCGATGGCTAATTATTGGCCACTTTCTCAACGCCACCGTCACGCCTTCTTTCCCAGTCCGTCCCACTCGCTGCATCCTCCCTCCTCCATTCTCTTCAGGCGCCTGCCGTGCTTACTTACTCCAATCCTCACTTTCCTCCTTCCCTTCTAACTTTGCTTTCGCACCTTGCGGCCTGGAGGCGCGCCTTCGTGACTGCCGTACAATGCTCACTTTCCCCTAGCAAGCCTACGCTCAACCAAACTCTCTTCACAACACAACAAGAGCTTCTTTCTCAAGGCGTTCTCCTTCATCACCCGCCAGACGGAGCAGGCGCATCCGACCTTCTTGGCTGAGTGAGGCCTACCTCAATACCATTAGGGACGAGACAACTCCATCCTACCAAGGCAAGCAGACGAGGACGTCCCTTGTTCCTACGCGCCCACGACACGTCATCGTCCACCCTGCCTCAATCCTCCCAGGCAGGCCACTTCCTGCCTTTCCGCTGTCGTTCCGAACGTCCGCCCTGCCCGTCCTCTTCCTGCTCTCTCTCTCTCTCTCTCTCTCTTCCGTACCACGGTCAGGCCAGCCCAAATGCACAAACCAACTGCCCACTCTGTCTGCTAACCTCGCTTGCAGTCAGGCCTCCGGCAGGCAAACTTTCACCGAATCCCGACCCCGTGGCCTTGGGTGTCAAGTACCAAAGCCTTCGTTCCTTCCACCGGCCAGCGGCTTCGCCACAGCCCGCCTCGGCGCGAGCGCGGTTCCACAGCAAGGCCGACAAGAACACACTCCAGAGCCAACTAGTCCTGCCCGATGGCTCACCCGGGACACTGCGGACGCCGAAGCAGGCCTTGCGCGGACTTGCGTTGCGGGAGTCCATGCCTCGGCCCAACCGTGGGGTGCAAGGCCTGCGCACTCGATGCTAGCGGGTAGAAGGGACGACCCGACTTACGAGGAACCGCCTTCTTGACTCATGACTTCTCGCGGGGTGTCAACTATTGAGTTGCTCAAGGGAGTCTGGAGCACGGAGGATTGCGTTTGGCACGGCCAGGCAGCACAGATGAACACAACTGCAGCCGCCAACAACCAAACGCCAAGGTAAACACCCCTCAAATAGCGTGACTACCTACCCCCTCCACGCTGCCTAGTGTTACACCTGCCTCGTCCTTCCAACTCGATCATTTTCCTCCTTCGTTTCCCAGCCTCCCTAGACGTCTGTCATGCCTGCTCGTGCACTCGTTACCCTCTCCCCTCAGTCCTCCGTTCTACCCGGCCAACTACTTAACACAACTACCCATGTCACGTACTAACTTTACTACGTCTCAAGATGGTTTTCCTCATCGCCTGAGCCGCCGACACCTCGCCGAAGGCCACATATCCATCGACCAACCTTCAGCCATACGCCCTACGAAAGGCTCCTGGACCCCAGGAGAGCCTTCCCGCTCCCAGGAGCAGCAAGGCCCGCCGTAAGGATGAGAACAGGTTCTTCTTCGTCCTCCGCGGGACCAACAAAACTCATCCGCCTGCTCTGGAGGCCTACCTCGACAGCCGCATGGACCGGGACATCTCCGTCCTCGAGGCGATGAACCTTCTCGGCCAGCTGGCTCGTCAGTACCCCACGGAGAACCTCCTCTCCATCAAGCGCGATTTCTGCAACGACCTTCGCAAGAAGGTCTTCGACCTTGTCAACAATCGCATCCGCCGCCAACAATGATACCGCAGCCTGCCCCGGGCCACCCCGAAGGGAAGCAACCTCAACAATCGCATGGACCGGGTCAGCTCCGTACTGGAGGCGGTGAACTAACTCTCTTGGTCGGCTGGTCCGTCAGTACGCTATGGATGCACCGTCAGACGAAGCAAATTCACCTGTCTGCCCCGGAGGCCTACCTCAACAACCGCATGGACTGGGAGCACTCAGTCCTCGAGGCGATGAACTTTCTCGGTCACCTGGGCCGTTAGTATCCCAAGGAGAACCTCCTCTCCATCAAGCGCGATTTCTGCAACGAGCTTCGCGAGAAGGCCTTTGTCTTTGGCGACAATTTCACGCTCTGCTGATACGAACACCGCAGGCTGCCCCGGTTGTTTTTGAAGGGAAGCAACCTCAACAAACGCATGAACTGGGACAGCCCCGTTCTGGAGGCGATGAACTTTCTCGATCAGCTGGTCCGGTCATGCCCCACGGAGAACCTTCTTTCGATCAAGCGCAATTTCTGCAACGAGCAGCACCGCAAGGAGGCCTGCGACCTTAATAGCAATCTCATCTGCCGCCGACGATGGCACTTCAGCCATGGCAATATTGGAGGAGATGAAGCGCCTTGGCCGTCTGGTGTATTCAGTAGATAAGAATCGATACTTCGTAACACGTGCATTCCTCGGCACGCATCCGCCATATGATCTTAATGACCTATGTTATATCCTCTTCTTTGTAAACCGCACCATGGCAGTCTCCGTTTCCCTCGCGTATTCGCGTAGTACTAGTGGATAATGATACTGGACAAAGACAGGTGTGTTCGCATTGCAGGTTGGTTTGATGTGCCTACTTGCCGTGGTGCCTGGAGGGTCGGGGCATCGCATCCGTGGTATCGGTTGGATCTTTTCCCCAAGGCGATGTTTGATTTAGTGACCCGCAAAGTCGATCATAGAGGTCGGTGGTATCATGACAGCCGTGGTAGGCTCTGGCCCGGTAGGGATCCATAAACACGTCGGGGTTGCTGTTCTTACCGCCCTCAAGACAGATCGCTGTGTTATGCAGCCCCCGTGGCGGGGTTTGTACGCAGCATCATTGCTAGTGGTACCGCGGGGAAAGAGTGCCGCCACGGTGCGGACGGGAACACCGAGGTGTTTCTAGCAATGCCTCGGCGGGAATAAGCCCGGTGTAGGAGGGGTTGGACGGCGCCCGCGGCAGCGTCGTGGGTACCAGACCTGGACGGCCCACTCCTCGTTGACTTCAAGTGAGGCCTGCCTGACGACGCGTTACGTTCCCCTTTGGGGTGTGTTGCATGCGAGCAGTATTCAGATCCAACTGTAGACGGAATATAGTACGGTTAGCGAAGCTGTATTTTATACCCAAAGGTGATCCCTGGTGTCGTTTGTGTATTTGCTTTTAATATACTAAGAGCACGCGGCATGCTGAACCGCTGTTTCCACACACATGGAATCAAAACCATCTCTTGCTCGTTTTACAAAGCAGGGCTGGGCAACACCCTCCACCGCTGGATTCAAAAGCGCATTTGTACGGAAGCAATGGGAAAAAAGTATGTTTCCCCTTTTATATAACGTCGTTGTTGGTTATGATAGGCGTAGTGGATGTGACGGACTTGACAAACCCGGCCGCTGGATGTTGAATGCACGCGCCGTGGCTACGCTGTACTGCATACGGCGTCAATACCCAGACGGCGACGATGACAACCAGCGAGTGCGGGGCGACGTGGTGGAAGATGCTCACCTGTGGTGAATATCCAGGCTGTCGGCATTGGCGGGTTAGACCGACGGATATTGGATGCCCCCCTCGGTCCATTGAACACTCGTCCCGACATCGACTGGGATTTCCGCCTGGTTGACAGAGAGGGCAGTGCCTAGACGGTTGCTTTTATACTCCGTGTGCGTCTGAACGAGGGCAGAGTGGGCGAGTGGGGCCATAACGCCGGCCGCCGGCTTGAGCACCTCAGACAATCTCGACCGAGCGGGGGCGGAACCCCATGCCTCCCGCCCGGGCAGACCAGTTTAAACAACGGGAAAGCCGAAAGTTGATTAGGATCCCCCGCCTGGTATTTTCCAGCCAGGTATGTTGAGAAGTAAGAGTGAGGTAAGGTGGCTCGGAATGTCTCCAGGTTACCTACCCACATAAGCGTTGCACCGGCATGATGTCGTCAGATTCGACCCCACTTGCCCGACGTCAGCACTTCCCCATGCGGAGGCCCGGGTCCCACTTCGCTCCGCCCGACGCCCGAGCGGGGCCGGCATTTGCCCGGAAGGAAAGAAACAGAAAGCTGGCCGAAGGGGATAAGGGAAAGGAGAAAACGCCGAGCCGATTATCCTCCGTCTCTTCCGTCGGCCCCCTTTAGGTAGGCAACAATCCGGAGCTCGGTGCACTTCCGCAGGCCTCGTGAAACCGCGAATCACAAAACCGGCGCTCCCCGCAAGGCCAGTAAACTTGTTAGATTCAATCAATCAATCAATCAATCAACTATGAAGCCATCGCCAGCCGATCAAGTCAGTTTTGAGCCTCAAACTTGATTGAATGCCTTCACTCTTTTGACAGGGATCGCGATATGGATTAAATGAATATTCCACTGCCGAATATCCCTGCCATCCCCTGCCCTTCCTCATCTTCCCTCCACTTCTGCCCTCCACTTCTGCCCTCCACTTCTGATGGGATCCCTTTGGCAGGGTATAAATTGTCCGCTTTTGCCCGCTTAGCTTCTTCTTTATTTTCCCCAAGCCAATGTTGTTATGACGAACTTGGTGTGATTGCAATATTCTCCAACCTCTTGCCCTTGGCCTGGGTACCAGGAAACCCTCTTGGGGAGCTTCAAATGTACCCTTCAAGATCTTCCGGAGATTTACATCAAATCTGTTATTTCAATGCTGTTGTCCTCTATCTCCATCGTCCGTTGGCGTCTCTTGAATATACTGTGAAGGTGAGGGCATCACCAGTGCCACCCTCTCTTCTGCCTTGCTCATCCTGTGCCAGATGGCTACCACGCCAGAAGTCCTCCGTTCAACCTCTACCCCTCCTCCGAATGCCTTCAACCAACCCTCAAGGCTTAGATCTATCACATCACAGCTTGAGCAAGGCAAAAACCACCCCCTTCCCGACCGTCCCTCGTTCGAAGACCTCTTTAGGGTCATGATAAACAATGAGGCATACGTAAAAGAGTCGGAGCTTTGGAGAAAGGGTGCAAGAGAGAGGACAAGCTGGATAGGAAGCCATGGATGGTATTTGGTTCTCTGCCAGCCAGATGGCCAACCAGGGGCAAGTTGCTGGGCTTGCCGATGCTGTGATCTCAAGGGCAAGCATATCATACTTGATATCAAAGCCACTTCTTCTGCTTCAGAGCATCCGAAGAAAAACCAATCCAGAGAGATACAGACAGGATCTCTTGGCTCAGAAGGTTCTGAGCAATCTGACGATGTTTCCATACAAGAGACGGCGCCTGGACTTCACTCATCCAAAAGGCTGCTTTCTGCTTGGTTGTTGATGCCAACCTTCCCTTCACCATCTTTGAGAACCCTGCTTTTCAGTATATGATCTCTGGGGCTGGTACAAGGCCGCAAACGCTGCCATGGTCTGGTACTTCGATGGCTACTGCTTTTGAGGGCATATTGAAGCAACAGAAGATGGTCGTCCAGCAGGAACTTCTGCATGTTGACTCTGAGATACATCTGGGCTTTGATCTTTGGACTTCTCCAGGTCGCCAAGCCATTATGGGTGTTACTGCACACTTTATCATCAAGGATCAAGGCCCCCAAGTACGTCTGATTGCCATGAAGAAGCAAATTGGGGCTCATGATGGTGTCAACCTTGCAAACACTCTTGAGCAGGTTATCACAGACTGGGGAATCACGAAGCAAGTGAAGACTTTGATCTCTGATAACGCAAGCTCAAATGACACTTGTATAGCAAGTTTGATCCCTCGACTTGACCCCACTGTCAAGAAGAAGCAAGATATCCAAGCTAGAAGGATTCGTTGCTTTGGACACATCCTCAACCTTGTATCGAAGGCCTTCTTGTTTGGTAAGGACTCTGACAGCTTTGAGAGACAGCCAGATGCATAAGGTATGTTCTTCTACAGCAAGATGAGGCTGACCTCAAACATTGGCGTAAGGCTGGCCGTATTAGCAACCTTCACGACATCGTGAAAGTCTTGACTTAGGTCGATCTCCGTCCAGACCTTGGGGATAACCGATGCTGTAGGAGACTCCGTAAGGATGATGATATTTTTTGGCACCGGCGTAGTTATTCCACGAACCGGGGACGTTGCCACAAGATGTTGCATCACGTAAGGCCAAGTAGCAGATCCGCTTTAAGCGCATGTAGTGTAGTGTAGTGATCCCACAGCACCACGCCTCCGCCGGCGCCCCGCGGTAGCGGGGGTGGCGCAGATATCAGCCACAAATAGAGGGGGTGGCGCAGCCAAGAACGCACTCGCCCGCACAACAACGCCGTGAATGTCCCATCAATGCGGGAACGAGCCACCGAAGCTCCCTTCACACTTAACTACAGGCGCGACAACGTCACATAAGCGTTTCCACGCCTGAACCTCGAACACTGAGGGTCCGGGCCGTTCCAGTATTCCAGGTTGTCCCACACAATGCGGCGGCGCATAGACAATCCGCTCATCTGCCGTTCGTCGGCCAGCGGCCGCCCCGAGGCAATCATTCAAGTTTGAGGCTCGAACTTGACTTGATCGACTGGCGATGGCTTCATAATTGATTGATTGATTGATTGATTGAACTTGATAAGTTTACTTGCCTTGCGGGGGGCGCTGGTCACTCTGGCATGGTCCTTCTTTGAGCTGCGTGCGTTGCACCCACAGAGCACCCGTCGCGTGGCATGCTATCCCCGGCCGTCCTTCATTGGCCAGACCCTCGCACGCCTCCCTCACTGCAGGGCCCTTCAACTTGGGTTGTCATACTGCATTAGGCCGCGAGCAATCATAGGTATAACCGTCTTCAATAGCATTACAACCACGCGGCCGGCCGGTTGGCCCAGCAAGCAGGAAACTCTTATATTCATAATCATGGCCGGCATAAGGCTGGAATAACCAACCAGCCATTGCAGTCCTCATCATGCCCCGATCTCTGTTGGGCACATGGCCTCTCCTGGAGTTTGGCTACCAGGCCCACGCTGCTAACTGCCCTTCCTGCTGCTGAAGATGACTCAAAAATCCCGTAGCTAAGTAATCAGATAACACGCTTCCAGTGGGGCGATGATGAGCCTCTCTGAGATGTATTTATAGTTGATATAAAATCGCCCTGCCTTGCCTCTGGCTTTTCTTTCTTTCTTTTTTTTCTTGTCCCCCCGGCTTCTGCTTTGTTTGCTTCCCGCTACAGTCCGTTGCGTTGACAATACCCACCCCTGACCCGGACCCTGAAAGAAAATTTCCCGCTGGCCTCAAAACCCCCTGAAGCACCCCAAACTTCACACTCTGATACCTCCACGCGTACGATATACACGTAAATGAAAAAGTACATCCATTAATAGCCCTGAGTTAGACGATAAGTTGATCCAAATTTCAGCTACGCGCATTGCGTACGCATGGAGGTATTAGTGCGCCAAGTTTAGCGCGATTTAGGGGGTTTCCAGTAAAAGGCCCCACCTACCTCACTATTTTACCTTTTCTCAGCCGAACATTGGGGCTTGGACCAACGCTGCCCGTCAACGCAATGGACACACACTGCACGGACTGTGTGCATCCCGTCCGCACCCACCTCAGCGATTTAAGTACCCCGCCTAGCCAACTCACACGTCTAGCTCCCTCCTCACCCCCTCCTACCACTACCTAAAAACATCAAAATCTACCCACAACCGTCCGTCCGTCCGTCCGTACGTACTGCATAGGGCGCCCATTGCTCAGTCCCAATCGAGGTAAGAAGTAGCTTGCTCTAACCCCCAACGGCGAAGAAGATTCTGATGTATCCTTACCTACCAGATGGCTCTTGCTTCTGCAGGTCCCACGGGCTCGGGATCCATCCTCGGCATGTCGACCCTGCCGAGAGAACTGGTCGACATGATCTTCACCCTCGCTAGCCAGGAGCCAGGTATACCCAGGTACATTGCGCCCTTTGCTTCTTGCGGATCGGTCTTTTTCCACGCTGCAGTGCCGTACATATGGAAGGAGGCATGCATGAACGCACTTGCCGAGCCATCCATCCCACAGGACAGAAGGAAGAAGTACGGCGACAATGTTAAGACTCTCGCCGGCCAAGGGAGCTGTCGATGCCTTCAATGCTGCACCTCAAGAGTCGAGTACCAAAAGTGGAAGCAGCAAACAAACGAACCCAAACTTGGGCCCACGCCTCTCCTCCAAACCCGGAGCCGCCTCGAGGCCACGCCACAGACAATACAGAAGCTGGAGCTCCCAAACCTCCTGTCGCTCACCGGTCAAGAAGTCGAGAAAGAACGGGACCGCGAATTCCTCCATCACTTCGCAGGCCGGCCGGGCGGCATCAGGCATCTCGGAGTCACGAAGTGGTTGGTAGACCGCCCCATCGTCGACACAGTGTCAATGTTTAATAGATTGGAGAGTCTATCATGGGAAAACTTCACATCATACCGGCTACACCTACCTAAACCCGGCTCGCAAAGAACATCGTGGAACAACCTCGTCAAATTCGCAGTCAACGTCGCACCTGGCGACATCATGGACCACCACTACGCAGACTTCCTCACCTTGGTCGTGCACTACAACACGACAGAGACACTGAAACAGCTGCATCTCGCGTCATATGCGCCAATCGTACCCGCCAGGCTCGGACGTCTTGTTTGCGAATTCGGCCACCTGTTCCCTGTTGGGCCCGCGTTTCCCGCGCTGGAGGAGCTTTCCATCCATGTCCCTTCATGGCAAAAGGTGGAAGACGGTGGAGTCAGCTTCAGGACGCCATGCTCCATGCTGGACACGCTCAACTCACTGTCGTTGACCATCAGATGTAGTGATCTCACCTCACTGCGCCGCGTGCGGGGGCTTCGCAAATTGAGGCATCTCGCGCTCACTATCAACGGTCCCGACCCGGCGGGAGCAGGCCGGGCCGGAATGGATGGGGCGGAGATCCTCAGCACCATCGAAATGTTGGGCAATCTACAGAGCGTCACGGTGCGGAACCATGCAACAGGGCACGCAGGGCGGCGGGTACGGGAGCTCACGCCATTAGAGTTCCGGAGATTGATCCGCATGACTTCGCGCGAATGCCCACAGCTGAGGGAGATCAGGCTCGACATGGACGTAGCTCTCGCCGACGTCTTCCAGGATTGGCCAAAACCAGCCGGCTCCGGATTCGAAAGTTTGGCCGTTAAGGTGCTGGCCGTGAGATCATCTGCTAACTCGTTTGACGGGAACAGGGAGAAGGAGCGCAGTATTTTGGATTCACTGCGGACCTGGGCCCCGAGGCTAACGACACTAGTCATGGAGGTTGAAAGCAGGCGAATCGACATCAAACGGCCAGAGTACAAGCATCAGGTGGAAGAGGTGGCGGACTTCCTCAATCGCCCCGGTCCGCCAGTACTACGCGGAGAACCTCCTCCCCATCAACCGTAACTTCTACAACGAGCAGCGCGAGAAGGCCTTCGACCTCGGCAACCACGTCGAGCTTCTGCCAAGTGAGGGTCCCTGAATTGTCTGGTGTATTGGTACCCCGCCGAGAACCTGCCCACCGTCAAGCGCGACTTTGACGACGAGCGGCGCAAGAAGGCCTCGGCTCTCTCCTCAGGCCCATCAAACGAAATCTTCCCTCGTTCCTTCCTCGGTGCGCCCGGCTCGATTAACTCTGCGATCGCGGCCGCCACTTCGAAAGCAGTTATCATCAACAACACCATACCCACCTACGCAGTCAATATGCACGATATCCGCTGCCAACGTCACATCCCTACAGTTTCCCTCAACCAACCTCGGGTACGCGCCCTTTTCACCGTCGGAGAAGCCAGCCGCAGACTTCACTGATTTTTGGCTTCGTCCGCCAACGAATCGAAAGGCCGACGAATCAGTCTTCCCTCCTTCCGTTCTTTTCACCTCAAGCCGACCGCTCCTGCCAGAACAGAACGATCCGCCAGCCAATCATCGATTTTTCTGTCAACGACCACCCGCCTGGACCCACCGACCAAAGCTTCCCGCCTACCTTACCTAACCTCAACGGCCCTCCCTCTTCTTTTCTCTATTAAGCACGCAACCCTTCCTGCCCGATCGCAGTTATCACATTCATTGCCGCCTCAGAAATCGCCTCATCTTCCGCTCGAATTCCTTCGCGTCTACTCTCCCAACCGCGACGGAACGCCACTCGCTCGCGACGTCCGACGTCACCTGCCTTCGGATCGCCATCGGCAGAACACCAGATTTCGTTAGCAGGTCAGCAGATCTCACCCACCCCGTCGCCAGCGCTTGTTTTTTTTTTTCCTTCTTTTTCTGCCTCTTTCTTTTCTCGGTGTGCTGATTTTTGCCCAGTTGTCTCTTCACGAAGCGAAAAACGCCCTGCCTGCCTCCCTCCGACGGCGTATACCCGTTCGCTTCGGTCTCGAGGGGTTTGTCCCGATTTCATTCTCTTCACCCGCTTCTCGACGAGCCCTGCTCTACAAGGTGCCCTCGATCCTCCCCGCGACTCCGTCGTGCTCCGTCCTTCCTCCCCGCGACCCTTCTTCTCCCTCGAGCTGCCGCCGCCGACACTCATCCTGCGTTGCCTCGCCTCCCCCACCACCTTCTGAACACGATCATGGAGTCCTTGCCGCCGGAAATTTGGTGCATGATAGGCGGATACCTAGTTCCTGGAGACCTGAACAGTCTGAGCAGGACCAGCGTCTACTACCGCGCGCGCGCCGAGCCCCTGCTTTACACGCGCGACGCCGCCAGCGGCCTTTCCGTCCTTTGGGCGACAGCCCAAGGCGACGATGGCGCCCTTGGCAAGGCAATCCGCCATGGCGTAACCGTCGATTCGCATTGGCCCAGGAAGTGGCGATCCCCTTGGAAACCCACTTGCGAACCCAGGTGGCGTACATTTCAGACGAAGCTAAAAGGATACACGGCGCTGCAGATAGCCGCGGTCTTTGGAAGAGCGGAGATGGCCGCAACGCTCCTAGGGGCCGGCGCCGTCGTCGACGAACTGGCGCCCGTCTGCTGGCGGTGCAATCTCGAGGAGGAGACCGACGCCCTGCGCGACGCCAACACGCGCATAGCCACGAGAACGGCGTTGCACTTCGCCGTGTGCCATGCTGTCTACGACGTGGCGAAGGTCCTGCTGCAACACGGCGCCAGCGCCGAGGTGGACGGGCCAGACTACGACTTGGACTGGTTCCAGGCTTCCGGGACCAACACCCGCCACTGGTCCGTATTGCACGATCTGAGCCGCATCCGCCTGCCCGGTCAAGCCACGATGGAATTCGCGGAGTGGCTGGTGAACGCCCACCACGTCGACCTCGAGCTCGTGAACAGCCGCAACGATACTCCCCTGGGAACCGCCTGCGAGGCCGGCCAGTTCAGGCTTGCTCGAAAGTTCTTGTCCCTCGGCGCTGACGCGAGCGCAGCTCCGCCGGGGACGACGCTCGCGCATTCCGCGCTGCAGACCTGCGGCGACATGGGAACCAGACGCCTCGCCCGTGAGGAGGGCACTCCGGAGACATACTCGCTGTTCCTTGCGGGCTAGAAGCTCGATATGGACGCCATCACGGACCTCGTCGGCGATCTCCTCTACAAGGGTGTTGATGTGCACGCCACCGACGGGCATGGGAGCACGCCTCTGCACGTCGCAGCCACGTGTGGCATTCCGGGCGCCGTGGATATCCTCATTCGAAACGGGGCTAATGCCAATGCGCGAGACGCAGCGGGCCTGCTGCCTCTCGACCTCGCCAAGCGGCACCATCACATCGTGGCCGCCAGCGGATGGTCGGCGAGCGCCGGGCAGGGACCGATGGCAGCAACAAGCAGCGGTGACGTCGGTTTTGTGTTACCCGCCTACCGGAATCTCCTCGTCGCGACGCGGCTCGGCGCCACGTTCAACGTTGGCAACGTCTGGTACGCCGACCAAGCGGGGAGGACCGCCTTCGCACTTGAAGAGGTGAGGACGCCTGCGGGGGACTGCGCGTTGTTCTTCCAGCAGTGGGTGGTGTCGGGCGAGGTGAACCCTGTCCTAGAGCACCTGCGCACTGACAACTGCGCGCTGGATCGTAGCCTGAGCTTTCCGGTCAGCGCAATCGCGGCAGTCTTCTGGTCTGCTGGCGGGCCGCCCAGGGCCATACTCAAGCTGGGAACCTACGACTCCCACACCCCCGCCCTCCGCAGGCAGATCGTACGAGTTCAGTTTGTCGACCAAGTCCACAAGAGGCAGTTCCTGTACTACATACTGCCACTGGTGATGACGTTAACGGAGAAGTCCGAGTAAGATTGATATCACTGTCTGGCTCGTCGAACGAGATGCTAACTGACTTCCCAGGCACTGGATACGGCGTGCGTGGAAGGAAGGTGGGGTGTGAGAGGACGGATGGCCGATGATACTGATGGACTTTACTTGCTGCGGAGGAACGGCGTGGCTACGGATTAGCATAAGGGACTGGCTCTGGCCTCCGGGTCGATTACGGATGTTTGCATGTATGCCCGGCCCACGGCTGTGGTCGGTCGGTGTAGTAGCACCATGTGCGACAAAGTTTGATACACACACATTGCGTTGGGCCGCTACCAGACTGCTTGCCATTGCCGAAGACGATCTGAGGGATTGGGATGATGTGACATGACAAACCGTGCCCGGCGGCGTGGCGAAAGCGCCGCCCGCAGGATGTGGCTTGCGGTCCCGAGCCGGTAGGTATGTGGTTCGCGGCTCGGCAGAGCCGAGGGCAATTCGAGATCGAGTGCTTTGGTTTACATACCAGTAAACCGCCGTATTCCGAGAGGCTCAGCTGTTCGTTCAGAAAATTGCTCCTCCTCGTTTTTTAGGTACTTAGTTTCCGGTAGGGTCGGCTGCTCTTTAGGCCGGTAATCTCCCGCCCGCCGTTTGTCTTCCGGACTTGCGTTCTTTCCTTTCCAGTCCATCCTTTCTTTATTTTCTTTCTTTTCACTTTATTTGCTTTTTTCCTTTTCTCCCGCTGCCTCCGCTATCGCGCGTTCTGCTGCCGGCACCGGTCTCCCCGCACATCGCCGCTTCCTTCCATCTCCAACCCACGCCGTCGTGGATCGATCATCAAACATCCGGTCGCCGGAAGCTCCCATCCCCAGGCGAGTTGACTTCTTTTTCCCTCTTCAAACCTCTCATACTGATACCAGCCAATCCACGGTGGCCATATCCGGAGAGAACCGCAATGTCGCCGGCGACGATACCGACGCCTAACAGGACGCGTCCGTCCGCCCCGTCAAGTCAACGTTGCCGAGCTGGACCGCGATCGCATGACTCCCGCCAAGCCTTAGGTCTTCGTTCCGAGGGGAAGCGGCCCCAGAGATCACTCCTCCGTCGACTGGCTCGCCATGTCTTTCGTCTTCGACGACCCGCTCGACCGCAGAGTTGCACCCATCGAGGCCCAGCGATCTCTCCCCATCGCGAACCGGCTGTACCGACCCGGCCGTCTTTCCGATTCTGGCGTATAACCTTCGGTTCGCCGTTGTGGTTTCCAACTACTTTGCCGATTCTGTGTTCTTACCCAGTCACGTCAAGCTTTGTATCTGGTGGCCGGCGGACGACGGCGACGCCAGCTTCGGAGCTCATCTCGGCGAGGTGTTCCGTGATAGCAAGACCGCCCCGTACGCCATCTTGACCACACCGCCAGACCCCGACCTGGAGCAGCATGGTCGAGGGGCGTGATCCTAACGATCCCGAGGCAGGTTGTCGTTCAAGGCCTGGCGCCTACAGACGCTCCCTACACAGTGGACTCACGCTAACATGCTTCATTTTCAGACGGCCGACACATTGTTTCTTGCGACGCCCGGGGCCATCGCCGAATGCGTGACTATGGGCTTGCCGCCCAGCGGCCGAGCCAGAGCCGACCGTCGGCCGGGAGGACGAGGGCCAGCCGGCTGGCTGTGTCCGGCGGCGATGGGCAAAGCGTCGCTGGCAGCCTGGCGCGGCGTCACTGGGAGGACGGTCTTAAGTTTGGGCTCTATGCATGCAGATGGGCGTGGGTGCTCGGCAGCCACGGCCCTCAGGACCTTAGGAGAAGTGAGAGCCTACGTGGATGGATAGCAGCCGTGAACAGTGTGGAACGGCGCAGTCATTGCGGTCGCAGTCGTGCTTTGACGGAGCGGCCGGACCGGGGTTCGCTAGTAGACGGCTAGTTCGAGGAGACGATCCTCCCGCGACGACAGCACACCCGAACATGAAAATGTATCTTCGGCCGCGTAGTCGTGGAGGACTCGTGTGATCATTACACCCCAATGTACAGAGACTGCCTATCATGTCCATCGCGCTGCCATGCTGCTGCTGCTGCTGCCGATGTGGGTTCACTCTAAAGAGCGAGAATCAGCTACTGCGGTATCCTTCGATTGCAGAGCATGGACATGGAAAGACGAGGACCGACTGTAGTCCGTTCAATACATGCAGCTCAGAGGCTGGTTGAAAAGTCTCAGCGAAGTTCGCATGCGACCAATACCTTGAATACGCCGGATTCTCTGGAGTCGTTTGTGTTGGTCTCAGCTGCCTATCGCAGCGTTGATCTGCGACCACGGCCGCCGCCTCGAACGCAGCCATCATCATCATCATCATCATCATCATCATCATCATCATCATCATCATCATCATCATCATCATCATCATCATCATCATCATCATCATCATCATCATCATCATCACAGCAGTCAACATGCACGATATTCGCTGCCAACTTTACAGCCCTGCCAGCTAGCTGGTCCTGTGAGACCAACACCGATCAGTGGTTAACTTCACAGTTACCACTATGCGATACGTCAATTAACCGCAGCTCAGCAAGGCTCCAGAAGAGACGGTCTCGTCGATATTCGTTTGGATCTGTTCTGCCTACGGTAGGAACGCTCGATCGATCGACCCGTGTTAACAGAGGCAGTCGCGAATTCGAAAAGGATGGCTTGCATCGCCCAAGCCCCCTCGAACTTGCCTTCGTCCAATCTCCGAGAAGGACTGCGTCGACGCCGATGTCGTCAACGCCAGCGGGATTGAGTGACATCTCCCCACGGCATCGACAACGGCAGGATCGCAACGACGGCCGCCACGGCCTCCGATACCATACTCAGCCGAAGCAGTCGCGACGCGACCCAAGAGATGATATGTTCCGCTCAGAATAGCTCTGGGCAATCACTCATACTTCCTACTCGAATAGCGTCCTTCACGCACCCGACCCCGTCGTCAACTTCGACCCGTTAACTCACGGTCGACGGCAAAGTCGACCATTCTCCTCTTCTCTCTCTCGACCGCCCATCTCTCTCCACCTTCTACCTCCTCGCGAGCAGAGCTTTCGCGTCGTACAGGCAAACAGGAGATTACCCTGCTTTCGAATCCCTTCGACCACCTTCTCTTCGCCAAGTCAACGTCAACAGCAAATTGCCGCTCCGAGCCCGTTTGACGACGACTACCCGTACGCGCGGCGCGCGGCGTACCCTGCCACAAGAATTCTGCTATGTATTCAACCACCGAACGCCGACCGCCGACTACTGCCCACAAGAGGGTTTGCCTTCTTTTTTTTTCGAGGTTACTGCCCTTTCTACCCCAGCCATTTCACACTCCTTCCACAATGCTGCTGCGCCGTCTTCTCTTTCCTGAGATTCCACCGTGTCGTTGACAACGTCACTTGCTGAGCCTGCCTGCTTTCCCAGACCCTTCCCAACTACAACGCCTCCATCTTCGTCTGCTGTCGAGCCGCGCTAAGTCAATCAAGCACCAGAGTAGTAAATCGCCTACCAGACGAGCAAGCCCCAGCTGCCTCGGTTCCCGGTTAAGCTATTCGGGACTGTGGCGTGGTAATCCTCGCCTGCTACTTGACTTGGTGCCTCGCTCTATCAGGAAAGCTGTCAGTTGCCAAGAACCTCTTCAATCATGACCGACGCCGCCGACCCAGCCCCTCCGGCAACCCCGACTGGCCCTCCGGCGCCCCCCAGCCAGCAACCACCCAATCCCTGACCCTGCCGGAGTTCACGAGGAGCCATATTCGGCACCCCCCAGTCGCTTCTTCGGCACCCATTTTTGGCAGTACGCCCATACAAAAAAGAAAAAGCCGTGCATGCTGGACACTGGCCCACCCAAAACCAGCGTGCAGCCGTCCGCACTAACATTTGCACTCGTTCACGCGCGAACGGCGAAAAACGCTTCAAAACGTCGAGTAAAATCGAGGAAAATCGAGGAAAACCAGGAAAAAAGTAAGGAAAGTTTGCGAAGATACGGAGGCTTACGCGGTTACTCTGTTAGGGTTAGGCTAGGTAGTTAGGGTTATGGGTAAGTTAGGGTCAGTGGTTAGAAGTTCGGTATTCTGTCGAGATATCGGTTTTCTTTCTGTTGACTGGGGGGTGCCGAATATGGTGTCTCGAGTTCACGGCATGGTCGACCACAACGTCCGGGCGGAAAACTTGGCGGTGTTGACTTAGAGTCAACCGCCACTACTCAGGGACCAGCTTGCCTCGTACTTTTTGTTCAGTATAGAGTGCTACCGACTCGATAGCCTCACAGGCTCCGGCTTCTGGGGTCGAGCGTACACCGACTTCGACGGTGTGCCGGAGCCTGCCTTTGACCGCTGCAGCGCTGCTGCCATGATGGACTTCAGAGACCTCCTTGTTGCTAACGGGGTTTACGTCACCATGGATGGCACTTCCATTGCCTCCAACGTCTACGCTACCCTTCACCAAGACTTGCACAAGTGCACTGATGAGAAGATCAACGCCAAAAGCATCCAAGATCGCCACCTTCAAGACAGCTATCAAAGACGTCAACTTCCTCAGCGATATCGAAGGTGTCGAACCCGAACCTTCCCCAGCACCTCCGGTTCCGTCCACCTACACCCCCGCCGGCACGGCACCGTCTTATCCCTTTGACCCCGAGAGTGTGACTTTTAGCGCCGTTTTCCCTCTTACTAAGCTGGCTTCCTTAGTAAGAAGGAAGACGGTTTCTACGCAGTACCTAATTGGTCTCATTCCCTGTTTCTGGGCAAGATTTCTGGGCTCTGAAAACCACGCTAAAATTCACCTTCTCGGGGTCAAAGGGATGGGCCGGCTCGAGATGGGTCAGTTCCGTTCGGAACGCGCGCCGATCAACTGCCCTCATCCTCCAAGCGACCATGACGGCAATGCCACCAACCGCGGCCTACCTGACCCACCCCCCTCCGGACTATAAAAAGAGACAGGGACGACCCATTCCTGCCATCCAGCGAAACAATTCGGATTCAACGACCTATTCGCGGCGAGAGCCGCGAACGGGACCAAGCCGCCAACGGGAACGACCACATGGGCCCTCGGGCACTCCGAGCTCACTCATATCATACCTTCCCACCACCATCCGGCGTCTCTGCTCAACAATACCCCACGAATACCTCAAAAGAAAGGACCGCCAGTGGTCTGACAGCGAGTAGAAGGATCGGCCAGAAGCAAAGACTGAGCCCACACCAAGAAGACATCCCCGGTAGTGCACCCACAAGAACGCAGGTAAGGTATTGGGCCCGCCGAGAATACCGCCGAGTAGCAATAACACCCTATTATACCCAGCAACAAGACCTCACCAAGTGACGGGTCTGATCGAACGGCGCTGGGCACCAAGCAGCAAGGCTGATAAAGGTCGTACGAGCCCCGGCAGCGTGCAGCGGTGGCCTCCGGGGAACGCCACGTGGCCGAGCGTGGTCATTCCGGACGCTCAGCCGACGAGATCGGAGTCAACGCGATGTTGAGTCCATATACCTCGGCAGCAGAACTGTCAAACGACACCCCACCAGCTTCACGGGCGGCAATAATTACGGAAAAAGAATCCCCGATCCCGAGCAACTCGGCACCCAGACGGACCCCAAGCTGCGCGTCGGCCGGAAGAACCCAATCCGTCGGCAATGTCGGTCCCACAAGCCGGGCTTGATCAAGTCAAGGCAAGTTTTCGTGGCCTGAATGAGTACAGCCAGCCCTATGGAGCAAGCAGCTAGGTATATGCCCAGACGACGTAACCGTCGAAGCCGCCAACGGATGGATCGGCTACTACGTGGATGAGTACACCAGCCTAGGCCTTTTCGGAAGGTATCCACGGCCGGAGTTCACCTACGACCTGGACGGTTGGACGAAACAAGCATTCGCAACGGCAGGGAGGCGTACATACAACAAGTCCCGCGACTTCATCCGACGCAGGGCCGTGGGCGTACGTGTGGAGTGAAGCGCCCTCGTTTGCGTTTGCTCTACAGTGTTCACGGGTACACTTTTCGCCCCTCAAACCGGTCTCTTCTTTGACGATTCCGCAGCGCCGAGCTCATGCGCCCGAACAAAAAGGATAGCTATGGAATCGCGGAAACACTTCCTGATCCGGCGCATCAGGCTCCCAGGAAGTTCAATTTTCGCTTGGAAACGGGGTCGAAAACGACGAAAAGCTCCCTTTTCAACCAACAACGCGTGTTTCATCTAGAACGAGCGTGAAAATGAAAATAAAACAATCGACTTTTCAGAACAGCAATGCGCCTGATCAAAATTTATACCATTCAATAGCCCCGATTCCCCTGATTTCAGAGGTGTCATTGTTTATTCGAGCGCATGCGCTGCGCGCTGCGTAACTGATGTTTTTTTTTTCGTGGCTCAGAAGGGGCTCTCTTCAGCCACTGCGTTGGAGGAAAAAGGGGGGACCGGGCCCGTGTTGGCCTCCAGAGCTGTGTGACAGGGGTTTCGGGTGAGGCAAACGCAAACGAGTGCGCCATCGCGAAGGAACCCGCGGACATGGTCTGTACGGAGGCATTCGTACCATGGCAACCACGGAAACAAGGCGGATGGCTCCCCGAACCCATCGATCGCGGAACGCCTCGCTACGGAGAGCAACGGCGTCGGAAATATACCTAACCACTCTCCAGAGTCAACGCCATACGCCTCCATCTCAAAACGAATCGCAATATGAGCCGCCCAATGTCCAAATCCGTCCAGTTCGCGAGGAGCAACGCTAAGTGTCATCAGCGAGCAAAGACCGGTTTCCAGCGATCACCAGGAAGAACCAAGATATGACGATACGAGGTCGTCCCCGCCATTTCGAACCCCCAACCGGATCATCAGACACGCACGTTCCGCCACACACGCAGCCTGCCCGACGAATGGATCATCACATGCAGGCAAATGACGGACCTTGCCAAAATACCCCCAAAGGGCGCAGAACTCAGTGGACACAAGTGCGAAGTGCTCGTCAAGAATACCGCCATTGTTCGAAAGACCCGCGCATCGGCAGGAACAAGCGCAGCCCTCGTCGGGCGACATCTTGCATCTTTTGCTCAATGGCGCAGCTACTTTAGATACCTTACGACGCCGGGATCGACAACCAGCCGACGAGCCTCGCGCAGTTGGCCAATCTACGCAAGAGACGCTTCGAAGCCCCAAATGTCATGCAGACCTATTACGCGACGGAGGATCAGCACGAGGCCGCCTTGGCCGGGTTCATGCGAGAAGACGCCGACAAGAACGCTCTGGAGTGTGTCGACGACCCCACGACGAGGCCCGGCAGGCTCCAACCAACCATACGCTTGGAGTACTAGGCCGACGCGGTCGCCTCACTGAACACCAATGACATTTGCCAAGACGTCAAATGATGCGGATCAGCACTCACACGTCCCGTCAATGCCCATGAATGTATCCGAAGCTCCCTCCGGTCCGCCTTAAAACAACAACACCCTTCCGAGGCCTGCCTAACGGAACGAAACCACCACGGCAGCGGCAGAGACAGACGCTCCGGGAAACGGATCACGGCGCTCGGCGGGCCCCAGACGAAACCCTCAGAACCAACGACAGCGCTCCCTGTAAAGCAATCAAGTCAATCATGGGGGGTCGAAGTCGAACCCGGACTTGATCGCCGCTTCGCGATCCAGCCATACTAGATTGCTCGCACAACCAGTCCCAAGTACTTGCTAGGGTAAGTGAGGCCATTTAGACACCCCTGACCCGCAGCAGCGAAATTGCACCCCTCTTCTGCCATTGCCTCATGGATGGAAGCCTTTCCAGCGTTTTGACCTTCGTCGCCACCCTCTGTGAGATCCGGGCAAGAGGCGCAGCAGCACTGGATGCCCTCTCACTGTCGGATGACTGCGAGGGTATCACCAAGTTCCCCAATGCAACTATACTCAGGCGATGATGGTCCTCTTCGTGCGCAAGCCACCAATCAACAGGATTACAGTCAGCATGCCTGGCAAGGTCAAAATACTTCTCCGATCCATCAAGCTCCTCGTCATCCTCTTCCTCCTCAAGCATCGTGCCTTCAGCTTGAACCCATTGCTCAAAGTCATCTAGGTACGGAGTTCATGGGCGCTGTTCTGTATTCCCTCATAACTGCCCCTTCTTCAGAAGGACTCCATCGGTTGAGATATCTCTTCAGAGCCAGCTTGCCACTGGACACCTACCCCTGTTGGCGAGGGGATCGCCAATTCCTCTCGAGGCGTTTCGAGTTGAACCCAGGGCGGAGGCGTGATGCAGGAGCATACAGGCGTGACTCCTCTGTCAAGGCGTAGTACTCATCCAGCTCCTCCTATCTATTTATGATTGAAACCCTCAAGTGCTGCTTGGCAGCTTGTGACCATCTCTTTCAAGTTCAATATGCTGTTGATGTGCTCTCGGCGAGTAGGGGCAGGCGAAGCTTCAGCTCTCATTAAGTCATGTCTGAGATGCTTCTGATCCCTGAGCATATGTTGGGACTTGTCGATTTGCTAAGCGAGCATATCTCCGGTGTAATGCTTGTGAGGAGGCTTGCGACTCGCCCGACTCAAGATCTTGAGCATCCCTACTGCCGATTCTATTGTAGAAGGTCCTCCGCCCGTCCAAGTGACTCGGAAGACACTCCATTACGAAGCATCCTCCACCCCCCCCCCCCCCCCCCCCCCCACAGTCCACCGTGGGAGTCCCATTCCCCAAAGCTCTGCGTTCGAAGTGTCATATTTCAGATGGGCTTCGGGATCGTCATAGCCACTGCCAACCGCATCCAGTCATTAGAAGTCAAGATATCTTGAGCTAGTACGGGATCTTACGCATTGGATCCCGAGAACTACAAAAGCCCTCTACGTCACTATCAAGCCGAATAGCCTGCTCCGTCATAAGATATGCGGAGTTCAAACTCGGGGCATAGCCTTAGTCCTTTTTTAACTTCTACGGACATCTACTGAGAAGTAAGGAAACCGTTAGACTAGTCAGAGGCTTCTGGGATATCGCGAGATAGGATATTGAGTAATGTGAATTGGTGAGCAGCGACGCAGATGACGACGGTGAGTGTGAGCACGGCGGCGAAGTTGTCGAGCTTGGCTTCCGTGTAGCCAATCTGATGAGAAATGAGACGGGCGCTCGGCGAGTTCCTTTTGGCCGTCGAGGTGTAGCAAAGCAATCTTTACAGGTCCTTCCATGAAGGGTTCACTTCTCATATATAAACAATGCCATTATTTAATAAGTCAAGATACCTTGCTGTTTCCTTCAAGGCAATATCTCCCGCGGTAGGCTCCGTGACGTAGTACACTCACGGGGTGAAAGGATGTTCTTAGGCGACCAAGTGATTATTTCGGAAGATGATATATCGGATGTTTATGAGGAAGTCGCCTACGTATATACCTATGTCTTCGTCGTATTCCCGGGGTTACATGCTCGGAAGAAGGGGACGGACGATAATCAAGTTGTGATGTGTCGTGGGTTTAGTGGGTGCCTCGTGCCCGTAGTGTTTCCGTTCCCTCTGGTATAAAACGGAGCCTTTTGCTTTGTGGATTTCGAGTTTTCTCGCGCAAGGCAATTGGTCGCCAGCAAGTCAGAGGTTGCTGGGGCCTGCAGCGTTCGTCTACGTTATGTTCTCGGTACGTCAACCAGAGCGTTTGTAGTGGAGCGCTTTGTTGTAGACGAGGATGCTGGCGCGTTCCTCATGCTGTATTATAGTCTAATAATCTCTTGGAAAGAGGGGGGAGAGGTGGGATATCATTTGCTAGCTGGTTGGCGTTCTTGGCCTTTGGCCAGCCCCCCCCCCCCCCCCCCCCCCCCCCCCGCGGGCGTCGCGGTATTCGGCCTTTCCCTGGCACAAACTCACTAGCCCTCCGTATTCCTTTCAACCACAGTGACAGTCCCTGGATGATATTCTTGGTGGGCGAGCATTCGTTCTTCCTCGTATTCTTCCTAAATACGACGGCAGCAGTGATAACTAGTGAGGGGGTCGAGATGCTGTGTGATATGTCTTGTGGTGCTTTTGACTGCGGGTGGCGTCTTAGAGTCAAACGCCTGTTCTGAAAAGCGTTGGTTGAATCTATCGTCATGGCCGACAAGATTGCTATGTGATAAATGGTCATGCTTAGCGCGTCTAATTTATATACCTGCGCTTGTATTTTCATGTAGTGCAAATAATACGAATCTTCTCTCTGCTATACATTGTACTTTGTATCAAAACAAATACGTGCTTTTCGAACTCCTTTTGAACTTCGTAGCGAAGTCTCCGAGGAATAGCTCAGTGTACACTACCTTGAAGAGGATCAATCCCGCGAATTGAGATTCACAATTCAAACGTTTTAGCATTCGTGTGTGCCAGTATCTATGTATTCTTTGGAAATACACGTAGGAGAAGCGCTGCTATGGGTTTGCTAAACTATCGATAACTATCAAATAATAATTCTTATATATCGCCGCATAGTCTAAGCCAGTGATCCTTGGCGAAGAGTTCTCTCACTAATATATTTAGCTTGATGTTTAGAAGTGTTGTTTTAAAGTCGATGCTTTATTTACAGGCATATAGCATGGTTAGTATACTGTCATTCGTCTGCTTTTAGTATTCCTGAATGCGTTGTTCATATCAAATCATGCTGCAAAGTATACCAATGTTTACTAAGGGTTGACAATTGAATCCAGGGCAGTGAAGTAGGTAAGATTGATTGGATTTCGTTCTCTTAGGGTGCCTATCGTTTGTAACTCGACCCCTCCTCCTCCTCACCGCCTTGCATGCGGCGCATGTGGGATCCTACAGCCGGCCTCTCGTCATGGTATCTCTTCGGGTCTACCCACCCTTCCTACAGTCCCACGCCCTCCTCCGTTGGTGTACGCGCAATACCCAATTCCGATCTATATGCCGTCATCGGTGTTGCACTTCTCAAGACTGGAAGCTGGAGCCCCGGAACTGGCTCGGCGCACTTTTTGCTCCCGAAATGGGACGAGGAAAGACTGGGATGATCATGGCCATTACAGCTATTCGACTTTTTCATATTGCTTTACTCCGTGGGAGCACTGCAATGAACCGTAGCCTGCTCACCTTCATCGTACCAAGACCTAGCGCTGCCAACTGGTCAGCAAGGCCGGCAATCCTGAGTGACCGTGCGATCCCGATTCGATGTCATATGCCATCGTCTATGTTGGCAACGCTGGCGGCACTTTGGCGGTAATCCCAGCATCCCTTGTTATACGGACTGTCAAGAAAGCTCAGTCTTTCTTCCGCTCAAAGCTTTCAGTACATTTTTCAAAGGCATAGCTGTCACCTCATGGGAAGATGATAAAATGAAGGACGAGTCTCTGGATACCATGAAGTTGGCGGTCGCGGAGTGGGAGACCGATTACGCCGAGACGTTCACCAAAAGCCTAGACCCAAGGCCAGCGGCTCAAGTGTAAGGTACAATGGCAACCCCGATGTGTTGTTTCGAGACGCCGGTCTTACGATAAGGACGCCACCGCCCGACGACGTCAACGGCCGTCTGCCATGCACTCACTCACTTTGTTCATAGCGGTGTCCAAGAGCATGCTTCAGCGAGTCAAATACTGGGATGGTGGCTGTTCTGTTGACATGGACTTGGTGACGGGAGACGATGTCTAGAGCAGCGTCGTTCTCACTGGCGGTCTTTGCTTCGGCCTTCTGGTGCTCGACGGAGTCCACGAATGGAGGAGTATTTCTGCAGATCAGGCTTAGAGTGTGTTTCGCATGTTGCGGAGGCAGCAGAAGAAGCCGTTGGTCATCCCAATGAGTGGAACTCTCGCGTCCATATCTTTCTTCCCTTCTGACTTTCATTCTTCGCAGTTCGCCGCCCGGAGGCACAACTTGTTGACTGCCGTATGACTCTCACGAGGAAACATTCGAGGCACCCGCGTCCGAGAGCCTCGTCGATCTCACCTTTCCTTTCCCCTTACTTCGAGGCCTACATGAAGCAGACGATATCTCGAGATTGGTTGCTAGGTTGAAAGAATCGAGCGCCACTGTAGCGTCGGACATGAGCGATGACGATTCAACCCGGGTCTCCAACGAATTGGCTGGTCTCGTTCATCCAACTTGTAGCTCAACGTTCCTAAGCAGTCCTTTGATGTACAAGCCCTAGGCACGCGGGATTCGCATCGATTGTCCAATCGGCGATAAACATAAGTCTCCAATCTCAGCTTCTTTGACCAGGAGAGCGCAGAAGGCCACGGTTCATGAGGTTACACGGACATTGAACAAGACTGAGAGGTCCTCCTGGAAGAAAGTGTCCAACGCGATCCACAAGAGGACTGCCGTCTGTCGCCTGGCTCTCGCCATTCAACTCCCAGGCCTCGCCCCACCGCTCCCGAAAAGGCCAAAGCGGACGAGTCCGATATCCCAAGCAACTGGGACAGTTTCAAGCAGTCCGTTTGCAGGGTTAAGACGGCGGAGCCGCGACAGTACACCGGATGCCTCCCCGACGAGTGGGAGGTACATATCCTGCTCAGTATTGAAGAGATTGCCCGTCTGGCGGGACCGTGGAACGTGGCGGAGCAAACTCACAGGGATCGCCGCAAGCACGAGAGGTCTGAAGAAGCTTCTTCGGATTTCAATGGCGCAAAGAATCTTCTTGTCCTCACCGATCGACCGTTTTATCATTTCTTTGCACGCGAAAGTCATCTGAGCACTGCCAACTGCTGTCGACGATAGCTCTGCCACTACCCTTCCTCCCCCTTCCTCTCCCCTCCGCTCCCCTCCGCTCCCCTACCCCCTCAGGTAGTTTCCGCCTCACCCTGCACCCAAGTAAACATGAATCTCTCATATCTCACTAGGTAGATAGTATGGTGCTATCCAGCCTTAATTTCCTGTTTAAACCAAATCCCCACACCACTGTCATTAGCCACCTTGCATCTTCATGAGAGGGTTGAGGTAAGGGGTACAGAGCACTCTACTTACGTGCAAAGAGACTGCCACTCCTTGGTCACAGTCCGTAGGCTCCCCTCCCTCTTCGCCATCTTCCTCTGCCACCCCCGCACCTCCGTCTTGTTGTGCAGCCTGTCGAGCCAGTCACCCACGCGCAAACGCTGACCGAACAGCGGTGGCCCGGACTCGGAAACAGCGCTGAAGTGGAAAAACAGGACCGGGACCTCTCGTCTGATCACCCTCTCCATCGCCTCGACGTATGATACAATATCCACGCCGGTAGTAGCGACGTCGCCTGCCTTCAGCCTCACCCCCATTGACCGCAACTCCCTCCGAAACGCACCGTCGGCCAACCTGCAGTCCAGCGCCGGCTCCCAGCAGCGGGTCGCCCGCCTTTGACGCAGCAGACCCTCTAGGAAGGGCGCGAGCACGAGCTCGCGTCGCCGCCCCGAAGTGTTGCGGTTACGCAGCCATTCGGCGTCCACCCCGGCCCTCGGCCTCGTCTTCATACCCCCGACGCTCACATCTAAGGCCGACCGTGGGCCGTCGACGTTCCCCGATGGTACCTTATCTTGGCGGGACTTTGCCAGGTCGCTAAGCTTCCACCCGCGGGCGACGTAGTGTCGAATCTCGCAAGCGCCGCCGGTCCTCGGGGGTTCGCCGGCGAAGATGGCATTCTTCTGCAAGGCGATCACCGCGTCCATGTCCGGCCACGCTGGGGTCTTCGGGTAGGTCACCCTCAGAGCATTGTAGAGGTGTGCCATGTCGATCAGACGCCAATCGAGACTACAAAACTGGCCGCGAAGCTCGGCCACTTTATGCAGCGTCCACACGAGCCTGAGCCCGTACGTTCCGGGGCTAACGTCCCGAGCCAGGTCCTCGCACCAGCCCGCCGGAAAGACCATGTTGTAGCACTTGTCATGCTTTTTGTAGTCCGCGATATGACCCTCCGCCGCCCGCCTCTCGTCGAGAGGAACCGTCAGACCTTCTGGAATGTCGAGGAAAACGCGACACATAAAGGCGAGCGCAAGCCGTATACCACCGGGTTCAATCTCCTGGCCGCAGAACGCAAGCGCGAGCAGATCGAGAGCCGGAAAGCAGTCCCCACTGCCTGGTGGCCCTGCCGCATGAAGCCGGCGGAGCCGGCGCAAGTCCCGAAGGCAATACTCGTACTTCGGCGTGAGGCGCCGCCGCTGCTCGGCCTCATCGTCAACGCCCACCCCAGCCCTGGTAAGCTCGGCCATCGTCTCCAACATAACGGACGTTGGGTGAAACGTCCACTCCTCCATCTCCTCTGTGGGCTCCCACCCCGAAGCCTCCACGCGTGATGCCAGGTTATTTGTGAACCGGCCCATGGGCCCCTCTGCATCGGCGATAATGGGCCCGTCCTCGGGAGGCAGCATGTCCTGCGGAACACTCCACGTGTAGTTATGAGTCTTCCCGACGGCCGCGTCCAGATAGATGGCCGCAATCTGGTTGCCGATGAACGGGAGGTGGGGGAAGCGCCGAATGAAGTCCGTCTCAATCTTCCCGAACGCTGTAAAGGCCGCCTGCGTCACAATGCTTGCTGTGATGGCGTCCGTGGCACGCGCCTCATACCGAGCCCACACGCCTCGCAGGTAGTCCCTCAGACGCTTCGCATCATTGAGAAGGCAGAAGATCTCCACAACGCCGTTATCCTCGATCGGTATCATTTCCATATCCTCGTCGTCCGCTCTGTCGACCATGTCATCTCCCGGCAGCGTCGAGCCCGACTCACTGGCGGAGCCAGACCTGTCCTCGCCGTTTTGGCTATTCTCCCCATCGCTGGTGTTGCTGTCGTTATCGGTATCGTCATCATTGCTACCCAGGCCTTGTTCGCGAGCAATGTCCCCAAGTTTGTCTCCAAGTTCGGTAGACCATTCTGGACCCTCGGTTGGGCGTGCTGGCATACCCGAGGCTTCTGTTGGGAAACAAGCCAGGATCCGTTCGAGTTGGTCGGTAAAAAAGGCATGTTTGATGTCCGACGCCTTCCACTCGGAGTTGGTGTCCGCCTGCGACCGGAACCACTGCGAGCACTTACGGCGCGTGCTGAGCGAGTAGCCGAGTAGTCTCCTCTCCAATTCAGGCATCTGAATACCAGCTGCGACACATTCCTCGGCGATGTAGACGTAGTCTGTGACCATAAGGGGTAGCTCCTGCCTTCCCACCGGCCATCCCTGCTTCCTTGCAGTCTGGAGAAGCCAATCGAATCCAGCTGTTGTATCGTGCTTGTACTGGCGGTAAGACGAAGACAGATGGTCGGGAATCATAGCAGGCTCGGTTTCGTGGGCAATTATGTATGCGTTGCCCTCTTGCTGTCGTTCTCTTGCTGTTGCCTTCTGCTATTGCCGTTGCCTCTTGATGTTCGTGATTTTGTCGCTGGTTTTGTTTTTGTTTCGGTCGTGTTTTCGTCTCTAACGTCCCACACCCACTTCCGGACCACCCCCACATCCGGACCACTCCAAAATGCCTCATCGAAAATGCACACCGCCACTTCCAAACTTGAATAACTTCACCTTTTTCAACTCAATCGTTACCAAACTTTATACGAAGCATAATAACTACACGATGGTCAATTATACCGAAGATGAGGTTTCTCAGGCACTTGAGGCTATCGCAACCGGTACTAGCCTACGAAAAGCTTCAATACAGTATGGTGTGCCAAAGACCACTCTACTACGTCGAATTCAAGGGGCTCAGCCACGAGATATTGCCTTTTCTGATCTGCAAAGGCTTTCTCCAACCCAGGAAAGCCACCTGGCTGAATGGGTTCGAATTCAGGCTGCCCTAGGCCTACCTCCAACCCATCAACAACTCAAGGACTTTGCTGAACGCATCCTACAGGTCCATGGAGACTCCCAGCCTCTTGGAAAGAACTGGGTGCAGGCTTTTATCAAGAGAAACCCATCTGTAAGGGTCCAAAGAAGCAGAGCAATCGATTCCCAGCGCATCAATGGAGCTTCAACTAATGTAATCAGGCAATGGTTCAAACACCTCGATATACGTGAGATCATGGCTATCAAGGCCTCCGATCGATAGTTACAGTATGGATGAGACTGGTATTCTAGAAGGCAGAGCATCAAATGGGCTTGTTCTTGGATCATCAGAAACTCGTTCTATCCGCAAGAAACAGCCTGGATCGCGTGCTTGGACATCTCTGATCGAGTGTATCTCTGCAACTGGCAAGGCACTGCCTCCACTTGTTATATACAAGGGCAAGAATGTCTAGCAGCAGTGGTTCCCTCTAGATCTAACGCCATATGAATCCTGGAAGTTCACAGCTACGGAAAACGGGTGGACTTCAGACTCTACAGCTGTCAAGTGGTTAACAGAGGTCTTTATCCCTTCAACCCAGCCAGGGGACCCCTCAGAGGTCAGATTATTGATCTTAGATGGTCATGGAAGCCATGAGACTACTGCTTTTATGTATACATGCTTCAGGAACAAGATAGATCTACTGTTCTTGCCAGCACACACGTCACACGTCCTTCAGCCACTTGATCAGTCGGTTTTTGCCCCCCTCAAGGCAGCATACAAGAAGGAGCTTGGATTACTGGCTGAATGGGATGCTGGTACAGTTGTGGGCAAGAGAAATTTCGTTATATGCTATGGCAAGGCGCGTAAGGCAGCCCTGACAAGCAAAAACATCATCAGTGGCTGGAAATGGACTGGTTTGTGGCCTGTCAGTATGGCTAGACCCCTCATGAGCCCTCTGTTGCTTGAGAACACTTCAACCCCTGCCAAACCAGCTGGTCAGGTCTGCAAAGGGCTCTCTGATGGCAAAGCAAGCGAAAAATGGGCGGGAGATACATCAGCAGTCCCTTGGTCAACCCCCAAGAAGAGGGATGAGCTTCAGGATCAGTTCAGCCTGTTCAGCAAGCTGGATAACGATGAGCATACGCAGCGCCTGCTTTTTCGGAAGGTTCAGAAGGGCTTTGATGAGAAGGCATACCAATTGGCAGTAGCCCAGCGAAAGATTGAGGCACTGCAGGCAGAGGTTGATGCCAGTAGGGCCAGGAAACGGAAGAAGGTCAAAATGAGCCCAAATTCGAAGTTCGCCGATATTGAGGCTATTCGGAGGGCTCAAATCGAGGCGGGCGAACTTGAAAGTAGCACAGATAAATCCAGCGAGTCTGAAAACCCTAGTGACAGCGAAAGTTGCATCGTCGTGGCATCATGATACATATGAATATTGGTTGAAGTTGATATGTATAAATGTGAGAACATCAGAAGTGGGTGGTCCGGAAGTGGGTGTGGGACGTTATTTGCGGTTTTGTTTGTTTGCGGTGTTATTTGCGTTCCTGTTGGTGTTGCTATTCTTGTCAGCTACGCCTAACATACTGGGCAGCAACGGATGATACCTGGTATCATTCGTTGCAATGGCCACCAACAGAAAAAGAGCGTACACTCATTTGCGTTTGCCTTACCCGAAACCCCTGCAAATGAGGCATTTATCGCCCCTCAAACGGGCTTTTTTTTCAACTTCATTTAACTTCCTTTTCGATAATTGCGCAACGCGCAGTGCATGCGCCCGAATAACAAAGGATACCTCCGAAATCAACGAAACCAGGGCTATCGATCGGTATACTGTTTGATTGGGTACATTGAGGTTTCAGGAAGTTCCATTTTAGGCTGAAAATGGGCGGAAAACGACGAAACACTCTATCAATAACGCGTTTTTTGCCGAGGACGAACGCAGAAAAGTCGACTTTTCCAAACAGCAATGCGCCCGACTATAAAGTATACGGATCAATAGCCCTGACTTCGCTGATTTCAGAGATATCTTTTTTATTCGGGCGCATGCGTTACGCGTTGCGCAATTGATGGTCTTCTCTAGTTTTTTCTACTGAAAAAGGGGCTTTTTTGGCCACTGCGTTGAAAAAGAAGCCGTTTTGGCCCCCAACTGCGACAGGGGATTCGGGTAACGCAAACGCAAATGAGCGCGGGCCCGCGAAGACAGGATGCAAGATTCATTGAAATCATGCCGAGTAGCATTTATTAGACTTTCTGCGTCGGGAATATCTGTATTATAGATACACCTGAAGCTGCCGGTGAGATATCATAAGATACGGTGAGCTTCAAACACCCGCTAGGTAATGGTTGAAATCCCAATAGGCTGCTGCTCATATAGATCGTCCCAGCCAAAAGCTGTGCCTCTAATTACATCTTCTCCTCTCAGTCTCCTTCGATACGCGGTTGTTGGGTTTGAACATGAGGACAACAGAATCAGCTTACTACGAGATAAGTTGCAACAATAAGTTCAATAGCTTCTATCATGAGAACTTGCAATCCGTACTATGCAGAAAAAACTGTGTGACTACTCCTATTGTGCATGTGCGAACCCGTCCCCCAAGTTAGATCTATCCGGCCTTGCCTTAAATATTTCAACCCTCAGTTGCATCCTCTATTAGGCTTTTCTGAGCTCGTGCTCGGCATTCCGCGCTTCCCACCTGAACAAATCAGGGACTGCGCGTTTTCATTCTGTATTGATTCAATTAAAGGTCTGCTTGTATTTGAAGCAAATATATCTCTGCCCCTCAACGATAAGTGAAGAGAAGAGATGACTTGATGTAAACCACAAGGTAGCCACAAACTGCGCTTTCGTCGTTCACCCCGCTCCTCAAGGTAACAGGGAATTGCCGTAGATGAATGTCCGTTCACACAACTCGGCCGTAATCAACGATATGTAGGTACCTTGGCACGAGCGGCTTGGGGTTGGAGGGTTAAAAGAACTGGTCCATTGCGTGTGTTTTTGATGCCCGGGTATCTAGGGCCGGCACGGCACCGTCCTACGGGCCGGCTCGAGATGGGTCGGTTCCGTCCGGAACGCGCCGATCAACTGCCTTCAAGTGACCATGACGGCAAATGCCACTAAACCGCGGCCTACTTGACCTAGGTGCGCTCGATCAACCGGACGTCCCCTCGTCAACTCACGGATCCCACGAAGTTGTACAACGACAGCTTGCGCTTCGGAGGTGACATGTACGATATCGTCGACTCCAAGCTTCCCATCTTTAAGGACTGCTGCGTCAACGCCGGCATCAATCAGTCCCAGACCCCCGGCGCCTTCTCCATCATTCTCAAGGGCAAGGCACTCAACTGCTACTGCGACAAGCTCTGCGGCGACAACGCGCCCTCTGACATTGGTGGATTGATCGCCAAGGTCGGAGCACACTTCGAGACCGAGGAGTCACGTCAAGCATACCTCGCCGAGTGGCGTAGCACCACCCTCGGCCGCACGATCCTCGAGAACCCTGGCAAGACCAGGATGAAGTGCCTGGAGATGGTTTTCGACAAAACTATCACCATCCGGGGTGCCCTGTCCAATGTCCACCACTCTCCGACGATGCCCTTCGCGATCAAGCTCTCAGCGCTTGCCGAGGTATGCCCGAGTGCAACCACGCCCTTACGAGCCCGGCCAAGGACTACGAGGGCGTTGCCAATCAACTTCGATTGTCCGTCAGCATCGCAACGCAAAGCCAGGCTAGTGAACACTCCGTCACCAACTCAACAGCTGCCGTCAACGAACAATACTGAACCGATCGCCGATACAACGGCCGCGTGCCCCTAGCGGCCAACGTCGCCCCCAGGCAACCCTTCCACCGTCCAAAAACGAAGTGCTACGTATGTGGCGAACCAGAGTGCTGGTCAACAAAGCACCCTGTCGAGGATCGTCGCAAGGCCTTCGACCGCTTCAAGCACACGTACGCCAACGAGGATACATCCATGCCTGCCTTCTGCCACTTTTCGGCTTAGCACGAAGGCATCGAGGGCATCGACGGCCTCCCTGTCGACAGCCACGATCGGAATACGTTGAACTACTTTGGCACCCTCAACGTCGACTACGCTGCTGAGGCGGAGGATGACCAACATGACCCAGATGGCATGGATGACGAAAGTTGACAATTTTCCACCCCTCACTTCGCCGGCATTACTCTTGATGGCTTCGAGTCATGTCAACAGATACGCCGTTTTTGGATTGCCTCCGCGATACGCATACAATGAATGTTACGTTTGACAACCTCGAGAACGTCATGAAGCAAGGAGATCTCAGAGTTCCTGTTATCCGCAAAAGGGGGCATCCATGGATGCTTCTTGAGCAGGAACGATCGGTCGCTCAGTGCCATCTCACGGCGATTGAACTCCCCCGACTACATCGCCGCTTCGGCCACCCGTCAGGTGCCAGGCTTCAACGCGTCCTCACTCGGGCAGGGCATGAGGTTGACAAGGGCCTTCTCAACCACTTGACCAAAGTCTGCCAGCACTGCCAACTCCACGCCGGTCAACCCAAACTGTTCATATTCACTCCTCGCGACGACCATGACTTAAACCACGAGATCTTCGTGGACATCATGTATCTGGATGGCAACAAGCCAGTACTCCACGTCGTCGACAGGGCCCGACGTCTCAGAGACCTACCAGCTCAGCACACTTGGGATGCCCTACGCATGTGCCGGGTCGACTTCTACCAAGGTCCTCCCGACTTCATCACTGCGGTCGCCGGCACCAGCTCCCGCAGCCGTGAATTCAAGCGCGCTGCCCGCACGCTGGCGGTCATCGTCAAAGAAGTTCCGCATCGAGGCTCACCATGGTATTGGCAAGGTTGAACGCTACCACGCTACCCTACGTCGCGCCCACGACAAAGTCTATGCCGAAGACCCTTCTATCACTCGCGCCTAAGCCCTACAGATGACCGTCAAAACCATCAGGGCCCAACGGCCTCGTCCCGACCCTCCTCGTCTTTGGCGCTTACGCTCGAGTAACCAAGGATTCGGCGCCATCTCCGAACGTTGCCAAACGCGCCGAAGCCGTATAGAAGGCCACCGGCGAGCTTCGCCGTTTTCACGCCAAGCGACAAGTCTCCGATGCCCTCGCCCTCCGCAACGGCCCAAGCACATCGTCAACGCTTGCCCTCCCGATCCAGCCAGACGTTCTCGTATGGCGCGAGAACAAGGGATGACGGGCCGGCCCGGACAAGCTTCTTCCCATCGAAGGGGAGAAAGAACTGTACTGTTGACCTGCCTCGTGGGCCTAGAATCTTCCGTTCGACCCACGTCAAGCCGTCCCACGACGACTTGGACGAGGACGTCGCTGACGTCAACCCTCCGCCGAACGCCCCCCGAGGCGCTGAGGACCCCGGCGAAAAAAGACCAACATGGATTGCCGTCGCCTCCGCCGCCCCGTCGACGCGGCCGGCCTCGCAAGGGAGAAGAACGCGGAAGGCCAGCTCCCGGCGAGCCACGCGGACGCTCGCGGACACGGATCCCCACGACAAGAGCGGTCGACGTCAACTCTGTCCCCAGCCCTTACTTCACCCCAGAAGTTGACAACGTCGACGCCGTTGCCGCGTTCCTCGCAGGGAACGAAGTCTTCTTGACGAACGAGGAGCGGGAATCTTACAAATAAAACCGGATGTATGGAACACGCACGTCACACCTTCCTCCTGCAGTCACAAGAAGAAGTTCATAGTCATGAAAAAGCCGTCCCAAACCTTTGATCTCAGTTATAATCCTACCCCACGCATAACATCAGGTAAATCAGCAATATCACCGCTAGACATTCACCGACTGCGCTGTCTACCCGCACCTTCCTGCCTCCATCGAACAGCACCTTCCTCAATCACCGAATAATCGTCTTTAAAAGCAACCTACTTTCCCCAGGTACCCAGCCTAACTCTTCACCTCAACATCACCACAACCACCACGTTCACAAATCCAGAAACCCAACAACAATCAAGGAGTTCCTTCCCCCCACAAGGCCGACAACCACCAGGAAGCCATAAAAATGTCTACCTTCACTGCGAATGCCATCCCGCACGCCGACCAGTCCCTTGGCCTCGGCTCGGACATCAACATGCCTGCTGTCAACCAGGGTGGCAGTAAGTGCCTCCTACCTTCCTGAGACATCTGACCAGTCCCTCTACCCGCACGGCCTTCCAGACTAACTCACATCCCCAGTTCTCGTGGTCGCGAGGGAGGCCAACCACCTGCCGAAAACCATTGCCTTCAACCATCCTGGTGCTACTGGCGGCCACGTCGAGCATCGAATCATCATTACCGTGGACGACCAGACCGACGTCCACACGACCGGGAAGCTGCGGTTCAATCACGCTGTCGGTCTTCCGGCTTATCGTCCGACTGGCCACCTGGTTGCTTCCTAGGAGCAGGCAACTCGTGGCCAGTCGGAGCGAGTAGGACTAGCGTACGTTCACAATTCCGCGGCTTATGGTAGCCGCCTGGTCCGTTTCCGAGGTCTCGACAACACAATCACCACGGCACCCGCAACCACGCCACTTCCCCTCGGAATCGGTGATGGGGGACTTCTAGTTTCCCACTGTTCCCAAACGTACACTCCGGCGCCCTACCAGGCAGCGGGTCCCACTATGACCGTGCATCTCAGCATCTACGTCAACCTTGGAACCGAGGGGTATGTCGCACTTCTTGCCTTTTCAGACGTGAGGTAGGGAAGCTAACAGTTCCGGTGTGTCAGAGAGCCCGTCTGGCACAGTACCATCATGTGCTGAATCCGCAACGATTTCCTCTTATCCTAGGCCTTGAGGTGGGGGATTAGGGGCAGGGTTGGGGTCATTTCGCCATGAGTATGAGGCATTCTGGGTGGACTTTTACGGTGCTTTTCCACAGGTATACGGTTCGACAATAAACGCACTATTCCAATGGGCCGGACTGAAATGATCCAAGGGCAGTCACATGCGTATGATGGGGACTGGATCTATTGCAGTTACCTTGTGCCTAACCGTATCCTTCTAATTCATTCCGCTATCGGAGTAGGCAGGGTTCCGTCAGACTTCAGCCGATCCCCCTCGTTGGCCTACCACCTGAAGCCTTCCAATGCCTTGTTTAGGGTACCTTTCGTGAAGGCATCGGCAAGGTTATCGTTACCGTCGATCCAGCGTATTTCTCCCACCTCTCGTCGTTCGTATGACTCTCGGATTGCCATGATGTCGATCATCAGGCGTTTCTGTTTCGTGGTGCCGAGCTTGACGAGTCATTCGTAGAGCGAGTATGAGTCTGTACAAATAATGGTTGGGATTGCTGGTTGATCGAGCTTGTCGGTGATAATCTTGAGAGTTGTGGCTATGGCGTATGCCATGTCGATGCCTGCTGTCATGGCTTATACCTCGGAGGTCAGTACGCTTCTCGTGACGCGTTTGCTCTTGGTTGAACTGTAGTGAACCACGTTCCCAGTCATCTCGAAGGTATCGTCAACTCGCTTCTCGTTGGCGAGGACGATCGTGAAGCCTAGCTGGGAGGTCATATCCTCATTGTTAGCAAAAGATCCGTCAACAAACACAAATTACCTGGCCTCTGATAGGTTGAGGGGGATGTATCGAAGTCCCCGGTCAGCGTTCGTCATTAGCCATTCGATATGCTTGTTCAGTGCCTTGACATCGTCTGCCGTTGGGTTTTGGCATTGGGCTGCGGCTGAGAGATCGAAGCATGCTTCTGGTTGGCAGATCGACGCGATGTATGCTCCGCGAGCGCGTTGTTCGACGTATTGTCTTCTTATCTCGTCCTCCGTTGCCTTCGTGTCGGGGTGCTTGGGGGCGTGATCCTGGTGTGGGTTGTTCCTGCGTGCCATCCTGGTGTATTGTTTGACAATACCCAAGGGATAGCAGTGATAGGTGTCGGTGAGTTGAAATCCTGTGATTTCGAGCTGCTGGGTGTGCCCGTGGTTATGTTTTTCTTTTGGTCGTTGGGCCTTGGGCTTATGAGGCCAGTTTCTCGCTCAGATCTTCAGTGGCACAATGGTGAGTGGGCTCTGGATGTTGCGTTGGGAGGGGTTTTATAGCCCCAGCTTGGTGTCTGTGTTATGCCGTTGTTGTCGGTCCGTACTTGTCGTGATGGGTATAAAACAACGTCCCAGTTGTTGATCCTTCGATTCTTTCGTCAATGTGACGGGAAGTGTGACAGGAAGTGTATCTCTCGCGCCCGGCGACAAGGTGATGATGCCCTTTGTTGGTGACGCGTGTTGCCGCGGTGGTGGTTGTGGAGAGCTGTTGTTGCCGCGGCGATGACCCTTCTCTTCCGTATTCTCGGCCAATACGGCGCCAATGCTAGTGGCGGGCCCCAGATGGTCAGAATCTGTGAGGTGACAGTGTCGAAGTTGCTCTTCGTCGTAGTTGTGTTTCTTCTCTCAGAGGCCGCCTTGTGGCCGTCACCCAGCTATAAATTGGGCTCCTTGGTTGCCGCTTGAGCAGTTCGGACCGCAACACCAATCACCCGCGGTAATAGCACTCGTGGCAATGGTATCGTCGGGGCTGATCCCTTGGCCTTGCGCGTGGCTCCGTGGTGGGCGATGTGATGCTTGAGCGTTTTGATGTGGTCGTGGTCTCCGCTTGTCTGCCGTTCAGTGCCTCTGTGGTGGTATACAGAGTGAATATGCTTGAGGGGCCACCGAACGGCGTTGGCGAGTGCTTCGTGAGTTGCCGGCAGGGTTGTGCTTGTTTGCCTGTGGTTGGTCTTGCCATCACTCAACCTCTTGCTTTGGGTCTTCTCGTCGCGACGCGTGGCAGAAGCAATTTGTCGTTATCGGTGCTTCCGGTCGTAGTTCGGAGCGTTTCATACACTTGAGACGCTGATGCTGTTTGAGGGCAGGTTCTGGCGCCTGTATGTGGCTCGTGAGGTGGCTCAAGTTATCGTGAAACTGAGCGGGGCGGTTGATAGCATGAAAAGTAGCCTGTTGCCGCTGAATACCTCGCGAGAAGTGAGTGACGTGGACGGCACTGTCGGGAGCGACGTGATCGTGGCTTCCTCAGTAGGTCTTGTGGTAGTTGATCTGGGTGAAAAATTCGAGCGCTTGCCGTTCTGGTGCGTGTCGAATATTCGTGGTTTCTTGATGCGTGATAGACGCTCTCACAGTGAGTCGCTGCTGGCGCGACGTCAAACTGGAGATTCGGAGTAGGCGCGATCGGTCCTCACGGTCGTCTCACTTGACGATGCGTGGTAGTTGTCGACCTGCCTCCCTTAGCACAGCTTCTCGAGAAGACCGGTCGTCGCGGCTTGCGGCGATGTAGTGGTCTCGAGGAGTCGTCTCTTCTGGTCCCTTGCTGATCTGCGGTATCGTGGTGACCCGTAGAAGTCAACCACTGATCAGTGTTGGTACAGGTACTGGTAATGCCTTTTGACTAGTCAATATGAGGGGTCATAAATTATGGGTGAAAATGCATGGTATATTGAAGTTGTAGATGCAGCTGTGAGGGTAGTGATATGGCGTTGAGAGCCGGAGAGATCTCTGCCTTCTCATTGGCTGGAATCTGCAGCATCCATGCTGGGCGGTGAGTGTGGCATTATTCCGACAGTGACCCTGGACTTCACATGTGGGTGTTTGTTTATACCTGCGTTTATTTTGCAAACAATCTATGGAGGCACAGGTGCAAACGAGTGGTAACGAGAGTGATGTGTGTGATGAGAACTAGCTAAGTGGGCTGCCTGGCCAGGAGGCTGGAAGAATGGAAGGCTCTGGGGGGCCCTGGGCCGCACAGGCCACCTGGGGCACCTGTGGGCAGGTGCCGCCACACCGCCCCTCAGGCTCTGAGGCCTGGCAGCAACTGTCAATTCGTACAAAGTGGGCAAAAGCCAGAAATCTCGTCAAGAGCCAAAAAGCTCAAAACCGAAGAGTTTTCGAGTTTACGTCAACTCGGTCAATCTCCGGTTAAACTGCCGGGTAATCCCTGCGTTCCGATTGACCCGAGGCCTCGGATTAAATCAATCCCGGAGCCGGCCAACGTTGATCCATGTCATCCTCCAATCCGTCCACCAATCCAAGCATTCTGACGAAGTCGCGGTGCTTCTGCGCCTTGAGAGACTTCGTGAGGCCGTCGGCGACCATCTCAGAGCCGTTGATGAGGCGAAGCGTGAAGGTCTCGTTCGTGAGCACCTCCTCGATGATCCATTTGTATCGAACGTCGATGTGGCGAGTACGGGCCTGGTTCAGCGGATTCATGACGTGAGAGTATGCGTTGGCGCTGTCTGTGAAGAGAAGAACGGGAGCGTTCATCTTGGCGTCGAACATCTGCTCGATAGATCTCTTCATCCATTTGAGGGCGAGGCCGGCGGGCGTCAAGTTCACGAACTCCGCCTCGGTCGTGCTGAGAGTGACGAACGTCTGCTTCTTGGTCTTCCAGGCAATGGGCCACCGCCGGAGAAGATGATGTATCCCCCGGTCGAGACACGAGATGGCTGGTTGTCAGCAAAAGAAGCATCTGCCATACCATGGAGAGCCAGAGTTCGATTCGGATCAGTTCCGCCAATGATGATGCCGTGATAGATGGTTCCTCGGAGGTAGCGACAGAGGTGCTTGGCGAAGCGTAGATGCATCTGAGATAGGCCTCCGTTGGCCTGGCAGAGCTTGCCAACATGGTAAGCAATGTCAACACGGGTACCCTGAGCGAGCCAGTTGATGCAGCCAGTCTTCTCGATGTACTCTTCGGCCTCTTCGATGGTGCACTCGTTCTTGTCCCATCGGACGGGAAGCTCTTCGTGAGAGGGGAAGGGAGTCTTCACGGGCTGTAGATCCCAGTAGCCAAATCGACGGAGGATGGCTTCGGTGTACTTGTGCTGAGAGAGGAAGATCTTCCTGGTCGAGATGCTGCGTTCGATCTGAAAACCAAGGAACTGCGTGGCCTCGCCGAGCTCTTTGAGGGTGCACACCTTCTTGAGATCATTGCGGATGCTCTCGATGCACCACCTGTTGGGCGCAGCGATAGCGTTGTCGTCAACGTACATCAGGGCGTAGGCACATCGATCCTTGTTCATGAACAAACAGAGCTCGCCGTCGACAGGAACGAAGCCGATCTTGTTCATCTCGGTGCAAATGAGGTTGAACCACCAGAGAGGAGCTTTGCGCAGACCGTAAAGTGCCTTCTTGAGAAGCCAGAGCTTGCCGTCGTCAGTGCCAAAGCCAGTGGGCTGACGAACGTAGATCTTGATGTCGTTGGGAACCGGTGCCGCGAGGAAGGCAGAGTCAAAGTCATGCATCTGGTATTCGAGTCCTTGAAGAGCAGCGACGGCGAGGAACAGTCGAAGAGCTGTGGCCGTGGCGACTGCTGCGTAGACTTCCTGAGAAGCCCAATCTCCGCGCTCGAAGTTGCCACATACAACCCAGCGAGCCTTGAACCGAGCCACGATGTTGTCGACAGTAGTCTTGATGTCAAAGACCCATTGGCCAGGAAGGACCTTGGCGTCGTGAGGAGGGTAGACAAGTTCATAGACCTCTTTTGCGACGAACTGCTGGATCTCTCGCTCACAGGCTTCCTTCCACTCAGGCCAGTGAGGGTCATCCTTGGCTTGCTTGAAGGTCTTCAGAATGCTGTAGCCTTGCGGAAGCGCTCTAGAGATGGCAGCAGCTGCGAGGGTGTCGAGAGAGTACTCAGGCGTGTCATCGTGTACCTGAATGTCAGCGGTAACGTACGCCTTCTTGTTGTAGCTGCGGACGCCGGGGGGCTGCTCGTAGTAACCAGGAGGCTTGGGGTCACCTCGACGGGGTCTGGAAGAGGTGGTCTCATCGTCCCGAGAAGCCTCGGTGCCTTCTTCTCCACGAATTCGCTGTCTGTGAGTAGGGTCAATGCCATCAAGTTCTTGGTCAATAATGCTGCGAAAAGACTCGTCAGAGTCGCTGTCACTGTCGTGATGCTCGTCAGCCTTCTCGTCATGGTTTGTAGCAACCGCATCATCCTCTGGAAGGGATTGCGGGGTCGAGCGAAGCATGATTTCATCCGGAGGCGGGGTCATCAAGTTCAATCCTTCCATGGCCGCATCGAGGGCGTTGTCGCCGGCACTCGAAGATGTTGGCGTCATGGCAGAGATCTCCGGAGACTTCTCAGGAGAGTCAGAAGTACCTGTGGTCGTGCTGCGCTGGATCCAGAGATCCAGCTCGTTGAACAGCACATCATGCTCTGTGTCATCAGCGATCGGCGTATCATGCGTGGGTCGAAGAACTGTGTTTGCTGGACCTTCGTAGAAGCGAACATCACGGCAACGGATGACCTTCTTCTTCTCTGGGATGTAGACGTGGTAGATGTGGCCGCGGAGAGATGCATATCCAACAAGATGTCCCTTCATAGCACGAGCTTCCATCTTTCCGGAACGAGGAGGACGGTTGACACCTTTCTTGTGGACGTAGGCAGTGCAACCGAAGGTGCGAAGATGCTCGATGTGAGGCGGTTCACGATCAGCGGCGAGGTTGAGTTCACGAGCCATGATCTCGTGAGGGCTCATCTTACCCTTGGTGTCCTGGGGCAGAAGGTTGAGTACCTGAACAGTCGAATCAAGTGAGTAATCCCAGAGTTATTCGGGCAAGTTAGCATCGATCAACTGTGTGCGAGCTGCTTCAATGATGGTTCTTCCAGCACGCTCGATGGAACCGTTCATGGAAGGTGTATTGGCGATGGAGAAGTTAACACGAGTATTGGCGAAGCATGGATCACGAAGAACCTTCTTGAACTCTGGAGCATTGTCACAGACCCAGGTCTTAACGTTGAGACCGGTCATGTTGTTGAACACGTCGTGGAAGTTCTTGATGGCATCACGTACGACTTCGTAGTGATGGTTGAGCATGAGAACAAGCCAGTGATATCCACTGTACCTGTCGAGAAAATGCAGGGCGTAGCGCTTGCCGGTCATCGACAGAGGCCTGACTTCGACGAGGTCGAGATGTATCTCTTCTCCGATCTGGGTGAGAGGCAGGGGAGAATCACGGCTGACGATCTCTGTTGACTTGGCTAGATGGCATGCCTCGCAGTGAAAGTTCTCCATCTCTTCCTTGCTGAACACGATGCCCACACGACGGCAGGCCTCGATAACTCTGGATGGATGGGCATGAATCAGGCGACGGTGCATCATCTCAAGAGTCGGCTTGAGATTGCGGCGAACGCCAGCGAGAGCGATAGCAGTGTCGACAGGCACGTCAGAAGTTGTGCTGGTCTGGAGAACCGTGACGTCCATGATCCATTCGACCTTGCCGATGGGGCGAGCATTGTTTGTGTGTACAAGGCTGCCAGACCTGTAGTCGTAGTCGATGCCAGCCTTGCGAGGTCTACCAGGGCTGAGCAAGTTGGCAGGACTCAGCGGGCTGTACTCGACGTCGTCAATGGTCCAGTCGATCGTCTTGGATGGGTCGAGAGGATCGCGAGTCTGAAAGAACACGGTACCGACACCAAGGGGACGGACATCATCTCCATTGGCAGCGGTGAAGGGAAGCAGGTCGTCACGAGGAGTATACTTCGTGAAGTGCTCCATGTCGCGGAAGAGATAACCAGAGCATCCAGAGTCGACGATGATGTCATTGCGATGGATCACACGGCTGTCGACAGCAGCGTAGATCGGAGGGCTGGCAACGTGGCGATCTCGCATGGCGATGCTGACAAGGGCTGAGCCGCCAAGAATGCCAGATGAACCTTTCACGAAGACAGAGGTGGCTGGAGCAGTGCCAACGCCATCTCCCTGAGAGTCCTTGTTGCACTTGTGCTTGTTGGCCCTCTCGAGAAGACTCGCTCGGTTCTTGTGGGTCAACGGGATCAGCTCCGGATGAGCCGTCCAGCACTTCTCGGATGGGTGGTTCATGTTGCAGTGAACACAGGAAGCCTTGTTCTTGTCGTTCGATGCGTTGTTGCCGTTGTTATTGGTGCGAGGGGCACGCGAGTTCGATGACTGGGGCTGGGATCTGTCCTTGTAGAGTGACAGACCCATCTTCTGTTCTTCGTCTTGAGCAAGGGTGTAGATGGTCTCGATGACATCAGTCCACACAGGCTTCTTGTTGTTGTTGGTGTAGTGCTTGTAGGTGTCCGGCAAGCGGGTCTTCAAGTAGTTCAAGAGCAGTATGGCCCACAGATGGTCGGAAGAGTCGCCCGTGAGGTTGGTGATACGAGTCCGAAGGTACTGGACACGCTTGAGGGCATCATGAAGAGTCTTGTGGTCCTGAGCAGAGCCCTTGGCAAACTCATCAACGAGAGCGCCGATGGCATCCCCAGAAACCTTCGGAATGTACTTCTCGAGCGCTTGCATGAGCGTGAAGGGATTGTCGTCGTCCTTCCATCCTGCGTTGAGCAACTTGTCGACGAGAGTGTCGCATGAGCTGATGAGCAGCGCGAAGGCAGTGTCACGCTCCTCAGCCCACGTCTCCTTGGCGGCGGCGTCACCGTCAGGCTTGGGGACGTCCTTATCGACGTACTTCTTGACTCGGTTCGATCGGAGGGTGGCGTTGATGAGGACCAGCCACGACTGCCAGTTGGATTCACCCTTGAGTCGGGGAATGCTGTACGAGAAGGTCTTGATGCCTTCACCCATCTTGCCGGTCGTTTAGAGGGACGCGAGCAGAGCGGTGAGGAGGCGAGAGAGGGTAGACGCCGTCGATCGAAGCGTTGAAGAGAGATGTAGAGGGGCAAAGTAACGTCGCCGTTTGACGCGTTGGTGAGTGAGGTGAATTTTCACGTGGGCGGTGGCAGTCCGACGCGTCGAGAGCGATCAGAGGCTGCGTCACCGTTTGCTGGCCGAATCGGATCGCGCGAACGCGTAGATGACCGCAAGAGCGAAAAGAATATCGTGAGGGTAGAAAAACACTCAGTTTGAGGCTGTAGATGCCAGCGATCTGAGCGCTGGGCTCATAACCTATGGAGGCACAGGTGCAAACGAGTGGTAACGAGAGTGATGTGTGTGATGAGAAGAACTAGCTACACTGAAGTGGGCTGCCTGGCCAGGAGGCTGGAAGAAGGCTCTGGGGGGCCCTGGGCCGCCCAGGCCACCTGGGGCACCTGTGGGCAGGTGCCGCCACACAATCAGTGTCTCCTCAGCTCTCTGATTCTTTTTGATTTGTGTAGCCTGGAATGGCTCCCATTCGCCTTTGCAATATTCAAGCAACCTTATTTCCTCTTTCAGCATGTGGTTCTAGAGTTATCGTCCTCTAGAACAAAAGTAACTGTACTCTCAGGTGTCCGATTTTCGCAATTCTTGCTCATGCACCTAAAGTGGGATAAATCGTACTTGATATTCTAAGTCCCAAGTGGCCCTCTAGCGTGACTCTGAAAGCCTTTCGCCGCTGACTACACTGTACCTACCAGTGAGTGGTGCTGTGGTGTGGGTCAGTCACAGTGTCAGACTGGCCCAATTTGAATAATGGTCCGACCCAGGCTATCATCAACCCAAACTACCTAACTACAATAAACAAAAGTCTTCCGATCGGCTTCATAATATCTATGTCCGAGCAACGAGGATCCTGTTATTCTATTATAATAGTCTTCTCTTTTCTTGAGATGGTCGAAAGTGCATTTCTTGGGAAGTCCACTCGTAGACATTTCTGATAGAGCCTGTCTGACACACGCTCTTGAAGTCGCTCGTCTTTCTGTCCATCTGGGATAGCAGCGAATACCCTTTCCACGGAATCCTTCTTATGGCCTGCGGGTAGTCTTCGGTGGATGTGTGCAGCTCGTTTGAGGAAATCTGGGATTGTCTTGCCCGCCTTTCTTTGGAACAGCAAGGCAGCACGAACGATCTTTATCCGCTCGCTCGAGTCTTCGTTTTCGTTAAATCGCTTCTCGGCAAGGTTGCTCAACCTCGACCAGTCCTTTCGGTCTTCTTTACGCTGGGAATCCACCTATTCCAGAGCTTCGCCCCAAAGTCCGGACCCGAAGACTGTGATGCGTTGACGGTATTATTCTTTCTCTTTGCTGGCCAGACCCGTTCTGTCGACTGGGGAGAAGGTGGAGTCCATGATGCGCCTGAACGACATCAATCTTCCGGTCCTGCACCAACAAGAGCTTGGCTGGCCGGGAATGCGCCAGGCTGCGATACGACGCCGGAGCCCCGGATCAACCGTCTACGGACTCTGCATCTGGCGTCGCCATCCGGCTTCCATGATCCGAACAGGTGAACTGATCGGGCACAAAGAAGTGCAATGGCAGCAAGAGAGCCTGTTATCCCAAAGTAACAAAGGAAACAAAACGATTGTTCTCGTACAGATGAAGGGACTCGGACGACACTTACCAGACCACTCTAGGTGTTCATTGTGTCTTCCTAGCTATATCAAGGCCGGACATATTGATAACTCGAGAGCAGTCCCATCCCCAAACGTCAAACATTATCGAAACCCCACAACACGCCACCCATCAGAGATGCCGAGTCGAAACGCGACGCTAGCCGATCGAAGCATCATTGTCGGATGGAACGTGGTGTCCCTGCTGGCCGGCGACTGGTTCGCTTTATCTCTGCACGGTCAATACGACAGAGACCATCTCCATAAATGTCACGCATGCATCGTCACCGCAGGCATCGACCGGAGAAACAACCTCGCCTTCTTTACACGCCGGAAGAACTTGGAAGGCAAGAAGACCGCAAAGCTCAAGGGTAGTTTACTGGGGAGGGTGGACTACCCACGAATCGCGTGGCATGAAGAGTTTCACGATAAGAGTAGATGGCTGTCGCCAAACGACTGCGGCGGAAAATACTATCCGTTAGCCAGAGACGAGATAGAGCAGAAGCTGCGGGGAATGTTATCGCCGCAGAAAACAGATGAGGAGTTCTTCAGCCAACCAATGGCGTACAGGTTCGCAGATCCGGAACCACCCCGTATTAGAAAGCGGAAATGGAGCAGACGGTACCGACTGGATCTTGAGTCGAAGCGCAAGCGACGCAGGAGGTAGGGTTAGAGCGTGATGTAGTGTTAGTGGTTTATCTCAAGGCTGGTCGAGTACAGGATTAGACACGACGCCGGGGGTTGGAGGGGCGAGTTGGGCAATGCAACAGTCGAGAAGCAAACCAATGCATCATCAAGTCGCAGTGCCGTCCGCGAATACGGACACGCTTTCGAGCGAACTTCGTGAGAGTCCCTACCTAATACACCTCTGCCGGCTTCGAATAAAATATGTCTCTTCTGTATCGTGTTCCGCGCACGGGAAATGGACGACGATGAGTGGCCACCGTAGAAACCGACGTCGTCACAGGGAGAAGTGTGGGACTTGGTCGAGCCGATGGCGGAAGTAGCTAGCACGGGGACGGGGGCACCACACAAACGCCGGATAAGCTGGAACGTGCAGCGCTTGACATGGTCATCAGCATGCTGGACCGACCGCCAGCCGAAGGGCAGGGACTACAGCAGTGCTCCTGAGAAGAGCACTCGCGGTGATGGGTATCGCAGAGGATTACGGTTGGTTAGGTACAGATCATACATTAGATCACAGTCTAGCTACAAACTCAGCCGTCATCAAGGTAGTTAGCTAGCGGGGATGCTAGTGATCCATCAGGTATACACTGATCGGCATGATGGAGGTCGCCGAGCTAGGCAGATCTCTGGCGAAGGATGAAGTAGAGAACGCGGCGCGGAGTTTGTTCCAGCACACGCGGGCGATGGAAGGTGCGGCGGCGGTCCATAACGCGCGCGACGGGTCCTGTGGTAATTATCAAAATACTTACGGCAGCATCCAGGCGCAACGCAAGGAATAACGCTACAGTCCGTTGCGTCAACTGCGCGCGTCCATCCCCAACCCTGGCCGCCCTGAAGGAAAATTTCCCGCCAGCTTCGAAACCCCACCGAATCACGCTAAACTTCACACGCGGATAGCTATATGCATAACTACGCCATGCGCGTAAGTAAGAAAATACATCACTTAATTGCCCTGAATCAGACAATTGACTGGTCAAAGTTTCAGCTACGCGCATTGCGTGCGTGTAGAGATATTGGTGTGCGAAGTTTGGCGCAATCTGGTGGGTTTTCAGCAAAAAGCCAAAGCCCAAGCCCAAGCCCAAGCCCCCCCCCCTCCTCCTCTTTAAGCTCTCCAACCACTTTCCTTTCACAACACCACGCCTTCGACTTCACAACAGCAACTCAAAAAAGCAGGAGAAATCGCTCTCGCCCATCTCTCTGCCACGACGATACCTTCCTCATCTAAAGACTAGGTGGTACCATCTCCGCCATTCCTCCCTTCCTCGCCCTGCCCTCCTTCCCACCGATTGTGGAATATCAGCACGGTTTTGACCTCTCGAGGTATCTATATAATGCCGCCTTTTTTTTTTTTTTTCCGCTCCTTTTGCCTTATGGCCTCCAAGTTTTCTTCTCCTCCACACGCACTTCGACAAAAGCAACCCACATCTTCACATTTACCTCGGCCTACACGACATGCATATACTCACAATCGCATCTAAGGCATATCATATGGTACGTGATAAGTATTTGTCCTGCGACTATACTGCTATTGCCATTCATTTGCCGTCCCACCCCCTCACCCGCCGCTTTCCCTGCTGGCATCATCGTCACTGCTATTTCCACTGTTCCTGCCGGCGCCTGTGCTGCTTCTTGCCTCTTCCGAACGGGACTCGCAAACGTCAACTCCAAGCACTACGAAAAAGGTCTCTTCTCGTCGCCCTCTTCAACCCAGGCTTCTTCCTCTCTCCACACACGAACAACCGCAACCGCAAACGACATCAACTAACATCTGCTTTCACAGCCTACAAACAACCTTCCGGAGACCGCCGCTGCGGCAACCCGTTATTTACCGCCAGGAACCGACAGCCAAGGTAAGCATATCCAAGCTCGCTATATACTTCCCCGACACCGTCGTGACACTTGCCTGGTCCTTCCGGATCATTACTTCCTTCCCTCTCTGGTCTCTTCCGAATTTCAATCCTCTTCTTCTTCTATCCACACATGCTCCTCCATTAAACTCAAACCACTTCCACATATAAGCCACCCACAGCACAACAAATCACTTCACATACCGACGACATTTCACGTACTAATTTCATCACCAAGATATCTTGTCTTTCGTGCAGCCCCGCTCGATTCCGCTCCGGGCGCTCGGGCCGCCCGGTGTCGCAGCCTCTTCCGGCCCTTCGACGGGCTTCGACCCGGCCAAGCCCGAGGGCGTTCCCGAGAAGAACCACAAGAACACCCGAATCGACCTGCCTGCGGAGGCGTGCACCGTCGGCGCGGATAGAAAAAAAACGCCGGCGAGACGCCCTTCGCCGAGCGCCCTGGAGTCAACACGGCTGGCAAGCCTTGCAACCTTGAGGTCAACCAGTTCCGAGTCAAGTCCTGGAACGACAAGGCCACCGTTCGCCCCGACGTCATGATCTCGCCCACCACGCTAACCTTCGCCAAGCGCCCCGGATTCAACGCGGCTGGCAAGCCTTGCAACCTTCTTGAGGTCACCCAGTTCCGAGTCAAAGGGGGGAGGGCGCTTCTGCTTGGCCAGGCGGCTCAAAACTCCCCTTCATACACCCCATTGGTTTGCGATATTAGAGGTTACGCTGTGTCCACATATTTCCCCGTCAGAGTCATACGGCAGTCAACAGGGTGCACCTCCAGGCGGCAAACTGCAGAAGAAAAGTCAGAAGGGAAGAAGGATTCCAAGTCAAGTACTGGAACGACAAGGCCACCATTCACCACGATGTCATGATCTCGCCCACCCCGCTAACCTTCGCCAAGCGCCCTGGAAGACGCCCTTCGCCAAGCGCCCTGGATTCAACGCGGCTGGCAAGCCTTGCAACCTTCTTGAGGTCACCCAGTTCCGAGTCAAGTCCTGGAACGACAAGGCCACCGTTTGCCCCGAAGTCATGATCTCACCCACCCCGCCAAAGTACAATGTCGGTCGTATCGCAGGAGATCTGGAAGCATCCCACGGTCCAAGCGATGCTCATCAAGTACAAGGTGCCTGTGGCTGGCTCTGCGACGGTCGCAAGCTCGTCTAGGCTTCTGTTACCATCAACCGCAGGGAGGAGCGTCTCACCACTGGCGTTACCGAGGGTCTTCCACCACTCCGAAGAGTGGAAAGCCTCAGGAAAGGTTTAAATCGACGCATCGCCTGCGGAGGCGTACCCCGTCGGCGCGGATAGAAAAAAGCCCCGGCGAGACGCCCTTCGCCAAGCGCCCTGGATTCAATACGGTTGACAAGCCTTGCAACCTTGAGGTCAACCAGTTCCGAGTCAAGTCCTGGAACGACAAGATCCGCCGTAAGGATGAGCAGATTCTCCCTCGCCGATTATTATGCTAAAACAAATTCATCTGTCTGCACTGGAGGCTTACCTCAACAACCGGAAAGGCCTGGACGTTTCCGTCCTCGAGACGATGAGCTTCCTCGGTCACCTGGTTCATCAGTACCCCACGGAGAACCTCCTCTCCATTAAGCGCAACTTCTGTCACGAGCCCCGCAAGAAGGCCTTCGACCTTGGCAGCAATGACATCTACCGTCCACAATGACGGTTCAGCCATGTGAAGATTGGATGAGATGAAATTCCTTGGTCACCTGGTAGTTATATTTAATAAACAAGAATTAAAAGCTCCTACTCCGGGCATTCTTCCGCGCCCTTCCGTGATCGGATACTGACTTCCGATACGTGCTCTGGCCTGTAACCCGCACCATGGTAGTCTTCGTTTCTCTCGCGTATGCGCGTGACTAGTACCAGCGGACAACGATACTGGATAAAGAAAGACGTGTTCGCGTTGCAGGTTGGTTTGATGTGCCTGCTTGGCGTGGCGACTGGAGAGCTAGGAGATCGGATCCGTGGTAGGGGTCCGGATGTTTTCCCCAAGGCAATGTTTGATTCATTGGCTTGCAAAATCGACTACAGAGGTTGGTAGTATCCCGACAGCTATGGTATAGCCTGGCCCGGTAAGGGACATATACACATACGCGTCGGGGTTACTGCTGTTACTGCCCTCAGCGCATATCACTACCCAGGGAACGTTCATTTTTCTCTCGGGCAACACCCATCAGGCCGTGCCCGGTCGGCTCCCTGTTTTCCCATGCAGCGATGTACCAGTGATAGACGAAGCGTAAGTAGTCATTCAGGCACTCCGGCCGAACGTGATCGTCGTCGCTACAATTAACCGCCCTCCCTATCGAAGCCCTCCTTGAAGACCCCCCTTTACACATCCATGAAAGTTCGACGAGCCTTCGGAGACGATGTCGTGGCGGATCAGGAATGTTGTGAACCGGCAGCGTAGATAGACCACAACTGCGAAGACGATGTCGTCGTCCGTAACGTCACGGGAGTGCAACGGTCGGGGCACAATAATACCCTAACATACTGGCAGCGATGAATGATAGCATCGTTCGTTGAAATGGCCACCAGAAAAAGAGCAGGTCCGCGAAGGCAGGGGCTCAGATTCATTACAACCTTGGCGAGTAGTATTCATTGGACTTTCTGTGCCCAAAATATCTGTGTTATAGATGCACCTGAAGCTGCCGATGAGATATCTTGAGATACCGGCAGCTCCAAACACATACTAGGTGATGGTTGAAATCCTAACATAAGAAGGTTACTCCTCGTCTGGATCGTCTTGGCCAGAAATTGCGCCCGCTCCTTTCAGTATCCAGAGCACCTGATGGAAAGCATGACGATGGTGATATGGGATAAGAAGGCCTGGCTCTCTAGTAGCCTCAGTATCCTATTTTCGGTTGATGGTTGGAAGTATTGAATCGCCTGCTGTGCGGTTATTAGGTTTGAACATAATAATGACGGAATTAGCTTAGTACTAGATACAACTTGCAATAATGAACTCGATATCTTCTGCCATGAGAACTTAAAATCCTTACTGAATATATACAACTGCGTGACTCTTCCTATTTATATATGCGAACCCGTCTCCTAAGTCGCGTTTATCCGGCCTTGCCTTGCTGCTTCAACCCTCAGTTGCATTATCTGTTGGGGTCTTCCGTGCTCGTGTCATTCCGCGCTTCTACTCGAGCAAATCAGCGCCGGTGCCTTTCAATTCTGTTCATTCATGATTCAATCAAAGGCCCGCTTACATTTGAAGTACATAGATATCTGCTCCGTAATGATATGTGAAGATAATGGGTGATTTGATATAAACGATAGACACGAATTGCGGTTTCCGTCGTTCACAAAGCATTTATAGGCAATAGAGAATTGCCGTAGATGGATTCCTGTGGAGACAACTCAGCCGTGATCCAAGATATGTATCTTGGAACGAGCGGCGTGGGGTTAGAGGGATAAAAGATCCGGTCCATTGCGTGTGCTTTGGATGCGCGGGTATCTAGGAAGCCTTCCATTACGAAAGATCTTACAAATTCGACGCAGGAAAGCCCGCAGCTGAAGCCGTCGGCTTGTTGGGCTGCGTTGACGATGCGGGCACGCTGCTGCAAGATCTTGATCATTTGTTCATGCGCCCCTAGTTTGCGATACCATTCTGACATGTCTTTGATCGCATTCGCAAAATCTTGATTGCTGGATCGATTGAAACTTGAGTCTGCGTAATAAACCTTGCCGTTACATTGATTGATGAGGAGGCAGACAAAGTGGCTTTTTCGTACCTGTTGGAAGAGAACAACAACGTCCGACATCATAAGCCGGCGGACTTCCTCGTAAGGTATCCCACTGACGTCGATTTCATCCCCCTCTTCGCGATCCGTTACCCAAGAAACGGAGCCTAATGGATGGAACCAGACTCGGCAGTGGGCGTCCCTGGTGACAAGGTGACTGAGCGCGAAGAGATGATCGATGGAGAGGAAGTCCCTGCGATGTAGGAGGCGTTGGGCTTCATACAGATTTGAGTGTGTCGGCAGTCCATTGACCCTTCCAAATGGCTCACGCGTAGCATGCGCAAATTGCGACGTTTCATGACAATCGTCCGTGAGATATGGAGAGCGCGTCAACTTGCTGCTTGGTCTAGCATGGTGTTGATCGTATGAGTAAGGCTTGTGCCACATGTCTGCCGCCTTCAATTCTTCAACCACCTGAGACTGGAGAGCAGGAGTCCAGATTGTCATGCGGCTTAGCGGTTGATTGTGATCTGTTGTGGAACCTGAACCTAGGACGTTTGTCGACTTTTCATATTCATCCTTGTGTTGCTGGTAGAGGTCGTTGAAGAGTTCCCATGTTGGTGAATCGTCCATGGTGTGCTCTAGAGGTGGCGGTCTTAACGTCCCATCGACCGTCCGCAATACGCAGTCATTCCGCCTACTGGTGCTCGGCGTAGCATTGAACTCCGCCGAAATATGCCACAGCCAACTCGTCAACGTGTCATCTACAGTCGACCTTGGGCCTGAAAGATTGCCAACGTTGTTGAAATGACGAATCCAGTCCAGCATCATGATGCCAGACGTCCAGGGTCTGTCGATTTGCTCGACGTCAAGCACACCCACCTGCCTTTGAATACAGCTTTGAGTTTCGGAAGTAGTATACCTGAAGATGCGTTTGATCCATTCTACAACCTCAACAAGTCGGTCTTCTGCGTTGCCATCCTTCCAGCGATTGTCATAGAAAAACAACCGGCCAGATGTCGTATCCATAAGCACGCCAGACCAAATTTGTTCGTTATCATCGTCGTCGGAACTGAAACCTTGTGCGAAGAAGGTAAATCGGTTGATTTGCATACGTTTCAGGACCTTTTGATCTGAAGCCTCGCTGCCGTCAGTTAAGCGAAAAGCGATGTGTATGCTCGGCTGAATATGGTGTGTGGCCAATCTGAAGCCTCCCAAGAGGTCGGCTTCCGTTGGAGATACATTTGCCAGGATAGTGCTTTGTAGGTTGTATGCCCCTGAGACATAAATGAGTCGGCTGGATTCCGACCATGAATGTCTCGGCAGCACCAAGGCCTGGCCCCATGTTTGGATTGCACTAAGATTTGATGACGGATCATTTGGACGAAGCCACATTGGTGGCGGCACTAGGCCGTCATCCTGTGGTAATGGTGTGTCGGTTGGGTTGGACGGGTTGGGCCACGTCTTGCCGGATGGAAGGTCGATGAGGGTTTCGTCGCGATTATAGTCCCTCCAAAACCTCGAATCGAACGGTCTGTTTACTCTCTTCTGAGCGAGAGTAATCCTTCTGCGACGATGTGTTTTGTTGATATCGTCGACGACAGATTCAATCCAGATAGATCGGCCTGTTATGAGAGTCATGTTGTTATTCGGATGAGACAGTACGACTCTTGTCAGGATGTGAGTGTAATAGGAATGACGATTTCGTGTGGAATAACGATGAGAAACATCCAAGTATTGTGAGGACTTGCGAGACCATTATCTTATATTACGTCTCTATCTGAAGCCGAATGACCTTTGCATGTTTATTGTCCAATATAATAAAGGGCATTGTTTTATTCCAGTACAATGCAAAAAACGATGGTTTACTTGTCATTACAAGTCTCTTTGTTAATTAGATGATGATCGGCACTCCGTGAAAGATGCAGTTCGATTCATCTCCTGAGATCTTAGGATAGGTGCCTTCAATCCACAGGAGGGCGGGAACGGTTCATAGCAGATCTCGGCTTTCGGCAGAGACTGCGATGGAAGGCAATCAGGCACCCATTTTATGGCCAAGTGGCAGTCCTGGAACGGGATCACAAACGGCATGATCACGGCCCCGCCGACAGCAGCGGAAGACGCGAAACCTGACGACCTGTGACCCTCCGGAGCCCATCACTAGTGGTGGCGTCGTATTTCCCGGGAATACGGCAGGGAAGGAGCAATGACCCGTTACGTCCGCCGCGGGCCGCAGCAAACTGCGTTACCAACAGCTGTACGTTTCCGCAGCCAGTCGGATTGAACAGAGATACACGTTTTATTGTTGACGACTAGTTCTCACATCAATGCATTGTGGTTGACGTCCAAGAGCAGCCAAGCGGACGGTGATTTATACCCGCCACGACAACCCGAAGGCACAATCGGGGGCTGCGCCAACCTAGCAAACACGGAGGCACCAAGAACAAGCCAAAATCGGAGGATTTTGGCCCACCGGTACTCACTCACCACCACTATCCCTGTGTCACTGAAGACACGCACGCAGACCACAACAGGCTCAAAGCCCTCTCGCGCCGACACGGAGGAGCAACAATACACAACCGTCGCCGGGCGTGCCACCAACAGACCCCATCCAAGAGAACAACAACACACATACGCTTGCGTTGCTTCCGGCAAGAACAAGAGGAAGGCAGGAACGTCTGTGGCTTTAGAGCCAATTCGAGCACGCCGAGCCCTCGCGCCACGCGGTCCCCGCGATCCTGTAGCACATCGATCAGGATTCCGACCGCCTCGACGCCCGTCATCACTGCTGGCCAGATAATCGCACGAAATACACCAAGGAACAACGTTTGTGACCACGCAGCTAGCTACCTTATACATTACTGGCCCGACGCCATCGCAACAAAAAGACGGTATCCCAGTTCCTGTGGCCTACACGGAACGACTGCTCGTGTAGGCCGATTCTGAGTGAGGCGAACCGCGCCATGATTGCCGGAAGAACTGGTAAGGGCGGCAGATGGGCGTGATTTTACAGCTACGAGGGAATCAACGAGGCCACCGCACATGGTCATGGGCAACGCAGGGCAAAACATGCACGATTTCGATCACAGCACCCCTCGCCACCCCTGCCATCACATTATTCTCACGCTTCAGAGCATTCCAATGGTTGCTACACGTCATCTTTTGAGGCAATGCGGTTTGAAGTTGAAATGGAAAAGATGATCGCGAGGTTTGAAATAGATTTTAGCTGCAGAAGAGAGGGAGCCAAGCTAGGCTGGAAGAGCGCCCAGTTGCACCTGCGGGCCCGTCCCCTCCCATTCAACAATCGCCTTTAATGCAGCAAACATACGGGCTGGCGCTGATGGAGGCTAAATGTATCTCTCGAGCCGCCAGACCCTCCTCGTCGCGTCCATTGATAGCATCGTTTACCATTATTGTTATGTTTGGTCGGAGCAATCTGCCTACGGCCCCGCGAGCCACTTCCTGCTTCTGGCAATGACAATCGGACTCGTCTTCTGCATACCAAACCGGCCCGACTTTCAAAACCCTCACGAAAACCCACCCTGCCGCTTATCATGGACAAGTTTGCCTCCCGGCAGCGACCGAGGTCAAACTCGCTTTTCGCACCTTTCTGATTTTACACTTCTCGTTATCGACTCCGCAACTCTCCCAAGTTGCTGACATTTGGACCGAGATGGATGCCTCCGTGGCAGCCGTCGCCCTGCGACAGGAAGCCGCGACCCGTGCTAATATTACTTCGCAGTGTCCTTCGTCCGGTGAGAACTCATGACAGCGTCATCTTCATCTTAGCTCCAATCGATTCGCTAACAACTCGAATGCGCAGGCTTACCACGGAAAAGAGCCCATGACGGTAACGACGATGAAGCGGCGCCAAACGGACCTAAGCGCCGTATGACCGACGCAGGTTCCCTTCACGATTCTACCAGTCATCACGAAACCAGTCGCACCTCAGCCCGATCCAGTCGAGCTCAACCCACGGCCCTTCACACCCCCATGCGCGACATCGCAACCCGCGAACGAGAAGCACACGACGTTCTTCCTTTCGTTCCGATCCACTACGTTGACGCGCGCGACAGCGCAGGCATCAATCAAAGGCGCCGGCCATATCGCAGTAACTTCTCACGTCTATTGAAGGATCCTGCAGGACTAGGAAGATACGGCGGTCACCAGTTGCTCCCAGCCGAGTTTGACTATAATGCATTCCTCGAACCTTTAACAAAATGGTTGCACGACTTTGAGGAAACAACCAGCATCTACCATGTGCAGCTCACGAAGCGTTCCAACGTTGCTGGGCAGGGATTCATTTGTCACGACGGGGAGTTTGTGGATGCGATCCTCCCCATGTTGTGTAGTCTGGGCAAAAGCAGGTCCAATGCTCACGTAGCCCTCGACTGTCGCATCACTGTCACGGTTCAAGATGGAGATCCGATCAACGGTGTCTACGAGCCATTCCAACTATGCGAGGACCTGAGGTTGGCGTCGGTGGCCCATCACGAAGACTCGACCACTGATACGCAACATGAGCCGGAAACAGCATCAAACGCGCATGGGCGTATATCGACATCACCGGAAGACATATCAATGGTGGACGCGAATCCTGCTGCCGAAGGTCAGCATTTTCCGATCGATGAACATGACGACGAGGTTTCAACACCACCAAAAGACAATAATGCGATAACAACCAACACCAACTCCCAGCAGCCACCGCGTGAGGAACCAGATGCGACTACTCCTGCTTCATCTCAGCCGCCGGACTCGTCAACGTCGACCAGTCATCCGGTGGGTCCTGATCAAGAGGAAGAGGATGATTCGGATTTGGATTCGAACGAATCGAGCAGCGGCGTTGATAGTGATTCTGAGGGCGAGTATGACGAAGACATCGACGAGCTCGGCTCCCGTGTGGCCGGTCTGATGAGGAATGACCTCGACGCCGCAAATTGGAAGTCTGCTTGCCAATATTTCCATCACAACCCAGACCGGACGTCACACCTGCCTGAGGATGGGCTCCAGTTAACGGGCACGCAGCAAACACTACTTCCCTTCCAAGTCACCGACGTTTACAGGTATTTCCGCTTAGTGACCAGTCACGATCCAGAAAAGCGCCGGTATGGCGCCCTTCTTGGCCACGAGATGGGCCTCGGCAAGACGAGATTGGCCATGGCTATCGCAGCCGTGCGCCAATTCTGTTTCTCCCTTTGGGAACACGCAAAAGACCCTGTGACAGCGCACCTTCACAAGACTGCCGACCAACCTTGTCTCCTGATCCGAGGGGCCGGGGATCCAGAATGTCCGTGTGACTCGAAGTCGATGTCTTACGATAACTATTGTGCATCAGACGAATAGCGGCGGCACGTTAGCAATCGTCCCCGCAAGCCTGGTCGACCAGACTGTCGAGAAAGCATCGGATTTCTTTAGCAGCCAATTTTCCGTACAGTTCCCCGGCAAACAGGTCACATTCGAAGGCATGGTCATCACAACTTGGGAGGATGAAAGGCAAGGGGAGAACTTCTCGGATACGATGAGGCTAGCATGTGGAAGGTGGAGGTTCGCCCGCGAAGAGCCGTTCCTCAATACGCAAACACCGAGGCCCAAGCCAACGTCGTTCGACAACAATCCCACGGCGCTCTTCGGAAAGCTCGGTATTACAGCAAGCATCGCACCACGAAAAAGCGTTCACGGTCGTCTACCGTGCACTCTCTATATGGTCGTGTCTCGGAGTATGCTGCAGACGGCTAAGAGGTTCGAAAACGTGTGGTTTCAGTATATTAAGGTGCTCGTTGGGGACAACGAATGGTGTGAGGTTTTCCTCAGCCTCTGCTGCTTTGGTTTTCTCATTCTCGATGAAATTCACGAGTGGAGGGGTTTGGATGCCAGCCAGGTCCAGTGCGTCTTCCGCATGCTTCAACGGCAGCAGAAGAAACCGTTGATTGCTGCTCTCAGCGGAACACCGGTATCGAGCAGCCTGGTTGACCTGGCCTTCACCTTCTCATTACTCAAAGGCCTATATACACCCAACGACATCAACGTCGTCCAAGCCAGCCTCAAAAAGCTCGACGACATGATGGAATCGGCCAAGATGACCGACGACGAATCGGCCCAGGTCTCCGCCGGGCTGAGGGGGTTCATGCAACGGAGCGGAGATTCGACCTTCCTCAAACAGCCTCTGATGTGGAAACCAAAGGCGGAGCCCATCCCAGTTCCTTGTCCGATCCCGGAAAAGTATAAAGCCGCGATGTCGAGATTGACTAAGAGAGTGCGAGAGGCGACGGTCGCGGACGTGCAGGTGCAGCTGGCGAAGAAGGTTTCTTCGAAGACCGTCCGCAATGCGATATACAAGAGGACTGATGTCCGCAACCTTGCTCTGGCTCTTCAATTCCCGGGCTTGGCCCTTGCGATGGAGATCGCCGAAGCCAGGGGCAAAACGGTCCCCGTCAATTGGGACTCTTTCCGTCCCTACGTATGTTCCGTCAAGACGCCAGAACCCCGCCAATATGACGGATGCTTCCCGGAAGAGTGGGATGAGCAGATGGACATGACCATCGACGAATCTTCTCGTGGCGACGGATTCATAAAGATTGCCGAAATGGCGCGCTCGGATACCAGGGAGTACCGCGATCTTAGGCAACCCTCCTTCGGATTCAGTGGGCCGAAAAGTCTTTTTGTGCTGGCCGATCGTCCCTTCGCGGCCGTACACCTGAAGCTCTTGGCTGAGAGAAGCTTGGACCCCGATAAGTTTGAAAGCACCTTGATACACGGAGGTATGAGCAAAGCCGAAAAGTCGAACGCTATTGAATGGTTCGCCAGCTTTCACGACAGTAATGGGGAGTTTCGAACTAAGACGAGGATCTTGATCTCGACGTATTCACTATGTTCCACTGGGTTAGATGGGCTTAAAGCTGCCTGCTACATGATTCAGTTTACCGTCATTCGAAGACACGGTATCCTGGCCCAAGCAACTGCACGGGTCGATCGACTTGGCCAGTTGCTCCCCCCCTATATTTTCATCTTCCAGACGTCGGATCATCCGATGGAGTGTATGACCATGGCCTTACGAGACAACCGAGCCCGACGTTATGGCAGGAATGGGATCCTAGTTCAAATTGCGGGTTGGGAATTCTGAAGTCCACAAAGGCATCCCCGTGGGAGTGGGTCGTAGCAGGAAGATAGAAACATTAGCTTACCTGGTTCCGATATGACTTGCGGCAAATAATACAATGGTATTCACTATGACAATTCAAAGGTCTCCCCATAAAACTCCATTACCGCTTCTTCTTCAATGAGTTTTCAGCCTATACACCTGAGGGTCCTCACTCCCAATTTTTAAAATGCCAGGCCCTCTCGCAGAATATCTCGCGAAACCGAGCATCTTCCCACTTACCAAGGATATGAGCCGCCTAGTGGTAACCACTATAGATGTTATGTAGCGCTTTCGTCGACGGTAGTCGATATGATAGTGAGGGTTTGGTCAAGTCCATCATCAGACTTTACTACGTTCTATTGGGCATAGAGTATCCTGGAAGTTCTACGGCGGGTCACTGGGGTGGCAATCACAGTATTCCAAGATCGCAGCCTCGAAGCAGAACCAGAAACGAGCCTGGTTTGAGCCCCCGGATCCCACTACACTGCAGCTACTGCTGCAGTGTACGCATAAAGTAGCCAGAAACAATATGCAGACCCTCAGGGCCTGAGCAGTACAGTTTTCTCTACGCGTGAGGCTGTATGCGCGCAGGGGTTTGGCGTGCAGGCTGCTGTGACGCCCAGTCGGGCGGCGCAATCGCAGAACGGAAGACTGGAACTTCAAGCTTGGAATCAGAAACGAGCCGATTCAGAGCCCCAAATCCCACCAAGCCACAGCCACTGCTGCTCACTAGGCACAAGACAGGTAGAAACAATCTACAGAGTCGTCTGATTGAAGTGGTTCGATTTCCCGCGCGCGCGTAGGTTTAGTGTGTAGGCTGCTGTGGTGCTCAGTTGGACGGCGCACTCGACTCGCAGAACGGAAGATTGCGACTTCAAAGTTCAAATTTGAACCCGGCCCATTCAGAGCCCCAAATCCCACCACACCACGACTACTGCCCCTCACCAGGCGTAAAGTAGCTAGGACTATTCCGCAGATTCTTAGGGATCAAGCAGCGCACTTTTCCGTATACGTAACGCGGCGCGCGCGTGGGTTCGGCGTGCAGGCTGCTGTGGTGCTCAGTTGGGCGGCACATTCAACTCGCAGAACGGAAGATCGCAGCCCCAAAGGTCCCGGCCGATTTAGAGCCCTAAATCCCACCAAACCGCAGCTACTACCACTCAATAAGCCTGAGGTAGATAGAAACAATCCTCAGAGCCGCCTAACTGAAGCAGTAGCATTTTCTGTGTACGTAACGCCGCGCGCGCGCGTGGGCTCGGCGTGCAGGGCGATGTGGTGTCCGGTCGGGCGGCGCAACGTAGAAATCGAAGAACCGAAGATTGCGACTTCAAAGTTCGAATTCAAACCCAGCCAATTCGGAGCCCCAAATCCCACCTCCTGTGACGGGAGAGGTGTCCGAGCTGCCGTCGTCGACCGCAGACGCCCGACGGAGGCGCGAGCAGGCCGGCGAGAAGAGCGGGATACCAATGCCGTTAGCCTACGAGTTGGCTTCGTACATCACCGGCATATTTCAGTCCCCGGCGCTCCTCGGCGAGGGCGTCCAGCGGTCATGGCGGCCCGGTGGTCAGGAGAGCCAACGAATCAGCTCGAACCGGTGGATGGCTTTCCAAGAGGCGTTCATGGAGGGCTGGGCGGCCTGGTCGGGGCGACACAGCGGTGCTACGTCGTTTTGGGCGAGGCACGAGCCGGCCTTCCACGCCTACGACTACGGGGCTAACATCGAGATCGAGGTGAGCGAGGAGCTGTACGACCTGCCGCGGGAGAGGCACTGCGCCGTGGACGACAGTGAGGACGAGGAAGACGGGGAAGAAACGGGAGGAGGCCGGGTGGACGAAGACGACAACGACGACGACGATGAGGAGACGCTCCGGCTCGAACAGCTGTCCATGGCTGATGACGGGCCCAGGAGGGCAGAGGCGGATGGAGCGGCGAACGCGAACGGAAGCACGCGCGGCAGTCGTGGCGGCATCGACAACGCGAGGTACCAGCGGATATTCGACGAATGCGACGGGCTTCGGAAGCTCGTGTCGGAGCTTGAGACGCGGTTCCAGTTGGAAAACATCACAGCCGTCTCGTACGCGCTCGCCGTCTGTATCAATAGCGATAGAACCACCGAGGCCGACCGTTCGGAGACGCGCTGTCTGCTTGCCGACAGAAACATGCTTGCGAGAGAGTTTGCGAGCACCCGCGACTACACCTTCTACCCGCAAGCGTTCCACCCGGTGTACGGAAATGTGTCATCCAATTGCCCGCCTATGTTCCTCAACTCGCTCTTCGCCGCTATGAAGGGGAACATGAGCGATCGGAACGAGGGCGCCGACGTCCTCTCCTTCGGCTACTTCCAGGGGTACTCAAACATCAAGCGAAGCGTCCGCCACAGCCCTCATGACTTGTTGGCCACGAAGGGGTATGCAACAGGGGCGCTGACCGTGCCGACTTCGGATGCCGGAGCGACGTCAGCAGCGAGGGAGAAGCGCGAGCGGTTGCTGCGCATCATCCGCGGCCCCAACGAGTCGAAGCCTTTCGCAAGGGAGCGTCAGCAGATCGACGTTGCCGTTGAGGCTGAGGAGGTCGCGTTCCGGCTTGAGCAAGTTGTGTCGCTGGACGTGCGGCGCATGACCGGCGCTGAGCGGACGTTCAAGACTGTCATCAGGCCCATCTTCCAAATGATGCGCTTCTTCCTTGTCGAGCACGAGTCGTTCGTGCACATATTCCGGTCGCTGCCACTCGAGATCTTCCCGCGCATCATGTGCGCGTACTCGCGGCTGTTTGAGCTTGTTCTCGACGAAATGGAGCGTCAGTTCGTCCTCGGCGGCGAGCAGGGACTCGACCTAGCGCGTTCAGAGGCGGTCGCCGTCGTCGACCGGCTGGGCGGGTACATGTTCTCGGGACATCCGCGACACCTCCCGAGGACGGTTCTCAGGCCGCTCGGCACGCTTGAGAGCTTATGGGCGGGCGGTTGGCCCTTCCTCGACCCGGCCGTGGTCAGCCTCGGCGCCCCGGGCTCGGGCGGGGCCGTCATCAACATGGGCCGGTGGCCCCACTCCGCCAGGACCGGGCGGCCCGTGCTTCTGCACGTCCGGGAACTGCACCACCATTACGGCGCCCGAGTCGCATCTTGTCGGGAGAGTGCCGTCTGGTTCGCGCAGCTGGGCGAGCATGCGTTCGCGAGCAAGACTGCAGTCGCCGCGTTCGCCGAGGAGCTCGTCCGCGAGCTGTGGGTCCCGCAGACGAAGACCTTCATCATGCAGCAGCTCAGGCGTCGCCTCCACGAGGGCGGCGGCGACCCGGGTAGACCCATCACGATGGAAAACATAGCCTCATGCGAGACGGCCATGGCGGCGTGGGAGGCGGCGCCCGACGCGTTCACATGGAAGGCGCTGCAGCGACTGTGTCGTGGGTTGCGACTCGGCGGCGAGCGTGTGGCCATCGCCGTCTCAAAGCAGCGCACGAGGCACGACTTCGTCGCCGAACTCCTGCAGGTCATCGGCAGTGAGAAGGGAAGGGACTCGTTCGCCGCCAAGAATGCAACGTGGCCGCTGACACTTCACTTCGCCATTATCAACGGTCGTAAGTCGGGAGACGGGATCGACCCGGCGATGTGGGTCGCTGTTGTTACGGGCTGTTTCCTCGCCGCCAGCATCGAGTGGGTGCCCGACTCTGCCCGCGGCCGGCTCACCTCGAGAAGTGTCGTTCGGCTTGGGGGGCAAGCCACCGTGCAGCCGGGGCCCTCCGGCCCCCTTGGGTCGCTACGGCGCGCAGCACAGGAGGCGGAGATCAAGCACGAGAGGACGGTGAAGGACAGGTTGCAGCGCCAGGAACGCCAACCGGAGATCGACTTCGGCTGTCCATTTCCTTTCACTAACATCCCCGGTCTGATTCTCGCCGGCTTCAGGCAGGCCAAGGCGACATTCTTAGGCAAGGGGGATGCAAAGGTGCTAGACCACTACCAGATAGCTATGAACTGCCTCGCCGAAAAGATTGACGACCCGCTCTGCCATCTGATGCTGATGATCATACTGACCGTTTGCTCGTCATCAGAGACGCCAGAGGTAGTGCAAGGCTCGCATAGGTTCAGCGTTGCGTCCAAGAGAAAGGACCCAGGCCAACTGGCCCTCGTCATGGTTACGCGGATGATGTGGTTCCTCTACCCGGGCTCGTTCCCCTGGGCGAAGGGCTCAGGTGGGACGGCGTACGACGTGGCGGAGATGACGAAGAAGATTGGTAAGTGATGGTAGTACTCTAACGTCATCCGGACAGCACGAAGCGACGCATACTGACACAGTATTAGAGCATAAAGGCTGTAGCAACAGAATGCTGCGAGAGCTGGGCTGGGTAACGTCCAGAAGCCAACGGGACAGCCCGCGGAACACAGATCTACAGCTCCAGCCCCGAGAGCAGCTGCTGAAGACATTCCGAGATCTCCGTGCCGCCTTGAAAAGGCCACATGACTTCATCAGTATGGTCTTCCGCAGCCAGGAGGAGATCTGGACGGACCGCTGCTCAAGTATTATCCACGGTTGAAACTTCATTTATCCATCTCTCCGATATAGGCCGTGGCTTGAGGTGTTCATCTCGAGGCCAGGCTGAGACTAGATATTGCGCCCTAGTAGCTACTATCTATATCTTTATATCTACAGCAGCGTTAGTTGAAGCCTTGCAAGGTTTTTATTACTTGCTTTAATCCCCTAGAATGTCGGAAAATATTCTTCGTAGTTAATCTTTGTGGACAGCCCTATGGGACTTCTCGTCCTTTCCTGGGTCTAGTATGTTATCTTTTAAACCACTTTTACAGATTATTTTGAAGCTGGGGTGGCGGGGTTTCTATCCGCCCTTAGGGGTTAGGGCTGAAATCGTAGGATTTATATTCAAAAATAATACGGCCATATCTGAGGGAGATAATCTTCATGTAGGTCATCTTTTTAGGCTGGGGCCTTCCAGCACATGATGGCAACATTGGCTTGGCCAGGTCAGCTGGATTTCGGGCTTGAAAGCAGCGTGTCTGCATTTACGATTTGAATTTGACATCTTCCGCAAGGCCCAGGTACTCCATTACCCTCCAAACGCCCCACAGGCAACGCTGCAAAGACGCGTACCCCACATCCTTATCAAGCACAGTTCCATTGGAGAATGCTACTAGCTCGTTCTGCAGGCCGAAGAAGCGTGCCTGGCTGCTCAGTCCGGTGCTATGCCTCATCTTCTGCCAATTCTCAAGCCGATGGCCTGCGGCGCCCTTCCTACCCTCACGCAGGGAAGGTTGTGTAATCCGCCACTTGGTTTGGAATCTCTCCAATTCGACAGCCAGCGGTCTCATTCTCTCCCCATACCCGGAGATCTCGCTGTTCACTCCCACCAGCTTGGCAAGGTCTGCCTCAAGGTCTTTTCTGTCCCGACGAATGGCCGTATCGATTTCAGACTTAAGGAAGTGCCCGATGAGCTCTTGATACCTCGTGTTCTGCGGTACGGGATTAGACTTAGCGCTGTCGGCACCCATGCCGGTCCTGGTAGGCGGGCTACTCCGGGGAGAAGGAATGGCGGGGCAGGGGCAGTGTTTGGTTGCGCGCTCCGCAATAGCCTCAATCGTATCAACTTCCTTGACATCCTCCTTATCCAAGACATGCATCAGGTGTCGAGCATATGCGCAGGCTGCAGCGCCAGCGTATCCACGCCACATTCTATTGCTGTGCGTATCTGCGTAGTCCGCTATACCCCGGATCAGAAGGTATGGAAAGGTGTTCATCAGTCCAGCCGCCTCCGTATCGAAGCACAGGACGTGTCCTCCACTAGCAAGCTTGTCTCTAACATCGGGGTCCCGAATTGGAATGTGTGAAGATGCGATGGAGCCAAGATGAACGACCACCATATCCTCGTCTTTGCGTCTTGATTGGGGCCGGGCCTTGAGCTTGCTTTTGTCGGTGCCGCAAGATACAGAGCAAGGCTCGTCGGCGATCTCCACATGAGTGGAGCTGGGCTTATAAAGGATGTCGAACTCGTCGCCAGGACGTTGATGGGGGGCCACCCCTTCCGTGGCTCGCAGGATAGCAAGCGCCAGAGCGTTCGCTGAAGTCTGATACCTGCCGACTAGCTCTTTAGCCGCGGTTTTGACGCATTCAGGTGCCCGAACCACCTCTCCGGCGCTGCGGAATGCCATAGCGCTGACCGAAGTATCGTAATCAAGTTGGTTTGCTCCACTGGTGCTAACGACCACATCGCCCAGTCGAACGTCGTGTTCACTATCAGGAACACCGCTACCAGTGCCGATGAAGAGTGCAACGCGGATGCGGTCAAAGGTCCTCATCATACCGCCTACGGCTTCAGCCGCCGCCGACAGATGCGGCTCGTTATCCCCTTCGGGCAGTTCGGTTAGGACGACTTGGTGGTCTCCCATCGCACCTAGCGTATAACGGTTCGTGTCCCTAGCAGCCTTGCGGGTGGGTTCTCCGTATATGCGGTCAAAGTGCTTCTTCGCAGCATTGGTCTGGCTTGAGTTTGATGTAATCCAGGCCACCAAGAATTCCTCATTGGCAGGTGCGATATGACGAGACATCGTTGATGCTGCGGCAGTAGGATGCTGCTTCGAATTATAAAACAGTCAGATTTTTTTTGTTTTTTCTTTTTCAAGTAGCTTAATGGTCTCATGCGAGTATAGTGAGCAATAACATATTCGTCCTGTCCGTAGTTTATGTACTTAGTATCACAGGTTATGATTTATGATCGACGCTTTGCATACTAAAACAGGCGCGCTAGCCCGGGGTCCATACGCAGCTTGATGTTTGCGAAGTTGAGACTGATGAACCTTCCTAGCCATATTGCTATCCCCTTTCCGATGGTTTCAGCTCGCCAGTTTTGGGTGTCTTTACTCCTTTCGGCAACTCGGCTAGCCTCTGGTGTCTGTATTGTAGTGTAGACATGTATCATGGGTTCAGTCAAGACCAGCGCCACAACACCGGATCACATTCCTGTAAAACACGTTACTATGCGGCACGGACCGCGTCCGCTTTCAGCTACTTCGTACCAGCTATTCATGACTCCCTTGGCCGCACCTGAACCACCAGTTCCATCTCCATAACGAATTATATCATTAGAATAGCTCTTGATATATCTGGTAGTGGGTCAATACGACCTGGTCCAGGACTCTTAGCGAACCAGTAATAACACAAATTGCTCTTCAGTACTCTAGTGAGGTTTAAGTAATCGTTGTGTAGTAGTCAACGGTCGGTACCAGCGAAGAGTGGGTGATTATGCATGCATGTCTTAGTTTTGTGATGACAATGTTTATTGTCAACATAGCTACGTAATATGATGAGCTGTGGCTGGCTGAACTGAAACTATTCAGTTTGTAACTGCGGCTGGCTGAATCTACTCATCGTACGATTCATGTTTCACTTCGCTATCGTTTGGGGGGGGGGGGGGGGGGTATTTGCCTATCCCGGCTGAATAATACACTGTACGAAAGGTCTCCGTGCTTTCCCACTGGGAGTATTACGAATCTCAGAGTACTCTATAGACCGAGGCCGGGTAAAAGCATATAAAGGTAGGTTTCGCCGTCATACTCTTCTTCCCTTCTGTTCTTATTCTCTATCATTCTACATCCACACAACAGCCAACCACATAGACTTATATCTTACTTATATAACCAAAATCAAGGTAATCCATATACCATTATCCCCACCGATACATCTCTAACTTATATCTTCATTCGACAGATGCCTTCTGCACCTGGATTCATCAAGGGTATTGCTGGCGGTAACAAGTTTACGTCCACCTTTATCATCGACGATATCCAGTACCACTACAGCGGTAGCTTCAACCCCGCCGTGCAGGAGTTTGTGTGCAACACCGCGACGTTGGAGTACACCTCAGTTGCAACTCTCACTACTACACGAGATTTCGACGGCAAGGTTGGTACCCAAGACGTCACCATCAATATCCAGCCCGGCGGCGTGAAGATAACCGGCAAGCTCGAGCTGCCTATCTCACCAGCTTCGCGTGTTTCTGGCACCGGCACATGGAATCAGAACTAAACATCTGCCATTAGCTATATTATAGAAATAGCATTATTATACTATCTACCAGCCACGCTCAAGTGATATTTCCCATAACCAGCGGTCCAAGCAAGCATTCGCATATCACAGTACTTCCGCAAAGTATGAATTGATTTTGATAGGATTTGTAGCAAGAGAGAACTAGCCATATTCTGTCAATAAGGAGCACAATTATAAGCGTGTTAAGGGTCTCTGCTTACTGCTAGTCATGTACTGCGTCTCACAAATTTGTTCCATATATACTTCCAGACCCAAGGGCAGGTCTCTATGTGCCTTTCGCTCATGTCGACATGCAGTAGTTGATGGCCATGTTCCCGTCAAGGCCTACATACAGCCAGTTCTATTATAGTATAGTTCTTACATCTACCTTTAGATCCAATTGCCTGTGCGCTGCTTGTATTAGTCAGTCGATTGATATGGTGAAAAGGCTTCTGTGCTTCTGCATACGGCTATGGCGCCTTCCGCTAGGGACGCGGCTGTCACAGTGCCGGAGAAGCCTTACCATCGCCCAGTCACGCGCGCTTGACGCATTGTGGTCCGACGAACTCTGGAACACCTCACGCGTCGATGACGCCACGGCCGCAGCTGTCCCTACCAGGTTCGGCGCTGTCTCGCCTCACGGGGAGGCAACAGATGCAGACGAATGCCGCATGTTGCGCTCGACAACAAGGACGAGGGCACGGGTGATACCGTCTCATCGATCGGTAAGCTTTCTAGCAGGTGGAGATCTTAGTGATGATAGTAGTAACAGCAGTGCGACTAAGACTGATGATGATGATGATGAGAGTGACTTTGAAGACTTTCTCAGCGAAGGCTTGGAGGGTTTTGATGATATTGGCTATGAGGATGCGAATGTCAGCAGCCATACAAATACCACCGAGGACGGCTTAACAGCTGACGTAACAGCCAACACCCCACCGTTTTCAGGTCAGTCTCCTTTTACCATTTCTCCCACCCTTTACCTAGCAGGTCTACTCAGTAGGTGTCTACAGATTCAAGTCCGGCGGGGGGCTACTTCTCATCCGCACTTGAGGATCTCACGCTGCGCCTGCTGTACTTCCTCATGACAGAGGAGTTTGAGGACGGCCAGTCTAAGTCGACCCTCCTAGTCTACTTCGGCGGAGTCCTAGGCCTCACGTCCGACGGGTCCGGGTTCCGGCGCCCGGGGAACTACACAGCGAGCCTGTCAGCGTTCATCTACTGCGCCCGCTTAGTCGTCGTCGAGGTGTTGCTCCCCCGGACCAGCCACGACTACGTGAGCTATCCAGCAAGGCCCCGCAGCGGACAGCTCGACATACTCAACCGTGTCCGCCGAGAGACGATGTGCCTGGGGTCGCAAGCGCCAATCGGCGAGTTCCTGAGCCTCCGCGCGTATGGGCGGGTACTAGCTACTGCTGACGGGCCTAGCTTCCGCTTTGACTGGAGCGACGACGGCCAGACGATCTCCTGGGACGACGGGCGGCTGTCCCTGCAGCAGTTCCGGTCTCTCGCGCACAAAATGGTCGAAACTGTAGCTGCAGCCGTCGACCGGTTGATGTATAGCTGGCACCCAGTTTTTGATCTATCCAAGACCAAGGATCGGATGGCCAACACACACCAGGGTTATTCCTTCGTCTCGGAGCCGGCGAACGGCCTTCAGGAAGCCTACCTGGACCTCTCGCAGCGAGCGTGTCTCTCCAAGATTGATGGCCTCTTGTCCAAGGATGGTTGGGTGGTGCGCCGGGTACAGCGCTATATCAACGATAGCGAGGTGCTGCTATCCAAACTATTCGCTCTGATCCACGTCACTGGGGGACAGGCTGCGCGAGGATCCGAGCTGACAAGTGTTCAATACCAAAACGGGACATCTACGCCGCGCGGTGTCTATATATATTCCGGAGCACTCGTTCTCATCACAAGACATCACAAGACACGGCACACGACAAACAACGAGTTCCAGGTGGCGAGATTCCTCCCGACTGCCGTGGGACGACTTCTCTACCTCTATCTCGTCTACATCCGGCCTTTCACAAGCATGCTTACCAGAGTATGCCTCTATGCGCCTGATACGCCGGGGACCTCTATCTTGTTCGCGTCTCACTTATGCCCAGGTACGCCGTGGTCGACGGGTAAGCTTTCTAAGGAGCTCATGAGATCTACAACGCAGTTCACGGGGCAGCCGATCAACACTCAGATATACCGTCAGCTATCGATCGCCATCACCGAGCGGCATGTGAAGCAGATACACACTCTGTTTGACCAGTATGACGACAGGAGTCGTGATGCCCCGGTGGAGTCGGCGTTCGCTTGGCAGAGCGGCCATCGCCCGTTCCAGCGGGCCATCACGTACGGACTTGACGGGGCATACCCAGACAGCCTCCAGCCGGCGTTGCTGGACAGATTTAGATGGGTTTCTAGGCAGTGGCATAGCTTCCTTAGGCTTGAAGCACCCGACCACCCAACATGCGCGACAACCCAGCAGATAGAGAGTGCACCACCACAAAGTGAGGTATCTAGTATCCCAGCACCTCATGCGACTGCAAACGATGGTCAGAGCACGACGCGCAAACGACAAGAGTCGCCAATAGCTTTAGCAGCGCCTACGCTCGGATGTCATCACCCAAATAAGCGTATACGCTTCACTGCGACTTCGGGGCCCAAGGAGACCACCACACATAGTGTCCCATATATCAGTAATCCCCAGACGGAGCCAGATCCCGATAGCGGAAGCGAGGACACCAGCAGCGTGGAACTCCAACATGGCAGCATAGACCCAGGAAGCTCCCAACCAGAGCCGGGGACCAGGGGGGGTAAACAAGGACACACACAACGCAGACCCCCAGAAGCAAGACACCATAGAACCGTTTGTGTTTAATGCTGAATTCTCGATTTCTATCTGCAAAAAGTGTCGGTATGCAGTCATCGGCAACGAGGTCTTGTCACATCTCAGAAACCAACACCGGGGCATTAAAGCAGCCGAAAGAAAGGGGATCGCAGACCGCGTGCAATCACTACAGGGTATCGTCCGCAGCCAAACCGAGTTACAGTCATTCCAATACCCAGACGCCACAGTTGAGCCAATTGCCCATATTGCGCCGCCGCAGCCAGAAGGGTTTCGTTGTCACGAGTGCAATTACGTGTGCCGCCGCGTGCGGAACATGCAGCAGCATTGCCGAGCAGAGCATGGGTGGGCGAATGATTGGCAAAAGGGGGGTAACGTTGGTGAGAAGGCGAAGGTAGCTAGAGTCTTACCGTGGACAACAGGGGTGCTATGTCAGCGGTTTTTCCTAACGCGCGCCGGGAGCCAGTGGTTCGAGGTCGGGCGGGGGTTAGGGGTAGCTGTTGAAGGCAGCAAGCTAGCATAGTATAGGTTAGATAACTCAGTGTAATTCATTTCATACCAACACTATTATCAGGGTTACAGTAGCTAACCCTAGCAGGAGAAGATGATTGAAGGGGGTGGGATGCAGAGAAAGGTTAGAAGTATATAGTTTCAGGAGGCAGGTAATGTTAGTATTTAGCATAGGAGGAAGCTATTTAATAAGCTATTAACAGCAGAATAGATTCATTAATATTCATCCCCTAGTATAAGTTACAAGGCTGGAGACGGATAACATAGCGTAAGCAGAGGTAAAAATATAAAAGTTATAAAATATAGAACGCTTAGAAACGTAGTATGAGAATAAAGATATAGAATAAAGGTATAATTTATAATTTCTATAGTTAGAAAACAAAACAGGGCCTAAAAAGAAGTAGAGAGATAAACTAAATAGAGTTTAGAGTAGAAAGAGAAGAAGTAGGGTAATAAAAGTAGTAATAGAGAAAAGAGTATAAAAGGTTAGGGTTAGAAGGAGTAGAACAAAGTAAGGGGTGGATAATAAGATAAAAATAATAGAATAGATTAGAAGTTCAAATTGATATAGAATACAGTAGAGAGTAAAAGAGTCCGCAGATTAAGACCATAATAGTATAGAAGCAGTAAGGATAGCAGGGAGGGGGAAAGGGATAAGACATAATAAAAGAAGGGTCTAAAGTGATTAGCCACAAGTAATTTTAGAATAGAGGTTATAATAGAGAGAGAGAGAGAGAGAGGTAATAAAAGAGTTTAATTAGTAGAGCAGTTAAAAAGAAGAAGTAGACAAGAGAAATGGATTATATAGTAAGTTAAGTTTACGTTTAGTATAAATAGAAGAGTTAAAAAAGAGGAGAGAGGGAAGGTTAGAAATATAGTAGACGGAATAGTTATGATTAGATATAGAGAGGAGAAGGGTTAAGGTTAAAAAAAAAAGAAAGAAAGAAAAAAAAGAAAATAAGAGAGAGGGAGTTAGGGTTATATAACAGAATGAAAGAAGAGTTCAAAGGAAAAAAAAAAAAAAAAGAGTAAAAGAGAGAAGAGGATTTATAAAATAGAAGAGAAAGATAAGAGATAGATAAAAGGTTTAATTAAAGATAGATAGAGGGAAGAGGTTAGAAGTAGATAGAGTTAACAGAGTAAGAATAAAGCAGAGAGAGATAGTTGGAAGGGGATTGGAAGAAAGACGTCATGATAGAAGAGCACTATGAAGATATTTTAAGTATAAAGTGGTTAAAACCATAAAACATATAAAGCGAAGAAGACGTTAAGTTAAGGGAATACATAGAATAGGACAGAAGTATAAAATAAGTAGATCAAAAAGAGTGTAAAGTAGATAGTTTATAGTTAGGGGGATGTTTTAGCACACATGGATGAAAGTAATAGATTAGGGTTAAGGGAGGGTTTAGGTATATACAGATAAAATCACCGCAAAACAAAGAATATAAATAGGGTTAATTGATACGCTAGGTATGAAAGTACCAATAGAAAGGGTTAAATATAAGATATAGATGGGGCGGATAATGAGATAGTAAATACAAAAGGTAAGCGTAAGCCGAATAGTAGAGAAAAAGAGGGATATAGAATAGAGAAGATAATAATGAGAAGCATAGTAAGTATAGTAGGGGGTAGTTAGCATAAAAAAGGAAGAATAAAAATTTAGTTAGGGTTAGAATGTTAGGGTTAAGATGAAATAGAAGAGGCTAGAGATAAAATAGGTAGAGAAAGGAAAAGTGAAAAGGAAGAGAGGATAGGATTCAGGGTTATATAGCAAGTAAGAGTAAAATTAAGATAAAAGGAAATAGTAAATATACTAGGGAATAGAAGAATAGTTATTCCAAAAGGTGAAGAAGATGTAGATAACATTAGCAGTTTAATAGGGTATATAATAGGAGAAAGTATAAGATAAGTGATGAAGAGATACAAAAAGATAGAAAGAGTATAGAGTTGAAGTTGGATAGAGAAATAGGGAGGAGAAAGTAGAGGGGAAGATGGTGAAAACGAGGGGATTTGAAGTGAGAGCAATGAAGGTTTTAATAGGTAACAGAAGGAGAAATAGTTATAAAGGTAAATAAGAGAAGGTTAGAGAGGGTGGAGGAGTATGGAAGATAGAGGGAAGTAGTAAGAAGTAGTAGGATAGAAAGTAAATAGAAGTAGAAGAAGGGAAAGGGTTAGGGATAGAGAAAAGGAAAGGGTGAGGGTTAGAGAGAAAAAGAGAGATAGGAGTAGATAGAGGGGAGAGTGTAGGTATAGAGAAGAAAAGGAGGGAGGAAAAGTAGAGTTAGGGTTAAAATTGAATATAGATAAAAATAAGTGGAGGAAGGTAAAAGGAGGGAGAGTAGAAGGGGGATGGGATAGTATAGTAGTTAAATTGAAATAATATAGATTTGTTTTGAGCAAAATAAATAAAGGGATCAAAATAGGAAGAGAGAGAGAAAGCGGGAGTAAAAGTTAAAGTCAATAGAGAAAGAAAAAAGTGAAATAAGTGGAATAAGAGGAATAAGAAGGGATAAGAAGAGTAGAGGAAGATAATGAAGACATAAGAGAAAGGGATTAAGAAGGGATTAAGAAAGGTAAGAAAACATAATAAAGATAGGATAAGGTGAGAATCAATAAGAGGGGGTAAGCAGTACTACAGGTAGAGGCTGAGGGGGAAGGGTGAGAAGAGAGGGATAGGTAAGAAGGTTTATAAATAGAGTTCAGGTTAGAGGTATGTAGAGGCAGGGGAGGTAAAGAGTAAGGTTACTAAGAGCGAAGGTAGGTGTATAAACGCTAGAGACGAGACAACACATAGTTCCCAGTATACATATATACACAGCAGGTAACCAGTAGAGCCCCCCAGTACGGGTAACCCAGCCACAGTAGTATCGAACGAACCCGTTCGACCCATAAGTATATAATAGCAGCACGCCACAGACCCCGGCCCCGCCCGGTGCGCTAAACCCGATGTAGGACCCCGGGCGATAGGCGACGGAAGACCCCCGAACCCACAGGGCTAGGGCTAGGGCTATCATAGAATAAACCTAAGTATAGGGTTAAGGGTAAAATATTATATATATTAAGGTTAAAAATCAGATTAAATTACTTCAAAATATTTAAAAAATAATACCTCTTACCGTTTTTTTATATATACCGCTGTTATTTTACAAAGGATTAATATGATTTGCTAGTTAGATACGCTCTAGCCCTAGATAGGCCTAGTGCGTGACGGAAACTCAGGAGGGTTTAGCGTGGGTGACGGAAATCCTAATTAGGCATAGCTATCCCCACATGCTCTGAGAATCGCCTCGCTCAATTGCTGAGTCAGGACTCACCACGCTAATCCATATCTAGTATAGCTCTATCGCCACGTGACCCTGCGCTTCGTGGCTTATCTCAGTGACGGAAATCCTAAAAAGGTATAGTTACATCATCTCTATTACTGTCCGGTCCCAACTCTTCACCCGTTATCCTCTTGTTCTTCTTATTATCTTATCTCTCTCATAGCCTTTTGAGATTTGCAAACCCAGGCTATCTAATTTATAAATCTCAAACCCCTATCTTCGTATATTACTTCCTAGATAAGTATAGATTAGAGACCATTGACTGTGGACTGTTGTTTAATAACTATAAACCATAGACCAAGACTGACAAGATTCTCTATATACCTAAACTCATTAAATGCATAACGAATAGATACATCTAATCAGATATCTGTTGAAACTGTCCTCCCTTTCCTCTAGCATTAGAAACTCTAACCCCCCTCATACGTTTACAAACCTTTCTATCAGATATCCATCCAGCTATGATCTGAATCTCCTAAGATGGAGCCCGTCAAAAACAAACCAAAACGCGGGCGACCGCCAAAGTATCGTAATGAAGAAGAACAAAAGGCTAACCATCGCCAAAGACAGGCCGAGTACCGAGCCCGAAAGAAAGCTGCCCATACTTCCGCTTTAGCAAGCCATGAAGCAGCTGCCTACGAACCCATACCAACAGTTGCACCTCCAACAACATTCGTCCAATACTTTCCACATATCCCAGGGCTACCATCAACAACTAGTGACACAATTGGGCTCCGTCTTCCGCCAGACATTCAGATCCCAACACAGCCATCAGTTTCATTTGAAGGCATCCCAATACAGCCCCAAAGCCAAGCAGTTCCACAGTCCTTTGTCCAGATACCCCCACAATGGCACTCGTCCAATGCACCAAACCTAAACCCACTCGACGAAAACCAGCGAGGTGCCTTTGAGAAAGAGGCTCGTATCCTTGCTCCACTTGATGCAGTCCCCTCCCTTATATGCCGAGAGTCTGAAGAAGAGAAGGAACAAGACGGCAAATACTTAGATGAACTTGCTGAAGCAATTGAATCTAAGCTCCAAATCGATTCCAGATACTTCCCAATGGAAGAGCAAGTAGCTCAGAAACTACCACAACCGACCATCACATCTATGTTCTCCTCCCAAGGTCACATCAAATCACCCAATACACATATCCTAAATCCCAAGCCTCACCAACTGCCCTCTATCCCCAACCAAGTCCAAGCACCGATCAAACCTCCATCTCTCACCACGTCAAACCTTCATCTAGCTAAACGAACACTTGGCTTTACATCTTCTCCCTTGAAGAGTACGTCCTCGTCTACGTCTAGCAAAACTCCAAATTCAAAGAAAAAAAGCGACGGAATAAGTAGTTCTCTATCTGCAAGATCGTCCCTCCACCAAACAACGCTCTTCTTCCATCCAGCTTCAAGCAATCCACCTAGTCACCACAGTTCATCAAACGTCAAAGGCTCAATACACCAAGTCAATAATCCCACAGCTATCACAATCAGCTCTACATCCTCAACCCCAAAGTTAGAAACCAGTATAACTGATGTCGATGGTTATTGGCTTCATACAGTAGGTGCAACTGAAGCCTTTGCCAAATCCTTCCCTTTATACCATACTACCTATGTAATCAATCAGCCATCCCACGTCTTCGGGCTTGGTACTGCGAGTATAGGGCCAGCTCTATTCAATCTCCGCCGCAGGATCGAAAAGCAAGCATGTCTTTTCTCTGATGACGTCCTCAATGGATTAGCCCTCATTATACCATCAATTCCCAGCAAAGACCCGTATCTCAGTCTCAAGACTATTACTATCTCTCCCAACCCGTCAGGTACAGGTCACAGAGCTCCTCCAATCACACTTACCAGGGCGGAAATCGAGCACATCATCCTCGCCCAGGTCTCGTTTTTCACTCTATTTATAGCGGGTGATCTTCCTGGATCAATCGGCCACTGGGTCCTTGTGATCAGGAATCAGTCTACACACGAGTACCTAGTCTTCAACACCATCCCGTCAAGCTACCGGGACGATATTGCGACGTCAATTCATTTCCTCGACTCGTTGTTACTCAGATCAGAACTCGCTAAAGTGGGGCTCTGCACGGACTATCGGCAAAACTTTATCCCATGTACGCCTCAAACGTCAGGCACTATTTGTGGCCTGCTTATCCTTGAATCTGCTAGAGCTTTCATCTCCTCATACACGGACTCGACTGTGGATAACACCCGACAAAACTTGGATTGGGCAGCTCTATACCCCATAAACCTACTTCCAAGTGCTGAGGAGGCTGCTCGAGCTTACTGGACAGCATTAATCTCATCAATTCTCGATGGCAAACCAGTCGCAATACAACAATCCCTACAAACCCACTTACCAACACAAACAATCCAACACCAAACGCCACAAGACCACCAACCAACCCCAAAGCCAGCAGCCGTTTCACAGGCAGACCGTCCTAAAAGGAGTATTAGTCCCACGATCTCTGATGATATCGCTGGTCTCCTTGCTACAGAATGGCAGACTTTCCCCTCATGTGGTCTAGCTGCACATGCTAGCACTGATGGTCCAAGCCATACCCATGATCAGCAACTCCCAACCAAGTCTTCCCATACAGAGAGGAATACTATCATATGTAGCTCTCTAAATGAGATTTCCTCCCGTCTTGAGGGGCGCACCAACTTAGGTGATACGCCTCCAGGTGACACACCTCAACTTCCATATCTGCTCAACGCCCCCGAAGACCTTCTAAAGCCATCCGCTAAAGAACACCTCCTCAAACCATTTATGGCGGGAAATGGTCAAAAGAGTCTCCAGTTAAGCTGTCAAACAGCATTCGAAGGGGCTACTGATAGCTCTAAGCCCTATCTTTGCCTCAACAAGTTCCATACAGGAATTAGTTCTATCAATTCTTCCCATATAGAACTATCATACGATATTGATAGCTTTTGTAGCTTTCCTAAATCTCTTGCTGTTGCTAAGCAGGGGATTAAGTGGTACTCATCCCTCAATGTTCTCAATAACCACACATCGGATGTACATCTTGGTCTACCTATACCAAAGATCAAAGATGGTTCATCAAGCCAGAACCCAAAGTTCAACTCTCAACCACTCCACATGATCCCTAACTACTGCTTTGGTGCAGTTAGTGGCATGGATGAGATGTTTATTTGGATATTCTTTCCTGCTCTCTACAAACCAGCAGTTGGTCTTACCTCTACTGCCCGAACATGTCTCCCAAAAGGCCAATTTGAACACTGGTCTAACAAGGTCATCATTCCAAGCCTTCGCCACGCCACGCCTCAAGCTAATATAGCTCAATATCTTCCAAAAAGCTATGAAGCTGCAGCCGCAGCATCTAAAGCTCCCCAAGAAGGGCGTATTCGAGACTCAACCCAAAATAGCGACGAAAGCAGTAACTTGCATGCATCTGGCGACCAACGAAAACTCAACTACTTTCAATACCTCCAAGCGGACATTCTAGCAGACTTCTGGAATATAATCAAAAAACGAGCACAGCAGTTTCCAGAGTATCGAGGTATCCAACTTTTCATGGCATGCAAAAACACAAAGCTTGCCTTTATGCAACCAACCCTCCCGGAAGCACTTGATCTTTGGAATATGAAATGGAATTCAAGCATCAACGACATATATATTGATAAAGATGCTGCATTCATCGATATCGGACGGCAAATAACCCCGAAAACATCGTCAACATTTGAATCAAATGTACTTTTATGGCGGAAATGTTGCTTGGATACGCTTTGGCATAAGCGACTCGAATGGCACCAAATACATAACCAACCACTACCATCCGCCAACTCCTCCCCTGCACCAACATCTCCCCAGTCATCAAACATACGAAACAGCACTCCTAACAACACCAACACCAAACACCAAACTCAAAAACAACCATCTACTTTACCAACAAAGACAGAATACCCATTTGCTACATTTCGCGACGCGGTCAATATCACCATTCTTACTCACCCTGCAAGCAAAGAACATCAAAACGGCCTAATCTACAGCCAATTCTACAACCTCATCAAAGTTCCCTTCGACTCTGCTAAACAATACCCATTCGAAAACGACCAACTTGAATGCCTCGCTTTAGATCCACTTTACCTAAAGCAGAGGGAAGAGCAAGGGCGTGCTATCAGCGCCCGGTTATCAACACTCATCCTCGCATACCGGCTTAGTAAACTACGAGTCCACATCAACATTTCCCAACGCAGTTCATCTGAATCCTCATCTCCTACTACACCACTATCATTCGGTATCCGAGCCGAAGACAGAGTTTCCCTTGCCCTCCTTCTTCGCATTACCAACATCAATCAAGACGACCAAACTCAACAAGATCTAGAAACATCAATCCCTCAAAGCCCACCGTTCTACAACATCCCATCTCCCGACATGGGTCGTTTTCTCCACGCAACAATTAATCGATATTGCTTCCTCTTTGAATATATCAAGAACCAGGCGATGATGAAGTTCAGCCTTCCAGAAACGCTAGTTATGGCTGTAGCTCTGCGAGGCCTTCGATTTTCCTATGGTAGCAGTCTGCTTCAAAAGGAGTCCCTCCTCTGGCGCGATACATGGACAGCTAAACGCAAGGTCCGAAGTAGTCAAGGACAACAAGAGGCCGAGTACGAGAAAGAAGGCCTTGGATTCCAAAACAGCATCAAGCAGTATGGTTTTGGCTGGTGGGCCTCAAATAAATTCGACTGGTCACTATGGCGCTTTTCCGACCATGTTGCCGACAAGCTGGCTATTGGCAATTCATTGCTAACTGGCGAGTATCGAAGACAGTGGCGTGCTGTCAAGGACCTCAGAGACGTACATATCCGCCTATGGCAAGCAAAACGATGGGTATTCCAATACCGCATTCCAGAATCCCAGACTCGTTCGGAGGTATGGTTCGAATACCTCTGGTGCGTGGTTATTGAACAATTCCAACGGGATGTATGGGCCGAAGTCCATAAAACTACAAAATGGAAGCAAGGCTCGGAAGTCACAGACCGAACACTCCAAGATTTCCCCATCGATCAACCGCCAACATTCTGCTTTAATACCCTCCGCTATTCCTTCATCGATAAGGCGAGCGACAATTCCCATACAAGGCCGCACATTATATCTGGCAATCATTCCCGCCATAATAATCCATCCACGCTTACTGATGATCTATTCGAATGGAGGAGGAAAGGCGATTGTCTTTCTAAACGCCAGGGGTGGAACGCAAAACCATTCCGAGTAGCTGCTAAAGCTGCTTACGAAGCTGTCCAAGAGCACTTTGGACTTACTACAGCAAACTTTTGGCTAACCCAGCTTAAGAGGCTCGTTCTGTTGACACACTGGATCCTTCCATGGCCTTCGGAAACAGCATTGTTTGATACGACTAAGCAGCACGAACGTCAGAATCTTTACAGAAGGCTAATGTGGTTCTCAACAATCTACGCACCTGAACGGATTATCGCAGGGACTGACAAAGTCCGGAACGACCCAGATTCAACTTTTCCCGAAGACACCACCCACATGTTTGGATCGAGTAATTCCCTCTCTGAACACATCGACTCGTATATGGAGACCGAACTTCGCCCAACACAGCAAAGTACTCCCAATACCAAACCCTCAAAGTTCATCAGACCAGCCCTCCTCCTCTCAATACTTTCAGATGACCCTCAACCGCCAAGAATTTTCGTCCCTGCTCTCGTGTGTGGCCGGGCTATTGATCATGGAGCACTGACAGGACGCCCATACCCCCTAGTTGATACCGGTCAACCGCCCGAGCTCCGGATGGTTCATGCAATTCGAGGCAAAACGATCAGAGAACTAAATGCCTTATTTGATAAAGTCATGAGCACATCAACCGACTCAGATAATGGTCACTCACACGAACTCGACAAAGTTCTCCAAGGAGCAATCGCTGAGCCCGAGAGTCTGAGAGGCAATAGTCCTGACTCCACCGATGAGAAGCCCACACCAAAACCTCGTAAAAACCCCGCACGTCAGGTATGTGAACGGTTCTGCCGCTCTCCACCGCCCAATACAGTGGTCCAAATCACCAGTCATCATACTGAACCCATTACACTAAAGGCTACTCTCCTATCCGTCGAGGCAAAGCGAAACCTGAAACGACAAGCAGAAAGTCTTCCAATGGATAGTAGCGACGACACGTCACAGCCATCTTCACCGCAAAGCCCCACATCTGACAGTATTTCCAATTCAACTGAGACGTCATGGCGCCCAACGAAGCGCCGAATGTAGGCGTACGTATTGTACATAGAAAGTAATAAAAGGGTTTGAGATTTGCAAATGGAATCAAGCAGGAAAAGGAATAGAAGCCATTTGAGATTTATAAATCAATAAAGTAGCTATACACTGATTTACAAATCTCAAATGGCTTTCCTACCTGGTGTTCTGAAGATGAAGTTGTGTATCGAGCGGGGGTGGCACAGGTCCACGAGAATATGTGGCGCAGATTACCACAGAAACCAGCAATTACGAGAACGATAGCACCAAATAGGCCTAACCACATAGGCTATTTGAGATTTGCAAATAGTGAACGAGCAGACGCTCAGTTTGCAAATCTCAAATGGCCATGCTTTGCGTATATTTTGAGTAAGTTTGCCTGGTGTGAGATATCTGCCATCTTCCAAGCGGGGGTGGCGCAGTAGATGATTCCGCGGAGATGAACTCAGAAACCGACAACATAGATCGCAATCTAGATATTAATAATAATCCAAGACTATATCAATTACATGTACTACCCATGAACGATATTGTATCTCCAATAAACCAATGCAGCCTCAGTTGTAAAGATGCGGACTACCATTGGTACCCAAACCGGATATCCATCCATAGAACGTGTCGCGTCTTATAGTTAACCTCAGGCATCAGTTTCCTTCGTACTATTATTTTTCCGATCCGAAAGCCCTTCCACCCCGGGCCCCCGCCGACCCGACTGCCGTCTCCACTCAGGTCCCATCAGGTCCCCCGCCCACGTGCCGTCCCCAGTCGGGTATGTGCCATCTCCTTACTGTATCCAGAATGCTTATATAATCCAGTACGTCACGTGCGTCGGTGACGGGAGGCTACAGCCTCGAGTGAGGGCATCACAACATTCACTGGTAGCGGATTTTGTATTTTAAATGTTGTGAATGGTGCGTGTCTCGCTTCTTAACACCCTAAGATCCCCTGGCTTATTTATTTCCAATCTTTGACGCCTCACTCTTCAGTTCCATTTCCCCATCAAAACCATCACCATCAACATGGCCCCCTATACAATCAAGTGCAAGGGCGCTTGCAGCCGCGAGCTATCTCATCTATGCTACTCAAAAGCGAACCGCGGCAATGGCCCCAACGTTAGTGTCTTCCTATCTGGTGATTTCCTCAGCTAACCATATCCCAAGATTTGTCGCGATTGCCAGGGATGGAGGGATGCTGTCGAAACCGATATCGCGCCCACTGCACCTCTCAATTCCAGCACGGATGCCCGCAGCTATGACGCCACAGCTGGACGCCTCCGTCAGGACGCTCAACGGTCGACCATCGAATTCCGTGTGGTAGGAATAACACAAACCTGCAGTAATCGCTCGTCAAGCCTTACTAACATATTTGCTCATTAGGACCGGGACCCAACCTCTTCCAGCGTCACAACCGAACGCTCTGAGGCTCTGGCTACTGAACGCCAGAGTCCTCCTCGCCCCACAGCTTGCCACCAGAAGACCACTACCGACATGTCTGAAGAAACGAACGTGGCTAGTGCTTGGTTCACGCTCCAAAAGACTGGTGCGCTTCCCGCTATTGGTGCTACCAAGCAAGTTGAGGCAGCCCCCACTGGTAGCCGTGTATTTGGCACTTCTGAGGTAATTCTCAAACCCTCATACATGTCAGTATCGAGCGAACTAACTAACATATATCTAGGAACGCCGTCAGGACCGCTTTGTTCCTGACCGTCGCCAACGTCAAGCTGCAGTTGATGAGACTCCTCAGCCCCGAGTAATTGCGCCGCCGTACGAGTATGATGGGTCTGATGAAGAGTAAAGTGGAGTAATCTTGGGAACGAAGACCATTAAAACAGTCTCCGACAAGCTTGGAGTCAAATAGGACTGTTTAGAATACAAAGAACCTAATTTTGCAGTGCCTGTAATTTTTCAAAGTGACTTTTTTCCCATTCTTAAACACAAAAACAACGGAAACATTTGCGGTTTCCTGAATATTGATACCATTACAACGAAAACTCGTGTTTACTTATAAACACCACACGGAGAAATTTTCAATAGCGAATTTAAGTCTTGGTTTGTAATTTAGATATCCTGTATGTGAAGAATTGCTTTAATTATATATATCCCGAGCTGCCGGCAAGCAAGTTTGGATCTTCGCCGGCCGGCCCGGCGTAGCGGCCCCTCTCGAACGCCCCTCCCCGACCGTTGAGTGGGTTCTGAATGAACCAATCACATCATCCTATTCCATGGCACCATGCTGGAAGTGCCCAAGCAGATACGTTCCCATGGGAAACCCACACAGCCCAGTTTGGAATTCCACTCTAATCCTACTTAAGAAAAGGTGGAATCAGAAACCACAACAGAAACTCCCGTTGTGAGTTCGGGCACCACAAAAGAAGAAATTCCCGTTAGTGAAACTGGCTACTCCATTCTAAGAGCAACGGTCGTACGTACTTTTAGTCATTAAACAAACCAACTCAGACCCAAGCGACCCGACATCATCAATAAACCAACGCTATTGATCCAACGTCATTAATCCATCACCATTGATCCATCACCATTGACCCATCACCATTGATCCATCACCATTGATCCATCACCATTGATCCATCACCATTGATCCATCACCATTGATCCACCACCATTGATCCAATACCACCGATCCAATGCCACTGATCTCATGCTATTCATCCATTACCTGAACTAACTATCATCCAGAATATCTTTTCAACCCCATGTAGTCGATCCATGCGAAGATGATATTTTTCTCTACCTGGCGATTATCAATGCACCTGATCTCCAAACCGGCCACACACACCCACCATTTGAGATTTGCAAACCGAGCAGCGACAGATCACGTGATAGCTGACCAGCTTCCCCCATGCTAACCTACTTGGGATAGCGCCACGACGCACGGACCATACAAGGGTTCATAAAACCAAACCCCTGGACCCAGTAAACCTGAACGTTACACAAGCCACAGTCACCACCTGTGAATCTCACAGAACCAGCGTGCGGATTTGCAAATCTGTACGCAGCCACTGTCCTCTAGCCCTGCGATTTACAAATCTCAAAAGGCTCGCTTGGTAAGTCCAGTTTCTACTTTCTTCAAAAACCCACTTGGCCCTACGTTATGGGTAGCCCTCCCTGTGAGATCTGCAAGTCAGCCAGTGGCGCTTTCCAAATCTCAAAGTGGGCTCTAGCAAGCAAGGGTCTCCATGCAGCCCAGAAATCCACCCGTCGAGATTCACAAATCACGATTCGTCCTGGACGCATTTGCTTTGCAAATCTCGAACGGGCGTCGACACACTCAATACCCCAGTCATGTTATTCGTCCACGAGTACCGTTATTTATCCACAACACCCTCTATTTGAGATTTGCAAAACTCAATTAGCTCCATTTGCAAATCTCAAATGGCAATCCCAGTCTTACTATTCCCAAACATCAAAACCTTCAGGTCACTGACTGACCAACCGTTCTAGTCCGCGATGGTAGACACTCGATCAGGCTCCCATCTGGGAGACCACCCTCATGGGCAAAACCCCCAGATCACGCCCAGCAACCGCAAGAAACGAAAAAGGCCCCAACAAGACACAGGGGCTCTCGAGTCAGACAACGGCCATGATACCCAAGCCCAGACCACCACCCCTGTCGACCATGCGGACCCAGACCACACAAATTCGCAATCCAAGAAGCGCCGTCCCGAGAACCCTGTCCGAGACCATGGAACCAACTCTGGAGACATCGTCGAGGACACCGCGATGATGGATGCGCCTGGAGGCAACACCCTTGTCTCCAAGGAAGACGATAACAACCCATTCGACGAGCCCTGCCAGCTTACCCTTATCGAGAACCGCATCATCCCACTCATCGACAGCAACAACGCCCACGTCATGTCTGGCCTATACCCACCTTGGTGTCGACCTTTGCCACCTTTCAAGAACCGAAGTTTGCCGGATGCATCGAATGCCACCCTAAACGAAAAGGAGCTATTCGACAGTGTTGAGATGACTGATGACGATTGGAAATCCGGACGACCCGTCATGTACCCAAGCGGTCGGAAATTCTTCATGCAAAGGGCTGACCCACTCCAACCCAAGCACGAACATCCCCCCACAGGCCAGTTGGGTGAAGAGAGAGATAAACTCATAGACGAGTTTCACAAGGAGCTTCAGAGCGGACAAAGGAAGCTGCCGTTCCAGAACGCGCCCACTGGAATTCGTGTGATGATGGAATCCAGACACCCTAACGCCTACTGGGTAACCCTTCTGACCCCCTACCTTGGCTTTGAGCTTGCGAGGCAGACCTTCACTTTCTTAGATCGAGACGGTAAGCAACCCACTGCCTCGCCTTTGAGATTTGCAAATTGGACACTGTTTCAGTTTGCAAATCTCAAAGGCGAGGCGTTGCCCAATTCCCATTTGCAAATCTCAAACTCCCCCGTGTTATTGAGATCAGAGGCTAACCCGCTCTAGTTGCCTTCGTCTTGCAAGATTTCGCGTCAGTCTGGCTCACCTGGTCCGGCCAATCAACCACTGCCACCTCCACCGATCCGTTAGCGAAGCCCGCAAACGCAAAGCGTCCCTCTCGAGACATCATTTTCAAGTTCATCAAGGGCTTACAGTCAACCGAGAAGAACTATTTGCGGAAGCAGATTACCAAAGACAACTATCCCAACTTTGGACTGGACAACAACGGTGTGGTCAAGGATTGGGCGACTATTCAGGCAGCACCCAAAGGCCAGGTTTCATAGGAGGGTACCTTCGCCATGGCGTGTCACACCCTCTTAGTCCATTTTCCAGATGTCTACCGTGAGCACAATGGCCACACGATCAAGGGTGTCTCCAAGCCAGCAGAGCATTACGTCTGGGGCTATTCAGTCGAAGACTGGCACCGAGCCCTCATCACCGTCGAGAATTTCCTCAATCGCCGCAAAACCAAGGACAAGGGAAGGGACAAGCGCCCAAAGTGGACGACAAAGATGGTGGACGAAAAAATCAATTGGATCGGATACTTCACTCCCGAGCTTGCCGACGAGAAGCAGGCTGAGGTTGAAATGACCGAAACGCAGCGGAAGGCCGAAGAAGACGCTGCGCTGAGCGCTGCACTCGCCGATTGCAACGACTACGACCCCAGGATCGAAAGACTTGATGGGGAGTTCACGGAAGAGGAGATCCACCAACGTTTCATGCAATCGCTTGAAAAACAGGGTCTTGACGACGCTCTTCGGCTATACCAAACCCTCTACACCAACAGGACCTTACAGACCCCTGAGGAGGGTGAAGGTATCAGGAATATCGTGAACGGCGAGCAATTGCACCAGGTTTTCGAACAGATTCAAAAACCGCTGCGAGACGGACAAAGATACGAGCCCTCGCCATACGCCAAGATGACGAATTCGGAAACCAAGATTGTCATGCGCAATGCTAAAGCCCGTTCCTTTGTGCGGATTGACCAAGTCATGGGAACTTCGCTCAATAGGAAGCATGCCCAGCTATCCCTCGTCAGCCATGTCGCCCGGGACGAAGGCGAAATGACGGTTACCCACGAGCGAGTTGCCCAGCGTGCACAGGCGTTGGAGGCCCAGACCAAGCTCAAAATCCTTCCGGGATCACTGCAATGGAGCGAGATTGAAGCCGAAATTGAGGAAGAAGACCGCAAGAACGACATCAAGGGGCGCCAGCTCCTTGGAGCGACTGTCCCAATCCACGAAGATGTCCTCGCCGCATGCGAACGGGTTTCCTTTGTCAAAGGCAATACCTGGGACAAATTTCGGATACATGAACTCAAAGACGGCACCATGCTTCATCCCCATCAGATCATTGGTAAGTGGTCCAATGTCGCCCTGTTTGAGATTTGCAAATGAGATTTGGACAGATTTGCAAATCTCAAAATGCTTCCTTTGTCTACAATCCCATCGTTTACAAATCTCAAACTCAATTCAAATTCTCACTAACCCTTACAGATACCGATTGGGCCGTGAGACAGCTGATGGGACACCCTATCCACAGTGGAATCATAGCCAACGAATGCGGTACTGGGAAGACGTTGACTGGTATCTGTGCCTGGTACAAAGCCATGGTCGACACGATGGCCGAGGCACTGGCGAGCCCCGAAAAGTTCTCGGACTACCAGTTCGGACCATCCTATTGGATATGTCCCGCGGCCACCCTCGATCAGAATTTTGATCCTATCGACGAATTCTTCGGCGATAAGATCAATATTCATGTGCTGTATCAGGACGAGAACAACGCGCCCACAAACCGCAAGAAATGCACTGTCAAGGGCCATATTGGGTTTGCCAAGCTGCAAAGGAAGTGGAAGTCTGAGGAACGTGATCCCAAGACGCTGTTGACCCTCGTTATTACGTCGGTCAACACTCTCAACAGCCGCCTTGAGAGGGCCGCAAAATTCCTCCAGGCTGAAGCCAACGGTGAAACGGACGGTTCAGAAGAGACCGGAACCCCACTTAACGAGGAAGATGATCTTGGGGACAGACCAGACCACGAGACTACACGCACAAAGACAATCCGCCCTAACCCGACTCTCAACGCCAACAATGTCATGATCGGTGACGAAGCCCATTCGATCTGCCGGACAATCAACACTGAGGGTTACACCAATGTAATCTCAATGCGATTCAAAAAGTTCTTGCTCCTGACCGCCACACCTTTCCCCAACGGACCTAAGGATCTGCATGGTTACCTCGCCCTTTTTTGGAAAACAGGATTCCCGTCCATCCTGTCACAAAACGATGTCCCAGAGAGCACGGCGTTTATTGCCTATCAGGAAGACTATGTGGACGCCTTCCGAAACCGCGACCACGAGAAACTGAAGGCCTTGGGCATTCCGTTTGAGATGCTCGTGGCCCCATTGGAGGCAGAAAACAGATCACGATGTCCGTCAGGCAGAGGAGACAACGACCGGAAATGAGGAGCTGGCAGCAAGGAGAGAATACAATACTGCCATGCAGGCAGGAAACCCAGTATACCTCCTCAATCCCACGAACTTTCTGCGGCTCGGGACGGCTTATGACTGGAGCGTCGAGTTTACGTCCAAGGCTTTTGCCCAAGTCCTGAAGCAGATTCAGATCAGCCGTGGGATGCTCACCGAGCTAAGCCTGCCGGATGGTACGAAGACCTGCCCCGGCCGAGACATGCCCCCGATTGAAGTTCGGACCGTGGAGTTGGGTATCGATCCAGCCATGAAAGCCCAGGTTCACCAAGAGATCACACACTGGGGCAGAAACCTGCTCATTACCAGCGACAAACAATCCTCGCACGATAACATTGGGCAGAACGATGATCTCAAGAAGCCCAGGCTCAACCGGACCGCGATGCGAAACGCCGCCCTTCTCGGGACAGATGCACGGTCATTCAAGCTGTACGACGCAAACCACCGTATGCGCCAAGCGATCCTCGACCGAGCTGCCCAGAAAATGTCCTTTGCGTCAGGCTCGACCAACCTCCACAAAACAGCAGAGGCCCTCAAAGCCAAAGAGAAGGAGGTAGCCTCGAGAAAGGATACCTCAACCCCGAAGAAGCCCAGACCCCTGACCGTTGAGGACGCAATGAAGGAGGAAAAAGCCAAGGCGCAAAAGGAGCAGAGGCAAGCCCTGTCGCTGGCTGGCGTTGAGGAGGTCAACCAAGTGTTCGCAAAGGACACGACACACGGCGTTATGTGGTACTACTATCTGACCCCGAATAGATCCGTCCATGTCCTGCCCACCCGACCCTGTGGGAGCCATGCGGTATATGTTTTGGTACGCGCCGAAACTTGCGTATGCGCTCAAATGGGCTTTGGAGTTGAAGGAGGAAAACAAACGCCTCCTCATCTATGTGAATAACCCAGCAACAACACTGTACGTATAACCTTTCGAGCAGTACCCATTTGAGATTTACAAACCAGTAGAGACCTGTTTTGTAAATCTCAAATGCCCATTTTCACCATTTGATCCTAATACTGACAAGCATAATAGTATCCTTAACGCCCTGATGAACATCCCCCGCCTCAATGTTCAAGTCCTGAGATCGTCAATGAACCAATCCGAACGAGACCGAGCAATCCATGATTTCAACAATAAAGAAGCCCGAGTCGATGTTATGATTACATCACTCCTCCTCAGTGCATACGGGGTAAACTATCACAAGGCTTGCCACCATGGGCTTGTGATCGAGAACGGCCCCAACCAGGCCACCTTGACGCAGGCCCTCGGCCGTCTATGGCGCCTCGGCCAAAAAGAAAAAGTCTATTGGAAGATCTTGCAGGTCAATGACACATTCGACCCATTCCTCGAGACCCGGAATCTCATGAAGTCCATTGGGACCCTGGAGGCAGAGGCGCAGATGCCCATCAACATCCAAGGCGAGCTACGGACAATTTGCGCCTGGGAACTTGCGCGGCAAACTATTGGTGCGGACTACAGCTACTACCCCCGAGGGTTTGTTGCTTGGGACCGCATGACCGATCCCCAGGTCCAGAATGAGGGGCGATTCTTTTCCGAAGTTGCCCAGTACGCCATGCTGTACCCCGAAGATGCCGAACGCCTCCGCAGGGAAAAGCTGCAAGATATCGCAAGCCGATGGAACGGAGGTCCCCTGGTCCAGGCCCAGGTGCACCTCGAGGCGCCAAAACTAGAAGATGGTCTTATTCTGTATCGTCTTACCGCGTTGAACGAAGAAGTTGAACTGTTGGGGGGTAAGACCCACCCGTATGAGGCAGACACTTTACTGGCTGGCCCCAAGGGCACCAACTTCAAAAACATGCAAGAGGGTGGGGTCTTCATGCCCAAGGACACGCCAAAGAAGAAGAGCAACAAGCTTGCGAAACGCGGAGCTAAAAAGGCGACGGATGAGAAAGATGACGGAGAGGAGATTTAGCTATGTTGCAGTGGTTGTCTCAGGAAAAGCCTGGTCAGGTCAGGATTATTTGGAGATGGCTAGTGGAGGCACGTCCTGAGAGCGGAAGTCGAGAACCATGTCCCGGAGGCTCCGTGTTTGGCTTTGTAGGAGATAATTCGGTCTAGAACTACCATGAGTACTGCAAAATTTGTGTTTATGTGCAGAACTTTGTGATACCACATAGCTTTGAGATTTATAAATATGACTATCCCAAGTCCTATTTGCAAATCTCAAAGCATAATGAAACTTGATGTTTCTCTCTGTGATGATTAGTTTATTCAAAATTCATAAGTAATGGTAAACACAGTACTAGCTTCGATCTGCACAAATGCCAAAACAGTGTCGATTGGGGTATTCAATGTTAAATCATGTCACGTCCATGGAGACAGACCACGGAGACCAGTAGTAGGAATGAAAGAATAGAGTGTCCAACACAATAGCCATTGCAAAAGTATGTCAATGGATATTGCTTCATTAGCTGTTGGCAGCCCATCTCACGGTCGCTATGGTGGGGGTGGCACAGGCCAAGCCACAGATAGAGGGGGGTGGCGCAGTAAGACCCACCGTTGCGAGCTTTCTGACCAATGGATTGGCTAGGAGTTCCGTCAATTTCGCATTGTTCGAGAACAGTCTGCACAAACTCCAATCTGTCGACTTCAGTGTTTTCGTCCACCCTCACACGATGACTTCTCCGGGCGTCGTCCGTCATCTAATGCTAATGGTACGCGGAAATAACGACGTATACAACAACTGGCACAAGGGCGCCGCTAGAGGTCCTCGTCAACGCTCTACCTCGCCGTCGATCAGGATTGTAACGCCCGCCAAGGAGGCTCGTCCAGCACCTCGAGATATGTATGATGTATGAACCATGGCTGTGCACCGTTCGCCAGCAAAACTAATAGCAGACGGGTACAATTCACGACTGTTGGCGGTATTGACCGTCCGCGCAAGTTGTATCGGGTGATTCACAGCGGGTAACCTGTAGATGCAATCAAGGTCCAGATTGGATGTGGGAGCGATGCGGTTTTCTTCCACCACCATCTCCGGCGACACTTGAGATGGTAAAGTCGAGAGCTAAGCCCATTCCTTTCTGCGACTGATGGCCTTAAAAAGGCTGTCCGAATCGCTGTAATCTACGTTGCGAAGGGGGTTTCCGATGTCCGAATCATCAAGTTCAGCGCTCAGGGGCCTGGTTTGGCACGTTTTATATGCCATACGGGAAAATACCTGTCACAGCGGTAACGCCCCGTAGGTTCCGCAACTAGGAAGGTTTAACTTGCTCAGTTTACGTCGTGTAGTGTTATGTATACGGTTCCCTCCCTAAAGACGAGGCCATGAATAATAACAGGATAAGAGTATAGGACGACAGCAAGAAAACCGCACAGCAAAGAACGACCGTTAGAATCTCGACACCGACAGACCCAGACTGGCCAACGCTGAAAAGGGGCGGGTAAGTAAATATTACTGTATGGGGAAAAGTCGAAAGATTGGTATTAGTATAATGTAGATGATAATACTATATAAAGCTATACTGTAAGTCTCCTCTTCCGTTCCTCAGCAATGCATTGCCTCTTGATAGCTTGATCGCAGCAAATCGGGTTCTGTCCTTAACTTCTCGATTAGTAGAGGTATGGGGTGACTGGCTGGGTTAGCAATATATCCTAGATAAATCAACTGCTGCGGCGTACAACACCTTACGTCTCTATCGTGTAGCTATACGTTTGAATACGCTGGGACCGATAATGATTAACAGCAGTTGGGTATCAGCAAGCTAATGTCCGATGGGAAGATCATGCAAAGCATACGGCGCCTGAGGGTGACAAGGTCAAGTGCGCGCGGTCTGAGGGTGACAAGGCCAAATGCGCTCAACTAATTTCGCCAAGTGCGCGCAGTTGAATCATTGG